>CAMQGK010000559.1:0-600000 GCA_947000775.1 Pterois miles
ATGGCATACTATATTATGTTATGGCATTTTTGTGACATAATATACTATAACTTTATATAGAATTATTTTTATGGCATATTATATATTATACATAGTATATTAATCATTTATTTAAGGCATACTATGACACATTTATGACTGAACAAATATTATATAAGAAAATGCTGTTTTCAGCCTCTAAAATATGGAGATTTCCTGCTTTTTTTCCGTTTCATATCATATTAAACTGAGTGTCTTTGGATTTTGTACTGACAGAACAAGACATCAACAACAAGACTTTGAGAAACTGGGATCTTTCACTGTTTTCTAGCATTTTATAGATCAAACACTTAATTTAGAAAACAAACAGAAGATTAATCAGTAATGAAATAATCATTAGTCTGCAGCCCTGCATTTATACTATAGTAGAGTATGGAATGTTATGATGTATTTTGATATATATCACAATGTATAATAAAATACTATTGACCATTGTCTGTTTATTTATTCATCATAAACAAATACATAGTTTTTTTGGGTATATCATACTATGACATTTTATAGCATAGCAATGAGTTTTTATGACACTATATTTTATATAGATTTTTATGGCAATGACTTAAGGACATTGTTCTTTTGTTGTATTTTTATGGCATACTATACTATGATATTTTAATCAACATTTATGACATGTTATTTTTTGTATGGCTGACTATGCTATGAGTTTTTTTTAATGACATTTCTTCATTTTTATTGTTAGGACTTCTTTATGGCTTTTATGGCATACTGTGTTATTAAATATTTAATTAACAACATTTTGTGACAACACTGACTTTTATGACCTACTATATTATGACTTTCTTTATGGCACATACAGTATATAGTATTATGGAATACTATACTATAGAATTTTTTACATTTTCTGACTTTTTAACAGCTACTACAATATGCCTCATGTTATTACATACTAAATTATTTTTTTATACCATACTGTACACTGACTTTTTTTTTTTACAACATTATTATATAGCATACTACACTATGATATTAGCATACTATACTATGATATTTAATTTTTTTATGGCTTACTATATTATCAAATCTGTTGGCATATTATACAATGACATTTTTATAACATTTATGGCATGCTACATATTAGGACTTTTTATGGCATTTACTGACCTTTTGTTCCATTTTTATGGCATATTTATTACAGCATACTATATTATGACATTTTTAGACTTATATAATAATATACTATGACAATTTTATAGGATACTGTAGTGTGATTTTTTTCATGACATGCTATGACATTTTTGCAGCATACTATATGACTACTTTTTAATGAATTTTTATGATATACTATGTACTATGATATATATACTATGTACTATGAGATGATATACGATGACATTTTTTATTAAATACTGTACTGTAAATATTTTATGACTTACTACACTGTGTTTTTTATGACATACTACACAATGGTATTTTTGTGGCATACTATACTATGAATTTTTAATGACATTTTATCACATGCTATACTGTGAAAATTTTGATATCAATCCACGAACTTGCAATAAACAACCCAGGCTTTTATTTGCTTCAATCACAGAACTCAACTGACGTATACACCGACCAGCCATAACATTAGGTCGGCATGCGGCTACGCAGCCCCACACATAATAGGCTGCAATGCACTGTTTTGCATTTGGCGGCTCACGTTATCGCATGGAAGACATCCTATACACTGTACCTTTAAGATCTAGAAGCCTGTCTTACATTATTTACCATTAGGGCTCAAAACACTCTGCTGACAGGCCAATACCCTTCAGAGTGGAAGAAAATTATGCCTAATGCCACATAAAACATTTAAAGTTAAGGTTAAAATCCATCCATCCATCCCGTTATCATGCAACAATAATACACTTTTCTAACATGTATTTTTATACAGTATAATTATCATTATCACTGGAATGTGAAGAATTGCATAATGTTCATGAATAAAATACAAAGATATACTGGATTTGGACAAACCTTAAGACTCTTCCATAGTTCCCAGACGGTGTAAACACCACTCCACCTGCAACCACCTATACGATGAAACAAAATAAAGTCGTCAGAACTCAGTTGCATTAATTTCAAGCTGAACAATGCTGCAAACATTCAAATCAGTTTCAGTGTATTAGACAAAAAGAGGATATTCACACATGAATTATCCTTCAATTAATTTAATTTATATTTATTCTGTTAATAAATCCTTTTAATACAATGAAGCTTGTATGAAAGTGTGTTTTTTGGAAATTTCTGACAATGTGATGTGATTGATCCAGCATCTGCGCAGATTCTAGGAATAACAGTCAGACTACGCAGCCACTTTTTTATAGTACATTAAAAAAATAACGTTTATCATTTACCATAATGTATGGTAGACAGACTTATTATTTACATGTTTCATTGACTGCATTCAAACTGTAGGATCTATTAAAAAAAGATTTAAACAAGGGAATTACTATGCAAATTTAGATTTGTGGATATGAAATTTATCAAGCAAGATCGTGAGATTTATCATGGATTAACACTGCTTTCAAAATAAACAAAATATTTAAGACTAATTTTAATACTGTGACCAGTGCTATTTAAAATGTATATTTTCAAATCTGTCAACAAATTAAACAGTATGTGAACAATTATAACACTAGAAAAGCACTCGGAGAGCGCAGACCTCCACCAAGCACTGTAGTTCCCCCCTGGCGGTTTCTTCTGGATCTATCTCCTCAAGTATTAAAGCTAGATCAAATTCGTTGACATACTTCAGATGCTGAATTGTCTCAGCTACACAATGCCGCTTGTTAGAAATCTCTACCTCTAATATTAAATGCACAGCAGGCCAAAATGTAAGAGTAGCCCCATTTTTTATATAAATTGCTATTAAATCTGCCATCTAGATCAGATCTGGATCAGCCTTTGGGATTTGGTAGAAGTACACATTGTAAATCCCTGAGTCAAATTTCATGAGCTTTGGTCATCAATTACCAGAGATATTGAGAAACATTTTTTTGGGTCCCATTTACCCCAATGTTACCAAAAATTTCAATGTGATCCAGAATCCAGGATTTCTTCCGGATCCCCCCAAAATTAAATCAGTTCTTCCTTTTCACATTTTCGACACACCCTGAAAATTTCATCAAAATCCGTCCATAAGTTTTTGAGTTATCTTGAACACAAACAAACAAACAAACAGACAGACAGACAGACAGATAAACACCGGCAAAAACATAACCTCCTTGGAGGAAGTAAAAATGTCAGGTTCACTATGGCAAAGTGCACTTGTTTCATCCATTCCAGTAAACCTTGGCACCAACACATCAGAAGGGTAGAAATCTGGTTGGTAATAAAGACTGTATCTTCTGCCATTCACGTCAGGTAATTTTCATATCTGGTTTCCCTCTTAGTGAGATCTTCTTTTTAGAGGCAAAACTCTCTCACATGTATGTTTATTTGTACATTTTGGATTCTTCATTTCAACTCCATTTATGAGTAGCAGGTTATAGTCTAAGTTAATTTTGGTAAAACACATTTTGTTTTTCATTTACTGGCATAAATCTGTGGAAATGGCATTGACCTCAAATCTAAATTCTCTGTAAGTCACAGAAAAGCCTTTTACTACTGGCCACTACTATCAACTACACTGAGGCGGGTGCAGGGGTGCCACCATTTACTCACCCTTTGTGCCACACAGCAAACCACAGCAATCCTCATTGCAAACTATAGTGTAGACTATTTGTGTCCCAGTGCACTCACTCACATGCAATGGTTGCAGGTATCTCACCACGGGTGCCTAGCCTCTCAACCAAGTGGCTCCCAGTTGCTGAAAGAAAACTAAAGAATTAAAACTCCAAACAAAACATCCTAAACCCCAGTTGGTAAGGAAAGTAAATAACTAACTAATAAACCAAAGCACAAACAATCAAAACAGAAGACACGAGAGGCAAAACGAGACCAACGGGAGCAAAACAGCAGCCATATATCTCCGAGTTAACCTAAAATGAAACATAATTAGAAAGGAATATACTTAATTTAAAAACTTAATTGTGTAAACATTGAGATTATGTAGATTAGATGGATAAGATTACACTGGTGACAAATTACGGTCATTAAAGTGCTCTAATTATTATTTTTAGAGTATCTCTGGAACACCATGGTCTAGAAACTCACTTAAAATGGCGGCCGCTCCGTCACCGTGTAGCCACAGCACAGTTTTCCGACGAGCTCCAGTCCATCGTGTCCATTTCAGAAGCTTTGTAATCCAGCACAGGACAACCGCGTCTCTTTAGACACTTTATAAAACTAATAAAACCAACAAATGAGGCCTCGTGTGATCAGTTATCCATTTATCAGTCGACAGAGGCCGTTGTCGTTAGCCGTTAGCTAAGGCCTGAGGGCCTACTGAAGGTGACGTTTATCCGCCATTACGCTTCAGAGCGAGACTTCTTCTTCTTTGGTGTTTAATGGCGGTTGGTAAACGACTGTGTGGTGAATTACCGCCACCCACTGGTCTCAACAGGCAGCTACAGACAGACACAAACATTTGTTTTACAGGTTTATGTCAAGAAATCTTCACCAGCTGCCTATTATTGATATGTCCTAGGAGGGTTTCCTATTCTACCATAAGCATTTGCTATATAAACTTTATGTACTTTAGATATCAGTGGTGGAATGTAACTAAGTACATTTACTCAAGTACTATACCACAATTACGAGGTACTTGTACTTTATTTGAGTATTTATTTTACATTTTATGTTTCTTTATACTTTTAGCAAAGCAAATGTACTTTTTATCCACTACATTCATTTGATAGCTTTACTAGTTATTTTGCATATTTACAAGATTAAATTAAATTAAAGTTTTTTTCTCATTCAATTCTTGATTGAGAAATATATATATATATATATATATATATATATATATATATATATATATATATATATATATATATATATATATATATATATTTTTTTTTTTTTTTTTTTTTTTTTTTTTTTTTTAAATAAGCTCACATCTCACATGTGAGATTATAATTTCTCATTCATTCAAGCAAATTATACATTTTGACACACGTGCAAAAGACTAAGTACGACTGTCTACAATTTGGACAATAACCACTTGTACATGTCTTCTTGATCAAAACCAGTGAGTTCATTTTCAGTGAGGATGTCGTCCTCTTCACACATGTACAGTATATTTCATAAATATCTATGACATGGTGTTATGTACCATCAGGAGGTACAGGTTTTTCTCTTATCTACAGCAGGTTCTTTCACTGTTTTATGGCATGGACATCCTTTTGGGCGGCAGTAGCTCAGTCTGTAGGGAGTTGGCTTGGGAACCGGAGGGTCACCGATTCAAGTCCCGACATGGACCAAAAACTGAGTGTGAACTGGTAGCTGGAGAGGTGCCAGTTTACCTCTTGGGCACTGCCGAGGTGCCCCTGAGCAAGGCACCAAACCTCCAACTGCTCTGGGCACTTGTCAGGAGCAGCCCCCTCACTCTGACATCTCTCCATTGATGCATGTATGTGTGTTTCAGGTCTGCATGTACCATGTATAAGTTAACAACAGAGTGTAAATTGAATTTCCCCATAGTGGGACTAATAAAGGTTGTTGTTGTTGTTCTTCTTCTTCTTCTTCTTTTATGGCAAATTTTCTGTTGAATATATATGACTACATTAAGGATCAAAGGTGATTTTTTTTGTTTATAATACATGTAGATTATTGCTACACAAATACATTTACTGTATAAACGCACATGTAAACATCCTGTCTCTGTGTGTACAGTATTGTACAGTATTGAATTTTCCCAGTAAAAAGCTCAGTGTATTACACAGCAGCATTCAGCTGGACATAACTGACATAACTAGTCCAGTAAGCAGTCAGTGGCTACAAAAACAACAAAACGCAGATTTGTATTTAAGAAACATTCTCAGGGTTGACCGAATGGTGAAAAAAAAATGTAAACATTTTGTACGAGCCAGTACGGCTCACACGATGACAAAATAATTTTTCATTATGGTGGAATAGGACTGAACTTTACAGACACGAAGCATGAATTAAGTGTTTTGGGTGAGTTACCTTTTGCAGACATACAACAGAGTTGTGATTTCCCATCAAACAGTTGTGACTGTGTGACAGTTCAGAAACACTGAAATAAAAGAAAATCATAACAATAATAATACATTATGATGTATTATCACAGGTTAAGTTAGCCAACAGTATATCAGGTACTTAGCTCCACCTTTAGCAGCTTTTAAGCAGCATTTAAGTGCTGACCACAAACATCTCTCATTATAATTAAATAATAGTATATTTTATGGCAAAATGAGTCATTCTGGATTAATTTTGATACTTTAAGTATATTTCTATGCTAACTGTTTGTAAGTAAGACTTTGACTGCAGGACTTTTACTTTTAACAGTGTTTTTACACTGTAGTATGGGTACTTAAGTAAAGGGTCTTAATACCGCCGATGGTGGTGATGTAAATATCATTCATATGTGCTATAAGTCCTCTTTCACTAAAATCATCTTCTAAACTGGATTATTTGTTAGCTTGAGTTACTAGTTATCTTATATATTCACATTAATAGAACATCAAAATAAATAAAGCACTAATACACAGCAGTATATATATATATATAAAGTACTACATAAAGCAACTTTAGCAGCTGCAGCATTAACATGATGAACACTTCAATCACTGTTTATAATTAAATAATACAGTATATATGTATATTATGCCCAAATGAGCCATTTTGCATTAATTTTGATACTTATAGTATATTTTGATGCCAGTAACTTTGTACTTTTACTTAAGACTTTCAATGCAGGACTGGCTACTTTTACTTGAGTAAAAGGTCTTAATGTTTTCCACCACTGGTAGATGTAAATATCATTCCTGGCTTCATATGTGCTTTAAGTACTCTTTCACTAAAATCATTTTCTAAACTGGATTACAGTAGTTGTGAAATGAAACCCTGCCTGTCTATATTTCATTACTCATAATGAATGTCACTCTCCCAGCCCCTTTGAGAAATGTTGCATGAATATTAAATTGGATTACTTTTTTCCTCTCTCGATATATATTCTTTATTGATAATCCAGTTCCCACTTTGTTCTCAAGTATTGCACAGTTGGTCACAATCAGATGACTCTCACAGTACGCTGAGGTCGCCGTCACATGGTCCTGAGTCATAAAACAGTTATTTGGAGAAACATCAAGTTGTTGTTTGACACTGAGGACTGAAATCCTCTTTATAAATTAACATTAACATTAGATTCATCATAAGAGGTTGGTGCAATCATTACTCAGCATGATAAACACTTGAGCAACATAATGTAACATAACTTTACCAATGCCTGTACTTTATTGAACATAAAATATCGTATTAATATTATGAGTCTAAAGCAGGCACCTTGTTTCTTGCAGCCTTTTGTTGATGGATTTTGTGTTTTCTTCCAAAGTTAGCTGGAGGCCAGCATCTGTTCCTCCTCGCCGCATGATTTCTGCTGCCTGTCCCAAGACGGCGAGGCTTCAGTGCTCCTGCTGACAGGGCAGAAATGGGTGAATGTAATTATGTGGCCGCTGCATTGGAGGAATCCATCACCTGCATGGCAGCGGGGTAATGTGCTGCTGACTAACCCATGGGGTACACTCTCCCTCCTCCCCTCTGATTCCTCTATCTTTTCCTCTCCTCTTCGCTCTCTCATATTTCTCTCCTCTCAGCTTAAATCAGCGCCTGGACACTTCCACTGACAACCTGCTGCTCATCACTGTCCCAGCATGCACGTAGGCAAACACACACATGCAGAATAATTTACAAGGTCAACATACACGTGATATCTTCTTCCCTTGTTACACACACACACACACACACACACACATGCATGACTGCACGTCACACACTCTTTAATCTTGTTTGAGGGGAGGTTGGCATCAACACTAGAGCCTGTTATTTGCGATGGCCACTTTACAACCACAGTAACTCTCCAGTGAACCCAGAATAGAGATCTGACTCAGAGTCAGTGCATCATCACCCTGCCGTAAATACTGTATTCTATAAGGGCTAATATAATTCACTGTTATTTAGCACAAAATAAGACTCATTTATCATCAACTCTTATCCATAAGGTGACACTATAGCTGATGAGCGAGTCTCCACAAATTTGCTCAGACTTACAGCGCTGTGGTTCATTAGTTCTTCAAATGAAGTAAATGCACATAGGGAATGTGTGGCTCACTTTGCAAATATGAAAAACTTGTTAAAGAATATGGTGGCAAACATGCACAAAACTGGGTGTTATTGTGTATGAAACATTTCAAACTCATTGTTTCTGTTTTTGTATAGTCTAAACTAAGTAGTGAATGAGTTGCCTATTAGAAAATACTAAGTAAAAAGGGTATGAATAATAAGCTTCAGCATATACCTTATCTTTATGGACCTTTTCCTATTTAATTTAATGCCTTATTATTATCTATTCTTTATTATGTGCATTCCTTCTGGAAAAGTATTAATAAAGGACCCAAATAAATGACTACTACTAAATGCAACTAGTGAATTAATTGAAGAATATTATAGAGGCATCATATTAGACCTGTAAACAAACTGAGCAATGTTATTCCTTCTCTCCAAAGACCAATTACATATACGATTATATATACCATAAGCCCAGCTATCACTATCAGGACTGAAAAAGTTGGATCGGAGCATCCCGATATAACAAACAAATGCTTAAAATCATATATGTCACGCAACATCACACTGATTGCAGTGTATGTGATAAAGCAGATGCACGTTTTTAACCTTATGGGCCTCATTCTCCCAGTGTGGATAAACTGATGATGGCAGCTGTCACAATACAGGGCATCGTGACACACATATCCCATAATGAAATAAGGAATATCACTTTCCATCCATACATGAAGCCCAGTTCATGAGTCAGCCGCTGGTAATTTCAGTAAACTGGTTATATGGCTGTGATGATGATTCGTCTTGTCCCGGCTGCTTCGGAGTGACAGATAACTCTGGATTCACGACACCTGTGGCCTTTCTCTCACTGAGAGGTGTCACATTGGCTTTAGTTCATATGAATGTCACCACTTGTTGAGTAGTGTTTCATATATTTCATGTTGGTTTTAACCTCTTGAGTCATGGAAACTCTGTCAAATCCTCTGCTTTGGACAAACTCATGGTCAGACCCCATTTAACATATGAAGACGTACAGGAGGGTTGAGTCTCCATCCTCCGTCATCTGGATGAGTAAGATGAGGAAGCTTCTGAGAGGGCGTGGGGAGGTCTCAGACATGGCGAGGCAGAGAGGGAGGGAGCGTTGGGTGGGGGGTCGAAGGTGGATAAAGAGAGGGAGGGAGCGTGGCTCCCCCTCTGAGGAGTTCTGGGACCCTTCATGAGTGACCACAGAGCTGGGGATCCAGACCGTTACCAGCTGCTGTCCAGTGTCGAGGGTGCTGAGAGAGTCCAGTCGTCCTGTTGCTGTCATGGGCTTCAGGGCGGTGCTGCTGTCCCTCCTGCTGGCGTCTCTGAGCTGCTCCAGAGGAGCCGTCATCACCGGGGTGAGTGAGAGGCTTCTGGCTCCGCTGCACACCGTTAGCTCCTATCACAGCACCTCATCAGATTCAGTGTATATCACTAGAAATGACTCCATTTACTCCTTTGAGATTAAAGAGAATAGTTTAAATATTATCTTCTTTCCTTTTGTGCGTAATGTATATTGAGACACTGTGATTCAAACTCTAAATTAAGACTTACTTACTAGGGCTGCAAATAATTATTTTATTGTTGCTTCAATAATGACAGATGCCCTCACAAGTTTCCTCAGATTGCTTGTTTTTGTATGATCAACAGTCCAAAACCCTCAAATACTGAATTTACAGCAATATAAAACAGAGAAAAACAGCAAATCCTCACATTTGAGAAACAGGATCAGCATCACAGTTTGCCTGACAAATGACTTTAACAATGAACTTTTTATCAAAATTGGTAAATGCTGTATTATTAGAAGTGTTTACGCACTAATTCTGTCTCTGACTTGGTGAGTGTGCTGTTTGATTTTAATACGATCCCCTGACTTGATTTTTAGTTTGATTTTCTTATATATAAACATGCAAAAATACAGTGTACTGGATTTGCAAAGAGCACAATTTGATTACACATGACTGACAGAGACCACATCCTCCTCCGCTTCAAGTCCGATGGAAAACGAGAGGAAATTATCTTCTGATTGATATTCATTTGTAAATGGATTAGAGAGATGACAGGCAACGGATAGAATGGCTCACTGTATGAACATGAGAGGGCGTCTCTGAAGGGGACCTCTATTATCGTAAATAAAACCACTGGCATCAAAAGGACTCTTTTATTTGTCTGTCTGTCCTCCACCACCTCGTCTCTGTCGCCATCTGTCCTCCACCACCTTGTCTCTGTCTCCATCTGTCCTCCACCACCTTGTCTCTGTCTCCATCTGTCCTCCACCACCTTGTCTCTGTCCATCCTCCACCACCTCATCTCTGTCTGTCCTCTCCCACCCCGTCTCTCTGTCTCTGTCCGTCCTCCACCACCTTGTCTCTGTCTCTGTCTGTCCTCCACCACCTTGTCTCTCTCTCCATCTGTCCTCCACCACCTCATCTCTGTCCATCCTCCACCACCTCATCACTGTCTGTCCTCTCCCACCCTGTCTCTCTGTCCGTCCTTCACCACCTCGTCTCTGTCTGACCTCCACAACCTTGTCTCTGTCTCTATGTGTCCTCCACCACCCGTCTCTCTCTCTCTGTCTTTATCTGTCCTCCACCACCTCGTCTCTGTCTCAAACTGTCCTACACCACCTTGTCTCTCTGTCTCTATCTGTCCTCCACCACCTCGTCTCTCTGTCTCTATCTGTCCTCCACCACCTTGTCTCTCTGTCTCTATCTGTCCTCCACCACCCCGTCTCTCTGTCTGTCCCTATCTGTCCTCCACCACCTTGTCTCTCTGTCTCTATCTGTCCTCCACCACCCCGTCTCTCTGTCTGTCTCTGTCTGTCCTCCACCACCTTGTCTCTCTGTCTCTATCTGTCCTCCACCACCCCGTCTCTCTGTCTCTATCTGCTCCACCACTCCTCTTCTCATCTGTCCTCCCCCCCTTTCTCTGCTCTGTCTCTATCTGTCCTCCACCACCTCGTCTCTCTGTCTCTACCTTCCTTCACCCTTCTCTCTGTCTCTATCTGTCCTCCACCACCCCGTCTCTCTGTCTGTCTCTGTCCTCCACCACCTTGTCTCTCTGTCTCTATCTGTCCTCCCCCACCTTGTCCCTCTTCTCTATCTTCCTCCCCCCCCCCGTCTCTCTTCTCTTTCTTCCCCCCCCCCCCCTTTTTTCCCCTCTTTTTTCCCCCCCCTCCCCCCCGTCTCTCTGTCTCTATCTGTCCACCACCTCATCTCTCTGTCTGTCTCTATCTGTCCTCCACCACCTCGTCTCTCTGTCTCTATCTGTCCTCCACCACCTTACCTCTCTGTCTCTATCTGTCCTCCACCACCTTGTCTCTTTGTCTCTATCTGTCCTCCACCACCCCGTCTCTCTGTCTGTCTCTATCTGTCCTCCACCACCTTGTCTCTCTGTCTCTATCTGTCCTCCACCACCTTGTCTCTCTGTCTCTATCTGTCCTCCACCACCCCATCTCTCTGTCTCTATCTGTCCTCCACCACCCCGTCTCTCTGTCTCTATCTGTCCTCCACCACCTCGTCTCTCTGTCTATATCTGTCCTCCACCACCTTTTCTCTGTCTCTGTCTCTTCTTTCTCCACCACCTTGTCTCTCTGTCTCTATCTGTCCTCCACCACCTGCTCTTTCTCTGTCTCTATCTGTCCTGCCCCCTCATCTCTCTGTCTCTATCTGTCCTCCACCACCTTGTCCCTCTGTCTCTATCTGTCCTCCACCACCCCGTCTCTCTGTCTCTATCTGTCCACCACCTCCTCTCTCTGTCTGTCTCTATCTGTCCTCCACCACCTTGACCCCCACCCCCCCCCCCCCCCCCCTCTCTGTCTGTCTCTATCTGTCCTCCACCACCCCGTCTCTCTGTCTGTCTCTGTCCTGCAGGCCTGTGAGCGAGACGTGCAGTGTGGTTTTGGTCTCTGCTGTGCCGTCAGCCTCTGGCTGAGGGGTCTGAGGATGTGCGTCCCGAGAGGCGTGGAAGGGGATGAATGTCACCCGTTTAGCCACAAGGTGGGGAGAAATGTGCACCAGGCTCTCTAACCACACTCACTCTCGCCCACACTTGTTTTCTGCGTTAGTGGAAATTCGGCTCACATCAAGCTGCTGGCAGTTTGGCTGAAGCTTTAGAAAAGCTGCTGATAACTGCAGAGGCTATTGATCTTCTCAAGAGTGAGCCGGCCAGGCGGAGCCATACATCACTTTGATCATCTGGTGATGGCAACAATTAGTTCTGCTAATCTGTAGATCTGTACATCTGTCTCTGAAATCAGACTTTTAAAGCGGCGCTTTTTAAGACCTACAGCTCCACTTGTCAGCTGATGAAGGATTTAAACTGTCAGATTATCCCCCCCCCCCCCCCCTTACTTCCAGGTGCCCTATCCAGGGAAAAGGCAGCACCACACCTGCCCCTGCCTCCCCCACCTGGTGTGCAGCAGGTACAGCGAAAGCAAGTATAGATGTACGGACGACTTCAAGAGCCTGGACTTTTAACAGACGCCCAGACATTCAGATGAAGAAGAGACTTGAACAGGCTGCGGATCAGAAACATATATTTAATCTTCACTGGCTGTACTCTTCATTTGTGTACTCTATGCACTATAGTACACAGTCTGGATACTCTCAGTCCATCAAGGACACAAACAGAAATGTCAAGAACCTAAAACATGTAACAAGAGCCACCGCAGACATCAGACACTTTTACTTCAAGAAACTAATTTGTGAACAACTGAAACATTTGCTGTTATGTTTTCATGCTCACTTTATGTTAATTTATCAAGAGAAATGTATAAATATTATTGTCAATAAAAGTATAAGAACAACACAGCTGTTGGATTCATGCTCTGTGTAGTTTTCTTCTGTTGGTTTTAATCACCGTCTGATTATGATGAAGGTCATGTGCATAATGTTCTTTACCTGATGACCTCGATATGTAACTGAACTGATGACCTTACTGACTGACTTGCGCAAAAATATTTGACGACTGCAGATGTGAATTAAAGGGCGATTACACCACAGCATTTCCTACCATTTAGTTTTTCTTTTCGTTATATCATTTTTCCACTCACATTAGGAGCTTAACGAGCTCTAATAATTATAATAATAATATAATAATTTTCTGCCGTTTCAAATGATGCAGTTTTTAAAAACAAATATTACTTGAAAACAAAAGAGCTGTCATTTGAAACAAAGTGTCTTTTATCCTGCTGAATCCTTCACCCTCTGTTTTATAGACGCAAATAAAAACATATTTATTTATTGTTTAGTTTTACTCTCGCCATTAGTTTAATTATCATTATACTAGTAATAATAAACACTTTATTTTGTATTTTTGTATATTTGTTAATAATAATAATAATAATAATAATAATAATAATGGTAGAATTAAAAGTTGATACATCATTGATAGTAGATGTATTATCATTACTAAAATACTGCATAAAACACAACAAAAAGGGTAAAATTAATTTAATAGGTTTGAATCCAAAACAATAAATCAAGAGATGTTATGAGCTGTGGCATTCATCAGAGTATATTGACAGTGATGGTATTTACATTAACTTTAATACAATTTTGAAGTGCTTGTACTCGAAGCTTTCCTTATAATACTGCATTCTTCTACTCCACTGCAGCTCAGAGGGAAATACTGCACTTTCTACTGCATGACCCCTTTAAATCCTGTAGTTGCTAGATACTTTACAGATCAGGTTATTTCACACAAAACAAATAAAATACCTTCCGGTAGATTAATCCGCCTGACAAAATTAGATCAACTGCCAACAACATAAAAAGCAGCTTTAAACATTAATGCATAACTAATAATAATAATGATCCAATAATATGACACATATAACACTGATATGAGTCATTTTCCTGCACGAGTGCTTTTATTTATGAATATTAAGTACATTTTACTGCTAATACTTACAAAAGTTTTTAATGCCGTATTTTACATTGTGGTGTTGTTACTTTTACTCAAGTACACATTTTCCACCGCTGTGCTTTGATAAAGGAAATTAAGTGTAACATCAACTATGTTAATATTATACTGTAGGTAATTAACTTTCCAATCAAAGTCAAACCACAGTAGATGTCCGGGGTCAGCTGCATTTTGTTCACACGTCAGAGTGTCTTTGGTTTGCGTATTACTGTTATCAGATAACACCTTCCCAGGTATAACTTCAGCTCACACCTGCGGAAACACATGGAAAGTTTCCGTATCAACGTTAAACAGAAGCTCTGGACATCATATCCCCTGATCAACGTGTCAACACATTAAGTGCGCGCTGTATCTGTAATTAAACACTTCTCTTGCACTATAATCGAATTATGTGTTAGATAATAAAAGTCAACTCTCTGGCACGTTTCTGTTGTTTTGCTGAACTGTTTTCTAGGACTTCCTGAGTTACAGTTATGGAAAATGAATCAACAATGCTGAGCTAAACATTAGCACTGTTTTGTTACTTTTCTCTTCAGTACAGTAGAAGAAATAGTTAAAACACTAAATTTTCAGAAGCAGAGTTTCTCTTTATTGTGATTATTTTAACAATATACTGAAAAAACATACATGTAAAATATCAGCTGCACATTATAAAGTGTACTTGATTTTAAAGTAAGTTGTTACGACATATTTTTAGTATTCCAGTAAACGTGGTCATTGCTAATTTGTTTAATGGGAAATTTGTTCCTAGATAAGAGGCAACAAATCGCACATTTCTTATCTCCAGCTGATACATGATATCAAGGTATGTGGAAGGGCACAACCTTGATTTATTGTATTTAAGGGCTGGACTTGACTGAACTTCATTCGTCTGAATCCAGCGGTGAAGTGACGATGAAGTGGCTCGTGGTGTTGTCGGCCCTCGTGGCTTTCTCCGAATGCTTCCATAAGTAAGTTTGCCCTGGCTGGTTGAAGGGTTCCTTCATTTATTTGACATTTTACTCCTGAATAGGGTGAATTGTTGAAAGGTAATCTCTCCATCTAGTGTTCCTGAGGGAAAGTCTAAAGGTCATCTAGTTTTGAGCTATCACACCCATCAAACTTGCACAAAGCTCAAAGCAGAGCTCTCGTTCCGATTTGTCCTAACTATAAAATCTGTGCATTTCTATGATAATTTATTCACATGTCTGTGCGTAGGATTCCCCTGATCAAGGGAAAGACTGCCAGGCAAGACCTGCAGGAGAAGGGATTATGGGAGGAGTACAGGACGAAGTATCCATACAACCCTATGGCCAAGTTCTACCAGAGTGGAACTGAGGCCATGACCAACGATGCTGACGTAAGTCCAGACCAGAGAGTTTTTTGTCTCTGAAAGCACAGCAGCTATTTCCCGTTATGTTGAGAGAAGAATGTACTTATATCCACCTCTGCAACACCTAAACTTACTTTATGCTACATTTGAGTCAAGTTCATGTTAATGTACAACTGTTAATTTGTCGTCCTATGTCCCTCTAGTTGTCCTACTACGGTGTGATCTCCATCGGCACTCCACCTCAGTCCTTCAGCGTCATCTTTGACACCGGCTCCTCCAACCTGTGGGTCCCTTCAGTCTACTGCTCCAGCCAGGCCTGCGGTGAGCGTTACTGAGAGTACTAAACTATATGTACTACCATCATGTATCAGCCGACCTCAACATGGAGTAACTGCAGACTGTTGTACTTCTGCTTATATGTAATAAACTGTATTAGTTGTTAGTCAAGTAATTACATCTTCTACTAGTAAAATATAACAAGCTTAAAATACTGCATTACAAGTTCAATTCCTGAAATCAAAGTTCGAAGTTGGCTGATATATGATAGTACAATTTGGAGGTACTTTCATTGATTATTTCCATTTTATGCTACCTCATTCTTCTTTTAACTCCACTACATTTATTTGCAGAATCATATATTTACACAGAAAACATGTAATTATTTTATGAAATACAACTCATAGAGTACATATAACGCATAGACAGAATCAATTACCGAACTGTATAAACTAAAGTAGAGCTGCAACGAATAATCGATTACTTGTCAACCATTAAATTAACTACCAACTATTTTGATAATCAATTAATCACTGAGTAAATTTTTACAAAAAAAAAAGTCAAAATTCTGGTTTCTTTACTGCTCTACGACAGTAAACTGAATATCTTTGAGATGTGGACAAACAAGCTTATTTGATGAGGTCATTTTGGGCTTTAGGAAACACTGGTGGACATTTTACAAGAACAACTGGATTAATCGAGAAAAAAATTCAACAGATTAATCGACAATGAAAACTTTAAAATTGTTACTTGCAGCCCTAATTTCATTGGGTATTTCCATTTTATTTCTACTTTATTCTTCATTTAGTACCACTGTATTTACTTTGTAGAGTAATATTTTACATGCAATTATTTTATGATATACAATGCATAGATTACATATAATGCATAGATTTTTATAGATTTAATTACCTAAGTGTTTTAGTAGCAGTAATAGCTGCAACATACACAATAATACTTTGATACTACTACTAGTAAAGCACATTTTGCTCATAAGTCTAAGTTGAACGTGTAATGCAGTGTTTTAAGATTGTTATATTTTGCCAGTAAAAGATTTAATTACTTATTTTTTGGGCATATATTTGATGCAATGGTTCGGTGTGTTTTGCACATTAGGGAGACAAAAAACATAACCATTTCTGATGTGTTTGAAAATAAATAAGTAGATTGACTGATGGCAACGAAAGCTATTTCTATATTATATGAATCCATAACACTGGTTTTATACATGAAATAAGTCAGGCTACTTAATGGTGAAGGAGGACTAAGTTCAGATAATTGCGTCTTCTACGTCTCTGGCACCTCATCAAATAACTAGCAGGCCTGTATTTAATAGCGGAGCAACGTTTCAACAAGCCCACGCTTCGGTTTGTACGTCACTGAACGCTTCAGTTCTTCCATCCCTAATTCCTAAAATGCACATTGGACAAAGAGCTCATTTCTCTCCAGAGAACCACAGGAGATTCAACCCACAGCAATCCTCCACCTTCAAATGGGGCGACCAGCCTCTGTCCATCCAGTACGGCACCGGCAGCATGACCGGACATCTGGCCATCGACACCGTTGAGGTAACCAAAACCCCTGGAACAAAACGTCTGTTTAGACTTCACACAGGCATACCTCTGTGGTCTGTTGAACTGTGACTGACAGCTGTCTTGTGTGTCCAGGTGGGCGGCATCTCCGTGGCCAACCAGGTGTTTGGAATTAGCCGCACAGAGGCTCCCTTCATGGCTCACATGAAGGCCGATGGCATCCTGGGATTGGCCTTCCAGACCATCTCCTCTGACAACGTCGTGCCCGTCTTCGACAGGATGGTCAGCGAGGGACTGGTGTCTCAGCCTCTGTTCTCCGTCTACCTGAGCAGGTACTGAAACGGGATGGAAGTCCTGCTGGTTGGGAGTGTGCTCATTTTCAGTGGCATTTAATTTATGTGTATTTATTTTTCTTCTCTTAGCAAGAGCGAGCAGGGCAGCGAGGTGATATTCGGCGGTATTGACAACAACCATTACACTGGACAGGTCACCTGGATTCCTCTGTCCTCTGCCACTTACTGGCAGATCAAAATGGACAGGTACAAAGAAGAGACAAAACTAACCACAAACACAAGTTGCACAAAGCTTCCTAACTTGACCGTGTTCCTCCTCACAGCGTTACCATTAACGGACAGACTGTGGCCTGCGCCGGTGGCTGCCAGGCCATCATTGACACTGGTACCTCCCAGATCGTTGGTCCAAGCAATGACATCAACAACATAAATGCCTGGGTTGGAGCCTCAACCAACCAGTACGGAGAGGTGAGTCACACCATCATACCGTAGCATTTAAAGTAAATTTTCCCCATTTTATAAACCCAGAGTAAACACACATTTAATGCACTGACGTCAAAACTCTCAAATCAAAATAATGAAGCAGGACTTGCTTTACTTGCTTTACCTGGAAACCTGTAAAAGACCAATAAATACAACCTCTGTTGCTACACAGTATTCAACTCTGTTCTTCTCACAGGCTACAGTGAACTGCCAGAACATCCAGAGCATGCCTGAAGTCACCTTCACTCTGAACGGACACGCCTTCACCGTCCCTGCATCTGCCTATGTCTCTCAGGTCAGTTAGACCCGCTGCAAATGAAAAGCTTTCAACACTATTATAATGCAGATTTGGGGGAAGTAAATGTATTTTCTGTTGTCTCTCCACAGAGCTACTACGGCTGCAACACCGGCTTTGGCCACGGTGGCTCTGACCAGCTCTGGATCTTGGGAGATGTCTTCATCAGGGAGTACTACGCCATCTTTGATACCCAGTCTCAGTACATTGGCCTGGCAAAGTCTGTGTAACCACCTGAGGGATAATCTATAAATGTGTATTTCCTGTGTCTGATTGAAAGCAAAAAGACGGTGCAAATGGAGATTGTGGAAATACATTTAAACATGTTGTAGCTGCTTTTGCAATAAATAGATTATAGCAAATACAACCATTGTGTTTTTTGTGTCGGTCTAACTGTGGTGACAAAGATCACACATCAGTGCTGTAAAAACGTCTTCAGAAAGCTCTTTAGTTTTGAGTTACACCGCTGCACTGAAATGTCACAGGAATAAGAATCTCTTCGTCCACTTGCTCTTAAGAGAAACTCGACCTTTTGCAGAGGATACAAAGAGGATTGCCACCTGCTTTTTTGTGTAAAGGAAGAAGAGGCCGAGACTAGAATATCGAGCGGCTCTCAGAATAGCCGGGTCGTAATCGAAAAGAAACTGATAAGGACAAACATCGACATGCTGTAACAAAAGATAACCTGATGACATAATCTGACAACTCCGCTGCTAGTTCAACCTGTGAGCACAGCGTTGAAAAGACTCAAACACAAGAGCTGTGTCCTCCAGACTATGCTCATTTATCATTTTCACAAACACATGCTGTATACACTGTCGGTGATTTAATATTGCACTTCCATAAAGTTGAGGGAACCACAATAAACAAAATATTAGTTAAAACACAACTAGCAGCAGATGATGACTTTTTGTCCTACATTTAGATCTCAGCCCACACCTACCAGGGACTGGGGACATGCTTCCCCAAGGAGATTTTTTCCAAATTTATTAGGGGTGTAAATCACAAATTTCATCGCAATAACCACAATATTGAAATACCGCCTATTTATACTTTGCTAGAAATGCCATCAGCGTGACGAGGTGTTCAGCGTTTGGTGCTTTTTCTGGTTGCCGAGGCGTGAAAAATGTTCATCTTCGGGTAAAATGCTGCCCTTCTGTGTTCTGCATTTAACAACAAACAAGTATTGAATGTATTTAAAACTGTCACCTTTCTCCTTTAAAAAGCAACAATATATTATATTGTAACTGACGATGTTAAATAGGCATATTAGAACTTCTCATATTGATCTCAGGCCCCTGAATTGAACTGAATCAAAATTGTATTTGTGATATCAGCAAATATCATATTGTGTCCAAAGACTCAATATATCGCATTATGATGAAATCTGTCATTTACACCCCTAGAAAATTGGGGAAAAAAATCTCCCTATATCTGTCATAAAACACAATGATTTTATATTTTTGTGTATGAAGACTGACATCTATGTGTACTGTTTACATTTTTTAATGTGTACAGAAAAATTGTAAAATCATAATTGTTATATCAGTATTTACAATGAGGCAAAAAGCTTGATAAAAATGAATTTGTATGTTTTAAAAATATTACAGAATTTAAAAAAAGCTAAATGTATAGAATGAACATTATTGTAATGTTGTGGTAAGGACATTTAATAAAAGAACAAGTGATGAAAGCCATAAAATATATAACCACTACATAGTATGTACTTTTGTGTACATGTTTATAAGTAGAAGTACTCTGATGGTTAAAACTAAGATTTATAGAGGGTGATTTTTCTTTTTTTATTTGGGAGAGTCACCAGTGACAGAAACATCTTCATCACCTGTTTACAAGATGGGAAGTCGTGTGCACAACATGCGCTGCGTTCAAGAGGTTAAGTCGTGATGAATACCTAAGCAAGCTAAGCAAGCTAAGCAATATTACGGCAATATTAACGTTACTGTCTGAGTCTAGAAGACACAGAGGCTAACAATTCAGCAAGCTAACAAGTCAGTAACATAATGCAGGAAATGTAAAAGCATGATGACAGAGGAGAAAGATGAGGTTAAGAATATCAAAAATATGACTAAAATTACAATATACTGTACATTATTAACTTATTATGCACTGATAAATGAATTTCCATGGGCTCCACCATTTCTCACAACACCAACAAATACGTCACAAGTCATGAACTCTGAGCTTTCAGAGACTTTCCACACAGGAGGTCGTGAATACGACATGAGGGGGGTGTTCACATGGGCCCAACTCGTAAACACGGTAAACACGACCCCATTTGAAGGCACCACCATTCTGACAGCCACGGTGGTGAATGGGATGCTAACATGTTGTTGAGGCGCAGACCTTTAGTTTATCTTTACTTGTTGATTGCAGACTGTGGTTTTGTAGCTGTGTTAGTACTTAGATGTTGTTTTGTGTTGCGTAGTTGTGTTAGTTTTCGCTCTATCATCTCCAGCTCTCCCAAACACACAGAGACAACCCACCTGTGTCTACTATTACCTGATCGTGAGGTGTGACCCTTCACCGTGTTCACCGCCACCCTGGTCGGCGTGGCATACTAACACCCATAAAATGTAAACCAGTCTTTCAAGAGCAAACCAAGAGAAATCAGAAACTAACTTTCTAAGGTGTGCTCACTGGTGGATTGCCAGTGTGGAGTACTCCACCATCCCATCAGGCTCTGCGCTCCAGGACGAGTCAGGGGCTCCCGCTTGTGTTTTGTGCATCCTCACGTTTGCGTACACCTCTGTGGGTTTCTGGTGAACTCTGAAGTCCACCGTTGTGTAGACGATGCCACTTGTCTCCTGTGGGAGACACACAGGTTTGTGGAGGAAGTCTGAAGCATAAACATTCAATCTGCTTTTAAAACAAGTGACAATGAGTCACACAGGCCACATGTTCCCCGTTTAGCTCTTACCGGGGCCTCTTGTTTCGGTGACTCACACAGAGTTTCTCCAAAGTTGTCTACAAAGGAAAACAAAATCACATTGGTCCTGTTTACACAAAATGCACAATATTTCATTGCAGACACTCAGATCTTTGTGATCATCAGTTTAAGAAAACGGCTTACCCGGGTGTTTACGCTTTGCCTTGACTCTGCAGCAAACAACACTAATAACTGAAGTGATCAAAATCATCACAGAAATGGACACAATGGCCACTAGTGGCAGGCCAAAACTCCAGGGAACTCTGGAGAGGAAGAAAAATACATATCTGCAGTGAGATAGCTGTCTGGCAACAATACATGAGTAAATCTGCAGAGTGAATACACTTCAACACTTTACATTTACAGTACATACAGTACATTACATACATATACATATATATTTACTACTTCTCTCTACATACGGCATTCCTGTTTTCACCTCTGTATATATATTTTTAATACTCTTCATTATTACTACATCCTCTTTACATTTCTTTTTCCCATTTGAAATACTGTCATCAACAAAACCACAAATTTACTTTGCTTTTTAATATTTAATTATGTATATATTTGACCCTACATTTTAAGTGCACTATTCTATGCCTCAGATTATCATTTTTGCTTTACTGTGATTTCTCCGTGTTTGTACTGTATATACATATTTTCTGAGCATTGTTGAAGGAAGGTTTTCATTGCAAACGACAGCTTTGCTGGAATTGATAAATAAAGACCCTTGAACCTACCTGGGACTGTCACCGTGGTCCTGAGCCAGAGCAGGTCCAGTGGAGTCTGGGAGAGTTGAGGAGGCGTTTGGGGCTTCGATGGTTGTCGTCAGTGAAGGCTGAGACCGGCTGTGGTCACCTGAAACCTCTGCACAGTGCAAGAAGATCAAATAAGCTTCCAGAGTTTATGTCTGGAATTAACCTTTGCTATTGTTTTTCTACTTTAACAGGGAAAAATTACACTAAAATATTATTTTGCAAGTAAACATTTATCTTATGAAGCTGCAGTAATGCAGTTTTGGCCCAGACGTTACTGTACACACTAGAGGCTATGGCATAATTCACATTAATGAAGATTATAAGACTGCTCACCAGACACTTCGACATAGTAATCACTATAGATGTGGTTTTGAGCTCCAAGCACGATACATCTGTAATAGCCTCCGTCCACAAACCTCACGTTTGATATTTTAAATTCTATCCATCCGTCTCTCTCAGTTTTGGTAACTCTTCCTTTCAGTAAATCACAGGTGAATCCTGCACTGTCCAGCAGCTTGTAACATCCTCCCGGATACAATTTACAGCAGGACTTGTTGTAGCTATTGTAAAATGAAGGGAAGGCGAGTCTCAGCAGAACGTGTTCGAACACCTCGATCCTCTGCTGCCCTTCTAGATGAGGGATGTCTGCAAAACAAACATTTCTTGTTAATGTGTCATTAATAGGCACTGAACAGAACAGAAACATGTCAAGTTTGGCTGCTTTTTTTGTTAAAAAAAAAACAAAACATACCTAATAAAAGAAACAAGACAAAGGAAAACTTCATCTTCAGTGTTATGCTCACCGAGGCTCAGCACTTTTTGACATTTTTCCACTGTTTTTAGAGGATGTGAGGCCCCTCCTTGGTGAAGAAAGGAGGAAGTTGTCAAATCATCAGCTGGAGGACGCCGACAGACGTGTCCCTGTCTGTACAGACTCTTTTGACGATTGTTGAGGCACACTTTTGATATTTTTAGCTTTTTTTTTTTTTTTTTACGTAAATAAAAGTTAAGCATTTCCATAATGAAGATGTACAGACAGTGGACTCATGAACAGGAATGTACAGCATAGCGTGTTGATCTGTGTGATCGCACCATCAGAAGATGCTGATTAAACTTGTATTATAAGGGACCACATTATATTATTCCTATATTCCCGTCATTGCATCCTTCCCTGCCATTATAACGCAATATGACACCACAAATAACAGCCTCACTATGACTACAGAGTTGCATCAACTCATTTCTGATAGTGTGACTCTGTTGAAACGGCTTTGCTTTTATTGTGTCCACCGCATAATAATATAATGATTAGGGCTGTTAATCAATATCACATCACATCACATGATTGTCCACAGTTAATCTTGATTAATCGCAAATTAATTGCACATTGTTTATCTGTTCAAAATGTACTTTGTCAAGTATTTAATACTCTTTTCAACATGGAAGTGGGCAAATATCCTGCTTTATGCAAACGTATGTATATATTTATTAGAAATCAATTAACAAGACAAAACAAGGATAAGTATTGTCACAGGTGACTATGACTTGTCCCAAACTGCATGTGACTATCATAAAGTGGACATGTCTGTAAAGGGGAGACTGGTGGGTAGCCATAGAACCCATTTACATCCACATATCTTAATGTCAGAGGTAAAGTGACCCCTTGTAAAATAGCTGTGCCTGTTTTTAATCACCAAAATTTAGTCTTAAGTAGGAGTAGTTAAGTAGTGTGAGCTTGGACCATTAGTTAACCCCTTTTCATATGATGCAAGTATCTTCACTCCAGCTTTAAAACTGAAACCTAAAATTGAAAGTTGCTGTAATTCATTAAAGAAATCAGTGGTGGTAAAGCAAATTTGTGTTAATATGTTATCATCACGTTTGACAGGCCTAATAATGATATTTTAAAGTGGATATCCCCACAATCAAAATTAATTTGAGTAAAATCTGGACATTTACGGGCACATTACATATGTTAAATACACAAGTATACACAAAGTGATTTATTTGGTGTCAGCTTTCAACTTATTAAACACTTCCTGCTCACCAAATCAAAACATATCCTCCATCACAGAACAGAAGACAAATGCAAAACATATGTACATATTAATATTTAGTAAATGTTGTGGCATTCTATCAATTAACATTATTATTACAGATCAAAAATAAACGCTCCCTTTTCATTTCACTCCATTTAAAACTAAAAATGTTCATTTGGACGATCGGTATATATTTTTAAAAACACGATGGAAGCCATTTCATTTTCTTTGATAACATTGTCTTCTTGCACATGGAAGCAGTTCAGGCACATAACACAAATCCTTTTAAATAATTACAGAGTAGACCAGCCTTGCTAAGTGAACTCTTAAATGCACAGCCCCTATGATTAAGTTAGAAGCAATGGGTGCAATAATTTGAATTTACAAAAAGGTCCTACTTAACAGCGCAACAGAGCAGATGACACTGTGGAGGAGATAAAGTTTTAGTTTACAGCCAGCTGAATGCATAAATATGTTGAGGTCACTGTACTTGTTAGCTCAGAGTGGTTTGTAGGTTGTAGGTAGGTTTAACAATCGCTCTATTCCTCTGTGAAGGTAATGACGTCATAGTGGATGCCTTGCTGCTGCAGCTGCTCCAGCTGTTCAGGTGTCGCTTCAGTGTAGACGGTCTGCGTCTGCGCCATGGCTGCGTCTGCTACGGCTACAAGAACAAAGATCCTCCTCTTAGTTTGACTTGTTATCAGGGTGCTGTAGTTACTACTGGTGTTCATCATAACGGTGATTTCATAGTTCATGTTAATATAAAGCTCATAATTACTCATAATGGATAAGATCTTTTGGTTTGGTATGTTTTCGTCTATTATCTACAGATGATCCATGTTCTCCATTTTCCAAATCATCTGCATTCCAGGAAGAGTTAATGGTTCCATTCATTTCACTGAGGTTTGAATTCAACTTAGAGACCTTCGTGGTGTGTTCAAGAGTTCACCTATATCTGTTTATTTTTCATTTGTTCTGACTATAAAGGAATCACTGTGTGTGTGTGTGTGTGTGTGTGTGTGTGTGTGTGTGTGTGTGTGTGTGTGTGTGTGTGTGTGTGTGTGCGTGTCCTTTGCATATTTCAAGAACGACTCATCCGCTGTACTGACGAGCAAGTTGGTGAAATTTGAAAATGCAACAGCACTTGTGCAGCAGCGGAGGAGTAGCTTTCAGGGCTCGGTGGAGTTGAGCATATCATCCACGGCAGGCCTTTAAGGCTGCGGCTCGTTGACAGCAGTTCCCTTTTGCTGCTGGATGCTGAATATACCATCGCTACAACTGAACGCTTATTCACGTGCTTTGTTAAAACACCGGGGTCAAATCAGGGTTTGACTTTAACCATAGCCTGACAGCCTGCGGCCACAAAAAGTTACTCTGCGGCCACCAAACATCTGCTGTAGGTTGTGTTCAGGCTCTATTCAGTAAAATATGTTTTGAGCAAAGGCAAATTATAACTTATCATGACATCTTCAAATGTGATCTTAAAAAAATTTGGATTTTGGTTGAGAAAATAATAAATGCAGCTTGAAAAATATGTTTTAACATCAATATAAAATAGATATGAGAATTATAACCTGTTTAACTTCCCAACACTAGCTCTAAGCAGCTTATGATACATAATTAAAACTACTGATAAGGTTTTTTTTTTTTTTAATCAAAGCAAATCTTAATAATTAATAATAGAGATAATCTGCTGTGGTGTGTGCACTAAGAGACTGCGAGAGAACAAGGGACTTGAGTTTTCAGTCTAAATAAAAAATTACATATTTCATTCTGTTATTGTTAAGGAAGGCTGTGTTAAGTTGCGTTAAATTGCCTTTTCTGTATTGTTTGCATACGCTTACATTTGAGCCACCAAATATGTACAGATTTAGGGACTTTGTGATCCGTGGGACCAGTGCTTAAAAACATTAGCATCTATTCCTGCATATGAATAAAATGCTTCTTGGCATCTGACTCAAATGTGCATGAGAGCATCCTGAAGACAACATCGGGGAGCTATTTGAAAATGGCCCTGCTCCCAACTACAACAGCATGCTATGACAAAGCACATCTGACTAAAAACTAAAGAATCAGGTTTATTTTTATCTGATAGATTTTAGCAGTAAAGTGGGAGGGATTCGACAGCTGAAAAGTCATTTATAAACCTAGAAACTTAAGGTATGCTTTGGAAAATGCTACATTCAAAATCATAGACATGGTCTTTAATGAATTTGTCAAATAAATCTAAGTGTGTAGTTTAGGACTGAATAGAAAGTGATGTGCAGTCTGTTCTTTATGAGAGCCAACCTGTGACAGCAGAGTGGGCAGCAGCCTCCAGATCCTCAGGATTCACCACCTGTTGCTCCGAGCTCACAGGTAGATACTGGATCTGACCGTCATGGCTCACAGCAATCTGGACACACAAAGAACAACAAGCTTCTGTCACAACAACTCTCACTGTAGAGCATTTAAGGTTACCTGCCTCACTTCGTTCATTCTCTGTGTGTAGAGTGATCAATATCTGCCTCACCTGCTGCTCCTGCAGAAAGGTCCCGTCATGCTCATACTGGATGATATGTCCGTCTGGCATCTGAAGAACAGAAGAGCAGTTAGATCAACACAAGTATCACATTAAAACACTTTGTGTATACACCAGCTTTGAGGTAATACACTAACCTGTATGTGGTTGCCATCGGCTACTACCACATACTCCTGAGGGATCAAGTGCGGCACGCCATCCTGTGAGATGATATACTGAACCTGAAACGAGACAGATGAGCTGGGATGAAAACAATAAGGGCCCTGTTATAAAAACACAGTATACATGTATTTCTGATATTCTATTATTGTCATGTAGGATGTCCAACATCTCTAACCTCAGTCACCTGGTTCTCTCCTGTCATCAGGTGCTGAACAGTCTGCCCATCTATGGTGGTTATCTGCTGGATGTATGTGCCCTCCTCCTGATTAATGTACACATTTAAATTTCATGTTTAATTTAAAAACAATAGAAGTTATAAAAAGTAAACATAATATAAACACGAGTGGCCAAAACAGATACTACCAGAACAAGGGCAGTCGACTAAATAAAACAAACAATGTATTAAATGCAACAAAACAATGCAGGGATGTCATAAGAAACAATACTTTGGAACCAAGTTGATGGTACTCATTTTTCCACAGTACCGTAGGTACCATAATACGACTCGAGACTAACAGCAGCCCTTCGTACCAGGATCCCAGAAAATGTGTTTGAGACGCAGTAAACCGGCTATCGACGCGCCCACAGCACACACCCTATTTTTCCCTGAGAATGCTACATTGCACTGTGTTGTGCTCGTCCTGACGATTTACATTATAATGCTTTCAGGCATTATTCAGTAAAATGAAAATTGAGCAAAGGTTAATGTTATCATAGCTAGATAGATTTATTGTCCTTTTCAGGATAATTGTTTTCACTTTCTGTGAGGCCACGAGAAATTACACAAACAACTTTACAAACACAAAGATAATACTACAAATGTATACTCGCCACCATACACATGTACATCCCCCCACATTTACAACCTTTTCACTCTCTTGTTTAGTTCAGTTATGGCAGATGGGATGAAACTTTTGTTGAATTTTATTTTCTTCCAAGCCAGCGACCTGTATCATTGGCCAGAGGGAAGGACGGTAAAGTATGAGTTGAGTGGATGACTGGGATCAAGTGATAAGGAGTGTGCTCTGCGTGCATTGGCTGTGCTGCTGAGGTCTGAGAGGTTGGAGGAGGGGAGCCTGATGATCTTGGCATCTTTCTGCGTGATTTGTGTTAGTTAGTTTCTGGTGTGCTGACAGCATGCTGAAGAAGCAGGAGTTACAGTAGAGGAGTATGGGTTGAATGATGCTTTTATGAAGTAGCAACAGGAGTGTGCGGATGGCAGGGAGTAGAGGTCAACCGATTAATTGGTCAGCCGATTAATCAAGCCGATTACTTGACATTTTTTAATAATCGGCATCGGTCGATGTCTGAGCATATTAAGCCGATTATCAAGCAGGTGCATAAATACTGTTAAGTGCACTAAAACTATTTTTTCATCCAAAAGTTTATTTGACAAAGTTGAGTTTTTTTGATTACCTGTTTCATGTATTCAATATTTAGATTCTATGTTATTTAGAAGTGCAGTGCAGACACAAACTGTAGATTGGAGAGACAGACCATAGGTGTTGTTCAATAAATGTTACTGAAGCTGAGAAATTTTGTGTATCATTTGTTATTATTAAACTGTTATATGTTATCAGATGGAGGAAAAAAAGAAAATCACCCAAACCTGACCTGCTGGAGGAACTGAAAACCAGGTCTTTAGTTTTGGAGACATTTAATTATAGGTGATTGTCTAGCACCACTGTGAGATAGTCCATTACTGAGTTATTGTCTAAGTAATGGAAGTACTGCAGCATCCTCTGAGTATTTCATATACTGTAGGTGGTGATGGTTGAGGGACTGATGCTGTCGTTGGTGTACTGGGTGAACAGAAACATGATGATGTGTTCAAATGTAATCTTGTAAAATGTACTTTTTGGGGAAAAATGTGAATGAATCCAGTTGTTTGAAGGAGATGTTTTCATAGCAACAACTGTATAAAACACAGAGTGGCTATAAGAACCTTTTTGAGAGAATTACGTTAAGTTACAAGTATATCGGTACAGTGACAGCTGGTACCTGGTCTGATAGTGCTTGTTCTTGAGCTACAATAATGTGCTCCTGTCCCAGGGCCTGCAACCGCTCTGGAGTGATCACCGTCTGATGTGCCTGTAGGGCTGTTACACACACACACACACACACACACACACACACACACACACACACACACACACACACACACACACACACACACACACACACACACACACACACACACACACACACGCACACACACACACACGCACACACACACAGTAAGTTTGAGATTTTTCAGAAATAGTTTTACACTGAATGTGGCCTCTGTTTCTAACCTATAATCCAGTTTGAACCCTGATACCTGGTACCATTCATTCATTTTCATTTTGTTTGTGTTCCTTACACTGCAGTGTGGCCAGAGCCTCCTCGTCACTGTTCACGATGATGGTCTGCTGAGATGTGGCGGTTCGGCTCTTGCGAGCAGGATGATCCTGATTGTGGAGACGCTCCATGTGAAACTTCAGATGGCCATTACGGTTAAACCTGAGATATCGGGCAAAAAACACATCAGCATTGGCAGCTTTTCATTACAACATTAATACAGTCTAATGCATACAGATGTGCATAAGAGTTCCTAATACTAACTAAGTTTTCTGACAATTCAAATCCACAGATATTGAACTTGACCTTCCAGGAGATTGGTGCTATATTGCAACTGCTTCACATCGGACAGTAAAGTAGCGCAAAGTTTAAACATTAAACATTATGGCCGTTCCCACACAGTTCTCCAACCATGTATTTTATGTATCTCCATACTTGTGAGACATTGTACCTCAACAAAACCTAACTAAAACTTAACTAAAATTAAACCAAAAACTAATTGAAAATTCACTATTATAACCTTGATTTAAATTAGTTATGCTACCACCTTTGTCCACAAAGTTTGCAAGAGAATGGCTTCTCGTTGGTGTGTGTCATCATGTGTCGTCGTAGATCTTTCTTGTTCTTGGAGGCAAAGCTACAGTTTGGACACTTGTGAGGTCGAAGGTAGGAATGCAGCTCCATGTGAGTCTACAAAAACAGGATATCATCACATTCAGGAAGAGTCAAGGTCAGAAGACAAATGCATTTAAAATGACAAAAAGATACATAAAAATGCCTTAAAAATAACAGATGAGGGTGGAAATGCTGCTACGTTGTCTTTCACGCTGTTAAAACTTTATTTGATGAGCTGTTGAATATTCAAGAGTGTCATCACTTCCTCCTGTAGGAAATCTTGGGTCAATTTATGGCAGCTTATGACATTAGTTGGTGATTATTCAGGGTTTTTCCTGAATAGAGAATTACGAGGCGGCCATCTCCATTAAATTTCATCCTGCCTCGAGCTCTCAATAAAACTGTGAGAAGTGTCTTTGTGGAACACAGTTTCCTAACAAGCGTTGCATTTGCACATCTTTCTGTCACTTGCAATGGCAGTGGTGGCATTACATGGATGTGGTGACGCTGTATTGTATTCAGCACAGTGAACCAGAAAGGGATTACCAAAACAGCCAAAGGATATATAAAGCTATAATCTATAAATGCAAAAGTCTGTCACTGACTGATGAAATTACACCATCGGCCCTTGTGCTTTCAAAATGAATAATGTCTTTGCCACAAAAAAAAAAAAAATCACTATAGAAAATAGAAATCTACTTCATTCCCACTTTATAAAACACAAAAGTTCAACCAGACATATGAAAGTATGAATGCCACAAACAGGCCTACTGATAAAAGTAAATACTTTCAATTATGAAGCAAAATAATCTAAATAAATTATACAAAAAAGGACAGACTGTCTCGTCTTGTGTGATAGGGGATTGTTTAAAATACAGTTATTTTTAAAATCAATTTATGGATGCTTCAGGAGGAGGAGCTCTACCTTTGTTTAATTATATTTTGCCAGTAGAATCAAATTGTTTTACAAGATATTTAGTAAATCAGTATTTGTGGTCAAATTCACAGTCTCAGATATTGTGAGATATGGTACTTTAGTACACTTTAGGAACAAATATTACTTGGATCACTACAGAAAACAGCAGATGAACCTTTAATATCCAGGGATTCATAATATAGACAATACCACTGACTATCCCTTTAACAGTTTGGCCACAGTTACGCATAAATGGTCCAGAATGATGCGTCTGTGCACATGATCATGATGGTACCACTTCACCTCATTTTGAGTCAGGAAAATATTGTCTGTGCCTTTTTTTTTTAAATAAGATAATAAAAGAGTTGAGTACAGAGCTGAAGACACTGCTGCACTCACCTTGACCTCGAGCCAGGAGGTGGAGGTGAAATCACAATCAGGACACTTGAAGGTGTTTGGGTCTAAGTGCGCCCTCTTGTGGTTCTCCATGTCAGAGCGTCCATGGAAAGACTCCATGCATATTCGGCAGGAAAACCTCTTGGTGCTCAGACTGGGAGAGCTCACAGCAGAGGGAGAGGCTGGCGCTTCACTGCTCAGCTGACAGGAAACAAACGACTCAGTCAGAGAGGAGACCGGCGGTGTAGACAGGTCTGTACAGGTAAAAACAACTCATCTCTGGCAGTTACCTCCACCTGTTGCAGGACACCATCAGGCAGCGCTGACGTAAGGTAGTACTTGTCACTTTTCAGACTCTCTGACCCCGAGACTTCCACAGCCTGAGAGGGACTGCTCTCATCGTGACTGCAGACAAAGTTTTATGACATTATAGTTTGTTGAGAGATCATGAAGGTCACTGAGAAGTCCTACATTACATTCAATCTCATTATAGTTAAAGCAGTCATGTGACTGTTTTCCACTGTTATGCTACCTGTATCCAGGACTGTGGATCTCTTCAGCCGCCTGTTCAACAACACTGAAGTCCCCTCCGCCATCATAGGCTTCAATGGCGATCTGGGTGAGCTCTCCTGTTTCCGAGGTGGCTGCTTCGTAGGCCTCTTGCAGCACCGTCTCGCCATTCTCAGAAACGTGGAAGGTCACGACTTTTTGTGCCTGGCCCGGTGCTGCTGTCACCGTACTCCATGTGCCCTTTTCCAGAGCTTTGCCTTCTGACTTGAGCACCGCCACCTGAGGAGCACAATCAGTAGTTTTGTACGTAATTAGCATTATTTCCAACACGCAAGCATAATTTCCACATAAATGTTGCCTACTTGTGTAATGTGAAATCTTTTGATGAACCATAGCACCAACCTGTAAGGCGTTTCCAACTAACTCCCGCGCGTTACTCATATTCAGCAGCAGGTCAAGGGCATTCTGGGCAGACTGATCACTGGATTCGGCTGGGGAGCACATGGTTAAAAAGGTCAGCAGCTGTCCTTAAGGTGACATACATCACCTTAAATTCAGTAAAAATTGCTATTGTGATCACGTCTGACTCGGGCAAATTGATCAGCATAGCCATCTAATTGATATCAGTATATTTATTACATCAGTACAAAGTAATGAAACGGACAGCTTTGCCATTTACTGAATCGCTGTCAATTCTTCTGCTTTTTCCCCTTACCAAGGGCTCACTTGGTAAGGGAGTAAAGTAAAAAACAAAACAAAATTGAATTAACAGTCAAATCAAAATGTCAGTTTCAAAATGTTTTTCCATGTTCTCATGTGTGAAAAGCCCCAAAACGAACACTGTAAGCAGACTTGCTTACTATAATCAAATAATTTAAACAGCATTTATATAGAAATGATTCTGTTCCAAGCTTTTTGATCCATATAAGCGGCTGATCACTGTAACCGTGATCACTATAAGCGATTTCCAGTGTACTAATAATGTCTCTGGAATAAAGAGGACTGACCTTGTTCATAGATGATGGTGGTGTTTCCCAATGCATCCTGGGACACAGAGGCATTTTCCATACCCTGCATGGCTTGTAGTGTCGCAGAATCCACTGCAACCTAATGAGGGAAACAGTTAACATCTCCCAATACCACAAAATATTACACATGCTGAAATTAAATCCAGATTGAGCCGGAAATACAGTAAATAACAGAACACCTCAAAACAGACTCACAATAGTGTTCTGCAAATCCTGTGTTTCGTCATGTTGTTGTTTGAGCTCCTCTATCTGCTGCAGGGTGAAGAACGGTCTGCGTCGCCTCCTGACAGGCTCCTCAGGGTGCGTCACAGACCACTCGTCAAACGTCTCAGGGTGACGACACTGCACATGCAGACGCAAGTTCTTCCTGTGCTTGGTCGTGAAGTGACACATATCACAGGAGAAAGGCTTCTCCCCTGTAGAGGACACAGTGTGAATTGTAAAGGTGTGGTACAGTGTTACATTCACGAGGTGCTCAACTTTAATAAACTATATGAAAGCCTTTGTGCCACACTGACCTGTGTGTTTGATGGCCAGATGGGAGACCAAGAACTCCTCTTTAGAAGTGGAGTATTTACAGTAGTCACACTTGAAGGGCCGGTCGTTGGTGTGGGACAGCTGATGGTTGAGCAGCAGCTTCTTGTTGTCACAAGTGTAATCGCAAAACTCACACTTGAACCTGGCACATGCACATCCAAGAGTTATTCATTGTGATGGTATCATCATTACTAACATCTGAAAACAAATGCCTAATATTGATTCATTAAAGCATATTCTCGCCCAAATTGCCAGATAATTCTGTTACATCCATATTTCTGAAATACAAATGGATATGTGGTAAAATAAAAGAGATGGAATAAAAATGTTTAATACTGACTTGCTGTCTCCAAGACTCTGGATGTGGGTCAGTAAGTGCATTTTGAATGTGTACCGTTTCTTGAAGGATTTGCCACACTGCAAACACAAAAAGGCATTTTGAAGAAATGTTTGGGCAAGACTTGAGCAGATGAAAAAAGTCAAGAAAATTGCAAGGACACTACTTTTCCTGTAAGTATTTTCATGAATATTCCACCAGTATTCCCATTTACATGCAGCTGTGCCTCCTTCTTTCATTCCTTCAACTACCATCTTGAAAATATAATGATATTTGCACATATCCAAAAACCTGTTGCTATCCTTTAATGATGTTTAAAGTACCGTAGGTGTGTTTCTTCTTTCAACCAGAAATGTGGGCATTTCTTTTGGGCATTCATTTCAGCAAGGTATCAGCTAGTTGGTTTGTGTACAACACACAGAGCTGGCTCTAAACAGTCAATAGGCTGTGTGTTGCAAACTGACATAAAAACCCCAGTTAAGACGCATATTGCGAATGAGCTGTATACATGTCCAAAAAATGCTCTTAAAACCTCAATAATATTGGCATATCCCATGTCTTAATCATTCAATAATCCATTCAGAATAAGGCCTAATTCAGAATAGCCAAACAGAATACGCTGTTTACATGACTCATATCAAATTCACAATAATCCTCATATTTAGAGGAATATTAGTTTGCATGTAAACATAATCATTATTGCATATTATTCTATGGTGGAGGTAAATCATGCATTCAGAGAAGGGAGATAAATGAGTGCAAAAATGCACAATATACTGTAAGCTTGAAGAATGGATGAAAATCATGACATTGTTTGTCAGGGGAGAACAGGTGAGAACATCTCATGAAATTTTCACTTCAAACAGAGAAATGTCTTTTATAATTGTTGGTAATACTGAAAAATACTCTGTTAATGTATTATGTTAAGTGTTCTTAAATTGTACAGTCGGTATTATCTGACCTTATCGCACATGTGTGGTTTCTCTGAGCTGTGGGTCTTCATGTGCTGGGTCAGTCTCTTTTGCATGGGGTAAACCCTGTGACACACAGGGCAGAGGAACTCTGACACCTTTGGTACCTGCAGGAATGAGCACAAAAAAACCTCACAAAATCGACCAATTAAGTGGCAAAAAAGAGAGCAAAACTGCAGCCAAAACTGACAATAATTCTACTACAATATTAAGAATGCATAACTTTATTATTACACCATGAGCACGCTTAGTATTTAACCATCATTCAAATATGGGAGACCTGAAATGTCTTACCAACTCTGTCTTTCTTTTCCTGTAAGAGGAAATAGGGGAAAAGACAGAAACAAAATTTAAAAACCTGCAAAACATGTACGAATTGTTTATTGTGTATTACTGTTAGTTTTCTAAGTTACTTACTTCTCTTTGTTGTGGACTGCTGAGTGGCGAATTACATCTTTCCTGTAGACACTTGTGTAGTCACACTCCTCACACTTGAACGGCTTGGTGCCCTCATGATTGAACATGTGTTCCTGCAAAACAGCCAACAAGACTTTTAGGACACTGTGCAAACATGTAAACTGAGGTTATCCTGAATGTTGTGACCTGTTTTATTGCAACTGACTTTGAGTGAAGACCAGCGCTTGCAGCGGTAGTTGCACTGTAGGCACTTGAAGAGCTCTGGGTCATTGCCTTCATGAGAGTCAACGTGGAACCGCAAATCCTCTTGAGTGAGGAAACGTGAGCCACAGATCCAGCAGTTGTGGGGTCTCAGGAGCGGTTTGAGGGATTTATAGTACCGACTGGAAGATAATACAGAAAAAGAAGCTATTAGCTTGTTGTAATAATATGTGATACTACCTGTAACACAACTGTATTTAATACTTAGATACTTACTTTCGATTTATATATTTCTTATATTTCTTACGAAGAAAACGCTTAGAGGGTCGGCCGCGTTTTCTCTGGAAGAACTCCTCTGGCTGTGTGTTGGATGAGGGGTCTTTGTTCTCAGAGTCTGATTGGCTTATTGCTGCCTCAGCTGTGTCTCCATCCGTCCCCACAGCAGGACCATTGTTTAGCCCAGAGGAGCTTGCTTCTTCTGGTGCACTGGCATCCACACTAAGCCTGGGCTTCTTAGCAACACTCTCTGCTTCTGTAACAAACCAATGAAAACAAAGAATGTATAAGCTCTCCTGTGCAGTAATAGGCTGTTTTTCTGCTTTACTTTGTCAAAACTGAAAACCAACCCTTACTGCTGTAGCCTTCGTCTAAAAGGCTGTATTTCCTCGGACGGCCAACCTTACGTCGAGGACGCCCTTGAGAGGAGGAAGAGATAGGAGGAGCGGGCTTCTTCATAATGGCAGGTGGTCTTCCTTTGCAGTCCTCATCTGCAGGGTTGTAGTCGCTATCCTCTAAGAATAAACAAAGGAGCAAGGAGAGGGATACGTGAATATGACTCTTTTCTTGACTGATTCACTAAGTCTGAAAATTATGAATGCTTGTCTGCTTTAGGGGTTTAATGAAAATCTTCCTCACTGACCTTCAGGATCATCAATAGCACCAGCATCCACAATATCATCCTCCTCTTCTTCTGCTTGTTGGGGCTGTGCAGGTTTCGCCTTCGCTGCCTTCCTCTCTTCGGCTTCCTGCTTCTCTGCCTGACGACGGGCTAACGTCTCGTTTTTAGGAGGCCGTCCACGCTTACGCTTCTTTGATATGTCACCTGAACAACAGGACGTTATAACACATTTTTTGTTTTTTAAATCTGAGAACTAAAAAAAAAATCTGAGCTTGCCGTCAAAGTGATATATCTTTGGTATACATAATGAACCATACTAGCTTACCTGCAGGTTTGAAGTGTTTGTCTCTCATGTGGTTAATGAGAGTGTCTTTGGAGGCGCTCTTGTATGGACACATCTTACACTTGAACTGCTGGACAATCACTACTTCCATCATCTCCTCCAGCTCAGCCAAGTTTGGTGGTCTGCATTCAGAGCCATCTGCCACTGTTGATGTCTCCATCTCCCTGACCTGCCCAGCTTCATCCTGAGGCCTCTGGGAGCCTTGGGGCTCCTCTTGGCTGGGTGAGCACTGTTGGGCCAGCTCAGGCTCTGGGTTGGCAGTGTATGTCCCGCTGCTGCTGATGTAGGGCCCAGGCTGGCTCTCACTGCACTCCAGCGCCTCAGGAAGCCCACCTGAACCAGCTGTGTCTGCCAGAGGGTGGTCTGAGGAGGAGCTGTCATCTGCGTAGAGAGAGGCCTCTGGGCCATTACTGCTTTCCATGTAATGGGAGTGCTGGGGCTGCTGCTGGGAGTGCTGCGGCTGGTCTGGATCCTGGTTCTGCTCATCGTCTTCATCGTCGTCCCTCACTTGATACCGGGAACAACCTGGTTGCTCAGAGTCTGCAGCTGCAATACACTCCCCTCCATATTCGACTCCATACTGCCGACTTGTCTGTGTCCTGTGGTCTGCACTACTGTCAATGTAACTGCGTGAATGATGTGGTTGCTCTCCATCGTCCACCGCACACTCCAGATATCCAGCGCTGCACTCCACCACGTAGTGGCCTCGGCTGATAGGGTTTGAGTCAGCCCCACTGCATTCCACATATCCAGGCAGATCCTGGTCACTGTTATCACCACTGTAGTCAGGGAAACCCGACTGAGAGCGCGTCTGGTCGGGTTCCTCTCCTGAGCACTCCACATAGGAAGATGAAGACTCCCCTGTCTGGTCCGGACCATCTGCACTGCAGTCCATATACTGGGAGGGGTGGGAGTGCTGGGGCTGGTCAGGCTGACTGCTGCTGTCTTCTGGGTAACCTGAGTGACCAGGCTGATCATCGGGCTGGTCCGGTTCAAGGTTGTCCTGCAGGTCTCCCTGGTCCAGACAGGTTGACGTGGGGCCTTCAGCAAGACCTTCTATGGCTATACGATCAGAGAGGGCCGAAGATGACATCTGAGCTACCATAGGAGCCCCTATAGTGGACAAATACATACAGATGGATTGTACACACTTCATTAAAAAGGATTCTCATACTGTGGTTCATCAGCTTAAGTGGATTTTAGATTACTTAAAGGATTAGTGTGTAGGATTTTGGAGGATCTTTTTGCAGAAATGGAATATGATATTCATAAGATAAGATAAGATAAGATAAGATGAACCTTTATTAATCCCCGGAGGGAAATTCGGGTGTCTTAGCAGCATCAACAACAGTACAGATAAATACAGTACAGTAAAAAGTAAAAGAGAAGGTGCAGTGAATGAAATAAGGTGCAATGAAGAAAACTGACAATAAAATAAATAAGTAACAGTAACGGTAATAAGTAAAGTGCAGCAGGTAGTGGGTATTGTATATGCACAGCATATGTATATGTAATTATATAATTATATGTAATTATATACATTTGGAATAAATACGGAGCAGATGATCAGAGTCACATGGGGGTCAGACCTTGGTTATGGAGCCTGATGGCCACCAAAAGAAAGGACTGACCCAGACGGTTTGTAGTGTGCCGAGGGGGGATCAGTCTCTGGCTGAATGTACTCCTCATCTGGACCAGTTGGTCAAAGAGGGGGTGGGAGGGGTTCTTCAGAATAGACTCCAGCTTCCTCCTGGTCCTCCCCTCTGCCACCACCTCCAGACTGTCCAGCTCACATCCAACCACAGACCCAGCCCTCCTCACCAGTTTGTTAAGTTTGGTGGCATCTCTGGTGCTGATGCCACCCCCCCCCAACATACCACGGCGAAGAACAGAAAGCTGGCTACTACAGACTGGTAAAACATCTGAAGTAGCCTGTTGCACACGTTGAAGGTCCTCAGCCTTCTCAGGAAGAATAGTTTGCTCTGTCCCTTCCTGTAGAGGGCCTCGGAGTTGTTGGACCAGTCCAGTTTATTGTTTAAGTGAACCCCCAAGAACTTGTAGTTGTCCACCACCTCCACCTCATGGATGGTGATGGGAGTAGGGGAGCCCTTCCTCCTCCTCCGGAGATCCACCACCAGCTCTTTGGTCTTACCAATATTGACCTGTAGGTGGTTGATGTCGCACCACCTTACGAAGTTCTCCACAAGGGTGCTGTACTCCTCCTCGTTGTCGTCTGTGATGCAGCCGACGATGGAGGAGTCATCGGAGAACTTCTGCAGGTGGCATGTTCGGGAGTTGAAGCAGAAGTCGGAGGTGTAGGTGGTGAACAGGAACGGTGACAGCACAGTTCCCTGGGGAGCACCAGTGTTGCTCACCAGCCCGTCAGACAGGCTGCCCTGCAGTCTGACATACTGTGGTCTGCTGGTGAGGTAGTCCATTATCCAGTCCACCAGGTCGTGGTCCACCTGCATAGCTGAGAGCTTCTTAGCTAACTGGTGCGGTTGGACTGTATTGAATGCACTGGAGAAGTTGAAGAACATGATTCTCACTGTGCTCTGCGGCTTCTCCAGGTGCGTGTAGGCTCTGTGGAGCATGTAGATGATGGCGTCGTACACGCCAATGTTTGCCTGGTATGCAAACTGAAGGGGGTCCAGGAAGTCACTCACCAGGGGCCTGAGGTGCTGCAGGACCAGTCTCTCCAGGATCTTCATGACGTGTGACGTCAGAGCGACTGGCCTGTAGTCCTTGAGGGTGCTATAACTATGTTTTATTCATTCATTATTCATTCCATAACTATGTTTTATTAGTGCATGATCACCTAAAACTAAGAATCGCTGTGTTTCTGTTAGCTTAGAATGAGCCCTACATATCTACATTGGGAGCAGGTCCTCTTCATGGAGCCCAACGTGTTGCTCCACCACGTTTCTGTTAGCCTAAAACAAAGCAACCACACAATGGCTCCAGCGAGAGCCTATTATGGTTTTATGTTGCCTGAAGGCCACCATAATTCTCTGGCATGCTTGTGAAATTACGATAATATGAGCCACAGAGTCCAAAACCGTCGTAACTTTAACTTCAGTTGCTCCTAAAGTTGTGTTATTATGGTAAGGATGGCCTCTGAGCAAGGTGAACGGCGTTACCACGATTTTCCACTCGACATCTCACATTTCCGTATTCTTGGAGAGGGAGGAGTGAGCAGAGAGGTACTCATTAGGTTGCAATCTGCAACCACAACGCTAGGTGCCACCATATCCTACACATTGTACCTTTGAATAAAAACTCACTTAGAGGACTAAAACAAAGTTGGGTTATAATAAGTTGACATGGAATAGTTTAATCATTTATCTGCTATAAGTGCTGTCTGAGTAACCAGTTTTTCTATTATATACAAACACGGTCAGAATTTTCTCATTAACTTTAAAAACACCCTTACCGTCATCTGGTCCTTGTAATATGAGATACTGGGTTGTTTCCGCACCTCCATCTTCTGCACTAGTCACAGCTATGCAACCTAAGACAAAAACAGCAGATCAGATATCTGCTACATTTTGGTAAACTAGTCAAACTGACACAACCTTAAAGCTGCTCAGATGATGATATAGCAAAAAGTGGAGTGCCAATGGGAATACCATTCATGATGTCAGGCCCGATTGTGGACTCTATGATCTTGTCAATGGCAGACCCAAGGTCTGACGAGGTAGAAGCAGTTGAATCAGAAACCATCATGGCTCCTTCAGACGCTGCACTGGAGTGGACCAGCACTTGGGCTGACTCAGACACCAGCACCGACTGAGTCACTGTGGAGACGCTGGACACGCTGGTGGACTGGGCCACTGAGGAGGAGTCTGGGAGGTGGACTGATGAAACTCTGACATCTGTACTGGAGCTGGTTTCTGGAACAAACACCTTGACAGGAAGGGGCAACAACATGATGGTGATATTATGAACCTTTTATGACACAAGCCTGGTTTTCATACATTTAGTGTATGGCTGTTTTCTCCCACATATGCACACATATTTTATTTATTAAAGAATCTTACCACAAGTCCCTCCGAGCTCTGTCCCACGTGGCAGTCTGACTCTGGGTTCTGTGCATGAGAGGCAGCAGCGTCACTGCTGTCTGCAGACATGGCTTCGGATGACTCCATGCCCATGCCACTTTCAGACGGTTCCTCCATCCCTGAGGGACCCGCATCACTGCTGCTCTCCACCTCATTCTCCTCCGAATCCATGACTAGCCACAAAAATTAAACATAAACTCAGCCTAAAATTTGAAGATTGTCAGTGCAAGTTCATTTAGTTAAGATGAACAAAACAAACGCAGTTTGTCTTTAGTGTTGACAGTGTTTGCTCAACTTGAGATATTTCATAGTCCCAGCTACTTTGCCACTAGATAAACAGTTACGTGTGTAATTAGTTTTTAAACAAACAGTAAGAGCCTCAACACCAGCAGACATCCTGGACAGAAAAACAGAAAGTCTGTCAAAATGTAAGGAACGGTGTATAATGTTGTTAAAGTCACAGATGAGCAACCAACCAAACATTTTTGTAGTCTAGTTTCAAAGTCACTTTGAATTTTCTGCAGTTTACATTTAGGTCTTTTTTTATGGATTGTGATACCAGTGATGGAATGCCTTCATACCAAAAAGGATGCATGGAAACAAGTTTTAAATAGATAACTGAGCAGTATTTCTATCAAGGGGTCGAAAATAACAAAAGTACTTTTACTCAAACACTTTTACACCATTTTGATTCACTTTTACTCCACTACACCGAATGGAAGTTTGTGATAACAGTGTACAATTTACAAACGCAGTAACGTTATGACTGGACTTAAATGCACATTATACATGTTCATTTTCCTACATCAATATCAGTAAAGGACGGTGGGTTCATTATTCATCACGTTAAGCGCACAGAGCAACGTTTATTTCAGAAGAGCCAGCGGCAGTTTCTCTGCACTGGTAACGTTAGTATTTACCTGACGTTAAGCTAACACATACGTTTGTCCATATTAGTTAGCTAAGTTATATGAGATGTTTTCAGGCATATGCGCCGTTGGTGTGAAATAAAGAGTTTTGTTCTGGATGTGAACAATTCACGTTTCAAGTGTGGCTATACTTGTAAAATGGCATCAGCCCCGGACAGCAGTAAAGTTATTTGCAAACAACTAGTCGTTAGCTCACGGTGAACCAGAGCAGCTAGCGTTAGCTTTAAGCTAGCTAGCATTGTTCTCCGTATCTTGCTCGAAGTCCTAGCGCTAGTTTGAGTTGTTGGACAAGATAAAGCTTGTGAGTGAAGGACATGTCACTGATCTAACCATGTCGGCATGTGGGGGGTAACAACAGCGTCCAACACGACGCGTGTTAGCCGTTTGGCCCAGCTGCCCTTCATCCTGCCTGCTCCGCGTCGCCATTTTCCACCAGGCAGCCCCGCTTTACACTCAGGCATTGTGAAAGCTGCTCTACTGGGGACCTCGAGGGCCTCAGCTGCGGCAGACCGCCCAAATGCTCTCCCTGAAGAAAATGAAAATATTTTCCTTCTCCGGCACTAGAATCTCCACGCTTTTTTCTTACCGTGTATTTACGAGTAGACGGGTATCCGTTAGTGTAGATGCGCTAAATAGGGCAGAAATTAGTAACCGATAATTGTTGCTTCATTCTAGTCGGGCGCCATGAGACTCTCCTCGCTTCCTGTCCGTGCTACCGGATCTTATTTATTATTTCTGTAGAAAGTGCTCTCATTGTTCTACAAAACATTGCTATGTTTTCATATTTTTTATCACGCGTGTTTACTGATAAATTCATAAGTCGTTGTATGTTTCAGAGACTCGGTAAAATTTATGTTTGTAATCGTAGTCTATAGTGGACTATTGTTTTTAGAGGAAGGCGTATTACGCAATTTGATGCGGAGTAATATGGGTTCACTTAGGGCCGTTGTTTCAGGAGACCTGACAGTCGGTACAGTTGAAAGGTGCCTTTTAATTTTAGGAAATATAAGTACAGTAACAATATATACATTCAAAACTGATTATGCACATACAAAAGCAATAAAATGTACATCTGTATAAAAAAGTGATACAAAATCAGAATAGATTCCCAGTCCATAAGAAACATAGTTGTGATTTTCTTTTTATTCTCAGTGTTTTTAATTGTTTTGCCATAATGTTGATAAAAATGTTCACAATTAGGTTTGGAGTCTGCCCATCTCTTCTTGAATGGTTAAGTCTATCAAAAATTGAATTAACTGTACAAAGCACATATTTTTTCCTTCTCATTGAACACGTAGCAATGTCCTTTTTTCCTGAAACTGAATTGTTTTCCCAGTTTTCCTTCTTAAATAATATTCAGCATCCACCCCAAAATACACTGATGAAACAAATGACATGTTGTTTTTTCTTTTAATTCACAGAAAGTACAAGAATTCACTATCAGTTTTAAAGTTCTCTAATGTCTTTTTTGCTGTATATATCTGATGCAGAAATTTAAAGGAAATTTATTTAACATTATTAAAATTTGTCCCCAACTAGCCAAATTTTCTGCCAATTAATCTGTCCTTAAAGCGAAACCTTGAGGCAGAGTTAACGCTTATATGCAATTCCTAATGTATTATTAGAGCTTTTATTGTTTGTAATGTTGACTTCTCCAAGGAATATACCACTATTAAACGGGTCCATCGTTGAAATCTCCTTAACTGAACATCTAAGAAGTTGCAGCACACTCTTCGACAGGGCATCAAACACCACTGCGTAGCTGGTAATCTAAATTTGGAAAATAATTCATTATACGCTAGTAACTGCCAGTCAGCAGTAAGAAGTTGTTTTACCATTGTCAACCCATTTTCAACACAATTTAATGATTTATTTTTATATTGAATATTCTTGTGATACAGTAGAAATTAATAAAAATAGGTCATTGTGTTATAATTTGTGGCTTCATGGGAAGTAAAATATCTTTATAAAAATATCTCTATTTCCAGAAACATGTAACTTATACGAAATTGTGTGTTTTTGCTGTTGTGGGAACGTGGATTCGAATGTGAAATAATAGAGCATGATGTTGTTGTCAGATAATCCATGTGCATATTGAGACAGCTGACACTGGGATGTTATCCTCACAGAATGTTTATTGCATTGAAAGTACAAACTTTAATACAAAACATATCAGTTTCATAAATAATTTCAGTGAAGAAGACATTACATTGTCTGTCTTCCAGTGCAAGTAATTGGCTTTAAAGCCATTTTCAGAAATACACATATATTTATTACAAAACAAAGCTTTAGGACACAAAATAATAATATTAGATAATGCTATAAATACCAAAATAATTTAAGAGTCTGAACCTGTCAGACTCTTATTATTCAGCAAATCTGGAATCCAGATAGCATTTAAGAATATTTTTGTTGTGGTTATTATGGGTCTCAGATTTTAGACCACTATAACCATCCAGTTCACAGATTAGCCTATCAGACTGAGGGCAAGGCTTTGCTTTCCTTTGGGCCAATGTTGTATGTTATATAATTAGACAACATCAATGATGGCCAATCATTCACATCCCAGAAAGCACACACATCATACAATGGGCGCTATACACAAATACTGTAACACATCCTCCCAGACACCTGCACAGGAGAGAGAAGTGGGTGCTACCATGTTAAAGACGATTTCCAGCTCATCCCTGTTTGCTCATCTCCTCAGTAGTGATTGCCTGAAGCATCTGAGCACTTGAGGAGGTCGTATTTCACATAGCCTACACGATCCACCTGCCTGCGGGAGTTCATACGCCAGTAGAAGCGGTCCCGGCAGAAATAGATGTGACCTAAAGCAGAAATGTTGAAATTTGAATCGCCATACTGCAAAATGAGGATTTTTACATGCAACAATCTTCTATTAACTTTGTTTATTCAACTCAGTATAAATCTTGAAATTACCTTTGTATTGGAACACATCATGAGCATCATTGGGGACGCCACCAAAGACAGCATCTGTGTATCTGGGGTAACCTTTGTCGATTTTCTGGGCCTTCACATCGAGCCTGTATTGAGCATTACAGAGATCGTCATGAAAAATGGCAAAAACAATCAGTTCTCTTAAATCAGAAGAACATTTCACGTCTCTGTAGGGTCCTGTCCAACCTGAGCCTGTCGTGACTAAGACAAACTCCTTTCTTGGACATAAAATGACTGCACCAGGTTGCCCCAAATGAAAACATTGCAATGTGTTTATCAGCTGGCGGTTACAGCGTTGTCCCTCAATACTGTCCCAGTTTCAAAAAGTGTTGTCCTCATTTGTCACTTAGACACAAAAACATGGGACAATATGCACCAGGTTGAAAAATACCAAAGTTCTTTCTTTAAACTGGTTTGCTCAAAAACTACTAATTGTTAAAGAAGAGCAGACTGGGTTGAATTTGAGCTGATCTTCCTGATTTCAGGCACAGTTTTCACTCACCTCCAGTAGTTCTCCCCACTGAAAAGCAGCACTTTTCCTTTCCCTCTCTGCAGAGCTCCCTCCACCTTCTGAACGGTGTTCGGGAGGCCGAGCTTCTCAATGCTGCGGGGACCCAGAACGCTCTTCCCCGTGTACACCCAGAACCGTGTCCCTATAAAAACAAGATGATCATTAGGAATAAAATGTCTTGCAATTTTGTCTTAAGTGTTAGTGCTCCCTTTTATACACCGTGCATAGTTTTATTACCTGAGAAGAAGTACAACTTCCTGTTCAGAATGTTCTCAAAGGCAGAGTCAATGACTGCTGGCAGAGCCGGCCACTTCTCAGAAACTGCAAACGGTCCCTTGAGCGCTCCATCGCTCCCGCTGGACATCTTCCAGTAATGTCTGTTGATCAGCACATGCAAACTTTAATTTGTCTGTTACTGTTTTTATATTTTTCACAAAAAAAAAAGAACAGAAAGATTTGCTTACCCGTCCTTGAAGAAATGCAGTTCTCCCTCAATCACAGTGATGGCGTCGAATTTGGTCAACTTGCAGGCGTCTTTGGTTGGATCCACAGGACGTGTGGTGGTAGTAGTGGTGGTTGTGGGCACAATGGGTGCATCAGTGGGGTCAGTCTCATCTGGGTAGGGGTTAGTGGTGGTGGTGTCGGGCTGAGGGGGGGTGGGATCAGGGCCTGTTTTGCGTCCTGAGAAACAGAAAATATTCACTTTGTTTGTTGAATGCCCCGACGAAGACCTACAGTGATCAAAACATGTCAGCTTTTTTAAGGATTTAGCCACTACTATAAAGGCTTTTTAATATATTTCCTTCCTCGTTGCCACTTGTTTTAGTATTTTGGAGTACCTGGATTTTGTTGAGAAGTTGTAAATGTAAACATTTTGAGTTTGTTGCGGCCTTACCATAGAGATACTGAATGCCTTCAATGTCATCTGCATGCAGGGATAAGTTCTCTGTGTAGCTGTACATGGGGTACATGAGGGCCTCTCTTATGTTGGAGTGATCCAGACCGAGGGCATGTCCAAACTCATGGGCTGCCACCAGGAACAGACTGTAACCTGGAACACATACAGTGATATTAATAAATGGTGAGGGTAAATACATTTTATCTGCTCTACTTTCTCTGCCTTGTATTCATGCTACTCACCCTGGTCAGGACAGAAGCCCCATTTCTTATCGTCATCATAGCTGTCGGTGGTAGCACACCACAACTTGCCATCTCCTCGTCCCTCACTGGTGCAGGAGTTGTAATCTTTACCCTGGAACTCAAAGGGGAAGTGGCAGGGCTCTCCCTCAGAGTTTCCACCAGTTACAGAGATTTCTGTCCAAACAAAGATATCAACAGCAAAAGTAAGAAAACATGTCTCTGTGGCGGTACTCCACAATATTTATGCATCGTGGTTCCTGTCACTCACCGCGACTGGGACAGAATCCGTATTTCTTGTCGCTGTCAAAGTTGCTTGTGGTGGCACACCAGCGGTAGCCGTCACTGCGGCCCTCTGTGGTGCAGCTGTCATATTCATCCCCCAGAAAGACGAAGGGGAAGACGCACGGTGATCCGTCTGCGTTTCCTCCAAATGTGTACAGAACTGTCAGGATGAAAGGAGCAAGGATGAGCGGGTGAAATGAGTCAGCATGCCACAACAATTCATCTGACCTCTGACCTCCCTTGCAGAATAAATTGTCAAGCTTACGTTCACTTGGGCAGAAGCCGAATTTCTTGTCTGTGCTGTAGTCGGCTGTGGTGGCGCACCACGGCAGGTTGTCTGTACGCCCGTCAGTGGTACAGGTGGAGTAGGATTTGCCCTCAAAAGTGAAGGGGAAGTGGCACATGGCGCCATCAGCATTCCCATAGCGAGTCTTCACAACTTAGGTGACAGAAAGAAATCATTTAATGCAATGTTTAAAGTGAACACTGGGGGGAGACAACCTCATATTAAAGGTTGGTGATGGAGGAGCAATATCTTCATCTCATTACCTGGTCCTGTTCCAAGGGTCCAGTACTCGTCATCGTCAAAGTGGGCGTCACCCTGCACACCCTCACCAGGAGGATACGCATGAGCCAGAAGACCATCCTTACCATCAAAGGGGTACAGGTCTCCATGGTCTGAACAGAAAATTAAAAAGCATTGTCAGTCTTTGATTTTAGTTAGGGCTGTCAAAGTTAATGTGACAATAACGCATGAAACTAGAAAACCTGAGGGATTCATTGGTACCAACCACGTCATACTAGCTTGTTGGTAAGGACAAATAATGCTCAAAAGTTATGCTTAATTTTGGTGTGCAAAAACTGACATGGCCATTTTCAAATGGGGTCCCTTGACCTCTGACCTCGAGATCTGTGAATGAAAATGGGTTCTGTGGGTACCTACGAGTCTCCCCTTTACAGACATGATCACTTTATGATAATCACATACAGTTTGGATCAAGTTATAGTCAAGTCAGCACACTGACACACTGACCGCTGTTGTTTCCTGTTGGGCTGCAGTAATTCATGTTATGATTTGAGCATATTTTTATACTAAATGCAGTCACTGTGAGGGTTTCTGGATAATAATTGTCATTGTTTTGTACTGTTAATTGATTTCCAATAATAAATATATACACACATTTGCATAAAGCAGCATATTTTTCTACTCCCATGTTGATAAAAGACTTGACAAATCTCCTTTAAGGTATATTTTGAACAGATAAAAAATATGTAACTAATTTGGGATTAATTTGCGATTAATCATGATTAACGATATATTATGCGATTAATCGCAATTAAATATTTCAATCGATTGACAGCTCGATTGTAATACAAAATTACAATACAAGCATGTGACATCTATATGAACAACACAGATGAAATGACCACTGCAGAAACACATACTGGCTTTTCCAAATGAAATCATGATGTCAGCTGTCCCATCAAAGAGGCGGGTGAAAGTCAGAGGGGTCACATCACTCCACACCTTGAAGGCTCTGGCAAAGGCGTCATCGACCACAGAGCTATCCATGTCTGGAGTATAGTTAATGATCCTGTGGAGAAGAAAAGACACTTTCAGACTCATAACTGATGATGAACGTGAAGGTCCTTGGTGATATATCTCCATTATTTGTATTTGGTGCCATGCATTACAAAGCACAAGCATTATAATGTCACCAACAGATCTTTTCTTTCTACTCACCTGTAAGTGACATCATGATGGTCCCATTTGAGATCTCCGTCAAATGTTTTGTAGTTGGCCACATCAGGGACGCCACAGCGAGGCTGCTTCATAGCCTCCAGGGTGGACTGATCCAGTTCTCCGGTCTCTTCCAGCCCCATCTGCCTCTGCATCCTCTTCAAAGCCTTGGAAGTGGACACTATCGACTGGAAGCCACTGCGGTGCAGCGAATTCATGTAGCCAAACCTTTTCAGATAACCCTGGCACGAGAAACCACATTACTGAGTTCAGGTGGGTCCTTATGACATGAACTTTGGTTTGCAAAACAAAAGACTCACTGCCACACCCTCATACAGCTTGAATTCAGAGGAACTTATTTTTCTTTTCATTAACATTATGATAGAGAGCTCTCTTCAGGTAATTTCTTCCCCGCACAGCTTGATTGCACACCGTTTTGGGAATTTCAGTCAAAATGAGACAAAATGAACCATCTGCTACTCACTTCTGCCAGCTCCATATCAGTCATGTTTTTGATGATGTCTCCTGGGAAGGTGACAAAGACGGACTTGAGGGGAAGGCTCCATCCATCCTGCATGCTTATCCCCAAAATTAAACACACAGCCAAGGCGCAGCACCTCATGATGAGCTGTAGAGCACTGCAAAATGTAACACAAATAAATCTATATATACTGAGAGCCTTGTAGTGCTCAGTTAGACAAAAAGGATTGAAAAGCTTCTTCAGCAGTGTTTCTCCTTCAGGGTTGGCTTCCCTCTTTGTTTTGACTCCTGTTGCCTCTGCTTTGTGCCCTTGGTCGTGGACCTTGTTTTTATGCAACGTAACGTCTTAGTCACTCAACCTCGCCCCCGCCTACTACTAACCTCAACCCTCCCACTGACATCTCGACAGACTGTATGTTGAATGGGCAAGGGGAATTTCCAAAATATCCACATTTAGCTTTACCTAACAGCAAGTGAGTGGTTAGCTAATTGTTCTTTTTTGGAAATGTTTCAAGCTGGGGGCTGGGTGAGCACTGGCACTGGTGGATAACACCAATTACGGCAAATTATTATGGTTGCATTCACATTATGTCAATAAAGTAAAAACCTGAAAACCCACACAAATTATCAACCACTAACAAATTACTTTGAAAGCTCTTAAAGTTGCTATTAACAATTTACATCAAAATATAAAAACATTCAGGAAATAACCTAAAGTGAGCATAAACACGATGTTTGGATGCTCACTGTCATCCTTTTAATTCATATAAAAATTTCTCCTAAACATATTCATGTATTTTTACCTAAAAGCAACACGCTCATCATGGGACCCAGCCAGACACTTCTGTTATTTAGATGCTCAAAGTAGTGATATTTAAAAAAGTTTGTTCCACTATTTTCATAAATATAGATTTGTTTCCTCTTTATCTATGCTTGGAAACTGAATAAAATGTCAACTAGGTCAAGCTTAAATGTAGATTCTTACAGGAATATCTGTTGTTTTATTTACTGAGATGCTAAACGTTTATTTAAATGGTTTTTTTTAACGTTTTCTATGACAAATGATTGAGGTGATTAAGAAATCTGTGTATTTAAAGGGGAATACCAACCAAATTAAAAATTCTGATGTTATTTCTGTGAAGTTCAATCACTATTAATGAACATGAACTACTCTCTCTCAAAGCCCTTACACACCGGGGGCATGACGAATAAACAACATGAAAATGTGAAATGCAAATATTATATGTCCAGGGCTTTTATTGTGAAATGTAAGAACAGAGTGGGAGTATCTAGTCTGCCCTGCCTTTGTCAAAATTGAGTAATATAGTTTGCTGTGCTGGTTTGGACAACGCTACCTCTGTGTTGTTGTTTCATAAATATAGGTGCAACTCAACCTGTTCCTCACAAAGTCACTGGGTGATGCTTTCATTTGTGGGTGAAAGCCCATAGAGTGAAAGCTCAGACAACTGGCTGCTTTTTTGTAATATTCATGTTCAAGTACATTCATTCATTCATTCTTCCATCCATCCATCCATCGTCAACCGCTTATCCCGTTAGGGGTCGCGGGGGGGCTGGAGCCGATCCCAGCTGGCATAGGGCGAAGGCAGGGTACACCCTGGACAGGTCGCCAGTCCATCGCAGGGCACATAGAGACAGACAACATATAGACAGACAACCATTCACACTCACATCCACACAATTTAGAGTGATCAGTTAACCTAATTTGCATGTTTTTGGACTCTGGGAGGAAGCCGGAGTACCCGGAGAAAACCCACACTTACACGGGGAGAACATACAAATTCCACACAGAAGAGTCCCAAGCCGGAATTGAACCTGCGGCCCTCTTCTGTGAGGCGACAGCTCTAACCACTACACCACCGTGCAGCCCTCATGTTCAAGTACTTGTGACAAAAACAACAATCTGAAAAAGTATACTGACGTGCAAATTAAGGCCTTTATACATTGGGGGCGTGATGAATAAACAAGACAAAAATGCGAAATACTCGCCTGCGAATATTAAATGTCTAGGGCTTTTATTGTGAAAGGTAAGAGTGGAAAGAAGGAATCTGGTCTGAGCTGCCTTTATCAGGGTTGTAAAGAGTAATAACGATTGCCTTCCTGGTTCAGACTACGGAGCCTCTGTGTTGGTGTTTCATAAAAATAGCTGCAAAACAACCAGTTCCCTTCAACATCATTGGCGGATGCCTTTTATTCGCAGTGTGACAGCTCAGAAAATCAACCTCGTGCTGAAAAAAATGCTGCTTTTTCATAATATGTGTTATGTGTTGAAAGTACAAACAACAGTTGACAAACAAGCAACAAAAATATACTGACGTGCGAATTAATCACACGTCACCGGTGTGTAACGGTATAAAATCTGGAGCTGCTCCATAGACGATGAATGGGAGACTGATTTTGTGGATCCACAGAATGTTTGTTTCCTTTTTTTATGCCCATTTGTCAGTTATGAAACAGTCAATGTTCCCATAAACTCAGAACGTTCCTCCGGGTGCTCCCAGTGTCATGCAGAACATCTCCCCATTCATTATCTATGGAGCAGCTCCACACTTTATACCCAATGATGTCACAAGTTTCAGTTTTAGCACTCTAGTTTTTGGATTTGGGAAAGCTGTTCATGTAGACCAATTTTTTTTGACTGTGTTAGACCATAGGAAAAACATGGATTTTGAAAATGGGTGTAATTCCCCTTTAAATGTCTCCTCTTGAAATTACACATGGTGTCATTGTTGGCCCGATTCTGGGGAACTACATGTTTCATCATCACTACACTGATGCTGCTGCTGCAACATCTTTACTGGCTTCGCTCCCAAGATGACCAGTTCATTAGCAATGACTTATACCGATTTGGAAATGAGCATTACACCTAATGTGTCTGTATTTTCTGTATCCTAAGACGTGGATCTTACTTCTCTATTTCTCATGCACATTTCTGTTACATAGAAGTTTCACAAAAACGACAGAAACAACTTTACTTTTTATTTCAAACAACTGCGTTGGCTAATCCTGAGAGTGTGTATATGCTGGGTAAGTATACAGTATGTTGATATTTTGAGGTATGTGAGTATCAAGGTGTTGTGGGTGAGGATATGTCTAAGCCAGCATATCATGACTCACTTTGTGTTTCCCACACGAATGGCCAAAGCTGCAGATGGGGGCCTTTTTTCAGTCAGCATGTTGCTGACATTCTTTCTTCCCATGCAAACAAACAACTCTTTAACTGATGAGCCAAGTCAAAATACTTCATGTAAAGAAGAGGGGAAGTCCCTTTCCAAGCCCAGGTTGATTAATGGTTTTCCAAAAAAACTCAGCTTGAGTGAGTTGCCTTTTATGGTCAAGAGCATTTTGCACCGATCAATGTTCTAATGAAGGGATAGTGTGAAGTTTCAGACCTGTGGTTTGATGATGAAGGTTTCCGCATTTTCTGACATTATGGTGACGCGTCCAAAATATACTGTCATATCCTCTCTTCATAAATACTTCCTCTTTGTTCTCATGTTATTCCTGTTGTCTGTTGTGATTTTGTCACCGAGAACAGCCGCCATGACAATGCACATTTTTATATAGTTAGATCAGTATTCCCAGTCTTGATAACACACATACTTCTACAGATTTAGTAGTAGTAGTTTTCTTGCCTAAACCTAATTATGTGGGTTTATTGCCTAAACCTAATTAAGTAGTTTTCCTGCCTAAACCTAACAAAGTAGTTTTCTTTCCTAAACTTAACTACGTAGTTTTCTTGCCTAAACCTAATTAAGTGGTTTTCTTGCCTTAGCCTAACTAATTATTTTTCTTGCCTAAACCTAACTAAGTAGTTTTTGGGGGCGGCAGTAGCTCAGTCTGTAGGGAGTTGGCTTGGGAACCGGAGGGTCACCAGTTCAAGTCCCGACATGGACCAAAAAACTGAGTGTGAACTGGTAGCTGGAGAGGTGCCAGTTTACCTCTTGGGCACTGCCGAGGTGCCCCTGAGCAAGGCACCAAACCCCCAACTGCTCGGGGCGCTTGTCAGGAGCAGCCCCCTCACTCTGACATCTCTCCATTAATGCATGTGTGTGTGTTTCAGATCTGCATGTACCATGTATGAGTTTAACAGAGTGTAAATTGAATTTCCCCATTGTGGGACTAATAAAGGTAGATCTTCTAGTTTTGTTGCCTAATCCTAACCAAGTTAATGTTTTCATAAACCTAAGTAGTTTTCTGGACGAAAGCTATGGAAGTTGCTTCCTGTGATGATGCAAATTTAGTTTGAAAAGACTGTATGACTATAATGAGCTGAAACCGACAGGTGTTGCTGGACATTATTAGAAAAACTAAAATTTAAAAAAAAAAATAGAAAAAAAAAAATGGAGGAATAACTTTTCTTAAGATATCATATGAACCATTATATAAGAATCCAAGTGACGGGTTCGTAACGTCATTGATTCTGGCCAAGCAGGAAAAGTAAACACAGTGTTTTGTCTGTTTTGGGCTACTGTAGAGACATGGCCGACTGCTTGAAGAGGACCTGCTCCCTGTTTATAAATGAAGGTAATGGAAACACAATGATTCTTATTTTCACTTGATTATTCACCAAAGAAAACAGACTTCATTTAATGTTATATTCCCTTTCTGCCAATAGATCCACCTAAATGTTACACACTGTTCCTTTAACACACTAAATACAGAATACCGGCTACATTCATATTGTTCATATATTTTTGGCCACATAACATGGATTACATTTCATTCAGACTAAAGCATCTCTGAAAGCCCTCTTTCATTTGATGCAGTAGTTTTTCAATCATAAGGTTATTTCAGTTTATATGTGGCTCCTCAGTGGATCCCCAGGCCTCCTTTGAAAACATCTGCCACTGATTTCACATGGCGTCAAAGGCTTAATGAAAACGGCTCCATGCATTTAAACAAGTGCCACATCTCATTTGGTTTCGCCACTTTGCTTTCAAAAAGACGTCTGGCACAGAACCCTTGAAAAATACACATTTTTTTTCTGTGTGGCATACTTCCCAAAATTGCCCTCAATCACAACACAGCCTGTTGACACACACCACCACGACAGTATGAGGTGGCTAACTGCGTCATCAGAGAGCTGGATAATATCATAGCAGAGCAGCAAGACCTTCACAGCTCATGTCGGCGGGATCTTTATTATTATAGTTTTACCATGCAACAGAAATTTGTCATTTGTGACCAAATCGTCATTTGTGACCTCTTTGTTTTTTCTGGAGCTGCTGAGGCAGAGTACAACAAAATCATGCTTATCGAATGTCCTGGACATGGTCTATATGTTGGCATGTTAAGGTCAGTAATAGCTCAGAGTGGAAACATATATGAAATACTGGTTTCTCACCAAAACACAACATGTTTTCTGCACTGATTTTCTTTAACAGGTCGAAATTCTTGAGTGTTTACAACTTTTGTAACTTTGTCCTTAATTGTGACATGCCCTGTTTAATTTCTAGCCTGCCTTGTTAAAGCAAACTGTTTATGTATTATGGTATGTTTCTAGCCGGCAAAAATCACTTCCTGTCTGCTGCAGTTGATGTGGTTCCATGGCCAGCTTCCTCATTCTGCTGCGTCGTGTTTTATGACGACTGGCTTGTTGACTTTGCGGTGCGACACAGAGACTGTGCAACATACAGGGCCGTCACTGTGTTTGATGTGGAGGGAGCGTTACCCCATCACCACGTCCAGGTACTTTACCCAGCCCTGCTGAGTCCGCACTTATTCTGGGAATAGCTTTGTTTTTATACCCCACTAAACAGTTTATTTTGGCTTTTCAAGAAGTGTGCCTCGGTTTCCTTTGGTTTATTTTTGGTTGTTCCACTGTGAACACCATGTCAGATGTACTGTCTCTGAATATTTGTAACCCTTTTTAATTTGTCCAAATACTATGCATGCTTGTGGGTGACACTGGCACATAAAGTTCCTCAGAGCGCAACAAACCGACACCCAAAACAGAAACTGATCAAAACAAGCAATTGCCAGGGCGGAAACTGTCTTTGTGCCCTCCAAACCCTCGAGTGTCACTCATATAACAGCCTGTCTGTAATGAGTCATAAGTCAGCCTGATAAATTAGACATAAATAGGTCCATGAACAAACTTTAAATTGTTGCCATAAAGTTGTACAGTCATATGAATGGGATCGTAGGAGCACAAGAGGCCACAGCTTTGACTCATGTCTCCCTGGAGGGTTTACTTCTGCTTTAACAAACACTTTATCACAACTGAGACCATTAGTCACCTTTGGGAATATTTCTTGCTTACTGTGCCAACACCTGTTCATTCAAGATTTAATTGTAACAACCTAATAAGCAGCTGTAAAGACTGTGTGATAGATAAGATGGATTCCTTTTCAGAGTCATACAAATAGCAGAAATATTTTCAAACACTTTTAGATGCATTATTATAGTACTTTCAGATGCTGAAAGGGCGCTAAGTGATAATAATGATCATCACAGTGATGAGTCATCCCTGTCACATCAAACTGAGGATGAACAAAGCAAAATACTGAGTTAGGTTAAAGTAGGTCACTCCAAGACGACAGCCACAGTCTGCTGATACTGTGATAAACTAAATACACAAACAAACTGAAAGTAGATAACGGCTGTGTTCATCTTAGTCTTTTGAAACTTTCAGACTTCATCTGGCTCACATTAGCAGACAACTTTTCTCCGTCTTGATGTGGGGAAGTGAAGTTCCACCACGCTGCCAGCGATCAAAGCACACTGCCACGTTAAGCTGATCAAAGCTGTTAAAAAGTGCATGTCATATAAACCATTACTGCTTATCACTGCTTTCTTTCCCATTGCTCTGAGTCTTTGGTGGCAACCACAGACCAGAAGTGCACATTTCCTGTGTTTCCACTCAGGTACTCAACAGGATTGGGACACTTACTGGTGACTGAGACAGGATATGACAGAAAGCCCTGGAAGTATTTGTACTGAGGTTTTGCAATGACTTTGTATGGATACATTCATGATTATGACACTCCTGGCAGTTTGTTGAGTAACTTTATGAGAACCAAACATCATCTTAGTTGTGTGAGAATTTTTTTGTGACAGAAGAAACTGATGGATATACAGCACACACATATTTAAAGGGCCAGTGTGTAAGATTTAAAGCCCTGACGCACCAAGCCGACGGTCAGCCATCGGCCAGTTTGAGGCCGTCAATGAGCGTCTGTTGGTCTAGTTTTTGCAGGGTGTCCCGCACTGTCGGCACTAGTCTACTTAGTTGTTTTGGTTAACATGTTGAATTGGCGGTAAATAAGATAAGATAAGATAAGATATTCCTTTATTAGTCCCACAGTGGAGAAATTTACAGTAGAACCCATCAGTGAGAGAAAAGACCCCTCTCATTTTTCATCTTCATCTCGTGTCATCATGTCAACACAGGGACATTTTTACAACAACATGGCCATCTGGGATGAAGCTAAGTGGTGAGTGAGGGTGGCGTGAAAATGGTCAGCAGATGCCGCTTGGTTTCGTGTACATATCATGACAGCAGCTTGTATATTCGCAGTCCTCGGTCTTCTGGTTTCCCTTTTTGAATGACGAATACAAAGTACTGCTGGTAAGGAGAGTTATTTCCTCTCACGCAGGTACAGAACCTACATGCTAACTGGTCATTGGTTGTAGTCTTTGCGTTGCTCTCGAGTGCTTTATGGCCAAGACAAAGGCGATGTGAGGCGATGCAATGGTCGGCCTTCGTCGCTGCTAGTTCTTCGATGTGGGTTTGGAGTGTCTGGTCCTTTAGCTGTGATGTGGTCGCAGATTGTACCCGTCTGCTCACTCCTCCCTTTCCAAGACTGCTGTAACATGAGCTGCTACAAGGCTGTGCTAACGCCGTTAGTCTCGCTCAGAGGCCATCCTTACCATAATCACACTACTTTAGGAGGAAAGGAAGTCAGACGGCAGCTGGTGGTACTGCGGTTTTGCAGTTTGTTGTTTCACAAGTTTCCCAGTTTCCCAGCCAGTGTTTGGTCTGTCTGTTCTGAGCAACATGGTGGACTCCATGGAGAGGACCTGCTCCCTGTGTAGGTAAAAACAGCTCATTCTAAGGTAGCAATAACACGATTCTTAGTTTCAGGTGATTAAATGCTAATGAAAACACAGTTACAAATTTTATATTCCATTTCTGCTAATAGATACACACAGTTCTTTTAAAGGCCATGTCTGCATTTATCAGATCGTGACAGTAGAAAGATGACAGGAAATGACAAGAGTGTGGGATGGGGAATGACATTTAACAGAGACTGGGATGTTGTGGTTCACGGTCGGCGCCTGAACCCCCTGTAAGGCCACCAGGCCACCCCAGGGAGGTGGTATAATTTTACATGATACTGCACACAATCTGTAATTATATAATATCGCTAAAAAGCAGCAGGCGGGTTTGGCTGAGAGCCATGCATGAGGGTAGACTGTCTGCAGAGGCGTGGGCTGCCACTGCAGAGCAAGTCCAGGCAGGCGGAGTTGTGTTGACTTTATGGACAGCCATCTTTCACCGCCACCGTTAAAAGCTAATTACTGCTAGTCATAAGCAGCGGCCTTTATGGGCGTTCCTTCCTCTGCCATCCAAAGCACAGCCACAAGGGAGTGACAGCATTACAGTACATGGGCCACAGTGGGAGCGCTGATTGCACCAAATATTATTATTGCTGGTTTAAGTGCACATGGAGCTACGCCTTTTTAAAGAGCTGTTGTCAAAATCTGCCACAATGAACTGAGACGGCCTGTAAACCAAAACAAAAAAGTGCTTGGTTACAGTTTGGCATTTTGTGTCATAATAAAGAGTCACATCTGGTGAATGAAGTCCAGGATTTTAAAACCACCATCTCAGAAAATGGGGAAAGGGAATTTCCCCTTCCTGATGGAGGACAAGCAGCTGATAGCAGGCGGGAAGTGAGTCAGGCTCAGCACTTCAGCTGCCTCTGCTTCAGACTTGTTGAGGCAGGCAATTATCCCTCCGTTTGATGTGTGTTTGCTGGGGTTTGAGCTCCCTGTTACCGTATGTATGCGGGGTTGCCAGAGTTTGAACTTGCGTGGCCAAAGAAAAAGTCAACATTTCCCTCCAGGACAAAAACCCAGATTGTTGTACACACACTGTCATTTTCCCGTAATGCAGCACAGCAACTCAAACCCTGACATTACTGTCAGTGGTTATGCATTTTCTGATGACTCAGCCTGTATCACTGAATAGATCTCAATAGATCCAGCATTACATTATCTCAAGCAAAGCATTTTAACTACCTGTTTAAAAATGTCGGAGGAATGCGCATTAAAGAAAAACAAACAAGTAAACTGCATTATATTTATCCTGTAAGCAGTGGTGGAAAGTAATTAAGTACATTTACTCAAGTACTATACTTAAACACAGTTTTGAGGTACTTGTACTTTACATTAGGGCTGGGCAATATGGTCACAACCTTCTATCACGATATACTGTGGGTCATTTCATACCCTATATCTAACGATGTTATATCACAATATAGCATGTTTCCTGGTAATGTATGAGTAAATAGTCACATGGTAAAGCCTCTTCTTGTACTGCATACTCCTATGTGAATTAAATAGTATAAACACAGTGTTTTCTCATTTTAACTACTTGAATGCAAAAAGCTTCAAGTTATATTATAGAGAAAAAAGAAATAAACATAGAAAACAATAAATACTTTTATATCATCATGATGTTATATATTGTCACATTTCCTAGCCCTAATTAAGAATTTATACATTGACGGAAAATATTGTACTTTTTGCTCAACTACATTTATTTGACAACTTACAGATTTACATTACTAATACAAAATATAAAGCAACAAATAAATTATTCTGTATTATCTGACATTACACTACCCAGCAATATATAAAGTAATTACAATTAGCCCCACCTTTACCAGCAGCAACATTAACGCAATGGACACATTAAAGGTCTGGTCAGAAATGCTGAGAAACTAGCAAGAGTACACTAGATTCAAAACACAAATCATCCTACCAGAAAACTCAGCCCAGTGTTGCCAACACTTTTCAAATTAAAGTAGCTAGCAGAGGGGCGACCTGTTAGCTCACCTTGTAGGCTGAGTCCTTAATAATGTCGTCCCCTCTCTCCACGTTTCATGGCTAGCACTATCACTATCAAATAAGGACAAAAAGCCCCAAAAATAGTCTTAAAAAACAAACAAAAAAAACCAAAAAAAAAACCAAAAACAAACGGAGCTAGCAGAATTAGCTCCAAAAGATGCTAAATCTAGTGAGAAAGTCAACATGTCAGTAAAACTGACTCCCTTCAGGCCTCCCTCAAAATTACAATAATAAAGGTACAACAATGAATGTGGCTATTGTTGTTACTCACAGCCATCAAGCTCGCAGCCTCTGGAATTGATTGAAATGATTGGATGGTATTATTACAGTCCGGTGACAGACACAGATACAGATTTTTTTTTTTTTTGTCATTATTAGGATGTAATCAACAAACACTACCAACCCTTCCTTTAATGCATCACTAGCTGATCTTGGCCATTCTGCATAATGAGTACTTTCACTTTTGATACTTTAAGTATATTTTGATGTTAATACTTCTACTTAAGTACAATTTTGAACCTTTACTTGTGAAAAGTGTAATGTAGTATTGCTACTTTTACATTTATAACATCAGAATACTTTTCCACCACTGCCTGTAGGTACATGACACTGGAGTTCATAAGAGAAACATCATTTTGGCACAATGACAGTGTGTGGGTGATCGTATGTGGATGTGGGATCATAGATTTAGGATCTCTGTGAGATAATTAAACAACTTCAAACAACTGTTTCATGTTCACAAATCTAGAATGATTAAAATATGTTTGTTTATGATTAAAATGGATGATAAACTATCTTCCAAACTCTACTGTGCTTTCTTTTTAACTGCAGCAACTACACATTGTTGGTTTCACACAGGCTGATGTTGTGTTTTGTGTCCCATTCAACAACAACTAACAGTGATCTACCATGTGAATAGAGAATAAAACCTACTAGTGGGTGTAGCAGGCTCCTATTGACCCACATACAGTATATGAGGCTTAAAGCGACTGATATGCCTGAAAACAACCTAATCGGCTGGTTTTTACTATACAGAATTGTATGGTCCACCTTTTGAAGCATGTTTTTCTTAAACTGAACAACAATGATTATAATGTGGTGCTTAAATACGCACATTCAGTAATTAAGGAAAGTGATTGAAAGTGATCATATTGTGGATTTGTGCTGTTTCTGAGCACCATGTGGCTGAATTATGTATTTAATCCAATGTGCAAATGCATGCAGCACGGTTTTTGTTTTGGCTCTTATCCCTGTCACGTCTTCATGATACTAATCAGCCAAGCGGGTCTTTGTAGATGTCATCAGAAGATTTTAGATAAAAGTCTAAGGACACTGAAGGGCCATCAGGACCTGTGGGAGAGGATTAACGAAGGAACCAGATGTGACCTTGGTGCTCGTCACCAGAGAGCCAGATCAACGGTGAGTACTGCTACTGCTCAGTTTGAAGCTAACATGCCCGTTTACCAGCAGGTGGCAGTCTGTCATAATGATGCCAAACTAGAGGTAGACGTGGAGCTGTGGTGGGAGAAATGCAGCATCAAGCTTTAAAAGCCAGCACTGTATGAAGAAAAACCTGTCTTTTACCGAGGCAAGTGAATTACTAAACAAAGCATGAAACCATTTCTGCTCCATAAAAACCTCTTTTTCAAATGAAATCCTCAACCATTTATTCTCTCTAGTCAGGGTTCACACAGGAGCCACTCCCCCTCTATCCCTGCATACATTTTACAACCTTCCTTCCTTCAAGGCTGCTTTTCAAAAACACCTCCTGAGGCAGAGGTTTGAAAAAAAAAAAAAAGCTAAAATATTGATGTTGTTCTAATTTTGTAAGCCTGTTTGGTAAATAATTGATTGTTTGGGGAAATAAGTTTGTTTTATTTGCAGCACCCTATTGCTGTTTTCTTGAAGGGTTTCTGTTTCTGAGGCTCACTGAGTGGGATGAAACCGTTCCTGAAGGACCTCAATCGTTAAAGCAGCTTTTTTTCCGTTTCAGCACCTTTAGGTTAAATCCGCAGCTAAAGATGATGGCAGTTAATCTGCTCGGTGTAATTGCTTTGCTACATCGCAGCTGTTTATCTAAAACACATTTTATATCATCACATCTCAACAGACCATGCCCAGTTGTTACTGCATGCAAATTTTCCATCTGCTGCCATTGTGCATCCACTATTTATTATTTCTGAACATCAGTTTGGACGCAGCCTCTCATTAGCTGTGATGCCAACTATGAATTCATGTTCCCACATTGCTGAATCATAACGCAGATTAGTCTGACACAGATGCTCCTTCAGCGAAGGCAGAAATTGTGGCCTTGTTTTTACGACTGATTGCATTTTGGTGAAATCACACGCGCAGAAGAGTGCAAACATTCAACTGTATGTGATGGTGGGTATTGTTCTGTACTGTATAACACCCTCATACTGTAGTGCTTCCTCTATGTTACCCTTCCTCCATCCTTTAAAGCTCTGCACTGGAGCAGTTCTTACAGCTGTTCCCTATAGGACAGATGTTGTGATGGTATCCTGTGTAAACTGTTCTGACAAGGAGCCTTGTTTGCTGTTGTGCAGCAGCACCAGAGGGGGGCACAACCCACTTGCTTATTCATGACGCCTGATTAGAGCCCAGGTAGATCAAACTGCTCCTCCATTTTTAATGGAAAAAGCCCTTTACTGCATGGGGCATAAATATCATGCGATGCATTTTCCCCTACGCTTGCCCTGGTGGAAGAAAAGGGCATCTTTAGGGGACTGGAAGGGTCAGTTAGATCTCCAGCTAAGAGCTAAATATTGACATGAAAAATGGTTGAAACAAACATAATATTGATCCAAAAAGGTTCATTTCACCAGAAGGGACAAGTCAGATACTGAAGTGTTTCTCTCTTGTTATTACAATACTCTGATATTGGTTTTTATTAATTTCTGGAGACCTTGCAAATATGCCAACCCATTTACTGACTCTAATGTAAATGTAATAGCAAATGTGTCACAGCATAACATACAAGGTTGCTACACCCTGACCCTGGTTTCACTGCAGAATGGGAATAGGAAGGACAGGCCTCTCTGCGGTTAGCACCCACATTAGCCCCAAGGACAGCAGGTCGCAGCAGGGAAAGGTGACCTCTGCTTCTCCACTGGAAATACAAAGCTCCAGTATTTCCTTTCTTCTTATTTGTGCTTCTTATCAGAAGTCTCCTTCGACTTGATATTCAATCCTTCCCTGAAACTCAGCATCTTTGCCCAGGAAACCCAGCCAGCGTGATAAGAATAGCCTCCAAGACAAAATTAGAAGTGTTACACTGTATGTAAAACATTCCTAATATTGAACCACACTATTGATTTAGAAGCTTTCTGCTCAGCACTATATCACATGAAAGTGTGCACATGTCTTGTGTATTTTATGGATTCTGGACAACTTGTTTCTGACAGAGGACACAGAAGTGAATCTGTTGCAGACAGCAGAGTGAGCCGTCCTCACTAGGATTATATGGTCCTTCCAGGAACTTCAGACAGCCCCAAATATCAAAAGAACTCATTCACTGGGAGGAAAAATGGGCTGTCAGAGCGGCGACAACTCTCGACTGTTATCTAAGAGCCGCTCGCTGCATTATTGCGACAGTAATAAGAATTCTGACAGCGCCGCCAAGCAAAATACCGATAGAAAGTTGAGAAATCCACGGCTGAAGTGTTGTTTGCAATGGAATAATTACAACTGAGGAAGTGGTGAGTCATCAAGAGGAGTCAATAGGTAGAAAATGGCATATTTATCATTCCTTGAAAAAAAAAAAATGAACATGCATTGTGGGTGGCTATACTCCATTAGCATACGAGAAGTGCTGACTTAATATGAGGAAAGAAAAGATTGATAACGCCTGTTAGTGCCGACCTTTAAACCTGCATTAACTGATTTTCTTTTGGGTGGAAGTGGAAACAAGCTGTAAACACAACACTGAGATATTATCTCCTTTTACGCTAATATGGCACCATGGTTAGCAAACAGCTGCTTAATTACACAACTAGCAGATACGCAGCAGCATTAGCATTCATTTGGAGTCGTGGTAATGACCACCTGATGAATAAAAGTCCAATATTCACTCTCTTTACCTGCCATCACAGCGACGCTGGTATTTTTTTCACCTTGTGAGTCTGTGTGTGGAGACACCTGCTGTAGCAGGAATCGCCACAGAAGCGGTTTTGAATACTCTGATGTCTATATTTCTGCGGACAAATTTTGTCACAAGATGCAGTCACGAAACACTACAGATCGAGCTGAGTCTGTAATGAAGCTGAGTGTTGAGAGTTCAGAGATGGGTGTGGTCAGAGCCAAGGGGGGTAGGAAATGAGGAAGGTACCATTGTTCCCCCATTTTCCGCCCCTAGCCCAATTTGGCGTCACGAAACTTTACAGGTGTGTATAAAAATTAAGGCAGAGTTCGACAATGGGTGTGGTCCAACCACGGGTGCTGGATGTAGGGCGAAAGGAAGTGGGGAAGGGCCCCCCTCCATTTTAAGCCCTGTACCCAACTTGGCATCATGGCTGGTCTGATCCCATCGCAAGACGGTCTCTAGTTTAGATCTCTTTTGTTCTGGCTAAGAAAAATATCTGAATATATCTCAGCTTTTATTACCAGCTTGTTACTAACTGCAACAAATATGAGACCAAAACACACTGAAGTTGCGAGCCGGAAAACCAAAACAATGAGCTGAAAGATACTATAAACCTCCACAGAGGTCAGCGGACCTGTAGATTTGGGTGGGTTTGCCACTTCTAACGACCTCTTTCACATACAAGTTGTCATGTGATGCGTTGTTAGTTTTTAAGTATTCATTACAGCCACTTTAAAATGGCTGGATTAATGCACTAATAACATTGTCTGCCCAAATTATATTCATAAATTACTAAATTGGGTTCCCAATTATGTTGTGGTGACAAACACAGTCGTTAAAGGATAATGTTCAGAGACAAAGTTGTTTTGAGTAAAGAAAGCTCTGCATTTATCTACTGCACCAAAGTCGCAAGGATGTGATGGATGGTGGGCGTGCAACGCTCCGAAGTTTGATAACAAACTCTGTGGTTAGGTTTAGGTGGAAGACTGTGGTTTCGGTTAAATGTTCACTTTGTGTCTCATGCTTAAAGTTGCTGCTGGCTTTTTCTGTATTAAACAAAGATAATGAGCTTTCCTTTAACTTATCCAAAGTGTTGCCTAAACATAACCAAAAAAGGTAATAATGCAGTAGTCACTAGGAGCAGAAGTTGTTCTGCCATATTTGATATTTTGGCACAAAACTAATTACATAGATTGTCAGTGAATATTTTTCTGATATGTTCAGTAGCCACACCTTTGCGACTTGATACTCCCTCATTACGTTGATAGAATACATAATCTTTACTTCAAAAAAATATTTACTATAGCAAATTAGTAGTAGTCCCATTTTTACCAGAGGTCATTCATGAAGCTATGAAATAACATAATAATATCACAAATGTGTACGGTTCATTATTCTATTGAATCCATACTGTAAACATAGGTTGTAAATAGCATTAAGCACATTATATTACACATTTATTCATTGTTCTTTTTTTCTCAAGTGTGTGTTATGTACAGTCCACCTGGCCTATACACTTCAGATCAAGTTACTGGTGGCGTGGGTTGCATTAAGGTTTGTATCTTCTTGGCTGTCCGAGCATCAAAATGTTCACTGCCTGCTCGAGCCCCAGAGACGTTCGTCAAGACTGCAATAGAAAATGTCTTAACTTATATTAGAGATTGTCACCCATGAACAGTCTTGACCAGAGCTCTGAGACTTTACAAGAGACAAAACAGAATTACTTTACATTCTCATACAGTGATTTTTTTTTTTTACTAATCTACAGATGCACCAGTTAATGTTGAGCTTACAGTGTAGTTAAGATACTCACAATCTTCAGGTTCCAGTCCAGTTCATTCTAAATACAATACTGAATAAGGCCATGGAAGCCACTGTTCCTAGTGGTACGTTGTTATCATCAGTCCATGTAGCGAGAAAAAAAAAGGGAAACCCAGCTCGCACCACCAGCTGGCATGGAGGCTGGTTAAACATGAGCTTTAAGTGCATCTTGTCTTTCTCCCCCATGAGTGGCTGTCATCTTGCAGCTGCGAGTCTCCTGCACAAATGCAGCCTCTAAAAGGTTAAAACCTCCTTTTCCCTCAAGCTGCTTGTTCCTTATCCATGTCCATCTCCTCAGTAATGGATCAGAGCTACTGGATCCACAGAGGGACTCAGCTCCAGAGGAGAGTTAACAGATTACAAAACCCTTCAATCAGCAAACACACCTCCTTGCTGCTAAAATCTCTCCCATAGTGCCACTTGCTCTACCACCGTTGTGCGGTTAAGACCCTGAAGAAGAGATGAGCGTTCAAAGCTGTGTTGCTCTCTTATTTACATTCTTACATTCATTTTCTTCAGCCACTGTTAAACACACACACAGTACTACTGCAGTAAAATGAACCGGCTGTATTGAATGTACAAACTCTCATTCTACAGCAAGTTATAACCTACTGTATGATAATCAGATACCACAATAACTTAAATTGCACATTTTATAATGTTCACAACAACTTTGTTTGACCATAATGAACAACAGTTAAAGCTTAATGACTTCAGTCTGTTACTAAGATAGAGAGTCATTGTCAACAAGACTTCCATTATTGCAAGTTAATAGATACTAGGGCTGGGTATTGTTTTAAAAAATACAATAACAGTACCAATACCGGTACCTTTAAGGTGATACAGATAACAAAAGAATACTTTATTCGATACCCATCATGTGAACGGAAGGTATGTGCTTGTCTCACTGGCTAGCTAATCGCCGCCGCTCTGCACAGCGCTCATATGGTGGTTATTGTTGATAATGTCACCACGGCCCACGGTGGTGGGATAGCATTGTTGCGAAAATGTAACTCATCAGTTCCCTCTAGGTCTACAGTGTTAGACCTGTCAGCCACTGTTAGCACTTGTCACGCTGTTAGCATTGAGCCGGCGGCTCAGATATCTCCATGTTTTGAGAACCACTGGCGATAGTGAGCCAATCACATGTTGCATGAAGTCAAAGAATGCTTGTGTTGATTGGCTGTGAACAGGTAGTCATTTTTTTCTTGATCTGGGTATAAAAAGGATTGAAAGTGGGTATCATTTGACTATAGAAGTTTCAATACTACTTGATAGTGGGTTGATGCCTTAAAAGATATCAAGTATCGATACCCAGCCCTAATAGACATCCATTTCTTCTTCTTTTTTTTTTGCTCTGGTCAACCTTTCAGTAAATCCACTCCGCCTGAGTAAAGATAAATGATCCAGTATTTTGGATTTATGATCCGAGTCGCCTCACAGCATCGTAGCACTTCATTCTCCTCATTAGACTACATTCAATTGAGGAGAAAACCAATGCTCGAGCACTGATCATTACTTTTCCAGCCAGCCATCAGCTCTGCTCCTCGGCTTAGACTGTGTTCTGCTCCAGTAAGGGCGGATGTTCTTTAGGTTGTTGGGGTGGTTCGGTAATCTGGTCCTGCTGTTCTAGTGGTGGTGGGTCAGACTTTAGGGTTTCCTTCTGAGGGGGGTGCGGTGGTGGCGTCCCCTGCTGTGGCATCTCTTTCCTGTCACTGGGCTGAATCTCCAGAGCTGGTGTGTCCTTGCAGCAGAAGTATTGCTGCCAGATTTTCCTGAAGGCCGTGCGAAACTTCTTAATGCGGAAAGCGTAGATAATTGGGTTGACGGCAGAGTTGCCATGGGTGAGTAGGATAGCAATGTAGAGGAGGACTATGGGCTTCTCGCACTCGGGGCAGAAGAGTGTGATGCAGTTGATGATGTGGAGGGGGAGCCAACTCACTGCAAAGAGAAAAAGAACCAGCGCCAGCGATTTAGCGAGATTCAGCTCTTTGTCGTAGTACTTGTTGGGGTCCGCGTGACTGGAGGTGAACTTCTTATTGTTAAGCTGCTTGTGGATCACATAGAAGATCTCTGCGTAGATGACCAGCATGAGCAGCAGCGGCGGCAGCACCCAGCCGAAAAAATTGAAATAGACCATGTAGTCCATGCTGATGACGTTTTCAAACTGGCAGGTGATGATAAGGTCAGAGCTGATGGAGCCGTTCTGCTGGAGGCGCTTCAGATTGTTCCAGCCTAACATGGGGGTGAGCCCCACGATGAAGGCTACCGTCCAGCATATCACCACCGCCAGCCCCGCTCGCCGAGGGGTCACCACCCGCTTGTACCTGTAAACAACACAGTATCGTGTCAGCACTTTCTCCCACTGCGCTGCCAGGACATGCATACTTTCTTATTTACTTCATTTTTCATTCGGTCAGCGCCCTTGGGCTGACAAAAAGGTGCAACTCACAAGAAAGAGTTACCATTCAAACCACAAGCCCCTGGACACATTACACACGTTTCCTTGCAGCACATATTTACACTTGAACCAGACAGTGTCTGCAAACCCTTATCAGTAAACCTTGCCCTTCGCAGCACTGCTGATTTCATGCTTTTTTTTTTTTTACTCAGGGCAAAACTGAAGTAGTCCTTACAATAGGCTCAAAATTATCTACTAATCTATTAGAGCGACACAAGCTGCAGGACTTGGCATATTACAGGAGGCTTTAACAGGTTTGTCTTATTCATTGTTTCTAGTGTTTAATGGAAAAGAAGCAGGAGGTAGAAGAAGGTGCAGAGGCTGTAACGTCTTATCACTACTGTCCTATGAAGAAGAAATGACAGAGAGACTTGCCTGGAGGCAGGGAAACAGTTATCTGATCCAGCTCATGTTAGAAAGTCCGTAGAGCAACGATTGCTCCCTTACGGATTACTGATGGTTGATATTTACAACGTCTGCTCTAGTAATTGAAAGGGAAATATTAGCATTACAATAATCCGACCTTTGCTGAAGTGGAGCCTGAAGCCAAACAAAACCCTGCAATTGAGCCCAGTGCCATGTCTCGGATTAGTATCGATCAGGGATGTATGTGCTAAGTCGGGTCTGTGTGTCTGAAGCATGGCAAGGAGGAGATCATTATTCACACGCTGAGCCTGGGAGCCGGTCTGCTCAGAGATGAGATAGTAATCTAACAGCAGGAAGTGTGTGTGTGTGTGTGTGTGTGTGTGTGTGTGTGTGTGTTGGGGAGGGATAGAAAATTCTCCCTCTTAATAGAAGTTGTGGGAAGGGAGTGGCAGCAGCTACTCCCTTGTAAGAGGTTTTCTGATTTAAATAACACAAGGATTATACTGTATATATAGGATGTAAAAGTTGTTGCAGACAACATTAAGCTTGGATGGTTTTATGAGACTAAATAGTAAAAAGCTCAAATTCCTGATAAACTGCTATCATAACTCTGGGTGACTTAGACAGGAAATTAAACTTGGAGGCCATCACAGACAACAACTTCCCCTCCTCTACTAAACTTGGAAAAAAAGTTTGGGAATTTGTGTTTGGTTGATTATTTCTCTGTTGTTACAGTGTTAACTGGCATTGTATTTTACATTGTTAGAAAGCCTGTTTATTTACCTTCACGGTGATGTCCAACTTGAAAGGATCATACATTTGTGGGATGAGCAGCACAGCTGATTATGTGGGAATCACTCAAGTGAAATTTGCCAAATTCCCTGCTAAACAGTGTGTTCTCCTGTTGGTACTGACTCTTGGTCTGAGCTCCAGGTGCTGCCTCGTCTCTTCTCTGACATGATTTTCACATCAGCTGATTTGCTGCCAATCAGTACTGCCAATCCTGATGTCAGAGAAGAGATGAGGAGTTTTGTTTTGAAAGTAAATTTTGAACTGAGTCATGATAGTTTTGAAAAAGCTAACTTTTCGCATGTGATCCTGTGGTCTTGTCTTGTGGTACCAACAGGAGAACCAACACTGTTTAGTGTTGGCAGAGAATTTTGGCAAATTTCACTTAGATGCTGCCCACATTATCAGCTGTGCTGCTCATCCCACAAATGCATGATCCTTACAAGTTGGACATCACCGTGAAGGTAAATAAATAGGCTTTCTAACAATACAACAATGCAATGCCAATTAGGATTATACCAACAGAGAAATAATGCACCAAACACAAATTTCCAAACTTTCTTTTCCCAAGTTTATAAGCTCTTCTTTTCAGCCTTTCAGCACCACTCCTGTCTTGTCTTTGTAAGATAAAAAACATGATGGCATCAAGTACAAAGAGGGATGTTGAACATGCTGACCTTTGTGCCCTCAGAAACACTTTCCTGAATCCACCCCCACCCGTAGATGTGCTAATTCTGTCACTGTGCTACTCCTCCACACATATCTATTAGCATCTTGAGGAGAGAGGGACTAATTAAAGCTGTTGGGTGATCAGATAAGCTCTGGTTAGCTGTCATGTCATTACTGGTGAGTCACATCTACAGTATATGCATATAAAGAGACTGGCAGGATGGAGGCAAGTGAAACAAGAATTAATGAGCACATCTCTGGAGCTGCTGCTGTGTGAGGAAGTAAACCACCAACACCATCATTATCACCACGCGCTGTCATATTATTCCCACGTGGCACAGACAGTGAGAATAAAGTGAAGCCTCATTACCTGGTGGGGATCTTGGCCCTCAGATAGCGGTCAATCGCGATGGCCAGCAGGGCCAGGATTGAACTTTGCGTCAGCACCAGCACGGTGCACGCCACCAGCAGGCAGCTGTAAAAGTGAGTTTGGAGTCCGATGCTGATGGTGATCGCTAAAGGGATGACGAGGGCTCCCACTGCAATATCCGCTAGCGCCAGGGAGACGATGAAACAAAACGTGGTGTCTCGCAACGACTTGTTAATTTTAACCGCCCAAACCACCATAACGTTCCCGATTACAGACGCCAGTGCGATCACCACCTCCATCCCAATGTAGAGAGACTGCGCTGATAAAAGTGCTCCGGGCATCCTCGCAGATGATGATTTTGTCCTTGATAAGACTGATTTGAGTGAAGCAGAAGCCAGCAGAGCAGTCCTTGATTGTTTACAGTATTTTCCAAATGAGCCGTGCGTCCATCAGTTTGCCCACAATCTCCTGGTTACCAAGTTGTAAGATGCAGTATAAATCCAGTTATTTTGATAGGAAGAAGCGCGTTAACGAGCAGCATATCTGAGCATGGGGGGTTTTCCTTCGGAGCAGGTATAGTGGTCCGGTGGCTGCGGTGCGTCGCTCCTGCTGCGCCTCCACTTGGCTGAATACACCTGCTCCTGGGAGCAGCATCCTTCCCGTGCGCTCCGACTCATCCAAGAGGGCGCTCCGTCTTCATCGGTCTACGTTGTTTAATTGAACAAAGCAGGTTTTAACGAGGCAAATAAGATGCTGTGCTGTGGATGAAAGCGCGCACAGTTGCAGCTCCTGAGCAGGCGGGTGCTCCTCTTCCTCTCCCCCTCACTGTGGCGCCTTCAGTAACAACGGCGCAGTAGCCGAAAATAGTAGAGCTGCGTGGTTTTTATCACCTTTTTTGTTCCAATCAGATGTGCTGTCCTTGTTTCTGTTAGATGTATAATCTTGATTTCACTCGGAGTACACTCGTTTTCTCTTTAGCAGGTGGGATGCTTTGTTTCCTATGCAGAAATAAACAAACGCCGCTGCAGCCTTCTGCGGGACCGTCCCGAGAAGTCAGGTGGCGCAGAGGTGATTTCAACTCACTCTCATTTTCTTTATTGGCCTATGCCACGCACGCCTCCCCCCCACGCCCTTTCAAATACTAATGGACCTTGCTCGATAGCCCATTGTTCAGATAAAGAGGTGAGGCTGTGAACTGACACAGCTGACACACAATAACACAGATAAAGCTGTTGGAAATGGCAGAGATCGTAGATATACAGTAAGTGATTAAGGCACTGAGTAACCAGTGGCACAATTATGGAAGCACTCAGTATGAATCACACTGTTTTCCTCATTTGCAAACATACACTTCATTTAATTCAAAACACCTCAGAGAAACATCTGAACTACAAATAGATATTCAGGTCATTCTAAATATATTCATGTGCTTCAGACTTCAAAGAGCTGTGAGCTGGAGGCCCAGCCCTATCCTCCAAACTAATGAGAAAATCTATAACGACACTCGAACAGTATGACTGATTTAGAGCTATTGATCAGCCTCAAAATGGATATTTCCTGCTTCTGACTGACCATTCAGGACTGAGGTGGCGACAGAATAACCTGTCCTGTGGCTTTCAGACAAACACACAATGAGTAGCCAAGCATAGCGAACACGCAGCACTGACATCTTGTGCTCCCGCTGTGGGTCAAAGGTTAAACAGCAGGCAGCTGTGTGAGCTCTCCGACCGTGGCAGGATCGCTATTTTCACATGTGAGCAGGATTGATTCTGTAGCTCACTCACTTATGTAGCCTGATGTGGAAGAAGGCGGGATGGAAGTCCTGGATTTCAGCTGGCATGTGATTCAGAGTGAAACAAAAACAGACTTAACCGTCTCACCGATGTATGTCTCTGCCAACCAGTTAAGTTGCAGCTTATATCCATGTCTGTCCAAAATGTCATCACTTCATCATTTTATCCTTTTAGACATTTGTGTGAAATTGTCATAATGATCATATGAATTGTTGACTTATTGCCAAAAAACTGTTTTATGAGGTCACAGTGACATTTGACCACCAAAATCTGATCACTTCCTTCTTGAGTCTGGGTCAACATTTGTGCCAAATTTGAAGAAATTCCCTCTCAAAGCGTTCCCAAGATATTACAAGAATGGTATGAACGTGAGGTCACAGTGACCTTTGACCAGCAAAACTGAATCAGTTCATTCTTGAGTCCAGGTGAACGTTTGTGCCAAATCTGAAGAAATTCCCTCCAGGGGTTCCTGAAATATCACGTTCACAAGAATGGGGCGGACATGAGGTCACAGTGACCTTTGACCTTTGACCACCAAAATCTAATCAGTTCATCCTTGAGTCCAGGTGGACGTTTATGCCAAATTTGAAGAAATTCACTCTCAAGGCGTTCCCAAGATATTACAAGAATTGGACGGACGTGAGGTCACAGTGACCTTTGACCTTTGACTACCAAAATCTAATCAGTTCATTCTTGAGTCCTGGTGGACATTTGTGCCAAATTTGAAGTAATTCCTTCAAGGTATTCTCAAGATATTACAAAAAAGGGACAGACGTGAGGTCACAGTGACCTTTGACCACCAAAATCTAATCAGTTCGTTCTTGAGTCCAGGTGGACGTTTGTGCCTAATTTGAAGAAATTCCCTCCAGGCGTTTCTGAGATATCATGTTAATGAGAATGATCTGGCCACGGCTGTTGCTGGCGCACAGGCATAAAAATGTAATACTGTGGTCAACGTTCACACCGTGAGTGTGATGGCAGGATGACAGGAGCGCCGCTGAAGACAGTTTCCATCTGTGACCAGTGTCACGGTTGGAGACATCGGCGTGGGCTACAGAGGTCAGCCAGTATACACTGAGGGAGGAAGCAGCCATATGGTCCGCTTTGGCATCAGACACGCTGGTGACATTTTAATGAGCACAAGTGTGGTGGTAATGTATGAGAAATCAATCTTTATAGAGCAAATGGTGTGAGATGACACACATGGGCCAATATGGTTGACAGTTCAGCATGTTCTCCCACTTTTTCAGTCAGGACTGTTATCAGGCTGTTAAATAGGCGTTATTGGTTGCTATAAGCACCACAGATGAGAGTCAAAAAGAACCAGAGGTGACACAGGAGGGAGGAGCTAAGTACAACCGAAGGCTAAATATGATAATCTGAGGCGACCAAAAAGGTTATAATTAACTTTCATGAACTGAAAACACTGTAAAAAGGTTAAAGTTCTAAGATAAAAATGCAGACAACACCCAGACCGGACAACACCGTGGTAGCTACCTGTCAAACACAAGGTAGCCACACCCTAAAGCATACCATGCTTTATGGTCTGTTTGACTCTATATGGGATCAGAATTTGCTAAATGATCACAGTTTTCACCCAAGATAGCAGAGTTCGCATCCCGCATGAAACCAAAATGTATTTGTCGAACTACGGCTGTCAATCAATTAAAATATTTAATTGCAATTAATCACAAATTACTCACATTTTTTATCTGTTCCAAATGTACCTTAAAGGGAAATTTTTCAGTTATCTAATACTCTCATCAACATGGGAGTGGACAAATGTGCTTGTTTTATGCAAATGTGTATATATATTTATTATTAGAAATCAATTAATAACACAAAACAATGACAAATATTGTCCAGAAACCCTCACAGGTACTGCATTTAGCAAAAAATATGCTCAAATCACAACATGGCAAGCCCACTGTGTCAGTGTGCTGACTTGACTATGACTTGCTCCAAACTGCATGTGATTATCATAAAGTGGGCATGTCTGTACAGGGGAGACTTGTGGGTACCCACAGAACCCATTTTTATTCATATACTGTATCTTGAGGTCAGAGGTCAAGGGACCCCTCGCCAAAATTTACCATAAGTTTGGAGCATTGTTAAACCTTTTAGTATGACATAGTTGGTACCAATTGATTCCTTAGGTTTTCAGTTGCCAGTAGCTTCACTCCAGCTTTATAACTGAGTCCGCTACAACCACCGAAAGACCAAATAGGGTTAATGCGTTAAAGAAATTAGTAGCACTGAAATGAATTTGTGTTACTATGTTATTATCACATCAACTTTGACAGCACTAGTTAAAACATGTTGCTTTACAGTTTTGCTTTCATTTTTACAACATAGTAGGCATAGCGATCTAATGACCATAAATTATATATAAAGTTGGACGATGTGTCTGCACTTCCTCCCACTGTTCAGAAGTGAAGCCAAAGTATCTTGGACACGGGAGCTGCCATCTTGAGATTTTGACGTCTTTTGGAGTCAGAGTCTTCAGCAGTGATCGGGGGGCTGGAGCCATGGTATCAAGGTCAAACCACCCGAACCAGTCAAGAGCTGTGCACGTTCGCAGCTTGTCAGCTAGAGCCATTCATAGCTGCCATCTCTCTTTATAGCATCAAATAACTAATTATAACCAAATGTATCAGAAAAATGAACACATATACATCAGCGTGATAAGAACTACCTAAAATGACAGAAACCATCTTTGGGAAAAATTTATTTGATGTGCACTTTGACCATTTAATTTGGCCCATGTCCCACCCGCTAAGATGGAGGGGGCGGGATATATGATCTTTACTGCAGCTAGCCACCAGGGGGCGATCAAGATGTTTTGGCTTCACTTTTGGGGAGCTATCATTGTCGTCCATCTTTATATAAGTCTATGACCCACATCTGTGGTGCTTATAACTTAGTGTAACAGTGGAATAGTGTGACAAATGCCACTGTATAGTCAAGGCTTAACTGAGAGCTATCGAAATATGTAAGTTGAAATACAATTTAGCAATATGTACAGTGTTATGTCATGCCAAAGAAGGCATTTAATTTGAATTGAATAGCAAAGGGATCCTGAAAGTAGCACACATCATTTCAGGCTGTTTTCTCATTGTGTTGATCCTTTTAGCAGCTTAGAGACTCAGAGCAGGGAACACATTCATGCTCAACATGGCCAACACCAACCTAATAACGCTGTACGAGCTTGTTCACACTAGTCAGTGTTTTCAGTGAGAACATGACTGCAACCTGACGATGTGTGAAGTCTGAAACATTCCCCGTATCTTACAAAGACTTCCTAAAATAACTGGACTTTTCCTCAAGGCATTTCTTGGGGTGAATTTGATTGAACACTTCTAACATTTCTGCCACATCCGCAGAGTCAGGAAATGAGGAAATGCTTCAGTAAACGTTTGTCAGATTTTGCCACTTGGGGACGTGTGACCAGTGAAGTGCAGCTTCAGTTTTATAAGATTCTACAGTTCGGTGCTCTTTTCCTGAATCAAAGATATCTAAGCACTTACAAATGTCTACAGTTCAAACGTGGCCTTCACTCAGCTGCAGAGTTTTGACTGGTGAAAGGGAAGCTGTTCAGTAGCGAGCTTGACTGCTTTTAAAAAAAGCCTCTTCATTAAACGCAGATCATCCTGATAGATGACAGAAAGGCCCGCTAATGGGCACAGGCACAGTGTGACGCCCGCACAAGCTTGTAAATCGCATCAACCTGTTTGTTCTGACGCAGCATAATTTATATGAAGGCCTCCACTGCCGGAATGAGGAACCAAGCACTGAGCCACGTCCATATTCAAATGAGAAAAGATCACATAGCATCTTCAGCAGCGTCTTTTCTGCTGAACTGGGTTCAAAAACAATATTGCTCAGTCATTTAAAAGAAAAGGAAAAAAAAACCTGGCGATGAATTACAGTAGTGTTCCCAGCAGGCTGCTGACCCAGACGGCAACAACATTATTAAAACTGACTGAAGACTCTGGACCTCAGCCTATTAGCCAGGACTCCTTCCAGGAAAACTGTTTAGCCATTTCAAACAAGGCTGGTGCCACCGAGGAATACAACTGTAGAGTTATTACAAGGGACACTGAAATAGGAAAAGCAATACAAGATGGATAGCCTCGACTTTGCCGCTCAGAAGACCTTCAAAGAACATCTCAGATGGAGGCAATATGGGAACACTTAGGCATGTATCCCCTGGATGATCCAACATGCACATGAACAGCCTCTAAAGTATTATAGCCGCTGGGAATGGATGTGGCCCATTTACATGGAAATTCCCCAGAAAGTGGTGCATCATAGAGAAAAAAAAATATGTACTTAGTAAACTCGTGCTACTCAGCTTCTTTAATCTACAATTAATAGAAATATCATCAAATTAAAGTTGAAGCTGTTATTCGAGGCCAGTAAACAGCTGAACACAACAGAGAGTGAGAACATCATCTCCACATTATGCTACGAGCTGCTGGGACCGTCTGCCGGAGGATCTGAGAGCTGCTACAACTGTTGAAATAATTAAACGTAAACTTTAAACCTACCTGTTCAGCCAGGCGTTTGCTGTAGAGTGACTATTAATTTATTCACTTATTTATAATATTTAAATTGTAAAATTTTATTCTATTTTACTGTGATTTGATTAATCACTTATTTTATTGTATTTCATTTTATTAATTCAGTTTTTACTTCACACTGTTTTACTACTATCACTGTTATTGTAGCTTTTAATTCTATTTTATCATTTTATTGTCTCACATGCATTGGTCTCAAATAATCAGATTGTTAAATTGTTGAATTGTTTTGTCTTTTCTGTTGTTTTGTCTTATTTTCAGCTTGTCAGTCATCTGTGAAGCACTAACCTGTATGAAAGGTGCTATAAAAAAAAAGCTTGATTGATTCCTGAGGCAGAATTTATTGCCTCAGGATTAATACATTTCACTGAACAGGTGACATTATGGATAGAAATACTGCACATAGGATTGAAGGACAAATACATTGTCACTATTACATTTTGCATTATTCATGTGACCCAGATTTTGGGTTGTATTTCATAAATACAGTATACAGCTCTTTGGAGTCCTGATTGTCGAGTCTCAGTATAGTACATGACAAAAACTTTGGTATATTTGGATTTTCTTCTTTACTCTGAAAAAACAACCCGTGGACGTACTAGTTTTGATGTAACCATGTATGCCAGTTGGCTGACCCACATCATTTTGTATTCTTGTCGCCTCATAGTTTGCCTGTGAAATTAACCACCACAGACACTTGAAGCTTGAGCTGACAGACTGAAAATGAAAAATGTCAACAGCTCGTCCCACAGATCGCTGTCTGGGATCATACAAATAGCCCTCCTTGATCAAAACTGGGATATTTGGACACGTGAGTCTTTCCATTTTTTCCTGCTGACGAGGTTTTGTCAAATAACATACTTTACTGGCAGGGCCGAACCCAGAAACACTGAGGTCATAAGAAATACTATCCACCTGTGCATCAAATACAAAGAGATGATTGATTGTTTAATTCATTGAAATGTACTTTTTGAAAATGTTTAATCTTGTGGAAAAATACTAAATCCCCTTATATTAGTGAACATTTGCTTTATATCTTCAAATCAAAATGAGCCATAATCACTGTGGAAATTATCTGTGTAGTCCATCTCAGGTCATTAAAACCCCCAAATCCTCAGACACAATAATAAAGACTAATTTAGTTAAAGGTGTGGTTCAACAATTTAGGGAATGCACTTATTTGCCCATCATCTCCTGTAATTTTAACACTTTGGTTTTGAACCAATTAAATAAACAAGATATAACATGTTAATTAGTGAGCTATAGAGGTGTCGACAGATTTTATTACCTTTGGACAGAGCCAGGCTAGCTCTTTCCTCCTGCTTTAATTCTTTATGCTAAGCTAAGCTAACCAGCTGCTGGCTATAGCTTCATATTTACTGTATAAACCACAGGCTTTAGTGGACGTTGTCACCATGACATCACCCACTGGTTTGTGGACTGCTGTTTTGAAGCATAAAGTTTGGCTTTTTGGCTGTCGCCATCTTGGCGCCATCTTTTTGAAACCAAAAAGTGAAGTGGAGTGGAGGGTGGAGCTACAAAGAAATGGTGAATAAGACATTTATAGGCAAGCAAAATGTTATATTAACATTCATGAACTGAAAACACACTGTGAAAGGGTTAAAGTTGTAAGACAAAAACACAAACAACTCCCAGACCGGACAACACCGTGGTATCGAGTTGCCAGTCATATAGTAGCCATCCCCTAAACAAGACCCTAATTTAGTAAATTATGGTCCCATTTAGAGTCAAATAGACCATAAAGCTATGGTCTATTTGACTCTAAATGGGACCATAATTTACTAAATGAACATCATGCTGTATTGGAGAAGACTTAAACGAGTGATTGAGCCCATAAACTCATGTTTACAATGTTTACTGAGGTAATAAATCAAGTTTTCTTTATAAAACCAGAGGAGTCGCCCCCTGCTGGCTGTTAAAAAGAATGCAAGTTTAAGGCACTTCAGCATTGGCTTCACTATTCAGACCCGGAGGTTGCCCAAAGCTAAGAGCGGTATTGATCTTTACATCTACTCTTTGCAAAAAAACAAATAAGCATATTTCCTAAATTGTCCACACATCCCTTTAACAATATCCTCGGCCTTAGACATCTGTAAAGGAGGCCACCATGTAACACAATCATGTCAATATGTTCTCAAGTAGGTTGCTCTTAAGATTATGTTTTCCCCTTTCAGTGGAGAAAGTCGGAGTATAATAGGGGATTTCCCGGTGTGTTTTTGTCTCTGTATGTGTATGAGTGTTTGTATGTGTGCTAAAATGTGAAGAGGAGGACCCCTCCAACAGAAAAGCTAAACCCAAACCACGGTCTCTGTAATGCAGCTCTGTGGGGAGAGCGCCTCCGCGTCATCCAACACCAGCCCCAAATAAGATTACTGTGCAGAAAATACTGAGCCTCTCAAATGTTCCGCTGCATCTCCCACAGCGCTTCACCCCATCCGTCTGCACACACTGAAAAACAAGAGCGCCACTCACTGCCTCTCATAAAATGTCAAGGTTAAATATATAATTCACACCTTTAATATTCAGTCTGCACTGCCCACCCTGCTCACTGATGAGCAGCTGATTCGGGTGAAAACATTTGAGCAGTAAAATGCTCTCAGACAGCCTACATACCAGTCAGAATTAAATATAGAGCTGTTTGTGGGCAAAATGTCAGTGAGGCACCCACATCCTATTATTTTTTATAGAAACTGAATTGGCCACCACAACAATGTAGAAAAAATATGATTCGTCTTTTTCTTCTCATGGTTGCATGGATATTGAAAAGCCTCATGCACAATGAGAGGGAATATATATCAACATCATTTCCTCAACATATGCTCCTATTAAGGCTACACAACACTAATTGGATGCACTTTGACAGCGGCATGTACAGTAGCATGCCTCCCATGATCCCAGCTTGCACATGAAATATAGATGCACATTAATATATCAGCCGGTGATTGCAAATTTCTAATTTGTAAACAAAGGTGACAATTAAGGGAGTACAATGTGTCATGGTATTTTCTGCATATGTGCTTATTGCTGCATAAACAAGCCTCACACTATACAATTAGATCACAAAGTGGGAGGAATAAAGCCAGAATCGTTATGGCTTTCAAAATACAAGTCAGCACTCGCCTTTGAAATCAGCCTCTTGTTCTTGTTTGCCTCAACAGTCTCTTGCATATAAAAGGCAACGCAGAGGAAACTGGTGGAGAATCAGCGAAAGGGAGAGAGAATATAATTAGATAGAGGAGTAGGAGAGAGGCATCAGTTTGCGCTGCGCACAGCGACGAGCTAGATGAGAGAGGAGATGAAAGGAAATGGGGGGAGAGGTGGAAAAATGTGTGGGTTAATGACAAAACTCTGAATCTAATCTGTTTAAGAGGGGTGGTCAATCCCGAATCAAAGGACTTGATGTGGCCTCTTGTGCATTTACCGCCTCAGAATATGTCTTTTAAAATCACGGCTGTTGTCGGCCCACTTTACTGTGATGTTCCTTTGAAAAGACGCTTTGGAAAAGCGCGTCCTGACGAGTAAAAGAAAACTGGGTCAAACGTGTAGTTCTGGCTCTCTGTGGAAGAGGACGTTATGCTCAGCTTCTTTGATGTTGGCTCTGTGATTTTGGAGGCTGTCAGGATCCAGTGTTGTAAAAGAGCGAATTAATAATCAAGCCTAATTCTACATAGCAGGACACATCTGGGGCCCCAGTATTCAGTGTGCATGTTAAAGACTGTGTTTGAATTCTGGATCACTATAGCATACAATGAAATTGGGCTGGGACTGTGTACTGATCTTGGTCTATCATGCACAACACTTTGGATGCCACTAATCAGACTCCGACGTACTTTGGGGAATGATGCATCATGCACAAACATATTATGGATGCTGCTGATTAGATGGAGGCATTTCATCTTGTAATTTATTCTGATTCCTCTAACACAGTGGTTCCCAAACTATTTTCCCTGAAGCCCCACTCCTGGTATCTAAAAATAGCTGAGCCCCCCCAAAGTCATCACCCTAAAAATCAAAAAAATCTTGAAAAAAAAAATCCTCGAGTTGAATAAAGTGATTCAGAAAGTTAGTGTTTTAATATTAAATCAACTTCATAATTTAACTTTGCAGTTACATAAATAATGACGTCTTGATGGATTCACCATGCAAATGCAGATACAGTATACAATCTTTTTTACGACTTAATTAATCTACTATAATAGCATTAAAGCCTAAATAGTTTTTTGTTACTGTGGTTAAATAAATGTAATTCATGGTGTTGTTGTTGCTATACTGCCCCATTAATACAGACGCAGGATTCCTTTGTGTGCTTCAAGCGGGAGAGCAAATAGGTTTTCGACTACAGAGAAAACATTGTTTTTGAAAGGCTAAACCCCAAAAAATATGGACTGACGCAGAATATTCACTTAGATTTTTTACTAGTAGAAAAAGGGAATTTTTTTAAAAAATTTTTATAAAAGATTTTTTAAAAATTAACCATATTTATTTATTATATTTTTTATAAAAAAAAAAAAATTTTAAAAAAAAAAAAAACCGGACACACCCGGAACTTGGACCCCAAAAGGGGAACCCAAAACAAAAAAAAAAAACCACAAAAATTTTTTAAAAAAAGGAAAAAAAAAAAAGGATGTGGTCGCCTAAGTGCATCCATTTCTATTTCTGTGCAGTAAATGTACTTTACATCCAGAATAACTACGGCCTGTACATGACATTTGTTATTGACCTTTTGTTTAACTCTTCAATTAGGCAAAAAAATTTCCCGTATTTCAATGACCAGTTAGCCATGAAGTTACAATATCACTATCCCAGAAAGAAGAAACCTGCTGATTTTGGTGATCTTAAGGTCTCCCTTTTGTGCATCAATATCTTGGATTGATCCCTAAATTCCCCCTGTCCATATCACTGGTGCAGTTCCTGTTCAGAGTGCCTGCCTGCCCGGATCAGGCCGATTGCTCGGCCCCTAGAAGTGCTGCTTGCAGCGTTGTTGGGAACCACAGTATGGCTGCTTGTAATCGCCAAGTGTGAAGTTGAATGGATGAATATTTCTTGAGATTTGCAAACGATAGTCATACATGCACAGACAGAGATTCCTTCCTTTCTACTTAACAAAATGCTGCTACAGTGTGACTTATTGGTACCAAATGGTACCAAATTTGCCATGGTCACTCAAACATTATGTATGTGACATTTTTTATAATATAAGCGCTGTCCACAGCATTTGAGCCACTTTCAAGGCTAGCTATAACAAAACTGTATGGAGCGTCAAAAATCAGAAAATATAACTATTTCCGGCTTGGTCCAGAAATGTTCTGTATCAAATTTGGTGCCGATTGCTCGACGGGGATTAGCAAAAATTTTGTTTTGGTTTCTGAGACTTAAAGTTCAAAAGTTACAGGACAAAACCATTGTTACAGCGCCGCCATCTGACCATATTGCACTGCATTTAACACTGTTCTTGGATCCCCAGCAATATGTTTGCCAAGCGTGAAGTAGATCGGATGAGCAAGATATGTGAGGGACACACAGAAAGACAGACAGCGATTCCTCACTTTATAGTTAGTCACTGAAGCATGTTTTCTACGTATGCCACTTTTATCACTAACGCTGCATCATTTGTGTGAAGATGGCATGTGCATTATTTAATTGCTCTTTACTGTATTTGTCATACAGCTATGCATGAGGAAGCTATGTTGCCCACTCTCCATAAAACAAAGCCCAATAACAACACCCTCAGTGGATTTGTTTTAGTGTATATACGACCAAGCTTAAGGCCAACACCTGCTCCTCCCACAGAATAAATGAAGCAGGCTGCTTTTGCTTCAATGGACGTATTAACATGCCTGCAGGTCTGCATGGCTCGCTGCAGCATTTTTCCTGTTTACCACCTCCCTGTTGTGAGTATCCCCCGACTAAAATGCGGAGCTGTAGATATATGAAAGGGAGTTTTGTGCTTCCTCTGAAGCATTTGAAATATCCAACACATAGTGTATACACTGTCGCAAGACAGCACCTTCTTACCTTTACCGCCTCCAGCAAAGACAAATCCCTATGCATAAGACACTGTGTTTTGTGCTAAAAGCAGTCTAACTGTCTCGTTTTGTTGTTCCTGTTATCCAGATAAAACTGGAAAAAATACAAATATCTGTAAGGTCAGATTGTGGACAGAAGGTTACCGCAGCCTGGCAGTCAGTTTAAATGTAGGTACTTCAGAAACCAATACTCTCTGTGGCCTCTCTATTAAAATTGGATAGCCTTAGGGAGGGGGGAATATTACTGTCTGTAATGCTTGAAAACAAACAACTCCTTGAGTCAGAAAGGAGGGAGAATGGGTTTGTCCGCATTGTTATACCCAAAGACACACTTCTTCCCTGTTATTTTTTTTATAACATGTTCACCCTCTTTGCACTCCCCAGAAGGGAAACTGAAAATTAATTTTAAAGGGTCCCTTGCCTCTCACCACCCTGAGTCACCACCCTTTCAAACCATCTAAGCCCTGAGAGGAGGCATGATAGTTTATTAATGAGATAAATGCCTGCACTCTGTGGCCACTTGCCATTTCAATTCAAGAGCAATATTGCAAATGAAGGAAATTGTTGGCAGATCCGGCATTATTAAGCACCATTTGGTGGTGGTGTGTGTGTGTGTGTGTGTGTGTGTGTGTGTGTGTGTGTGTGTGTGTGTGTGTGTCACACAAATGGGAGGTCTAAATATTGGAGCTAAGACAGGAAATAATTACAGAAATGTGAAATGCATTATTCTAGCTTGTGTGTGGACGCTGAATAGCGTCAAGCAATAAAAAGAGTTCTGCAACGTGAGCGCTTCTGTCACAGGGCGAGGGGATAAAATCCCTGTGAAATATGTTGATGCATTATTAACATTCAGAAGAGAATGAGTACAGGCAGCGTTTTAGTCTGTCATTTGAATTGTCATGATTAAATTATCAAGGCAATCATGAGTGTAGTGCACTGCGCCCAGCATCTTTAAACAGAAACAGACTTCACTGGGCTTTGCTTTGATTGATTTAATGTAAGCAGGTTTTCATGAGCCTTTAAATCACAGGACAGTTTAATTGAGGAGACTGGAGATGATTGAGTTTTAATGTAAGAGTCAAGACAGTTTGGGAGGTGATGATGAAAACAATCATGTAGCTGATCGACTTGGGTATATATATATATATATATACATATGTATGTGTATATATATGTATATATATATATATATGTGTGTGTATATATATATATATACATATATATATATACACACACATATATATATATATACATATATACATCATTCATCATATATCATATACATCATATATACATCATTCAGGTGACGACCTCTTGAAGCTCATCAGGAGAATGCAGTGTGTGAAGCAGTAATCAGAGCAAAAGGTGGCTACTTGAAGAAACTAGAATATAAAGCGTATTTTCAGTTGTTTTACACTTTTTTGTTAAGTACATATTTCCACATGTTAATTCATAGTTTTGATGCCTTCAGTGTGAATCTACAATTTTCATAGTCATGAAAAGAAAGAAAACTCTTTGAATGAGAAGGTGTGTCCAAACTTTTGGTCTGTACTGTATATGTACTGTATATGACCTATACTGCAGCCAGCCATCAGGGGGTGATTGCGAAGTTCAATCATGTCATCCATCCATCCATCCATCCATCCATCCAGTTCATCCACCCTTTCAAACAATCCGTCCATCATCATGTTTCTGATTGATTGACTGATTCTGGCTGATTTGATTTCAAATTGTGACGTTCTTATCGGCAGTTCTGTTAAATAAGACTTCTCTCATAAATCTCTCAGCAGCCATAAATATTTACCAACACATTTGAGCATAGATTGATGTGCCTGTGCTCAGTGCTTACAGTATACATACAGTACGTGTTTTGTATGTGCTATTTCCATATGCAGATTGCTTCAAGGTTTTGCATATTGATACGAAATTCTCTCTGATTACTTCTTGACCCAGTGACCCTCAAATTGCATGTGACAACCATGCGAAAGCCCTTGATTAAATGCTTTGTTCGGAGCCAAATGCATTCCTTCTGCACTGATGTATGCGCCTCCATCACCCACCAGCCTCCATATGGGAATTCATGTTTGTTTCTATGGCAACAGATACCAATGTGGGAATTAATGCATTATAAAAATTTTCAGTTGAGAAAACATTTCCAGTGTTTAGTGATATAATCATACACACAGACTCAAACTCACTCCAACATACAAACACAGCTCTATAATTGTAGTGAATTCAAGCTGAATGTTTTAGTTTTTGCTGGAAAGGGGCTGGGGAGGTAAACACCTAGAAAAACAGATGAGACTGCATTTGTAAAATCATCCAGTGAGCTCTTTTTTCCCCCTCATTTGCCCCAAATCCTTTTAACCCAGGCATCTGGACCGTGGCTGCAAACAACTTAAATGATTTACGCGTGGGCAATCCAAGTTTATTCACACACAGCAGCAGAGAGACGGAATAACGCTTGAGAAAATAAATTAAAGTGAAAAGGTGAAAAGGTGAGGTTGCCCTCGGACCTCCTATTTGCAGGTCTATACAGGACCATGAAGGACCAGATGGGCTGTGTGTGTAGGAATAAGATGCCAGGCCAATGGGGTCATGTGAGTACAGTTTTTTTTGTGTTAATTAATAGTGTAAGACAAGTGATTAAAAGGATGTAAAATTGAAAAGTGAAGCCTGGGTCGAGACCTCTTTTCTCCCTCCAGGCGTGAAGTGAGAGCAGGATGTCAGAAAGTGTTTCTGTCATTTAACGGGTTCAAATTCATTCATCTTGCCATCTCATTTATTGTTAACTGGGTAAGCTAAACATCCCCTGTCCACCTTTCATTACATCCTTTAATTTATGCATGTTTAGTCTAGTAGTGTATATCCTTAGTCAATAAATATTTCATTTACAAAGAACCTGGTGATGTGCTTTTGTGTTTTAAGTATTACGCCACTGTACACCGAGTTTAAAGAAAAACCTTCAGATTAGACTGATTTATTAATTTTACTATCAAAATTTCCCTCTAGGAGGGTGGTGCCCCATATATAAGTAAACATTGGGTTAAATTATATTATTTAAAATAAGCTTTTATATTTGGATAGCCAAAATAGAGCGCAGGCATTCTATAATAAATTAAATATAAATTGATTAATTAATCATTGAAGCTAAAAAAGATACAGTTAATGTACGTGCCGGGGTTATTTATGTATGGATAAAGGGGGAAGAGAGAGGAGTGAAGAAAAAAGAAAAAAAAAAAAAAGGCTCCTTGGGGGCCTCTTTGGTCGGCGAGGTGGAACTGGGACGAGTTTTATTTATTTATTTATTTATCCATTTCAGTGTATTCTCCCTTTCTTTTATCTATTTTGGTTTTATTTCCCCACCTTTTTTTTCTCTTCCTCCTTGCTTTTTCTGCTTTATCTGGCTTTAAGCCGCCCCAGACACGAAGAACGAAGAGGCAGATCTCCTCTAGATCAGCCAGTAGCAACTTTCTACTTGAAAGGAGACTGTAAGTAAGGCAATCAGGCCCTCTCATCATGCTGTCCCAGGTCATTGTCATTCCCAGGGCGCCAAACACAGAGGCTTTGTCAAGGCTGTTGGTGTTTGATGCCGCTGCACAAGGCACCCTTCAAATGGTAAATGGACTTGCATTTGTACAGCGCTTTTCTAGTTGTGTGTCCACTCAAAGTGTTTTACACTACATGTTAGCATTCACCCATTCACACACACATTCATACACTGATGGTAGAGGCTGCCATGCAAGGTGCCAACATGCCCATCAGGATCTATTCTAAATACTCACACACAGCATACATGGATGGGTCCAACAAACAAGGATTTCATACAGTACACCGCTTTGTGTCCCGTGTTCACAACGTTCAGTTTCATTTTCACTTTACAAACGTAGTAGTTTTAAGCCCAAGTTTTTTCTTAAAATTAACTAAGTGGTTTTGATGTCAAAAGTAAAGTGACACCAAGCGGCAGTATGTGACAAGTTGGGATGAGGATATGTTGGCTGTCCCATACTAATCTATTCCCCTAAACCCCCTTCAGCCAACAGGACCCTGGCAGAACAGTGTTGCCCCTTTGGCTATGGAAAACGTGAAGAGATGAATAATATATAGCAGAAGATAAATGCAAACAAATCAGTAAATGAGGAAATAGATCAGAAATAATGAACAAATGATACATCAGTAAATAAATAAAAGTAAATAAATGAGTTGATGAGAGAGGATGTTCAGAATCATTTTAAGCTGTGTGCTTGTTTATGTGTATGGTAATGAAGATGTCTGCATATTGCTGTGCAGCGGAAATGTGAATAAACCCATATGAGGACTGTTGGCTTCTGATAAAAAAAAAGTAGAATAGTCAGTAAATAGGCAGTAGAAAGAAAAATGAGTACTTTGCATCTGAGGATTTAGGCCAAATTACTCTGAGTGAGCAACCCGTCTGCATTTCCTTCAATTGACAGTTGCTTTTGCGTTGGCGATTGAAGCACTTATGCCTCATTACGGAGAAGGAGAGAGAGAGATTATCAGCCACCACAAAAATCTGCTGGAATACGTTAAAGACACACCTGATTCGAAACCAATCATTGTCGATGCTGACTGGAAGCCACACATTGTCGATACTGGCCGCGTACAGACTGCTGACTGACTGCTGACAGTGTTCCTGAAGCTGAGCTGTTACAAGACTGTGAAACAGCCAGTGGCATCTTCCTCCTCTATTAGCATATTCATGTGCAAGAGTTGATTCTGTCAGACACAACTGAACAGTTGCACACTCAGCTGCAATCTCAAGCTTTGTGTCACCTTATATGATATTTTAAATGATTAAACAGGGAGACCTGTTCTATTCACTTACCACAGAAATGCTGAAATACACCTTTCGTTGTTGTCTATGACAAAGGCTTGTCTCACTACACAGAAATGCTGAGAGCAGCAAATAAAACGTCATGTATAAGCCTGGCGAGCAATGTGCAACGTGAAACACCTTCTATACATTAGTTCACCGACGCCAGCCTGACCTATTTCCCTTGAAGCCCCCCTACTTGTAGCTGAGCCCCCTACAGCCCATATTTTATGACGTCATCACCTTGAAATCTTCAAACAAAATCCTCAATTTGAATAAAGTGATTCAGTTTATTAAATGAGTTAGTCCTTTTCTATCAAATCAACTTTCTTTAATAAATATTACTCATCAGTTTCCTCAACATAAATAAAGTGGTGAAGTCTTGACGAGTGCAGATACGTAACATGATCTTGTGTTGTAACAACTTCATTAATTTACTATAATATTGTTAGAGCCAAAATACATTTTTAGTTACTGTGGTTGAATAAATGTAATTTGTTGTTGTTAGATCGCTCCAATAATACAGGTGCTGGCCTTCCCTTGTGTGCGGCAAGCAGGAGAGCTAATAGGATTCCGTAAAAATTTTGTTTTTGAAAGGCTAAACTATTGACTTAAGGATTATGTTGTGTTAGATGCAATTTTATTGTAAATTTTAGAAATTATTACATCTATCTTTTTTCAATTAATTTTGACTTTTGGACTTCACAACTTGGACGTTATCGGAAATGTTTGGATCACACCAGTTGGAAACAATCCTACGCAGCCACCACTGGAATCTAATATACTATACTACAAATACTACTACAATATATATATATATATATATATACTGTATATACTGTTATATATATATATATATATATATATATATATATATATATATATATATATATACTGTATATACTGTATATATATATATATATATATATTTACACACACATATATATATATACATATATATATATGTACACAGTATATATATACATATACACACATGTATATATGCATATATATGTATTTTTAAATAGTTTTATACAGTTTTATTATAGTGTTATATTTTATTTACTATTATTCTAGTTATTCAGTAAGTGTGTTATTGTGAGTTTTAGTATACACATGTAAATCTGATTTTGTCAGCCTCAGAGCAGATAAATCCTGGCGTACTCCCCTTGATCTCTGGCACTCCTTGGACCCAAGGTTGGGAACCCCTGACCTATGCAATACCAACTGCCAGAGTTTTACACTAAGACTAAGACTCTGCTGGCTTAAACTGACCCCCTAAATCACAGACTAGCTCACCACACATACATTATAGCCCAGGTCAGTGTGATGGACTGCCTTGGAAGAATTTTCTTTTAAAATCTTGGCACTCTATGCTAATAGCCAAGACACACGTAACATAACAAGCGGTATTTCAAGCATCTTACAAACAACGGTGCACAATTTTGTCCACAAAAACAATAAACAAAACCTCATTAGAAGAAACACATTAATTAGCCTCAAAGACTCAAAAACTGCAGTACATTTTGGGTTCAGTCTACAACTGGGAACAGTCAGAACTTTGTTTGTGGATCTGAGGTTATGTCTTTGTTCAGAGAGACATTTAAGTTAAGCAGTACACGCAGTAGACAGTTTTTTTGGGCGCCGACCCAGTTTCGTTCATCCACTTTTGGTTCTGTATTTTTAATATCACCCCCTTGCTATATAGTTTAGAGAATACTATAGATCCAAGACGAAACTGTGACTTTTTCCGAGTCCTTCCCTTCTGTCAATTACAGATCTGTCTGCTACTTCAGCACCATGGACAGCGCAGTGGCTTTATCAATACACAGCACAGTTAGGCTGCTGATATTTCAGGACCACGGACGAGGCCATAGAGTCTAACACAAAACCTCTGCACAAACCTCAGTCGGATAAAGGTACAACGAGTCAGGCAGCCGAAACTAACCCTCCTCCACCCGAGCACACACTCTGCTACTAGGGGATGGATTGGGGGATGCCAGGTTAACAAAGGAGATGCATTTTGGTCATCTTGCTCACAAGGGGGATGGCATCCTCCTTCAAACCACCTACTGAGTACACACCTTTTTTCTATGCTGTAACATTATTAAAAGTCACTTCTAAAATTGGTTGGAAACCAGTGTAAGTTTAGATTACAGGGCGATAAAATAGTCAACGTAAGATGAAACAAAAGTAGGAATCTTTTTTTTCATGGAAAACAACTTTCATAGTAACTTTCATAGATTTGTGGCTGCTTTCAGAAAGAAAAGGTCACTGGTGTCCTTCTGAGCCCATCGGCAGCACACGAGTGCAGTTTGCAGATTTACTGAAAGATCACTGATCGACACTGACTTGTGTCATCTTCAATCTCTCCGGGCGTCTGCAGCAGCCTGTGATAAATGTACTGCAGAGGTGTGTGCTATTTACTAATGTAATGTTTCCTAATTTATAACATGTTAGTGTGAAAAAATAATATTTCATCCATCTATTTCCATTCACAGACTATATAGTAGTTTACAGTCAGGAAGGAAAGTTCCAACAATGGGAATATGAATTGCAGGTGCGGTGAAAATAAATATTCATGACACAGGCTGTTATTCAGTTATCTCACTTCTTTACTTTCCCTCGACTCTGTCCAACTGACTTGCATTACAGCGTTCCAGGGGACTGCGTGAACACTGACATAGATTAATTTACATTTCAAAAACTTTAATTTTCTCAAGAGGAATGGGGCTAGACCATGTCTGTGTACAAGATGGTGAAGAGTATATCTTAATACTGCAAGAATACGGTATGTAGGGCTGACTGAAGTGTTAAGATATGAGCAGAATAATTGCATCATGTCCAGTTATGCAAATGGCATTATGGTCAGCCATCCTCTACAATAATCCAGTATATTACAGGAAATAGCTTTGTGGAAAATGTTAATGTTTGTTTTTTTAAGGTAGTATTTATTGCACGGCTGTTCAGATACACTGCATTACAGTGAACAGGGGTTTCTGTTTTTCCTGTTCAGTCTCTATCTCAGCATCAGGACAGGTGATTCTCATGCATATTCTCCTGAGGATGAATCCTAATGGTTTTACCAATAGGCAACCTCTGGGTCTGAAAAGTGAAGCCAATGCTGAAGTGCCTTCATTCCTCTGGTTGCAAAAAGAAGTCTGATTGTATGGAAGTCTATGACAAAATGACCCTTCTTCTCACTTGATTTATTACCTCAGCAAACATTGTAAATGAGTTTATGGTCTCAATCGCTAGTTTCAAGCCTTCTTCAATACAGCATGATGTTCATTTAGTAGATCATGGTCCCATTTAGAGTCAAATAGACCATAGAGCAGGGGATGCTTTAGGGCGTGGCTACCTTGTGATTGACAGGTTGCTATCAAGGCATTGTCAGGTCTGGGAGTTGTCCGTGTTTTCATCTTACAACTTAAAACCTTTCACAGTGTGTTTTCAGTTCACTAAAGTTTATTTTAACCTTTTTGGTCATCTAAAAATGTCCACTTTCTTGTGTCACTTCTGGTTGCTAAAAACCAAGATGGCGACAGCTGCTGAACTCACAGCTTAAAACAGCAGTCCATAAATCAACTGGTGACACACAGTCTGGGGGTTTTGCTGACCCCCCAGACCTCCTCCTCTAACATTAATTTCAAGGCAAAATTTGTTTTTATAAAAAAAGCATTTAAATCATCATATTGACATTAATAGAGCACATTCATGCTCTGCAGAGGATGAGCCACTTTTAATTTTGGAGGATCCATGAGCTTTTTTATGCCCCATCCTCAGGTTAACTTCATGACAGTCTGTTTGTAATGTGCTGAAAACATTCGGTCCCCTGTGAGGATTATGTTTTTAATGTTAAAACTGATTTTCTTCCGGCAGCTGGTAACTTTGGGGACCAGTCTTCTTTAGCAGTCAATGCTCCTGAGGATGTGAGGCTAAATATATCCTTTATATCACTTCTTAACTAAAAGCATTTCATTATGTTTACTCAAAGTTTTACCCCCCCCAGTTCTACGATGTGTGTTATATTTGTTTATTTCACAGTTTTCATCTTATTTGAGTCTATTACATTTTCTGGACTTTTATTTGCTTAATTTTATTAATTGTGGTGCAGAATTGTTTTAAAGCACTTTCTAACTGTTTTTAAAAGGTGTGACATTAATAAAGTTTATCATCATATTTACAGCTGATTCCCCTCTTCAGTTCATCCTTTTTTTTAATAGTGGTCTATAGGAGCCACCGGTGGGGCTTTACACTTCTTTTCTTGTTCACTTGTATCTGTTGAGGTAAATAAACTTTGATTCTAGTGTTATGACGCATTTTTTTTTTTTTGTATTTGGTTTTATTGGGTATATAAATATTCAGGTATTTTGTAGCCATATTTTTGCCCAACAGAAAAATAAAGATGATCTCCATTTTATAGATGCCCATCCATCTCATGGGAAGTATATGAACCATCACACACTGTGTTATATATTGCCTTCATATATTTTGTTATAATCAATAACAAAGTCGCTGTGACACATGGAGCAGTGCCCTGTAAGGAGGACCTCTCTCAGCTGAATTCATGTTGTAGATTTACGGAGAAATGAGGCCACAGATTAAAACACACACACACGCACACACACATGCATGCATGCACACACACACACACACACACACACACACACACACCGCGCGTCATGATGCTAGGATCAAGATAATCCCAGTGTTGTTGAGATATCTGCTGGCATTCTTTGATGTCTACACAAACTGTCTGAGACTTAAAATCCTCCACTGAGTTTCTAAACAAAATGGTGATTGAGGAATGCATCACAGTCTGTTATTATTGTTTAAACTGAACTGAAGTTTAAGACAAGTGACCAAATACTTTAATGTATAGTTCTCTTAACCCAGTAATGTATATTTATCAGATATTTAAATCTGTCAATCAAAAAGTTGTGCTTGTGTTTAGTTTTAGAGGTGCTCTTCATTACTTCGTTGTGAATGCACATGAATAATACATGCCAAGGCCAAGGGCTTCTATCAATTTTCTTTAAAGCATCTAGTGAAGTGTCCGGGACCTTAACCAAGGGCAGGACATCAAGTTCATGCTTCTGTGCATACTGATTATTTACAGTAAAAACTCTCTCACAAACAAACCCAGTGACATGAAATAGTGAACACAGGTGTAAGCCTTTGTTTGACTAACAGGGCTATTTATGATGGGTAAATAACAGGCTGCTGTCAGCATCATAGACATGATTGTAAAGTATGAGTAGATGAGCCCACTGGCTTGTACGTGTTTTACTCTCCTGTGTGTTTTACTGTAATTGTAAGGGCTGGCTCAATGAAATTGGAAAAAAGATCATATTTCTCATGTATCGCTAGTTGTATCTAGACCAGAGGGCAACTCAGGGGTCTGAAAAGTGAAGCCAATGCTAAAGTGCCTTAAACCTGCATTCTTTCTAACAGCCAGCAGGGGGCGACTCATCTGTTTGTATAAAAGTCTATGGGAAAATGAGCCTACTTCTCACTTGATTTATTACCTCAGTAAACATTGTAAACATGGGTTTATGGTCTCAATTGCTATTTTCAAGTTTTCTTCAATACAGCATGGTATTCATTTAGCAAATTATGGTCCCCTTTAGAGTAAAATAGATTCATAAAGCAGGGTATGCTTTGGGGCATGGACTCCTTGTGATTGACAGGTCACCACCACAGCGTTGTCCGGTCTGGGAGTTGTCTGTGTTTTTGTCTTAAACCATTTTGGTCGCCTAAAAATGTCTGATTCAGTATTCAGTTGTATTTAGCTCCACCTGTTGTGTCACTTCTGGTTGCAAATAACCAAGATGGTGACGGGCAAAATGCCAAACTCAAGGCTTCAAAATGGCAGTTCACAAACCAATAAGTGACGTTACGGTGACTATATCCAATTCTTATATTATATTACAGCTCATAACCTAGACATGCAGATTTGGAGGATGATAATGTAAGGAAAACAAATTTTATTACCCATGCAGAAATATTCAATCGTAAGCATTGGCTGTACTTTGTGTTTACTGCTAAGTAACAAATGTTAGCATGCTAGCGGGCTAAACTATGACTACGGTAAATATGGTAAACACTGACTGTATATAAGAAGTGAACATCGTCACCGTGATATTAGAGGTCACCCAATTAATTGGGCTGATTATTTGACATTTTTTCATAATCAGCATTGGCCGATGTCTGATTATATTACGCCAATTAGCAAACTGCGGGCAGCCCAGTGTTGTTGCTGTAGAACACGTGTGAATCCGACCCCCTTGTGTCAATCAAACCGCCATTTTACCAGCAGACCTTTGCAAGAGTGCATGTGGATTGGAGAGACAGACCATAAGTGTTGTTTAGTCTAGTATCATTTGTTATTATTAATCCGGCCACAGATATCGGCAAAAAAATCAGCATCATATATCGTCCATCGGCTGTCTTGAGTCTGTAAAATAAATAAATTAATTAATTAAGAAAAAAAAAAAAATCGGCATCAGCCGTAAAATACCCATATCGGTTGACCTCTACGTGACCTCTCCCATTGGTTTATTGACTGCTGTTTCGAAGCCTCGAGTTCGGCATTTTAGTCGTCACCATTTTGGTTTTTAGCAACCAGAAGTGACACGAGTGAGTATTAAGTATAGTCAAAAGCTGAAAGAGAAATTTTTAGCCGATCGATCAAAGTTTATAATTAACTTTTATTGAAAACACATTGCGAAAGGGTTAAGGTTGGTGTTTATTGTCTATTTGACTCTAAATGGACCATAATTTACTAAATCATGCTGTATTGAAGAAGACTTGAAACTAGCGAGGCAATAAAAACTGAAGTGATAAATCAAGTGAAAAGTAGGCTCATTTTCTCACTTCTATACAATCAGACTTCATTTTGCAACCAGAGGAGTCGCCCCCTGCTGGCTGTTAGAGAGAATGCAGGTTAAAACACTTCAGCATTAGCTTCACTTTTCAGACCTGAAGGTTGCCCACTGGGTTAACATTACCTGCTAGCATTAATATGTTAGCATAGTCACTAGCTGTGCTCCCATTCAATTGTGCTGCGGATTTTAGAGAAACTTTCAAATGTTGTATAAAGGAAATGCGAATTAGGCGTATTTCCATCAACCAGCTTGGAGCAAATAAACTCAGTTACAGTGTAGTTTGGTCAGTACTTGGTGATATAGGCTACGCATGGTTGTAATCTGCCAGTAAAGAGTAGAAGTGGAGGTTATAAACTGAAAACAAAACAAGCTGGCTTGGCCATCAAACCATCTACAAAAGAAAAATGGAGACGGGTCTTCAGGAAATTTGTTTCAATTGGCAAGTTTTAATTGTTCTTTAATGTCAGCTAGTACTGACCAAGCTTCATGTTGTACAGAGATGAAGACAAGCATTTGTACATTATAGGAACAGCCGATCAGTCATTGAGTTAAGTGTCCACAATGTCAGGATTTATTCTGCTTTCCATTTTCAATTTAGCCAATCGACTTTTTAATCAAATTTTGCTGTTTCCATAAAGCTTTTCTAATGCAACACGACTATTGTGAACATTAGTATGCTGATGTTAGCATTTTGCCCATTGACAGCCTCAGTGCATAGCTGGTACTGTAGACTCTTAGTCATGTTTTAACCATCTGTAGCAGAGTCAAAAAAACAGCGATTGAACAGTTTCAGAAGACAGTAACAAACTGTATTGTCCCACCAATCAGGACATCCAATCAGAAAAAAGCTTGTATGTGTCACCTTGGAGGGAAATTAACAAACAATGTGTTTTGTCATTTAATTTGGAGGACTTGTTGGAAACATGCAGCATCCAGAGAGGTAGGGCAGAATAAATTGCTTATGGGCCAGATGTCAAGTCAATCTGCATAAAATAAGCTGTGTTCATCCTTCCACACCGAAGCCAAGCAGCATTTAACATTTAAACCCTGTTAAACCGTGGAAGGGAGGACAGCTATGAATCCAAGTCTCTTAACACTGACCCATTCACATCAAATGTAAAAATGGATTTTTATTCAGTTGTTGCGTCGGTGTGGAAAAGGTAAACGATTCACCTTCCTCTTTCATGACTTTACAGATGTATTCCTTATGAAGCACAGTAGTGCAGATTTTGGTCAGTCATAAACTGACTTCATAGCTTCCCAGGAAACATCTCATCTATCTAGACAAATCTAATCTGTCTAACAGAAGTTTGACTTGGATACCCAAAGGTCAAATTGACTTAATTAGGCGTCGCACCACAGAGCACTTGAGGGAACACCTGATCTACAATCAAATCACCAGCACTCAACCGAACCACTCCTGGTTGTACCACAGACAAAGAGCCAGGAAAGAGCACACAGACGCTCTGAAGTAAGCAACTCTACGGGACAGTCCTGCTAAATTATAAATGACCTGGACAACTAGAAGTGCAAGTTCTCTTAATGGAAAACTTTAAGCAACACGGCAATGGGGGAGAGAGAGAGAGAGAGAGAGAGAGAGAGAGAGAGAGAGAGAGAGAGAGAGAGAGAGAGAGAGAGAGAGAGAGTTCTCTTTAAAAATGAAGCTCTGTTTGTCAGTGGAGAGCGGTGGGTTGAATTAATATTTTATCCTCCTCTCCCTCTGTCTCCACTCACTCTCTCTCTTTATCACTCCCTGTTTCTGACAAAACAAGTTCTGCTCGAACAGAGCGTCTTGTCTTTTTGCTGAGGCGTTTCTTGGCCTTGGCCATAGCCTCAATCTCAGCCCCTCGCTCCCACCGAGACCAATCACAGGTCATGCTTGCCTTCGAGTCGTGGCAGCCCTGTGCTGAATTTAAGATGTAGCACGGCGGGGATTTCTCCTGCCATCCAGTCATATGGTCTCTTTTTAATCACCCTTTTGCATTCCCCATCCGCTCTATTTTTTAACCTTGATTCTTTACCTCTCTGCTGTCTCTCATATGTACGGTATAATTTATTTTCTCACGTCATCTGTCTAGCGGTGTGACATTTCTGCTCTGGATCTCCACAACTGACCCTTTGTTCTGCTTGCTCTCCATCTTTTTCATTTCTGCACTAATACTACGTACAGTTCTCCGCCTCCTACACCAGCCACCCACCGACACACACGTTCTTGTAATCCTGTGTTTTATTTTTCAGCAGCTGCTGCGATGCAGTGTGAGCATTACGTTCATGCTGGCACGAGGGCGTTGTCAATTAGAAGACGGCTGTAATGTAAAACTCTGGGGTGCTCACAACGGGAGGCTAAGCGCCAGCTCAATCAGAATACAATCAGCGATGACACTTAGCTGAACCTCCACTCCGACGGCTAATCCCTGACATGCCATCCTAGAAATGCCAATTTAATGGTGATGGTGGATTTTACTTCCCCGCATCTTTGCAGGTTTCTCCATTTCAGATTGCCACATTATTTTGTGTGCTATTCAGCTATGTGTGACTATGAATGTTTTATATCCTCCTTGCCAATATCTGCCCATCATGTCATGTCACTTGCTAATAGCTGTTAGAGAGCACATGACATGGTGGCAGGTGTAACGAGCAGCAGTGTTCCCCAGAGAGCGTTTCCTGTCCCCTGAGACTCACCTGGCTCGTCTCACTAACCAGCAGGAACCTGGTGTTACAAAACCAACGCTCTCTCTCTAGATGGAAGAAGACATCTCAGAGCTGACGGTATCTCATCACCTTATCCTCCAGCTCTTTTCACCTGCGCAGGTTATCTGCTGGTGGATGAAGTTACCAGCAGTTGCAGAAAAGGTTAGAAAAGTTTCTGTGCTTAAAAAGTGAAGTGAATTAAAATTGTGCTGCAGGACTCGGCCAAGCATGAAGTAGTTTAAGTGTGAAGTCAAATACTTTCTGTTTCTTATACAATAGTAGTTACAAAATCCAACACATGCACAGCTACAAACATGAAACATCTATAAAATGCATACATACAGGGAGTGCTCTTTATCACATGAATAATGAATCACCACTCATGGTGCTCTCAAAATAGTCTGTCAACATGGCAGCCTGGCATGACAGTAGGAGGATACTGAATGTTGGATCGCATTTCTCATTACTGCAATCAATACCTGGCAGGTCAATGTCTCTTCAGCTTAAGGATCTGACGAACAAAAATCAAAAGGATATTCAAGGTTATAGAGAGACTGGAGACACCTTCGGACTCTGACTTTATATTCTCTATATTCTAATGAGCCTGCATGTGACCAACCTGATATCATGTTAAAGCATATAATAAACCTGCCTGTCCACCAGAGGATAGTGTGTCAGTGTCACGTTTTGCCTCGCTGAGGTGTGAATATGACACACTTTTTGAAGGTGCAACACCAGTAGGGGGCAACAAAACCACTCGCTCAGGTTTAGGAAAAACATCATGGTTGGGCTTGAATTAAGTATGCAAACTAAGTAATATATGTGCAGAAACAATGAAAAATCAGTATGGAAAACACCACAAAACACGTCACATCACCAACGTAACTTAAAAAACGAAATACTGGTCTCTAATACCGGACTGCTGGTTGAAAGTCCTGTGTTTGTTGAACTTAAAACTCCTACGTTTGTAAAGTGAAAATGTGACTTGACATTGTGAACATGAGACACAAACAAACAGCTGATTGTAACAGGAAAGTGAAACTTCAAACAGCGGCCTCCTGGATGAGAGCGCTGTGTTGGTGGCCACATCCACCTCCTCTCCCCCGTGTGTCTCTTTTGGTCTTTAAACTATGTCACCAGATTACTAGTGTACTTTCTCTGAGTGTTTCTATAGCCACGGATGGGTTTACACTGTAGTTAATGGAAAGCCCGGTGCGTCTCATACCGGCGCTAAAGGGTGGTATTGAATGTTGACGGCTGTGACAAAGCGTTGGTATTTGATGCTGTGGGAATGAGAACGGTCTAGTCTTTCCCCCTTATTATTCTACGTCACTACCTGAGTGTAGCATATTCACACAGCTGCATTTACACTGCAGTCAGTACAGACCACATGGCGTGAAAATGACATGCCTAAAACAACAACGCCATTCTTATTAAAGGCTTTTGCCTTGCACATTTTCATGTCATTCACACACCTTTTCATGAGACTGGGCTGAAGAGACAAAGGAAGGGGAACCAAATCTGAATAGCTTGTCGAATCACATATTTTCTAGACACAAAAACTGACTCTTATTTCACAGTTGGTAGGCACTCCAGATACCCAAATGTTACGTGTACAAGCACTGGAAGTGTGATGGTGAAAGAAAACAAAGTCAGAGTGAAGAGAGGAAAACACCAAGGAATGAAAAAGAACAGAAGTGAGTTTTTTTGCAGACTTAAGTGTTTCTGCTATCTCACTGCTCCCCTCCAGCTCTCACTCACAATGAGAAAATCTGGCCCTAAGGAAAACATTAAAGCAAAGCCAGATTTTTGATTAAGAACGATTGCAGTCTTCCCTCGTGGGCTCACCGTTCTGTGACATTAATTGCGAAAGTACCCCTTGATGAGTGAGGTTGGTTATGAGAGTGTGGAGAGTTTTGCACAGTATCCTCTTCCAGATGAACTTACTGAACATGCGAGGAATAACTTGTCTGAGAGAGATTACGTTGGTGAAGATCTGCTCCACACTTGTTATCAGGCTGAAAATGTTGCCTCTGCAGGCCTTTCCACGCCAACCTGCCTAAAACGATTATTTTCTCTTGCTCATGTTTGCACACAACTCTCAACCTCTTGTCTGTCTGCATAAAAACTGGCTCGGTGAGTGTCAAACAATCCACCGACATTCTTGAGCACAGAGATAAGGTTAACAGCCCTTTAAAAGTGCTGAGGTGCCGAGTTCTCCAGCAGTCGTTTTCCTTCCGTATTTCACTCTCTGCTCAGCGGGCTTATCTCTTCCTACAAGATGAACAAGCACGACTCCCGGTAAATGATAGACTGGCTGCTTCTGATGATCTGTAAAGAATACTGAATTGTCTCATGGTGTGAGTAATTCATTCATTCCAGTCAACAACAGAAAGACTCTCCGCTTTCTATAATGGGCTGCAGCATCGTCAACACGCCAGGACTTGTTGGCCGTCTTATTAAAATATATTGTTCCTTCTAGTAATTTACTTTTAACAAGAAACACTGAGCTGCTGCATTTAAAGTGGGCTTCAGTTTCACACTTGTATTGATTTTTTTCGGCTGCAATCAATACAAACTTTGAGGTTTTTTTGCCTAGATGATATCCTGATAGAGACACAGATGTTGTGAATGCAGAACTGGAAGGTTAGTCTAAAATTATCTGAGAGGAGAACTGCAGTAAAGTAAAAGTTAAATAATCTACAGACTCCCAACTTCTTGATCCCAAGCTGTTATCAGCTCTGCAGGAAAGGTCGCAGCACAGATTTCGCCTTTACTGTCTGAGCTCTGGACATTCGGTCCCTGCAGTCGCAGCCTGAGAAGATACTAAAAATATCTAGGGCAAATGTCTGAATCCTGTTTTAAGTTAATTCACTCCTACAGAGTTCGAGGCGTACAGCACTCTGCCAAACACTCTGCCAACTGGGCCTCATAAAATGATAATGAGAACGCCGCTGTCTGCTGACAATGAGATAGACGCAGCTAACACAAATGCACTGGCAGCAGATCGAGATTGGCTGCTTATTTCACAGTTTGAAAAATTCTGCATGCTGGAAAATGTGATAGTTTGTCTCTCTGGCTCAGTGTCTACAATAGAGAAAAACAGAGCTGAGCGGTTTCTTCTGCTGACACTCAGCGCCACAGTCACACAGAGGAGGGAGGGCGAACGACTCTGTCATATTTGACAGGAGCAAAAATCAAAGCAGCAAATCATTTTATCATAACTCGTGTATTTAGGATGGCGTTTTAAAACCTCAAGAGCTCCGTTAGCTCCAATGAAGTGAGCTCAAAAGCGCTATTTCTGTAATCTAGCGTCTCTTTGCTGCAGTCCCCTATGAATAGCAAACATCTTTTGTTAACACTTTGAGCCCTGTGTAAAACCTCAACTCTCAGGGGGCCTCTGAAGGTATTAATATTTCACTCCCTGTACATAAGATGAATCTTAAAAGACCATCAAACTGACAGAGTGTGTTTATCTAAAAGGGTCAGCTGACACGGCAGATGGAGAGTCATGAATGTGGATCCAAATCTCTTCGATCTCGGTGGAGGAGAATATGGAAACCTGCTTCCTTATTTGTGCAGCAACATGCAAAGAATGAAATAAGTTTAAACTAAACTATAAACCGAATGCTACTGTGTCTGAGCAGAGTTAAAACAAGAGCACCATATTTCATAACACATCTTAATTCATTTCTGACCAGCGATTCCTGGACTGTTGAATAAGTAATGAAGGATCCATAATAAATACTTTTAAACCAGTATAAACAATGGATCACATGACTCCTTGTATGTAAACGGGGTTGCTCATAGAGACAAACCCACAACAGCCAGAGACCCAATCCCAGTGTCCCTCCTTAGGCCTTAAGCCCTGAACCCTCAGGGACTTAAATGGCATCACCTGGTCAATGCTTGAGCGTGAGGGGCTGCAAATGCTTAAAATGGTATAAATATAAACAGGACAGCGCTTTGCTATGACATTGTCACAACTCTTCTGCCTGTTGAACGTCTTCCAGCTCCAGCCTTACGTGACGAGAGGTAATTGTCAAATTATTAATTTAATCCTTTTTGTCAAAACAGAAATGAAATGGAAAATAAAATAAATTAATTAATACAGTGGTTCTCAACCTGGGGGTCTGGACCTGCAACAGGGCCGCCAGATGGTTGTTTGTAGGAGCCGTGAACATTTTTGAGAAAGGAGTAATGTTAATTAGGTCTTTGATAGTTTATACTTTTTGTTACTGGTATCCGTTAGTGTTTGAGATATTGTCATTTATTATTGTGTAATCATGATGATGTGGGAGATTTGGATCACATAGATTTGTGCGGCGGGTTGCACAGTGGTTAACCCTGTCGCCTCACAGCAAGAGGATCGCAAGTTCGAATCCGGCTTGGGGCCCTTGTGTGGGGTTCTCCCCATGTTAGTTTTTCTCCAGGTTCTCCGACTTCCTCCCACTGTCCAAAGCCATGCAGGTTAGGTTAATTGATGACTGCTGGTTGCGATCGACTGGCGACCTGTCCAGGGCGTACCCCACCTTCGCCCAGCGCCAGCTGGGCTGTGACCCCTAACAGGATGCAGAAAGATGGATTTGTGCGGCATTCATAGTTTATATAATCAGCTGTTCACCTGAGTGCCAAAGGGAAGCGAGGGTCGGAGGGTCTTTTTTGTTGCTAGCTAATTTTTTGGATTGTAACTGATTTTCCTGATTTTGTGCACATTATATAATAATAATAATAATAATAATAAAGATAATTTTCATTAAACAAGATTTTGTTCAACATATTTTTTTGAACCTTATTGTATCATTTTGGTAGAACATCGGACCAAGACAACCAGACCCGACCTCAGCCTCTCAACAGCTTTTAGTTTGTTTCCTGAAGTGGCTGCTGTTGTGAAGAAAAAAACAGAATAACATATTTTAAATAAAATAATATATTTTAGACCAGGGGATGGTTTTTACATTACATCACCTGCACCAGTGATATAAATTACCTTAGAATAGATTTTATTGAGTGTGTTTGTGAGAATCAAAGCGTGCACGCACATGATTTTCTGACAGGGGATTTCTGACAGGTCGGGGGGAGAAAGTCATGAAATGCATCAAACACCTACAGTGGGGGTTGATTATTCTGGTGGGTTACGACTCAAAAAGGTTCAGAACCACTGGATTAATAAACCAGGCGTGTAAAATGGCCTATGCTTGCATTACTCTGATTTGATGTGTTTTTTTATGTGTACATTTAATATGTCATGCGCCCATGGGCCGCTCTCTTTTTCTAAAGCCTGCGGGCTTCCTCTGGTAGCCTTGTGTTCAATGTCACAAAGCTATGGATTGTGGGTAATTCCCTAAGGCAGAGTCTGCAAAAATGCGGACTTAAGAAAAATGTGCATAAAGGGCCTTAAAATATCTGCGAGAGAGCCCTCAAGCACTGGACGATTTGACAGTGGGAGAGCTCTGAATCCTCACGCACTTGGCGAGAATGCTTCTCCAAATCCATGTGCGACTCCTCTGGTTGCAAAAGGAAATCTGACTGTATAGAAGTCTATGAGAAAATGAGCCTATTTCTCACTTAATTTGTTTCCTCAGTAAACACTATAAACATGAGTTTATGGTCTCAATCGCTAGTTTCAAGTCTTCTTCAATACAGCATGATGTTCATTTAGTAGATTATGGTCCCATTTAGAGTCAAACAGACCATAAAGCAGGGGATGCTTTAGGGCGTGGCTACCTTGTGACTGACAGGTCGATACCACTGTCTGTGTTTTTGTCTTACAACCTTAACCCTTTCACAGTGTGTTTTCAGTTGATAAAAGTTAATTATAACCTTTTCGGTCACCTGAAAATGTCTTCTTCAGAGTTTGGTTGTGCTTAGCTCCACTCTCTTGCGTCACTTCTGGTTGCGAGATGGTGACAGCCAAAATGCCGAACTTGTGGCTTCAAAACGGCCTTCCACAAAACAAATGGTGATCTCAGGGTGACCACGTCTGCTTCTTATATACAGTCTACTGTATGTGTGGCCACTGGGATTTGTCCAGTTATTTTACTGGAATAAAGAAAGGTGAATATTGGATTTACACTGATCAGGCATCAGGTATTAATCAATGATAATATTTCGGTTGGATTTAAAAAAAAACAAAAAACTAAATGACTTAAGTAGTTAATTGCTATACCCCTATGACCTTTAATTTGTCATTTTTAAACCCCAACAAAGAAAAGTGTTAAAACTTATCCAAATAAAGAAATGAACTGGGGCTAATGTACAAGTGTGTGAGGCTTCACCTCTTTCCTAACCTGTGTGATGTGCTGTCATGCTATCACACCACTGACTGCTGCACTGCTTCACTGGCTTATTAACCTCGGCTGAGTCTTTGAAGTCTGTTAAACCAGACGAGAGCTAATGGAGACGAATGAAGGCTTGCTGTTTAGCCTCATTATCCAAAATGCTCTGTGCATTTAGACATCAGAGGAAACGTCTGCCGTGTTCTTATTTATCCGAAGGTCCTGCAATTTGGTTCATAGTTGAGTCATATAAGTAATTTCAGTTCATCTGAATGACATACCAGCTTGTTATTAGATACGCAATCTAATGCAATACAATGCAATAAAATACACAAAAAAAAACTTTGTGAAGTTCATAATATTCAGTTTTTCTTGACAGCACATCAGAAAAGAGTTGATTCACAGTGGTGTATTGAACTGCATTAGATTTAAAGGCATTTTTAATGTCGTCCACTCCTGTTTATATAAGTGTGGACAAGGGTCACGGAGCAGTAGACGGGCGTTGCAAACTAGATCCGCATATAAATGCTGTGGCATGTGGCATTGGTCAGTGTCAATTAACATTAAATAAATTGGAAACACCTTTCACTACAGTGCAGTCCAAGACAACGCCACCACTAACTAGAGCTTTAAAATGACCATAGAGTTGGATCATCATGTCTCTGTCACAGACACAGACTGAGCCTCCACAATGATAGAACACATTGCAGTGTTACTGGATAGCATTTATTATACAGATGTACCCAATAAACGAGTCACTCAGTACAGTAAATAGACTGTATGATTCAACACGTTTAAGGCCAACACGACCGCTGTGGTCATGTACAGTAAGTGTTCAGTACTTCTACATGAGGACTACAGTCCCCTTTAATTTATCCTCCCTGCCCCGATACTGTGTCAGATGCCTGACCTTTAAAACTGTTGTATCAGCTGTCTCAATCCTTAACATGTGCACTGATTCACCTCAGTTTACTGTGGCTGTAATTGATGCTGAGCAGGCCATCCATAAGCATTACATATTGGCATCTGGCTGGAGCGCAGGAAGAGGGAGAGAGATGAGATGAAAGAGCATTTTTCATTCACTCGCTCTCTCTGTGGTGGACGCACTCTCAGATGTTTACCTGAGCATTGTCCTAGTCTTTTTCCCACTGTGTGCACATCTGGCTCTTTCAAAAGCTATGCAAGTTTTGTCAACTTTGGGCACTTTTTACCATAGACTCTCGGACCGGACAACACCGTGATAGCAACTTGTCAATTAGATGGTATCCACACCCAGAGCATAGCATGCCCCGCTTTATAGTCTATTTGACTGTAAACTAGTTACTGAAACCATAAACTCATGTTTACAATGTTTACTGAGGTAATAAATCAAGTGAGAAGTTGGCTCATTTTCTCATAGGTCCTGTTCAGACGTGGCATCAACATGCGTCTTGGGTGATCCCATCACAAGTGGACAGCTCTAAGTACGTCTGTTCACACCTGGCACTAGAATCCGTCACATGCATCTCCAGCGACCACTTGTGATCAGATCTCACTTCCCCGCTCTATATGCAAATATACACGTAGTAAACACATGTCTAATACAGCAGACGTAAGATTACAGGAATGTCAGCAGAGATATCCTACACATTTGTGAATTCCGGTACATTTTATTATCATAAAAACATAAGGTTATCGTCTACTGGCGGTCCCCGGGGAACTCCTTGACGCTGACACCGCTGCCTTTGCCAGTCAGCGGTGGGGTACAGAGCTACAGATGGCTGGGGATGAAAGCTGGCAGGCAGGTGTCAACTCAGAACAAAAACACTGACACATAACCGACAGAATGATAATAATGCACTTCCCCTGCCTAGTCTGATTTTAATATGTGGCAACAGCTTATAAAGAAAATACAGTGATTGTACAGAGAAGCGGTTTCCATGCTGCAAGGCAGAGTAGGTGGTCCTTAATGTGGCCCAGGACACATCCGCGTACACGCTGCTAAAAGAATGTGGCCATATGTGGTCCACACCACCTCTGAATGTGGTCTGAGTGATCTCAATGCGACCTCAATGTGTCTTGAGTGCGTTCACACCTGTAGTTAGAGCTGTCCACTTGAGATCCAATCATGCAGGACGTATGTTAATACCAGATCTGAACAGGGCCGTAGACTTCTATACAATCAGACTTATTTGTGCTACCAGAGGAGTCGCCCCCTGCTGGCTGTTAGAGAGAATGCAAACGACACTTCAGCATTGGCTTCACTTCTCAGACCTGGAGGTGCCTACTGAGTTTACCAACATCATTTTAAAACAGATTTAATAGGGAACAAACCAAACAAACAAAATTCAACAGATCAATAATATTTTCTTGCAGTTCCTCTGATTTGCTAACTAATGTACTGTAGATATGCAGAAAATAACATTTATCTTTAATATAATTCACTGTGCCAATCTGTGCATATTAGAAACACAGAAGGCAAGACAATCTTTGAGCCTGTAGGATACTTTACAGTATATTGCTCTGGCTGTGTTTTCATTTCATCAGTTATTGCTACCGCTATCATGATGAGATTGAAATCTATCGCATATATCAGGATGTGGGAATATTAAAAAGAAAATTGGGGTCCAAGAACCAAGAAAACTGTGAAGCCAGATGAAAAAGGTTGCAGTTGGAAAAGACAACAGAGGCATCTGAAAAAAGAGAACATGAATAGAGGCATCTTGGGGGGAAAAGACGGGGAGAGATGCCATAAAAGTGTCTTTTATGTCAGCCCAACTGGAGCTGCATGAATAATTTCAAGCATTTTCAACTGCACTGTGTGAATCCACAGTTTTGTAAATGATAACTACAGCATAACAAAAAGTGGGTTAGCCAGAAATCCAGGAGGTATCATCCTGTAAACCCAGCCATGACTCATTTTAGTTTGCCCTCAGCCATCTCATCAGCCAAAAAAACAACCGCTTATCTGCTAAGAGCTTCAGCACTAATGTGGTGATGACTGCCAACACACACTATTTTTCTATTTCAGCAAGTTCAGTCTTCACTTTATGGTTTTAGTTTTCATATATAGAGCGGTACAGCAGGAGTACATATCTGACCTGCTCCATCCTTATATCACCAGTAGGTGGCTTAGGCTACGTTCACACTGCAAGGAAATGTGACACAAATCCGATTTTTGTGACAGAGATCTGATTATTTCACAGTAGTGTTGACACAGAAATCCGATTTTTCCCTGGTTTAGACCTGGGCCACTTTCATATATGGCCCTGAATACGTATTCGATCACAAGCCATGAGACCACTGTGAGAACAATCACAAAGAAATTCAGGTGTTTCTCCAAGATTTACTTCACTGCACAGGTGCAGACCACTCACCATAGTGTCAGAGTGATCTGCTGAAACTACAGAAGAAGAAGAACCTCTCTCTGCACAGACACAGGGCGTCAATCAGACACAGATAACATTTAGTACCTGACAAAAAAGACTTTTTCTATATTACAGAGTCTTCTGCAAAATTCAGCATCATGTTTCCCAAAGTAGATCTCAGATTCAGCAGTTGTGTGTAAACTGCTGTTAAGGCAGACAATCTTTATCTAGGAAACGTCACATTTATTCACTCCACATGGAGCTAGAAATGGTAAAACATGTTCGCCGGATGAGTTAGTGTTTGTTTGTTATGAGTCATAAGAGATCTAAACCTTCTTTTAGGAGAAGCAGATATTCACCGATAAGCGTGGCTCCATTAAATTTAACGATATGTCAAAGAAAGTTTTCCTCTCACACTAGGAAACTAACTTGTCAGACAAACAGACTTTTCGCTCTTCGTTCAGTTGATCTGATAAATTCATCATGTTTCACAAAGCGTAATTCTGATTTAATGAAATCACAGGTTATACAAATTGCATGGACGTGCTGACTGGTGGTGTTTCGAGATGTCAACCACAAATGTTACACATCTTCCTTTAGTTTAGTAAACTTAGTTCACAGAAGACAGTGAAAAGTTAAATATCAGCTGAAATAAAGAAGTCTTTCTTTAGGAGTCAAACAAAGTCATACGTCAGGATTTAGATGAAACATCTGTGTAACCCAGATCTGTTAAATTGAACAATATGTTCACCAAGTCTGGCAGTCACTGGACTCCAACAACTCCAGTGTGTATTTTCAGACAGTCCTCACTGTGTGTGAAGTTACTGGTTGCATGTGAGGCATTTCAGAGCAGCGATGCGTTCACACTGATGTCAGATATGGGTCACTTCAAAAGTGGATTTTTTTTTTTAAAAGCATCTGTTTTATTGATTGTTTTTACGGTTTTATGATTTTATTATTTAATTCATTTTTTATTCTTGGAAAGCCATTTTGTGATGGTCAGGCTTCATGAAAGTGCTTCACTAAATGAACGTATTATTATTTTATACAGTATATTTCATTTGACAGAATACACACGTAATAATAGTCAGATCTATTGTGCTTTAGATGGGGCAGTGATATTATAAGTCTTTTAATTTACGCCTTCACACAGTGGGCGTTTTTTTTGGCGCTTCAACTGCGTTGCTTCTAGACTAGAGTATGTATTTATTTTCTTTGTATTTGTCTAATATTATATTTTGCTCTTCATTTGTAAAATGTGCCGCTCTGCTGACTGTAGACATGTCCATGTTTGTGACTAGTCATATGCTGTAAACCCCGCCCCTTTTATGTGACCACGAGTCGACTTACCGAGTTGACGGCTGCAGAAGCGCTTATTGTGATTGTTAGGGTTAGTTAAGCCACATAACAAGAAGATATCCTGGGTATGTTGAGCTCGCGTTGTAGTGCAGACCTCTGCTCTCACTTAAACCATAACTGACTTGTTCTCTCTCTGTCAGTGCAAATATACTCAGCAGCCTAATCCTGCTGGGGTGAGACCAGTTGAACTGCTATCAAAGTGAGTGCTACTGAGCTCAGATTTGAAATTTACTGACTTAAAGTGACTGCAAACCCTGCAGAAAAAAGGTCATGCTGATCACTGTGTATGAATCTCCAGAGCCTAAAAGGCCAACTGACATATTATTAAACATCCTGAGCCTTCACTACTCATATATACAGTTTTTATACAGTAAATTAAAACTAGAGAGACAGTGTATTGATTGTCCTGCAGTCCCATGTGAATACAGCAACAGTTTAATTTACTGTGAATCAATCTGTAGTTGCAGTTACATGAGAGCATTAGCTAGAATGGCTGCATTTGCCACCACATAGTGTTTTTAATGAGCCGGGTAATGAGGAGTTGTTACCCACAACCTTTTACAGAATGACACGTTGATACCTGGATACTCACATCAACTTAATACACTCAGGCCTGCTGTGTGTGTGTGTGGCCTCATTAGCAGCAGGATAAAGTGATGTTCTGACGTTTGTCTGCCTTACCAGCCAGACTGTAATAGGCCAAGACAAGGTTGCCCCCATATTTCTGCAGCTACTCAGCGCCAAGCCCTTCAAGGTTGCTGTCAGCAACTAACCAACAAAACACACCACGCCTCAACACATTCACCCACATGGGGGCGGAGTAGCTAGTTTGTGGGGAGTTGGGGGGGGAAGGGGGGGTCACCGGTTAAAGTCCCGAAATGGAAAAAAAAATGGGGGTGAATTGGTAGTGGGGGGGTGCAGTTTACTTTGGGGGGCTGGGGGGGGGTCAAGGAAGAAAAAAAAAGGGGGGGGGGGAAAACAACAACACCTCTCACGACTATTCCCATCGGGCGGTATTACAGGGAAAGTGTGAAACGAGAAGGGAAGCAGCCACAGTTGAGTTTTCTTCCTCTCGAGGGCTGTAACGGCATTGGAAAACGATCGAACGGTTCTGCTGCAGCAAACGCAGATCCTATTCTGTACGTGCATTATGCACATGGGGAGCACTTTGCTAAATCATGAGCAAACGCGTAATTTGCCATGCACATTGATACACTAAAGCATATTGCTGCCTCATGAGTACAATTTCTCTGGGCCCTTGACAATCAATTATTCATCATGTCTTTTATTACAGTTTAATGTACAGGGCAGCGCTGGCACGAAGAAGCACTTCTTTAGATCTGTGGTGTCTGTTCAGAGTAAAAGCAAAATTACATAATAAATTAGAAATACATAAACTCTCAACAGTGGTCTTTCATCGTCATTAGACGCTGATGTTCTTTGACAGAACTACCTCACATGAAGATTTGCCATTAGCACAGTAATATAACCTTTTTCTTGTTCCATGTTCGCCCATGTTGTACTCTCACTTGAGCTACTCAAGTGCTACTCAAAAAGCCATTTTTCATGACTGAATAAGAGTCACTCTCTTCCAAGCAAACGATGCTTTTACTGCAGATTTTCATTTTTCCGACCACCATCCAATCTGTGAGCCATTTCAGTAATGCACCTACAATATTACCTCTTCACTGTCGAGAGAAAGGAGTTTGTAAAAAGCCTCTCAGTGCTAAATTCCTTGTTCTTCTTTGCATCTATGAGACAAATAAGTCTAAATGTTGTGAAATCCTGACCTGATCTCCATGAGAAGAGTAATGGAACAAAACTGACATGACAGCGATTAGAAATCTTTCACCACAGCAGCAAATCAGTCGCGTAAAACATGTTACATGCACAGACAGAATGTAAATCTGATGACGTTCCTCCTCGCAAAGTGGAAAAACAAATGATACACAGCTGGGTGTCCTTGTAGTTGTTGACAGTACATTTGTGAAGTTTTTTAGGGGTCTTAAGGGGGGGACCCCAAAAGAAAAAACTTTTAAAAAAAAAAATTTGGCTGCTTAAAAAAAAAAAAAAAAAAATTGGGGAAAAAAAAAAAATTTATTTTTTTCCTTCAGGGTTTTTACTTTTTCCCGGGGGGGGGGGAAATCTTTTTTTCCAGAGAGAAATGGAGTATTACACACAACATTACACAAAGTCAATACAGCACAAAAACATATTAGCAGTGACAGTGTAGTAAAGATTGCTTGAATCACCTTTATACACCCCACTTGTACTCAGTACTCTGTATTTAGTTCAGTACACAATAATGATGTGTGCATTTTTTTCACATTTAGGCAAAGACACAAATCTATAAAGCAAAAACAGTGTTTCCATTTTTATACAGTTCCTGTTATTCTTTCTCATAAATTAATGTTTACTTCCCCCTTCAGGATCACAGTTTGTATCTGATTAAAGACTGACATGGTTGATAAATTGACTAAGGCTCAGCTTCCACCCATAGATAGAGAGAATTAATAAGTGTCTCCAGCCCCACTCAGCTCTTATTAGTACAGAACAGTCTAAGGGAGCTTTCAGCCATGCTTGGCTATGATTCTCCCCCACGCCTGCATCCTACCAAGAGAAATTCAAAAAGACTCAGAGCCCTCCAGGAAGACAATTAGAGAGTCATCCTCCCCTCAGTGTGCAGCACTGCCGTGACAGCAAGCTGCGAGCATATTCCTATGCATAATGCAGCCCTAAAACTGCACCCCTCGCTGGTCGGTGGGGGGATCCTCGGAAGGCTGACTGCGTGCCACACCACCCAGCCCACTACTGAAAGTCTAATGAACTAATCAAATCAGATTAGTGGGGGAATCAACTGTCTCTCATTACTCACTGTATATTGTGGCGCGTCATGGCTTGAAGCCTGGCCAAAATTAGTAGCTCCTCCACCTCTGACAATAGGTGTTATATAGCAGTGAGAAGAAGAGGGCGCTCACAAAGAGGGGCTGTAAAGAGGTTTAGATAGCAGTCAAGCTGCCATGTGAGGGTGAGTGTGTTGAAATGACAACAGCAGGAGCACAAAAAGAGAGCTCATGAAAACCGTATTGAGGATAAGAGTAGAAGGGGATAAAGTCAAGAAAATGAAACAAAGACATATCTGCAAGAGGGGGGGGGGGGGGGGCAGACTGGGGGAACAAGAGCATGAACAGACAGACAGATGGAGTGAGGCATAGTGCAATGACAAAATGAGAATATGTGTTTTCACCACCATGGTTTGGCCGGCAACTTGCTCTTAGCCCCCAAAGGACATCTTTGGTACACATGTCCACAAACATCTCTGCAGGAGTGTGTGTATAGCACCACTGCCTCATCCCTGGAGGGGGATGTAAGAAATAAGACTGCCACGGCTTCTGATTGTACAAATTTGTTGACTCAGATAAATGAGGGCTTTTAGCTCACATACTGTATTAATCACATGGGTCAATAAACAGTCATGCAAGACAAATGAGAGTCTCGCATCGGACAAATTTTGAATTTATGGGACAATTTGATTTAAATGCAACTAGGGCAATATTTAGGGCTATTTTCATTATTGATTAATCTGTTGATTACTTTCCCAATTAATCGATTTGTTGTTTGGTCTATAAAATGTCAGAAAATTATGAAAAACGTTGGTGTTTCCCAAAGATGACGTTTCAAATGTCTTGTTTTGTCCACAACTAAAAAATATCCAGTTTACTGTCATAGAGGAGTAAAGAAATCAGAAAACATTCACACTTAAGAAGCTGAAATCAGACATGTTTTAGTTTTTTTTTTCTTTCAAATTACTGAAACCGATTATCAAAATGCTTGGAAATTAATTTAATAGTTGACAACTTATCTATAAATCGCTCTAAATGCAAGTTCACTGAATTAGTACTCAAGTAGAAGTTTTAGTACCGTCAAATTAAACAATGGAAAAGGTCACATTGACTTTCTGGAGCTGGTAAAGGTGTATATGGAGGATTTAATAAAGCATTGCTGTTAATAACAGCAGTGGCAGATCACAGACTGTGCAGCCATCTGCCTTCATAGCACCACTGCTGCTGTCTGACAGCACTTTTGTTTTTCTCTGCAAAACAACATGACAGAAAAGACAAGTCACCCTGCTGACCTCAGTGACCTTCGCCTTGACAAATGTAAACAGAGCTCCTGTTTGTATTTTTCATTCTGGAGTATAAAATACTGCACCTTAGGTGTGTGTATATAATGTAGGGGTGAAAACAAAAAAACCTGAGGTAGCACTGAGCATTTAAGTGTTAAATAATGAGTTATTGAAGTGTTGCTGACTGTTAATGGATACAATATTTTTGCTATACTGTATGTGGTACACATTGTTTTCCTGGGTGCATTACTGTTTATCTATTGTCTAACCTTTCACGCAGGCAAATCTGGGCTAAAGGATTTATTAGTAATATTTTTATTATAATCAGAACTAAACGTAGACAGCAGCACCGCTACTATAGCTGTTTTTGACTGTACTCCTGTTGGGCCCATCTGGAACGGGCCATTTACCTTGAAGTTCTGCTCGCAGCGTTGTTTAGAACCGTGGTACGGCTACTTGAACCCGCCAAGAGTGAAGATGATGACAGATAGTACTTCCTTTGTACTGTTATGATGCTGCTGCAGCGCCACCTATTGGCCAAATGGCACCAAATTTGCCACGGTCACTCAGACATCACATCTACACGTCCACCAAATGTGGTCCTAACAGACTAAAGTGTTCAGAAGACAGCTGATTCCCCTCAATGCATTCATTAGTAAATCTCAATACAGTGTGCCTTATATAACCTGCTTCAGCCTGCCTACCTTTGCTTCTTGCTCTACAAGCCGCTCACAACCCATCTCCACCCCACCACCTCCTTTTAATAATGTGTCTGACTTAATCAGTGTCATTTCTGTTGCCATTAATGCTGGCTCTGTTCTGTGCCCTGGGGGTCTTTGCTTCTGCTCTCCCTGCCTTTGGCATTTTATGTATACACATGGAAGGGTGAGGAGGTGTGCTCTCCTGGCCTTATGCTTCCACGTATGCGTGTGGATCCAAGTATGCACATGAATGGGCAGGGAGGTCCCAGAGCAGAGCCATACCGCCAAATATATACAGTATATATTACTGCAAATGGAAATACTGCAGTTTTTCTTTGGCTAAAGTGGTCCTGACTGAAATCACATTTTTTATAGTATAAGCCCTTTCCACAACATTTGAGTTAAATCAATAGCTATAGCAAAACTGTATGTAACATCAACAACCAGCTTTGTCTAGAGATGTTTGACACCAGATTTAGTCACGATTGCTAGAAATTTGTAGGAGGAGTAGCAAAAATCCTGATTTGGACAAAGTTCTTAAGGGTGGAAAATCAGTCTGGATGCGTGGCTTACATGGTGAGATTCGCCTGGACCCACAAAATCCGAGGGAAAAAATAATTTGGTGTCTAAGACTTACAGTTCAAGAGTTACAGGCCCAAATGCAAAGTACATGATCTGGCCAAATTGCACCACATTCAGCGCTGCACTCCTTTGGGTCCCCACAATAAGTGTCAAGTAGATGGGATGAGCAGTTCTCGAGGGATGCAAATAACACACAGAAGGACAGACAGAGATTCCTTCATTTATAGTTAGATGTGGCAGGAACAGCTGTGCTCACTATCCATATGCCAAAGGTAGAACATGTGAAGCTAAAAGTCAGATCCATAACAAAAAATGAAGCATAACAACAGGAAATAATTTCCAAATACTGCAGGTTTTTGTGTCATTACTCTCAAAATAAAGTATAAAACACTTGGTGTAAACTTGTAATAAATCACCTGGTGACTTGTCTCTTGACTGTATAAAGTTGCCTCACACAGTGTGCAATAATTTAAAGGGCACCCGGCTGTGTAACTGTTAATAGTAACAGGGGCTCCCCTCACTGAGCTCGACTCACTCCTGTTCTGTTAATCACCGTTTGATCTCCAGCATAGGGTTTTCACAGCATGTGTGTGTGTGTGTGTGTGTGTGTGTGTGTGTGTGTGTGTGTGTGTGTGTGTGTGTTGGGGAGCTAGATAATTAACTGTAAAGCAGAGCATGATTAATGTGCCTCTGGATACGAGGAGAGGACGCGCGCTGCGTGATAAGAGAGGAATTGTGCAGCAATCCCAGGTATAATCCTGAAAAGTGAGTAGTGTGCAAACGTAGGGGGGGAGGGCTACAAAGGGTCACCGTTGCCATAGCAACGCCCCCATTTAGTAGTAACCCCCCCTTAGTATATTGATAAAAATTACAAATACTACAGATAGTTGGATGAGACGATGTTCAGGACAATTACATAAAGGATTATATGTGTCTCTAAAAGCATCACGCCAGATGAGCCGGCCGAGGTTTTAGAGAGGAAACAATCCATCATCCAGTATCCCAATCAGATAAACACTATCTTATACATTGTGTACGGCTTATTGTATATTTTATGAAATAGAAGGAAAATAAATGTGAGAGATTCATGTTTTTATGTCATCCTGTGGATGAAAAATAAAATCATAGCATAGTGCAGATGTATTAAAAGCATAGGTCTATTTTTTAATTCATGAGTAAAAACTGAAAAAACATGAAATACGTAGATTTGTAGAATTTTTTTAACAAATATTTTGTCTATCTTTTCAGAATCTCTCAATTAGGGCAGTTTTCAAATAAACGTCCTATAGTCTAATTTTCTATTTCACAAAAAAAAAAAAAAAAAAATCTAATCAAAACTGTTTCCTCTCTCTTGGCGCCATCTTCTGGAGAATAAACCACAATCAATCAACTGCAGGGAGATGCTGCTGCTGTCAAGTTATTTTTGAACCACCTTTTTGTGCCTCAAGAGTGTTTTTATGTGTTGGTGGCATCAAGGATTTTTGGTTCTGACAACTGGCTTTTACTAATATAAGAAAAAGGACTCAAATACTACTACTACTACTACTACTACTACAACAATGGAACAGAATACAACAGACAGTCTCGACTGCAGAGAAACTGGTGCCAGCCTACCCTCCATCCACGACTGATACACCTCCGGAGTCAGGTAATGTACAGGAAGCATCACTGCAGACCCTTCACACCCTGGACACAACCTCCTCCACATCTCCCCTCTGGGAGGCCCTACAGAGCGCTGCAAGCCAAAACAACCAGACACAGGAACAGTTTCTACTCTCAGGCCGTCACTCCAATGAACACTTTATCAGTCATACACTACCAATAACACCAAAATACCCACAGCTGCCATTATAGAATATAATTTACAGTCTTTAATGCACTTTAAAAAAAATCACTGAACATACAATATGTAGACATCTTTACATGTACATCCATCAATCGTCAACCGCGGGGTACATCCTGGACATGTCGCCAGTCCATCGCAGGGCACATAGAGACAGACAACCATTCACGCACACATCCATACCTACGGGCAATTTAGAGCCATCAATTAACCTAAATTGCATGTCTTTGGACTGTGGGAGGAAGCCGGAGTACCCGGAGAAAAACCACGCTTACACAGGGAGATCATGCAAACTCCACACAGAAGAGCCTCAAGCCGGATTCGGACCTGCGACCCTCTTGCTGTGAGGCGAGAGTGCTAATGTACATAATCATCCAGTATGTAAGTATGTATTTGTTTGCACTATTTGTATTGGTTACAACTTACTTTTACATTTTACTCCTCATTTTATTGCTTGTCATTGGTGCTTTTCATATTTATATAATATTTTTCTATACACCTATTTTTCCACTACTTGTGTACAGAACTTTTCTATTTTATTTCTATTTCTCTGCATGTACACTAAAAGAGATGCATAATACCGAAGTATAATGTATATATAAGTATAACGTACTTGGTCTGATTCTGTAATCTAAAAAAGTAATAAAAATGAAAATATAAATTAGAAACCAGATAGATTAAGATGTAATTCCTTGTTTCTTGCCAAGATATTGACGGGTTTGTCTTTAAAGCACCTTGGACATTCAAAAATTTAACTAAAGTTAAAGCAAGGTTTTAAACATATATGGAGGCCACCCATGGGATCCACCGTGGCTCCACCTCCAGGTGGCAGTATGACACCCAGGATGGCAGCTACAGTACAGCACCACAGAAGAAGAAGAAAGGCGAGAGGCCGAGAGAGGCGCATACACCAAACATGCATGAAGGGGCGTTGAGCGTTACATTGAAAACAGAAATGGCGGGGTTTATAATCTAGCACTGTACATGTGAAGACGCAACGACGGTCAGCTGCTCGTGATGTTAAAGGTAAGACACGAGATGTTGTAATCGCTAAATGCTAACAACAGCTAGCCACACTGTTTTTAGCATCCCCTCTATATGGTTAGTTAGCGGTAGCTGTCAGCTGGGTGTCTTTGTTGTTATCACCGGGGCTGAGGCTGTTTTTCCTGTGCTGTGTACACTGAAACAACCTTAACTTTACAGCCACAGCAGCTGCGTTACTTTGTGAGCCTTCTGTTAACACGAATAGCAGTAAACGTCTTGAGACAGTTATTAACTCACGTGTGTCTGCTTGCAGGATATCCAGTGAAACCAGACGATGTCAGTCAACGGTAAAGTCATCCCGCACACCCCGCTGGCCGTAGACTTCTGGCATGTCCGGAAGTGTCCAGGTACGCGGCTGTTTTTTCTCTCCCACATGCACAGCGACCACACGGTGGGTCTGACCTCCACCTGGAGCAACCGGCCCATCTACTGCTCGCCAACCACCGCCGCTCTGCTGCGGCTCAAGCTGCAGGTGAGGGAAACACACACACCTCATTATGACTCACATTAAAATGTGTCTGATCCGGGACAGTCCAGTGTGCTGCAGCCTAACAGAGGGACTGTTACAACAGAACAGTGGATAGGAGCCGTGCAGGCTCATTTGAGCAATTACTCACACACCCGTGTCCTTCAAAGTGGGGTCCAGGGACCCCCAGGGGTCCTTGATGGGGTCTCCAGCAAAAAGGGGAATAATTTATTTCCACTATAGTGACTCCATCCATAAGTAGTACAATGACAGTGAATGAAAAAGCATCTAAAAGCAAAAGTCCTATCAGATGGGGGACCCTGGGACAAAATCTTATCAAATTGGGGTCCGTGGTCTAATTTTTGTCGTTTTTAGAAAACGGGATGCTGATTTTGTTAAACAGTGACTTCTGACTAGGGCTGCTACTAATGATTATTTTCATTGTTGAATATTTTTATGATTAATCAGTTAGTTGTTTGGTCTATTAAATGTGAGAAAATGGTGAAAAATGTTGATCTGTGTTTCCCAAAGCCCAAGATGACATCCTCAAATGTCTTGTTTTGTCCACAATTCAAAGATGTCCAGTTTAATGTCACAGAGGAGTAAAGACACCAGAAATTATTGACATTTAAGAAGCTGCAATCAGAGAATTTAGACTTTTTTAACCTTTTTTTTTGAGTTGATAATTAATTGTTGCAGCTCTATTTTTGATTGTTTTTGCATCCAGATTTGCAGTTTTAAAACATTAACTTAATTTTTGGTGTCAACCCATAATGGCTCTACAAAGCCACTTTATTTTCTAGTCAAGTCAGTTTTATTTGTATAGCCCAAAATTACAAATTTGCCACAGAGGGCTTTACAATCTTTACATTAAGCAACACCCTCTCTCTTTAGAAAGCTTTAGAAAGTTAAATCAATGTTGACTGAACTTTCCTTGTGCACCAATACTCATTTTCAATACTCAAAATGGTTGGAAGGCCTCTTTTACTTTGTCAACATCTTTGTCATCACAGTTAGTACAAACTTATGTTTTGTGTTAAATGTTTGAATGTATTTCAGAGAAAGATTGGGATCATTAGGGATAAAGTTGTCAAGAACAACAGTAGTTATACTGCTGCATTAAGTTATCATTTGCTGATCATGTCTAATGCTGCTCAGGTGAAAGAACAGTGGATCCATCCTTTAGAGATGGAGGAGCCACACCTGTTGCCACTGGATGACATTGGCAAGGAGAAGCTGACAGTCACACTGATAGACGCCAACCACTGTCCAGGAGCTGTCATGTTTCTCTTCGAAGGCTACTTTGGCTCGATACTGTACACAGGTCAGTGTCTGAATGCACATTTTAGCTGATGCTTCCCAGATATAGGAAATATTTGTTTAGCTATGGCTTGTGTTATTCCTCTTCCTCTTCGTTTGCTTTCCAGTATTATGATTTGTATCATTTGATGTAAAAATATGTGCTTTTACTTTATCAGGTACAGAAATGTGGGAAGTAATAGTCAGCACTGACACATTCTTAATTTCAGGTGACTTCAGATATACTCCCTCCATGTTATGTCAGCCATGCTTGAGGACCAACACCACTATAGACGTCCTGTACCTGGACAACACCAACTGTGACCCCAACCGCACCCTCCCCTCCAGACAGCGAGCCACTCAGCAAATCAAAGAGATCATCCGCAGGCACCCAAACCACAACATTGTCATAGGTAATTTTCGACTTTCTAAACAGGCCTTATGTGCTTTCAGTCTTACAGTCATCTGACAAAAAGAAACAAACAATGGGCAGAGCAGGTAGTCCACATAGGGAATGTGTTTTTAGAAATTACCCTCCGTACTTGTAGTGTTTGGTGAAGGTGAGTTATAATTCAAAGTCATCAGGTTTGAAAACTTCAAAACACTCAACAAATAATCGCAGCCTCGTACAATTAGGAAATTTAAGTAGTTGCTTTATTATAAGTATTATTATTGAGTTTAATTATTTGTACTTTCCCTGTATAAAGTTGGAGTCTCTTCTGTGATCTAGGGATGTCTCGAGAACATATTTCGGTACCAAGTCGATGGCAAAATTCAGAAAATCTGATGGTACTCGTTTTTCTACAGTACCACAGTTACTGGGGGGCTCTAGACTAACTGATAAGAACTAGTAATGCTACACTGTGAACAACAAATCCATGTTGAAACTGGCACGAGGAGAGCTAGTAACACTAGCTATTAGCAAGCAAATATAAATAATAGAGCTAACAGCTAACATTATGCATTCAGGCTCTATTCAGTAAAATGAGTATTTGGCAAAGGTAAATCATAACATCACAATGTCTTTAAATTTAATCTTGTAAAATTCAGTTTTTGGTGTTAAAGTTGAGGTGGATAATCAGGGAATCATAATAAATTCATAAAAAAACAGTATTAAAAAAAAATAGGCGTGTATGTTGAAGTACACAGGATTTATTTTTGTTTTTTTTCCCTGATATTGACTTTGGTATTGAGAATTGTGGAATTTCACTGGTACTGGTATGAACTACTGAATTCCTGGTATGGTGACATCCCGTCTGTGCTGTTGCTGTCTTTCAGGCCTGTATGCGCTGGGTAAGGAGTCCCTGCTGCAGGAGCTGGCGATGGAGTTTAAAACCTGGATCGAGGTGAGCTTTCAGAGGATGGAGACCCTCAAAGCCCTGAAGCTGCCTGATGTCTTCACCACCGCCCCCGGAGCCGGGCGCATCCGAGCTGTGGATCAGTCAGAGATCTCCTCTACCAATTTAAACCAGTGGAACAAAGAACAACCCACTCTGGCCATTTTGCCCACCAGCAGGCCCCTGGTCTCCTTTCATCCCAACATCCATGTGGTGCCCTACTCCGACCACTCCTCTTACCAAGAGCTGGAGGATTTCGTCACTGCACTTAAACCGACCTCCATCGTACCCATTGTGGGAAACCATGTACCTGGAAGCTTCTCTGCCTTACTGCCCAGCAAAAAGCGGCGTGAAATCCTGGTGCCTGAGTCGGTCCGACTCTATATGTTGAGACAGCCTGAGAGCCAACTCAGCTCATCAGCGTACACCAGCCTTCGCCGCAGACATTTCCAACCCCTTGTTCCCAAAGGGGTGGTGTTTGAATCTCCTGAAAAAGGATCCAGTAAGTCATGTGAAGAAGCCTGGGAGGCAGAGTGCCTGGAACAGGAGGCCTCAGAGGAAGAGATGGACACAGACAGTAGTGAAAGGGACTCTGACTGCATCCTTGTTGACCTGAGCAAGGATCTCACCCCTGACAAAAACAGAAGAAGGGCTGTAGACATGTGGAGCCTCAACATCGTCCACACAGCATCTGAAGATATGGCGATGGCAGAGTCGGTGCCACTCAGTCATTTCAGTCAGAGCGACTTTGCTCCAATGGAAATCCTGACAAACACAAAAGCCTGCTCTAAGTCTGTTGGAAAGACAAGAAGGCCCTCTGAAACCAGTGCCACAATAATCAACGAGACAAATGAAAATTACAGCAGCCAGAGTAGCAGACAAGGAAGTGTTCAGAACAATCGCACATCGTCATTCAGTGATAGCATGAGTCAGCACAGTGGACGTGAAATTGATCAGGACAGTGACATAATTTCAAATCATCGAATAAATAACAGCGTGACAAGATTGCAGAGCAGCCTCGATTCATCTAGCTCCCAAACTGAGCTGAAGCAGGAGTATCTAGAGGAGCTTGAAAACAGTATTTTAAAGGATCTCCCCTTCACAATGGAGGACATGAAGGCATGTGGCGTCTCGCTGCAGAGCTCTGTGCTACAGTTTACTCTCTCTCCTTTATGTGATGCCCAATAGGATGACATTCACACCATACTCCAAACAGCAACAGAGTGACAAGGTGATGAGCACCTATTCTGCGCTGAATGCTGCATGTTTGGCTTTTTTGGTTGCTGAGAGTTAGAAAATATTAAAATTTGGGTAAAACACTGCGCTCCTCACTGTCACTTTTTACCCCATAGTTCATAATGGAGGAGGGATGGGACAAATACTACGCTGAGCAAGTACTCTACCTTGTGCCAATATTTTTACTTCTGCAGATATTTTGTATTATAGCACCAGACACGACCAAAGCATCTCAGCTATAGAAAACGCTGTGCTTCATTGCCCTTCTGTGTTCAGCATTTAACAATAAACAATAATGATAAGAATAAACTACTTATTTAGATTTAAAACTAAATTAAGTCATTTGTAAAGAATAAATAATAACACTGTATTGCATGTTGCACAGTTGAGCCACTGCGACAGCCCCGATGACCTGACATTTTAGTTTTTGCCTCGCTTTAGAGGCCTTTTTGTGTTTTGCACGTGTTTAAAGAAGAGCACTTTAAAGCCAATGTACTATTTTCTCAACTTCTTCATTTAAATAATTTTCCTTGTGGTGCCTCATTTTGTTTGGTTGACCTGGAGTTTAGAAAAGCAGGCTTGTGATAAGAGGTCACATGTTTGTCTGTGCTTGAACCGGACAGTGAAGTGACTGACCAACCTTTCATCATGGTAGCCTTGGGCTCCTGGATGTGGACGCCAGGGCAGAAAATCTAATTTCTCATTATTTCTTTTGTTATTTATGTTTGAAAAGTCACATTTTCACAAGATAGACACATAAGCCTATTACTGTTTTGCCTTGAGAACCAGCTTTCTTAAAAGTTTTTACTTTTTTTGTTCTTCATTTCAAAATAAGAGTCATAGTTAGATCTGCCTTTTTCACTTTAATTTCTATATTTCCGCTGCAGATGAGTAATGGCCTTTTGGTGTTAAAGAGACTGGTAACGACTGGTGTTAAAGATTAATGGTGATTTTGGTATCATCAGTATTTTGGTTACAGTTTTGACTCTAGAGGAACTTTATAATGAAAAAACAAATGTTCTGTGATTGTTTTTGTTTTTGTAACACTATGCCTGTCTGAGGTTTGAGAAGACATTGTTCAAAATAAAGTATGTTTAACTATATATCCTTCAGCAGCTGCTCTTTCTTTGTGAGGCCACTATTGCAGAATAGTTAGATAAATTTCTTGTGTAACATATTTGTTAAAAATCCAAGTATAATTGTCTTAAATTACCTGCATATGTATTGAAAAGCACAATTGCACTTTTTTGCAGCTTAATGTGCATTTCATAGTAATTTTTGTCCCCCAAGACTCCCTTTCCAACTCCAAAAAGTAGCTGCTATTATCCTCTTTACATGTGTTGAATAGAGGTGACATAAATGAATATGCAGCTCCGCTGAGGGAGTTTAGCAGTTCCTTCTGCCAGTGTTAATCCTAAATCTACGCTGTTGGACTACAGTCCTCTGTAACTCATGTAGACCTGTGAACATTGTGAAGCAACACTTTGCCTTTTCACTTTTGGTTGCATATTTTCAAATAACTAAAACAAAGACATTAAAATACAATGTACATATTCCCTTTTCTGTAAATGTATTAAGCGTATTAATAGGAAGCCTATGTTTAATGTGATAATGTACACTGTATTTACATTTAGCTCATTTATGAACAAAGCAACACTGTTTGTTTGAAAGAGGAAAATGTTCCACTTCAGAAAGACTCATTTCTTGTGAACTAAAGGAAAAGTGAAACTAACATTTCTGTTTTAATACAGGTTCCTTATGTGTGGATTGGTTCCTCAATAAATTGCCCTTTTATTTGCAAATGAATGTGCTGTGGTGTCCCTTTTTAAAACTAAATAACTCCACATACTGTAGCAGAAAGATGTTTTCTTGGCATCATCTACTGTTCATTTAAGCTAAGGATTCACATCTACTTCCTGTTGCAATATTGTTATTCCTCCCTAAGATGGCAGTAGTTTGTTAAAAATGTCAGCGGATGCGTGTACTTTGTCTTGCTTCTCATTAAATCAGGTTTTTAGGTTTCTGCAGCATGACTGATTCCTGCTACAAAAACAATCATGTATTTTTGGTAGAGAAAAGAATGCTGAGCGGTAATGACTCAACTCTAAAAATAATCCCATCGTCTCACCACGTTTTAGATGAACATTATATTGCAAATGAAGATGGGCTGCACGGTGGTGTAGTGGTTCAAAAAGGGGGTAGCATGCTGAGCCGTTTAAGCGTGGGTTACTCCGGGTAACTCCGGCTTCCTCCCACCGTCCAAAGACATCTGTTTAGGTTAATTGATGACTCTAAATTGCCGAGGGGAATGGAGGGAATGGTTCTGTATATGGTCGTCTCGGCCCGGGGGGGGCAGCCCAATCCCAGCATCGTCTCACCACCTGCCGTTTTATATTAACATGTATGATTGCAAATGAAGATAATAACGTTATATGACGCAATTAGACATACAGAAATATAAATGACGAAAAGCCAGCTGTGCTCTCAATGTGAAAGTCTTACTGCATTTGTACAAAAACTGTATTTATATGACTACAGCGTTGAAGCCTGCATGCTGCCCTAACTGACTACAGAGCAGGACTGCCTGTCACTCATTTTAGCCGCCACTGAACGGTAGACTGGAGGTCTGCGCGCTTTCTGGTGTGCTGAGCAACAACCACAGAGAACTTCATCCACCACCCACATGCTCTGAGAAAGTGTCTTATAAAAAGTTGTCTCTGTGAAGTTCAGAAACGTCAGAGGCGTCATGCTGAGACATCATAAAGCCATCAGGGGGTCGTCAGGTTGACACAAGCTGCCAACAGGAGTCTCTTCTTGCCCATAAAAGGATGAATGAGCGGGAGGGACATCTGGGATTAGTCACAATACTCATGATCACCAGCGGTGGAGATAAGCAACAGTATCATCAGAAAAATGTACTAAAATGTACTAAAGTCTTAAAGGTACAGTATGTCTGTAGCAACATCTAGAGGTGTGGTGGCAGACTGCAACCAACCAGATACGCCTCCACCCACTCTGCCCTTTCTAAGGCTGGTAATATGAGCCGCAGAGTGTAAAACCACCTCACTCAGAGGTCATCCATACCATAATAACACTGCTTTAACAGAAATTGGCCGTACCATGGTTTGGCACTCTGTGGCTCTCACCTTACCACATTTTCACAAGCCTGTCCGAGAACTACGGTGGCCTTCAGGTAACATGAAAACCTGAAAGGCTCTCTCTAGAGCAGTGTTTGGTATGTCTGTTCTGGGCTACTGTTGACACATGGTGGAGCAACATGGCAGACTCCATGGGTGCATCTCAAGTCTTAATTACATCCATGTTTCCGTCACTTGCGTCTTACTCCCACCAGGGATGCATGGGCAGATGAGGACAGAGGAAATATGTTTTAAGAGACGTGAGATGTCTTTTCCTCTGAAGCATCATGTGAAGCGACGTCTGTTTCTGATCACAGCTGGATCAGCTGATCACACCTGGATCAGCTCTTAGTTGGTTTTAGCAGCTGTTTGTGTCTGAATTGTACTAATAATACTAATAAAGACACAATTATTATCATCAGCAGAGCAGCAGTATTTTTCTGCTGTTATCTGTTAAACAAACACCTGCACATAACAGCTGCAGTCTGTATTATCCTGTGGACTGAGTCCTGCTTAGAGGCTCAGGAACCATTTCTACCCGCACAGTGCCTTTATATTATTTATTCATTATTACCATCTGTATTTACTAATATTCTGATTGTGAATTCATTATCTAATAACCCAAAGTATGATTATTGTCTCTTGAACACTGAAAATTATGAATGGGGCTAAATGTTTGAGGGAAAATTTAAATGATTTAACTCATATCAAACCCAGCGCTCAGGAATTATCAGCTTCATATGTGACTGAATGGAAATGACGATAAATGAAAGATTCTCCTGCTCTCTCTGACTTTAATTGTATTGTTAAAAGTTAATGGGGGGAAATTACAGATCTAGAAAATAAAATTTGTAATAAATGCAGAAAGTTGTTTTAGATCTGTCTGTCGCATCTTAAATAGCTCTTTCAGTGACAGACTGCTTCACTCGGTGTGTGAAGGAAAGATACCGCAGGTCCTCCTGCTGCTGTTCACACCTACAATTAACACAGATTTTAACTAGATAATGAATCAGAGGACAATTAAAATATAAAACTTTTAATCTGTGATCTGTCTTCACTCTAGTATGAAACTCCAGTGACGTTCACATGTATCAGATCAGTCCGGTCGGCAGCAGCATCCAAATCAGTAACTGATATCCAACAAGGGTGCATGTTAATTGGTATAAGACGTGTCCTCGCTCATCGCTCCTCAGAGATCCATCCTCGCTCCTCCATACAGAAATATGAGTTCAGAGACGGTCTTCCAGATGGGAGGACCCCACGAAGAGGACCTGCTCATATTGTGTTATATTTCTAATACATCCTCCAACATACTACACACTATTCCTTTAACAGAAAAACTACCCTCTTGGCTGTTATACTATCATATGTCATTAGATCATCATCACTGATGTATTAATGTGTATTCTGGTGCTAGTTAGCTTGCTAGTGAACTAATTTATATGTGAATGCAACTAATGATTATTTTCCTTAAAGGATTAATCTCCAGATTATTTATCTCCAATAAATTTATTGATTGTTTGAAAAGAAAACAGTGAGAGTTGCCATTACAATTACCAAGAGCTCAAAGTCACCCCTTCATATTGTTCAATCAATCATCCAGACCTCAAAATAAAATTAATATGAATATATAAATACAAATGAAATTACTATTAAACCTTAAATCATTACATTAGAGATGCTGGAACCATGCAATGCATTTTCTGCAGGAAAAATCATTTCAACAATTATCAAAATATTTGCCAATAAATTTCTGTCAATCTGTAATCAACTACTAATATCTTAAGCTCGACTTGCCGTTGGATAGTTTCATCTATAACAAAGCATCCTATTTTATAAGCTATGAAATGTAATGTTAAAAAGTACAAAATTTCTCTCTGAATTGTAGTGGAGTAGTATAAGTATATAAGTATAAATTGGCATGAAAATAAAATAAAGTACAAATACCTCAAAATTGCACTGAAATACAGTGCTTGAGTGCCACACGGTTCTTTTCACATGGGGCAGTTGAAGCCAATGAGATGCCCCACCGTCCTACACATGACCAGGACACCACCAGCTCTGCAGGGACTCCAGGACTAAAGGAGCACTAGAATGGATTGTTTTAGTTCCCTGATATTGTATCTCGATTATAATCACTGGTAATCTTCCTTGACAGCAGAGGGGGGCGGACTCTTATACTCCTGAGATTGGTTGAATTGTAATCAGGAGGAAACACAGAGACTGAATTTGCATTATGATTCCTGCATATTTTACACAAGCCTGCTTTTCCCCTGCAGCCCCAAATTCTATTTTAAGGCAGTACACTTGTACTGCAAAAAACGAAAAACATGTTTGCGACAAAAAAAAGCAGAGGAGTTTGGGGGGAAACATGCATTTTCTTTTACACTATGGGAGAATATGAAGCCCTGGCAGTGAGGCCACGGGAAGAGAGGAAATGGAGTGTCACATACCCCGACAAGCATCACAGCAGGGTGTTAGGGCTAAAGTAATGGATTCCTCACACACGCCATTACTTCAAAGTGGAAATCATGAGGAGGCCGCTACCTGCAAGGCCAAGCCCTTTTACCAGGAGTAAAACTGCTCTTAGAATGAGGCAATACCACTCAACTCTCCCTACAAGGTAATACTTCTGTTAAGGATGGCGACTCTGCTTACCTCATGTATCTGATAGATTGCAGCAAGAAGTGCTGGACAAGGTGTGCGTCCACCCACGATCACAGTGTTCTGTTGGGTGTTTTGTCTCCTTGTATTGTAAAGAAGAAGAAGGGAAGGATCCTGCTGTGCAATTTATAGCTCTGTTCCAGCAAGAGCTCACTATACATTCTTCATCTGTAACTAGGGACTAAAAATGTGGTTCCCCTCTAGACCCACAAATAAAAAAGTTAATGCACATGACAGGCTAGCATACCACTCTTCTGTTCCGGGTGTTGAAGCACTTCATCACAGGGAGTCTCCAGATTCACAGCAACTGTAGTATAAACACAGGACGCTCCCTCACTCTTTCAACAGGATGGCAACATCAGTCCATCAGTCTTTGTGATCTGAGTCTGGATGTTACAACAGCTATGTTGCTTTAAGATCCCGGATCCGGCCTAGTGATCCTGTGAAAATAGTAGGAGTACACAAAATTTTAAAAAATGATCTAACTGAATAACTGAGCCCAATGTTGCCAACTCTTTACTAGTGAAAATAGTTCGCAGCACTAGCTCCAAAAGTCCCTAAATCTAGCGAGAAAGTCACCAAGTCAACAACACTGATAGTCCATCGTTTCAGGCCTCCCTCCAAAGCAACTCCCCCAAAACTATCATTATGAACGTGAACAACAAACATGGCTATCGTTAGTGCTCAGAGCTGTCAAGCTAGCAGCTTGTGGAAGACTATGGTAATGGGCAATGAGTACACAGGCAGGGTGCACACAGGTAGACAGGCAGGTAGCATAAGATTTATTACAATCCAGCCACAAATATCAGATTTTTATCTTTTTTGTCAGAGCATTTGATTTATTGATTGCTGTCGGGATGTACTGAGAATTTTAACTAATATAGCAAAAAGTGCTTCAGAACTCTTTACCAGCCCTCCCTTTATGTGTTGACTGCCAACCATAATGTGAGAGTGATGTCAGTCATGATGGGTAAACGGTTTAAAAAATACAGCCTATTCTGTCCCACACTCATCTGTGTCTTTGCCAGATTTATTTGGTCATATAAAGTCTTCCTCATCGCGAACAGCTTATTGTTAAAGTCCTGTTTTTGCCTTTTTGTTATTTCAGTGTATCAGTAAGAAGATCCACTCTGGCTGCACTTGACACGGTCATGGAGAAAACACAGCTTATCTTCATCTGTAATTGGAAAAAAAGACTTTAGAAATTCAGGTTGATCTGCACATTAAGCACATTAATCTCTAAAGAAACAGCAGTATCCAACCTATTATGTCTGACATACCCCCACAGACAAGTTCCTTCATTGATATGTGGGGTGGCCTTCATAAAATCATTCAGTAATATTTCACCTCAGACAAAACGCAGTGAATCCATTTGAAGACACTAATTGTGTGAGATTCTCAATGTTTCGACGTGGTCTCTCTTTTTTCTTTTCTATAGTGTGCTCAATCAAGTTTACATTCATACTATTAGAACTACTTGGAGTAGGACGAGGACATTTCGACCACTGATCCATTACTCTGAGCTATCCAATCAGACGTTTGAAGTATTTTAACTGCAACACCTGAGCTTGGTGCGAAACTGAAACATGTCCCTGGACAGTCGGCCTTGTAGCTGGAAGGTTATTATATGAAAAAAAATATGATAAAACCCACCAAAGCAATGCACATCAAATAAATTCATACATACAAACTTGAACACATCCCATAAAACCTGGAGGACATACTTAAGGTAAGCACTACACAAATCTTGTATGAATACAGACTGTATCTTGTCAAGTAGGCTGAACTCTTCCACAATCGTTATGCTACTTTATTATACAGTAATATTAATCATTGCTCTTGGGGGGGAGTAGCTCAGTTGTAGGGAGTTGGCTTGGGAACCGGAGGGTCACCGGTTCAAGTCCCGACATGGACCAAAAACTGAGTGTGAACTGGTAGCTGGAGAGGTGCCAGTTTACCTCTTGGGCACTGCCGAGGTGCCCCTGAGCAAGGCACCAAACCCCCAACTGCTCGGGGCGCTTGTCAGGAGCAGCCCCCTCACTCTGACATCTCTCCATTACTGCATGTATGTGTGTTTCAGGTCTGCATGTACCATGTATGAGTTTAACAGAGTGTAAATTGAATTTCCCCATTGTGGGACTAATAAAGGTAGATCTTCTTCTTCTTCTTCTTCTTCTAATAACTGTAGTGTAGCACAGGAAGCTCCCTGACTGGGGATGGGAAAAGTTTGGTTAAAAATCCAAACCATTCGGTTTGCTAGTCACAGTTCGGGTTGTGTATGTATCGTTCAGTTCATTTGAAACAGATTATGAGGCCGATTGCGTATTTTTTCATCACGTTTATTGTCACACTAGAAATCAAGGGCTATGGAAAGAGGCTGAGACATGGGCGGACAAGGGTATGGGGTATAACGCATGCGCAGTGTAACTGAAGCTGCGGTTGTGCGTTGTTATTGGCTCAATTTCAGCGAGGGCGGACCAGATTCGCTTTGTGTGTTCCCCATAGCCGAATACACACGGTCTGTCAACGCAATGTAACTTTAGTGTGTCCGGCAGACCGTGTGTGGCGGTGGTGAGTCTGAGGTTTTTGGTGGTGTCATAGCTGTGACTGTAGGTGTAACAGTGTGTGTACAATTTATTTGTCAATAAATAAATGCTACAACGCTACAACTCCTCACAGCTCAAGCAAGCTCAAGATGGAAGCAAACTTCCTGTATACTGCAACTCCAGCTCAGACTCTCTTATGGTGGGCTCAGTCTCCTCTCAGCTTTTTAATAAATCATCAATCTTTCTTTTAACCATTTAACTGATACCTTTGTTTTAGAGTATTCTTAATGTCTGTTAGCGGTTAACCAGTTAATTGTTAACATCCCTAGATATGTGATGGCATCACGAGAAGTCGGCTCTTGTGCAACGTAAGACAACTTTACCATGTATGTGGCTTTTCAGCACCATGGACAGCACCCAGTGACTGAACTGCATTACCACGATTATAAATAGAAAATTAACCTAAAATTATTAGAACCTGGGGACATTTTTCTCATGTTGCTTTTAGTTGGGTAAGATGGGTTAGAAAATATTGTTAACATGCAAATGAAAGCATTTTCCACAAGGTTGGATTTTGGAGGTTTAGATATTCATGATGCAGACGGAGTCCTCCCCCCAATAAAGCATCGCATTGGTCTGAAGAAGAGGACAACAAAGTTAAACCAAATGTATTAACTTGACACAGCTGAAACAAGGACTTTCCTGGAGGCGGAACCGATGAGCAACAGAGCAGCCTTTCAACTCAGGCCTCAGAGAAAAACATATTCCTTATTTCCTTTCCACTTAAATGTCTTAAAATGCTGAGTCGGTTTTTAGCAGTTCTTCAAAGACAATCTGTGTGGGAGACGAGCTCCAGCTCCGAGCTCAGTACAGGTGAATTCAGAAGAGCAGCGCTGGGATTGACAAAAAGAAAGCCACTGGTTTCTGCACTTTGTAGTGGTTTCTCCCAGTCCCTGTTTCCCACACTGTCGCAGAGAGTTGGAACGATGAAGCAGAGCTGTGTCAAACCCACACAGCAGCAGAGGCTGTTATCTTTTCGCTCACAGTCTACTGCTATTTCTGTTGCCTCCGCCAGTGTTTTTGTGTGAGGGGGTTATACACACACATATGGCAGTGTGTTTGTGTGTCTTCTGAGGGGGTAAACACACAAGGATGAGCAGGAGTAAGAGGGATGAGACTGAGCACAGCAGTCACAAAACATCTCTGTTGACTGGGGAGAAGACAGAAAAGAAGGATTTGGGGAAAGCTGCCAAACTCCAGCAAAAAAAAGAGGCAATTATTCTGAGGAATGTAGCTGTTGCTTTCTTACTTTCAAAAAGGATAATTTCTGTCTTTCCCACAAACCATCATTAAAGAAATGCTTTCCACAATGCTCAGCCTCATGCTGGAAACATATCAAATTTCTGCATATATCAAGCTTTTGAGCGTCACAAGGAATGACAGCGGCGTAGTATACAGTCTAACACATTCACCACATTCTTTCACATCAAACGAGTCTCAATCAGGCAGCCTTGAATTCACCGGGAGACTTTTTTTCTGTATATTTTCTCTTCAGAAAAGAAGCAGTCATTCATCACTCTCTCTTTGTTAGTATCCCATAAGACCATGGGAGGGAGTCTCTGGTTTACGCAGGCCCAAATGCAGCTGCTTGTGGATGACTCACAGGACAGTGCTTCCCTATGGGGGGCTCCTTTCTCCTACTGTACTCGGTATGCTCTCTCCCGCTGTCTCTCCTCTTTCTCCCTCCTCTGTACTCTCCTCTAATCTCCTTTACTCCTCGTTCCAGCCTCCCACCCTTTCCCTCTCCGTCCTCTCTCCACCTGCCAGCTTTTCTTCCCTCCCGATGCCCCTCTCTCTCATTTTTAATGTCACCACTCGCCTCCCTCCCCTTCATCATCCCCTCCCTCTCATCTCTTTTGCTTGCCTCCTCTTCTCCTTCCCCATCCAGCTACAGAGATTACAGTCCCAGCTCCCAGTCACTGAAGAGGTAATCTAATGTGTGTAGCAAATACATGCAGAGGGCTCAGCAGCAAAGAGAGCAGCTGTCAGTGTAGGACGTATTATCTGAGCACTACGTGAAACTACCACCTACTTTCGCTTATTTGAAATCTCCAAAGCCTTTTTACTGCTCGACAGCGCTGGTCAAGCCGGGCACTATGTGCACACTGTTCAGCTTTCTGCTAAATGGCACGCATCAACCAGGGAATGGTTCCCACCGCTGAAATGGTTTATGGTTGCTGGCAGCATCAGCACTCAGAGATGTAGCAGCTATTTGATTTGCGTGAGATTGAGTCAGTGTGGAGGTTTTACAAGTCTGCGGGACTGTAGGGAAATTACTATGGGGGGAGGGTATTGTAATTTATATTTTTTGCTGAAGAGAGGGTTGTTACAGTAGGAGACAACAACAACAGTGAGGCACACAGTGTTGAAAACACAAATTAAAAAACAGAAGGGGTAAGATACAATAGTACTTATAAATGAAAATAATATGCTGATATTCCTATGAAAAATATAAATAACAGTAGAATGAAAACTAGATTTACAGCCTTGTGGTTATATGCCTTCTTCAACCAGTCAAGATGCAGTTTACATCCATGTCTGTTAGGACTGCAGGAGTATGGCCAAAATGCTAAAAACGATTAGTTTGATCAATATTGAGATCACAATTATTTATCAGGGAAATTCATTGATTTTAGGGAGAAAATATTATTATTGCACTTTCACATTTAAATAAACAGAGTGCTGCATTCACTTCCATGTTATGCTACATCCCTGCTAACATACATCATTTTATCAATAGACATACTCAAACTTAGACCTCTTCAACTTCCTAATAAACCATTTTCAAATTGTTCCTAATTTAAATGAAGTGTTCCTTAACTATGACACAGTTAAGCCCCTCCTTATGTTAGTCCACATGTTAGTTTAGTCAGTAAATTTCTAGTTTGAGTCAGTTTTGGACCCGTTAGTTACTTCTGACATCAGTACTCGTTCTGGGTCAGTTTTAGTTTTGGATGCACTTGATAATAATAAAAGCGAAGTGAATGTGGACTTGAGAAACAGTCCTACCTCAATGGCATCATCAAAATGAGGTGAAGGAAGAGATGTTTCCTTCTCGGGATGACGAATGATGAGTCCATCGGTAGCGGTCTCCTTCACCAAGGATAGAATCCAGAATCCAGAACGTCCAAAGCACTTCAGGGGAAAACCGGGCCTGTATAACAGAACTATCGCTTTCAGTCCTGAAGTTTCAACTAACTATGGCATAGTGAATTATCATCTCATCAAAACTCCCAATGTGCTACTTAAACAGGAGAGCAATTATGTGAATTAAATAAATTTTAAAACTGTAGCCCACAGCATCTTCTTGTATGAACTGTGTGGGTTATTTCACTCATGAACTACGCTTTTAAACCTTTCAACCGTGATTAACATTTTACTATACTATTTAAACTTGAACTGATGTATCGTTGCATTGTTTAAGGTTGAATTTAGGTAAATATAGTTTTCATATTCTCTCCCTATGCTCAAATAGTCAAAGTGTTGTTACGTAACCACACCAGTCAGGCTACAGTGATTACAGTTTAACACCATTCTGTGCAAAATTAGCGGCCAAATAAAACAACTGAACTACAATGATTTTTTTTTTAGTCAGTGTAAACTATGCAGACTTTCATTTAACTGTTTAACCATTTAATATCTCAAAATTTAACAGATGTAGCTCACACATTTCAGGTTACCTGTAGTACCTCATGTCACCTGTCACAGGCAGATTACACTAACGTTAGCTTAGTTTAGCTTAGTTTAGCTAAAAATTCACTCACCAGGAAGTAGCTAAAAGAGTAGTTAACCCGCAGCAGACGGGTCCCTGGACGGTACTGCTGTATTTCACATACAAATACATCGACTTAACATATATATTAGATCAGCTAAGGTTTTCACTGGCTCCACTTTCTTTCCAAAATCTGGTCTCCTCATCTTTCTTCCTCTCTGCATAAATGGACGCCATGACGGCTCAGCAAAAGCCAAACATCTCGGTCGCCCCCTGGTGGCTGGAAGCAGAATCGCTCAAAAATCTCACCCTTGTTGTGGATAAGATAAGATAAGATAAGATAAGATAAGATAAGATAAGATGAACCATTATTAAGGAAATTCAGTTTTTACACTCTGTTGTTAATTTCACACAGTACACATAGACCTTAAATACATACATGCACAAACAGGACCCATACACATGCATTAATGGAGAGATGTCAGAGTGAGGGGGCTGCTCCTGACAAGCGTGACAAGCGCCCTTAGCAGTTGGGGGTTTGGTGCCTTGCTCAGGGGCACCTCGGCAGTGCCCAAGAGGTAAACTGGCACCTCTCCAGCTACCAGTTGGTTTTGGTCCATGTTGGGACTTGAACCGGTGACCCTCCAATTCCTAAACCAAGGACTGAGCTACTGCCGGGACTAATCGTGCCCTCAAATGGGGTCGTGTTTACTGTGTTTACGGGTTAGGCCCATATAAACGCCCCTCTCATGTCGTATTCATGACCTCTTAAGTGGAAAGTTCACGACTCACAAGTCGTGTTTGTTGACGTTGTGAGAAATGGTGGAGACCATGGAAATTCATTTATCTGTGCGTTATGAGATAATATTGTACAGTATATTCTAATTTTAGTCATTTATTATTTTTCTTGGTAATTTTATAATATGTCTGAAGAAAATGTTGATATTCCTAATAACCTTAACTTTCTCCTTTGTCATTATGCCTTTGCATTAGCTGCAATATGTTACCCACTTGCTAGCTTGCTAGATTGTTAGCCTCTGTGGCTTCTAAACTTGGACAGTAACGTTAATACACGTCAAATAAAAATCTTCCCAAAGATGGTTTCTATCATTTTAGGCAGTCGTTATTATGCTGATGTATGTACATGTTGAGCTCTCTTGAGGGGATTCCAAGCACCGCTCACATGACCAGAGCACAGCCAATAGGAACACTGTCTCCTCTGAAATGACCTGTGATTGGTCAAAGTCTCCCGTCACAGGCTAGATTTTTAAATCCTCTAAACAGAGCCATGAGGAGGTGCAGAAGTCCAGTGTTCTCTCAGAACACTTGAATTACAACATGCTGAAATGTTATTATGGGATTGTTGCCCAGTGATGCCAAATAATTGTTGCCTACTTCAGCTAATGTAGATAGTTATTAGTTAGTTAGTTAGTTAGTTAGTTTATTGTCCACAGTGTGGAAATTTGTCCTCGGTCTCATATACAGCAACAAAACTTACAATGGCAAAAACACAGGACAACAGTGACAAATACAGTACAGACAGGTTCAACGAGACATGCTATCATTTAGTGCATTAATGGCATTAGGAATAAAAGAGTTTTTAAAGTTTTTTGGTCTGCACACTACATTGCAAAGCAATGTATTGCTGTAGATGACTTATTTTAGCCTCCTAAAAGGAAGATTGACCTAGTCAGAAAGGAAAAGGAAAGGGCTGTCTGACAGATAAAGCTGTGAAAACATTCTGAACTTAGCGTATACTAAAACAGATATTGATATTTTTGGGGAGCCTCCTTTTAGGTGGTTAAAATTTGTTTTTCTGCAGTTCCTCCACAGCAGTACATTGATTTTCTCCAGCATCGGTGCTCCTGTCCGACTGTCATCTACTGTTAGTAAAACACCCACTATGGATAAGGACCTCATATAACCCCACGGTAAAACACCCAAACTATCCCTTTAATGCCATTCGATAGAAAAGTGGAAAAAGGAGGTCAGCAGTATTATATACAATTTACATTGTATTTTTGGGATGAACTTTTCCTTTAAGGTTATGGAAATACTGAAGTCATGGTTTAGAAAAAACAACATTGACTGTCGACTGCAAATGGGAACAGCAGGTCTCCCAAAGGTTTACCAGCTCAGTTATTTTAAAACATTGACGGGAGGGTTAATGACGAGGGTCTTACTTTTTAAAATGTGAAAGCTTCAGCTCTGTCTCCATCCCGCTAATTTCCATACAGTCCCTAAAAAGATTAATGTTCTTATTTTTAGAATATTTTATTTTTGTGATTCTCCCCTGTTTCCCCAGCAGCAGAACTTTCAGCAATTCATAAATATTCAATAACTTATGGTGTGGGGACTTTGTAGTCTAATAAATCAGCCAAGAAAGGAAAATCATATCCTTTATACATATTTATCCTTTTCTATGTTTTACTATTCATAACAGTAAAACCCGCTGTATTGCATTCATTTGTATGAAATAATATATTTTATTTTGGTTTCATTAGTATTAAAAGCTCCCTTTGCCTCTTGTATATGCATAAGCAATGTACCATATATAAATATATTTAAGGTAGCAGTTAATAATTATTATCATTCATCAATTAATCCAGTGATTATTTTCTTGATTAATTGCTCCAATAAAATGTCAGATCACAATTTCTTTGAATAGATATCAGAAATCAGAAAACATAAAAAACAGCAAATATTCATATTTTAGAAGGCTGACTGATCAACAACTTGTTTCACCTCTAACTGTATTCTAGCATGGTTTAGGCAGTGGTCTGTTCAGTGTACTGGTACTTAAAATATGCATTGGTATTCAGACTGGGTTATTTACCATCTCAGTATTCTCCTGTTTTGTGCCGGCATGTAGCATCAAATAAAAATCACCAAAATATCTCTGACATTTTCAATTCAGAGTTGTTCTTGTCCGTAATGGGAATGCATTTTTATGGGGAACAAGCTGTTCCAGCCTGCAGCAAACAGTAAATAAGGCTCAGTCTGCCAGGATGTAATGATATTCAGCACGTCGGACTCCCCTCTGAGAAGTCAGCACTGTCACACTGGAGCTCCTCAGCTCTTCTCCTTGTCGTATTTGTTGGTGTAATTAATGTGTGTGGTCAGTGCGTCAGTGCTTCAATGTCCAATTTCTTCCCTTCAAGGCAGAAGATGTGAAACATTTTATGAGAAAAACCTGAATTTTCTAGCATAGTTAGTTAATACCATAGTGTTTATTTTCAAATGTGGAGGGAAGTCAGATTTGACCTCTGAGGACCTTGAGGGGTCAAATACAGTCCACTGGGTCTAATGTTTAAACATGCTTAATTTTAGAACCAAACAATGTAGGATGACATTTAAGGTGTCATTTCCAACCAAGTCGGGGGTGCCCATTCATTTGGTGATACTTCTGAGATCACTAGAACCCAAGGTCATGTGTTTAGATTAAGGTCATAGTCATATTACATAAAAGAAGTGGACAATCTTTTGCTAATATATATATATATATATATATATATATATATATATATATATATATATATATATATATATATATATATATATATATATATATATATATATATATATATATATATATATATATATATATATATATATATATATATATATATATAATATATATATATATATATATATATACAGTTGCGAACCCTTTGAGATTATTTGGATTTCTGCATAAATTGGTCATAAAATGTGTTCTGATCTTCATCTACGTGACAAGAATAGACAAACACAGTCTGCTTAAACTAATACAGCACAAAAAAATGATATGTTTTCATGTTTTCATTGAACACAACATGTAAACATTCACAGTGCAGGGTGGAAAAAGTATGTGAACCCCCAGGTTAATGACTTCTTCAAGAGTTAATTGGAGCCAGGAGTCAGTCAACCTGGAGTCCAATCAATGTGATGTAATTAGAGGTGTTTGTTAAAGCTGCCCTGCCCTATAGAAAATACACACCAGTTTAGCTGTTCTCAAGAAGCATTGCCTGATGTGAACCATGCCTCCCACAAAAGAGCTCTCAGAAGACCTACAATCAAGAATGGTTGACTTGTATGAAGCTGGAAAGGGTTACAATAGTCTCTCTAAAAGTTCATGTGTCCATGGTACGACAGATTGTCTACAGATGAAGAAAGTTCAGCACTGTTACTAGGTGTGGTCGTCCTGTAAAGATGACCAGCACAGTGCTGAATGCTCAATGAGGTACAGCGTCAGCTTAAGACTTACAGAAATCTCTGGCACATACTTACATTTTTGTTGTTGACAAATCTACAATAAGTAAAACATTAAACAAGAATGGAGTTCATGGAGGACACCACGGAGGAAGCCACTGCTGTCCAAAAAAAAAAAAAAAACATGTTTGAAGTTTGCAGGGCCTAGACGGATTGCTGCCATTGACAGAAAAATTAATTCCCAATTTTATCAAGACATTTTGCAGGAAAACTTAAGACCATCTGTCCACCAACTGAGGCTCAACAGAGGATGGTGACGCAGCAGGACAACGACCCAAAGCATATAAGTAAATCAACAACAGAACGGCTTCAACAGAAGAAAATAGGCCTTCTGGAGCAGCCCAGTCAGAGTCCTGACCTCAACCAGACTGAGATGCTGTAGCATGACCTCAAGAGAGCCATTCACACCAGACATCCCAAGAATATTGCTGAACTGAAACAGTTTTGTAAAGACGAATGGTCCTAAATTCCTCCTGACCATTGTGCAGGTCTGATCTGCAACTACAGGAAACGTTTGGTTGAGGTTATTGCTGCCAAAGGAGGGTCAACCAGTTATCAAATCCAAAGGTTCACATACTTTTTCCACCCTGCACTGTGAATGTTTAAATGTTGTGTTCAATTTTTTGTGCGATATTAGTTTAAGTAGACTGTTTGTCTATTGTTGTGACTTAGATGAAGATCAGAACATATTTTATGACAAATTTATGCAGAAATCCAAGCAATCTCAAAGGGTTCACATACTTTTTCTTGCAACTGTATATACAACGTACATATATGTATCTATTTATAGATATATAGATAGATATACTAATACAATCCAAGTAACTCCACTTTGTCCTTTAGTTTAGATGTAAAATGAACAGGTAAAATAAATATGGCATATTTGTGTTTGTTTTCAGAGACACACATTAGATGATTGGTAATGGAAACCCACCCACCGCTCCATTACAGTGCACTGAATACTCACTCACTCCTCTAATATCTTTATCGGTAGCCTAATGATGATTTAAAGCCAATACATCGGCGGCTGGTGAATCGTGGCGGTGAGTGCATTTGTGCTGCTGAGCGAGTCCTGCGTTGTAGCCCGGAGCGGAGTGGAGTTCATTTAGAACAGCAGAGTAGAGACAGAGAGGTGAACCACCCAGTTAATGTGTGGAGGAGGCTGTAACGAAACCCTCCCGCTACTGAGCTTTTCAACCTTGACAGCATAAACACCATAAATGGGCCCCTTTATATTTCCTGTTCCTGTTTGTTACCGCAGCTGACAGGAAGTAAACTTGAACCAAAGCTGTTGCCGTTGCAACGAAATGGCAATGAAACTCCAAATCCAAATCTGAAGAACAAAGCTCCATGTTTTTAATTGACCTGAGTTCCACCCACCATCAGACACTAAACAGCCCACCTTGCTGCTGGAGAACTTGGAGGCTGTTTTAATTGGGCAGCGCTGGCAGTGCTGAGACAAAACCATGAAAAGATCTGGTTCTGGTTGGTTTCCAAGTCAATACTGATCTCTGATTAGAGAGGGAATACCTTCTGCACCCCTTCCTCCCCATTGTGTTGAACAGATTAAAAACCGACACTGAGTCCAGGGGGCGTTTGATGGCAGCTGACCACACCAACTGCGGATCTTATTAATTCACAAGTGAACACTTCGTCTATGTTGTTTTTGCTCTGGCAAATTAAAAGTGGCAAGCTGCAGCAAACAATGATTCAACATCTATCTATATGAAGCTGAAATGTTTTTAACAAAGCATCAAATATACTTTACTGAATTGCCAACCACCCATGCAGACTTTAATTCATGCAGCGGTTGTATACCGTCTCATATTTGAGATACTGACTCATTTTTTATCATTCAGTTGTTTTCTTTCCTCTAATAAGTAGTACTATTTAATTACTTATTCTAATTGTTTACTTTATTTAGATTTTTGATAGTGGTCGTTTGCTAGTTATTTGTTTAGTTTATCTATTTTCTTGTTTAGTTTATGGTATATTTAGTATTTTGTTTTGTATATGAATTGGATAAAACTGTGGGCACCTGAGGTTATATACTGTAGGTAGGTAGGTAGGCAGATAGGACCAGCATGCACCTGGGTGAGAGAGAGAAGCAGCGACTTTCATGTTTTCTTTGTTTGCTTGCTTTTTGGGGGGATAAATAAATCATCAGAAACACATACATTTTGCATTGACAAATGGACACTTTTACCTGCATAAACCACCTACCCATGGTGCATCAGTGGCCCTTTGATTTAACGTTCATTTAGATTTTTGCAAGAAATAGCCACTACGCTGTGGCTGATTGAAATACCCCAATAATCAAATACGTTTTACCAAATAGTTTGAAATAGTTTGGGAAATACGCTGATTTGCTCTCTGAGTTAGATGAAAAGACTGAAGCTGGGTTAGCTTAGCTTAGCACAAAAACTGAGATCGTTTTTTCAATATATTAAAGGCTTATAAAACATTGCCTGCCAGAGCTCCAGAGTAATTGGTGCAATTAGTTCGCAGTAGAGCAGAACTCTCTTGTGAATTATTTTTGCATATTATACATGTGAAATGTTACATATAAGTAGGGTATAATTCTATGTCATTAGCTGTTGATTTTCTTCCTGGCTGCCAGTCACTGGCCATTGTTCAGGCAGTAAGTGGGTGGGCGAGGGAGGTGTTGGCTCTATCTTCAGCTGCTAATTTATGGCTCCAGCTGCCGTCTCCCTCTCCCCAGGTGGACAGTTTGATGCGTCAGCTGCGCATCTCATTAGGGAGAGAAAAACACATTTCTTAGGGGAACACATCCTGCGAGAGGACAGCGCTCATCGCTGATTGGACACTGAGTGTCTCGGGGGGATCGATGCGTAGATACAAATCAACCATCTTGTAGACTGTCAAAAAGCTGCAATAAAATAAATATCTCATGACAGCAGCTTTTCTAATATATGATCCCACACTGACATCTGGATCAGCTAAAGCAAATGTGGACAGCTGAGGTTTAAGGGGGATTTCACAGCACCAACGTCTGTTCACATAACTGTTCAACATAATAAATTATTCAGTTAACTCCAAACAACAAACTAAATACAGGTTATGTCCACTTTTAGATGTCCGTCCTTCTGGTTCATACTGGCAAAACCCGCTGGTGTTTTTAGACACAACACAGAAACTTCTCCATCTTAAAACATCTGTTCACCTGATTTTATCCCCATTTTTGCCCCTTTAGTTTAGGTTTTGTAGACTGCAGCACAGTATCCATGGGGAATAAACGACACACAGATCTACATCACATACACAGTATCATAGACCGTCTGACTAGATGTCAAACTAAACAAAGCCTAAAATTAAGCATTTGTGAAAAACTTTACAATCAGTCTTTCAAACATTAATTTTAAAGACTAAATTAGACCATCAAAGCAAAGCAAAACTCCGGGGAGCCCCGAAGACTGTAGGAACACCAGAAGAACAGCAGCTGCAAAGCCCACTGTATGATATCAAATCAGATTTTTCCTTTTTCTTTAAGAAGGTATGGTGTGATTTCATGGGCTGCCTCCCCATAAAACCCATTATTTTTACAGGTCTTGGAGAGTTCTACATAGTGAAAAAACATGAATGAAATCTGATAAATGTTTGGGGTTAAGAGTCAGCCGATTAGACTGTTATCACGGCAATATCCTGCCGTTATCTGTGGTTATAAGCTCCATAGATGTAGGTCAGTAGGGCCCTGCTACACCCACTAGTAGTTTTTATCATGTACAGTATTCACATGGTTGATCAGTGAAAGATGATAAAGAAGACAGCAACCTCCAGTTTTGTTGCCTAAACATACACAGGCTGTTTTGTTTGTGTTAAAAACATAACATTTCATTCAGTTTTACAAGAACGTGTTGCTTTAAAGTTTTGTAGTAGGCCCCTACTGACCCACATCTATGGTGCTTATAGTGAGTGTTAACACCTATTTAATAGATAGATAGATATATAGATAGATAGATAGATAGATAGATAGATATTGGTGTGGAGTAAAGCCAGTTATACTTTCCACACAATGGCATAGCCACATGTGTGCCAGGGTGTGCCTGTGCCACCCAAAGAGACAGCTGGTACACGCAAAAATCTGATACAGAATTCAGTTTTAGTTATAGCCTTACGAAAATTAGCTCATCATTACTAAACAAAACAACCCAGCACTATCCACCTGCAGCCGTTCTATATTTCTATTTGTGGAAGTTGGTAACCTTAAACAAATATTTGGGAGTATAACCAAGGCTTTAGTTTAGAGAGTGATCTGACCTCTGGAGCCCCTCCACGATTCTGACTGAGACTACATAGCTAGCAGCTCGAAGCTACATTAGCCACTGCCAGCATAACACACCTGAATCTCCAACTCAGCTGCCTTATGGGTAATGTTTTAACAAGGAAGAAGAATGCATGGAATAAAAAAGATGATATCACTGGTTCTGCTGCATTAATTTTAATACTTCATTATTATTATGTATCATGAATCCAACATTCTTACAGGAGTGCAATGCTAAATCGGAGCATGCTATTAAAGTTTAAAGAGTTCAGTGTTCAGATTTACTTACTTGCTTCATCTCATAGTGACCAAACACACACACACAAAACATCTTGCATTCTGCCAAAGTTGTCAATATTTTATTAATTTTCAGTTAAGGCAATCCATTACAAAGCATTTCACAAACCACAGTATGACGACAATATCATGTCCAACACCTGGTTTGGAAATTATTCAGCATGCAAGTCAGAGACCAAGAGAGGTATGTAAACAACCTGGGATAAAACAGGAGTAGTGGCAAGAAGAACCCATACAGAATGTGTCTCATAGGAACAGAATGGAAAGAAACCAGATGCAACATGCTAGAGGTGGCTGTTATCTCTAAATAACATCCCAAGTAACAAACAAAGCACATGGCAGATGCACTAATCAGGTGAAATGAAGGTAGACTACCAAACCTCCTGGCATTTTGGCACAAACATGCACATTGTCTAAAGAGGCCAAGCTCAACAACGCAACACATTTTGGCACTGACTATTCTTTATACGGGGCTTATGTACATAATTAGAGTTCAGCCTCAAAGAAAATTAAAAATTAAGAGATAATCAAAGCCATTTCTACCGAGAGAAAATAACTGTATTGTTGGAAAGACTAAAAAATATATTTCATAATATCTTAATGTTTCACAATTGCATAAGTGTCATTACTGTGCTCATTTCCTATGTATTGATTATTTGTTTACTACTGAGGATAGTAGTTTTTTGATTTCCTTGTGGAGGAAATCTCACAGAGATAGAGGAAAAAGGTGTAGCTTCTTATAATCTTAGTATAATCTTAGATCTTGTTTAGTATTAATGACATGAAATATGCATGGGAGATGGAACCTGCCAAAATAAAAAACAATAAAAGAATAAATAACTTGTTAATTAATAAATATGTAATTAAATGTCATAAAACACTATAAAAATAAATGTAGCCATTAATTTATTGATAAAATGTAACATAAATTGATATTTTTGTTATAAGTTGCTTGTTTATTTTTTATATTTACATTCATTCCCTTATTTATTTACTCTTCTGTTTAATTTTCCCTTTTAATTATTATTATTATTATTATTATTATTATTATTATTATATAATACATAATATTATTGTTATTATTCTATTTCATTTCATCCATTTCATTTCATTCAGTGTTGCATTTATTACATTTTATGAATTAATTAATGGCTACATGTATATTAAATATTATTTTGTTATATTTAATTACATATTTATTTATTGTTATTTATTCATTTATTTATTCACTTATTTTGGCAGGTTCCATCCTCCATATGAACGTGCATCCAACATACGGCCCCAACTCCAGGTTTTCATTTAATCTCTTCTTGCAATCACACTCACAGTATATGAGCTGAATGCTGATGCTGACTTAACAAAATGACGTAGCATACTTTTCCTTAATTAAATTTATGTGAGTAATCATTAAGTTGTGATTTTTTTTAAAGGGACAATGTAAAAGATATAAACAAAAAAGAGAAGAGAATTTAAAGAAGATACTTGCAAACTAAATACATCAGATATATTATATAATTTATAATTACTTTAAATATATTTTATAACAAATGTATTCAATGTATAGTCATGATTTTGGCTTGAATGGCTTTCTGTAGAGGTATTCTGGTATTCATGTGTGTTATGTAACTAAAAGTTATGGCCTCATTTCATTTCTGATGAATAAGTGAATTTTGCAGCAGATTAAATGCTGCTTTGTCTTCTGAGAGAGAAATATCACAACTAATGAAAAATTTAAAAAGAAAAAAAGCCAAATATGGATGTGGGCCTTTGACAGAGGAAGTTCACCGCCTCTGGACAGAGTTTCTGCAGTATCATCACACTATATCTTCTCTCTGAGAGCACTAAAGCAATGGGAGTCAAAGAACATTATGCGGCCAACAAACATCGTAAAGCAACATGAATAAACACATTTGCTCTCAGCAACATAACAGTGAAAAATCTGAGCTTCACATTCTCAGAGGACAACTCTTTGTAAACGTTAGTTCTGCAGTGTCATTCAATGAAACTCTGTTAAAAGTACAAAATAAGACTGATTAATGCACAAACACAACGGATCAAACATAAAGTCATTTCTTAATGAAACCCATGAATGTTTGAGACGATGTTAACAGCCACAGTTGAGTTGTAAACAAGTCTTGACTTTGAATATTGTACAACAAGGCTCAGTGACACCGTTAACTCTCATTAGTTCAAAGATCATCAGTGACGAGCTGTAAGTATAAAAAGTACAGGACACTGGTTGAGACAGCGTGTAATAGTCTTAATCTTGCAACACCAACATTTTCTGTGTGTACGTCTTAAACATGAGACCTGCTGCAGCTGGCAGAACAACACCTGGGTAACTGAATTTGGATATGTTTCCATATAATAGGCACATTTGGATCGAGATATTGAGTGACTGAGAGATACTAATGGAAATAATGGCCATTATAAATAGCTAAGATGTACACAACTGGGCCACAATGGCTGTAACTGTCTTTACAAATGTGTACACAGTCACTAAAAAGAAATGCAGAGAACAAATGTGAATATATCAACGGCTGGCTTGAATTAAACCGTGAAACAAAATTGTGAAATTGTATCTTAGGTATTAAAAAGGTATCCCAATGTTTTGTTATAAAACGGGCTGTTGTGCATTAGTGTTAAACAATGTATCTGGGAATTAATTTGACAAAGTATTTGCATTTGCATTCATAAGACACTGAATGAATCAGAGAAGATGGATTCACAACTGTTTGTGTTTTGTGCAATCAATCATTGTTTTCTTAAAAAAAAGAAACATTCAATGCCCAAATATCTCATTGCACAACTTGCGATTCAGTTTGCATTCCGGGGGAAACAAATTAATTAAAGGAGGAGAAAAACAAAGTGAGTATTTGTTGACATCAGCCTTTCAAAAGTGTATTATTAGGGTCCTTTAAAATCCCAGACAAACTGTAACCACAACAAATATAATGGAAAGAAACACAAACCGGGGGATGACGAATGAGATACAGCAGCATGACTGATAATTTGCTTCTCTGCATACAAACAGGGAAAGCAATCGGTGCTTGAATTATTCATCTATTTCTGTGTAAACATTGTTTTTATGATACATATAAGTTAATTTCAATATATCACTATATTTTCCTTATACATTCTTCCAGTTTCATCCAGTTGAAAAAAAAAATTGCATGACGTTAAAGCCGAGTTGAAAACACAAAGTGAGCTCCTTTCCATTATTTTCATTGTGGTAGCTGTTCTTTCAAAATAAAGTTTTTTGAGCTTATTAACATTATATCCTTTGTGCTTTTTATTTGGACAGCAATTAGTGCATTCTGTTAATATAAATATTAGAAATAGGTATAAGACATGGTGCTGGAAAATCAGTATGGCAACAGCTCACAGCAGGTCCTCTACTTAACTGCTTGCAATCGAAAATTATCCATCAGTGAAAATGGTTCATAAACTGCAGAATATTTTTTTTTATCACATGCGTTTATATTACAGTCCTTATCAAAGTAGAAATGGGGATTTTTTTTTTATTACACTGGTCACAAAATATAAGATGGAAAACTACAGGGAAAATATGACTCTAATCCCCTCCCTTTAAAACCCCCTCAAAGGAATAAATTATATCTTGAAATAAATAAATAAATAAATTAGTATACATATGATTTTCTAGTTCAACACACACCGATTCCAAAAGGTATCACAAACATGATACACACTGGCACATTCTAATATATTTATGCCTTCAAACAGGCTCTCTCTACGGGTTTACTTGCTATCCATTACATCACCACTTTGACAGGTTTGACAGCGAACAACTAAAAACCTCCGTCTACACCGGGCTCCTCTCAGCGCTCTCATCCTCAGAGAGAACAAACCTCCTTGATCATCATCAGCAGGTTCACCCAAAGCAGTCGTATTTCTCCAAAACTACATGGAGTCTTATCATGTTTTTTGTTTAGCCAAATTAATATTTGCGAAAGGGCCTTGAAAGCGCATTTTCCCAAAGGGCGGTAGTGAAAGGTAGTTCCCGTCAATCACGACACTGCCCTACCTCAACGAGGAGCTGCGTGCAGGGCTCAGACAGGGTTGGTCTGGAGTTGGTCGCCTGGCGAGTAAATCGGTGGGACGGGGTTGGGTTTAATGCCTCTGCTCTTCATGGACGAGATCAGCTGATCGGGGATCTCGGCCAGTACGTCTTTAGCCAGCCGTGCCATGCTCAGCACATGGTTGCCTGTGCGGTCCATGTAGTCTCTGAACGGGACAAACTGTAAGAAGTGTATGACGTTATAAAAAGACGGTATCATGTATGCAACAAGTCTAACAGGCTAAAGCTGTTCTACTGGTCCCATAAACACTTGATAATGTGAAAGCATTGGACCAAACAATTTGCAGATGATATAGCTGTGTATATCTAACATAAGCAGGAGTCCCACTGTAAACACCTACAGTGTAGGTTTTCATTTATAGTTCAGCATTGGAGTTCACCCATTAATAGCACCACAGCACTAAATGGATGTTTCATACAAGGTCAGGCTGTGTTTAATTATATAACCCAGAGCTGATTACATTCTTTAATCTACCTTTTGGTATAAAGAAACCTGGGCTGTGCTCTTGCATAATGTAACAGGAGTAATACTGAGGTGATTTGACGTTGTCTCATCTTATTATTCATTGCTGCCATGCCATTGAAATATTGGTTATTAAAGATGTTATCGATAACACTGACAAGATTCAGCCACTGGTATCAATGCGAGGTACTTACCGTCAATCTCAGCCATTTACCTGTTTTCTTCACACAAACTGACGACCCAGAGACAGCAACTGCTACCAAAATCCTCCAGCCATTTTTTTTTAAATTGTGTGTATATATATATGTATATATATATATATGTGTATATATATATATATATATATATATATATATATATATATATAGACTGACTGACTCACATTAATATAAATACATATATATATATATATATATATATATATATATATATATATATATATATATATATATATATATATATATATATATATATATATATATATATATATATATATATATATATATATATATATATATATATATATATATATATATATATATATATATATATATATATATATATATATATATATATATATATATATATATATATATATGTGTATATTAATGTGAGTCAGTCAAATATGTATAGAAGTCAATATCTGGTGTTGGACGGGGGAAGACTGAAAGGACATGGCAGCAATCAACCTTCATTTATTAAGGTATCGAGAACGTTCAGGTTCAGGCAAGGTCACAAAATAATTATGTTTATAAAACAAATGTTTGTTTAACAAGAGAAGAATGCACATCAAATTGTCAAAATTACAATCCAAACATGTCAAATTGCATTGACATCTATGGGATCTTCAGTTTTCTATCCTCCAAAAAGGGACACAGCCTTGACATTTTGCAAAGTACTCCTGTGTGCCTGTCTGATGTATCAACATGGCCACTAACAGTGCAAAAATGGCACTTGTTAACCACTGTGCCTTTGGAAAATGAGCCGTGTCAATCCCACGGCAAGACAAAACATTAGAAAGGTCTCACCTGTACAATGTCTCTCTCTGCCAACTTCCCCCGCGAGGAAATCCTGATGTCATCACCATCCAGCTCAACCATGGCTACGGAGGAAAGGTATTAGAAGTAATCTCACATTAATAAAATGTACTATAATCTTAACCTAAAGAGCTGACTAAAACAAAACATCCCTGATGAAAACAGACCACAAACTGGTTTCCACTATTTTTTTACACATTTGTTCCCTGAAGAACTTAAGTGACTGTTCTCACCATCAAACTCAGCTTGGCCGACTCCAACAATGATGATAGACATGGGGAGTTTAGCCGCCTGTCGTGAACAAGAAGAACAAACAGTCCGTCAGGGTTACATTTCTACTTATTTGTATTTTTCCACCAACACACTTCTCATTCTGCAAAGTCATTATAAATCTGTACCATTTTCTCCAGAGAACAGAAACAATAATGATGAAATAAGATAGACATAACTGATACATATAATTTTCTCGTCTATGTGCCACATTACATTGCATTGTTTGGGCTGTCAGAGGACTGGGAACAAAAGCAAAATACATTATTCAACTCAGGGGCCCCAAGGTTGTTACAACAGCCGACACAGTATAACACAATATTTTAGCTAACTAATATACAACGTACACATATTTCAGACTGCTTTTACAATGTGGAATACCAAATGAGTTAAGTACATGAGGTTACACAATTTTCTTGACTTTTAAGGGTCACAATGAATAAGGAAAGCAGTAAAGATAACATGAGCAAACATGAATAAAGTACACGTATTATTCATAAAACATCATCCATCGCTCAGTATAACATTATCTATTCATGATCTTTGCCTATAGAAATGATTCAAACACTGTTAACGTCAGAGCAGAAGGGCCACGTCCTGCCTATTTAACACCAATCTGAACAAAACTTAAACCTTTATAATACCTATTTAATAAGGTTTATCTTCCACACTGATGGTGGTATACAGGTGTCTCCACTGCATTAATCTAAACCACCGTCTTGATGTGAAGAAAGTGAAGGCTCTGGCATGAATGAATGATGTATGCTCGTGGTAGAAATGCATTTACGGGGGTAAAAGTAGGTCAGCTTTCCTGGAAAAACCTCCCGTGGGGAGAAGCCTGTCACAGATAGGAGTAAATCGACAGAGGAGGACCATCCTCTCCATGTCCTCCTTCATTATTCTCCTTTCTCTCCACCAGACTCACTCCTACTGACCTCTTGCTTTCACACTATTCTGTTTGCCCATTTCCAGCAGCAGAGGACCACACAAGCATATATACCGATAAATGCCACATCAGATTCAGTATCCAGAGCTGAATTATTCAGTCTACACCATTTGTTACTTTGCTTGTACTGTAAAGTCACTCATGGGATCTCACTCCATCAGTCTGTCTGAGCACATCCTCCTCTCACTGCTCAGAACCAAAACAAATAAACAGAGACTGGTAGCAGATACGTCACATCTCTCATGATAAACTCCTGTTGCCCCATTGGTCACATTAACCAAGGCTCGAGATTGGTAGATAGATGTGTGTATTTAACCTCTTATAATCCAATTTCCTCCATTAATTTCAGTTACAGTTCGGTTTGTGTATGTACCACTTGGTTCATTTGAAATAGGTTATGAGACCGATTGTGTATTTTTTTTCATCCCGTTTATTGTTACACTAGAAATCAAGGCCTATGGAAAGAAGCTGGGACACGGGCGGAGACAACGATGAAGTGCAGAGTACGACTGTCATTCCGTTGGAGAGTGGACACGATAAAGTCCACCAGCTGCGTTTTGCTCTGCTGTGTGGGAGCATTACAGATTTGGTGTTACATATGACAGTGACGGGAAAAAAGTGGTGGATAAAATGTCAACTGTGTGTAAGCACTGTGCAACATGTATGATTTATGCTGGGAATGCTTTCAATATGATGAATCATTTACGGAGACATCACTCCGGTGTGTCCGTTGATTAGCCTTCTCCCAGCAGCATTTAAACAGCCTCTACATGCAGACTCAGAGCCAAAAACAAAACTAAAGCAGTCGTGGAGGACGCTGGATTTCAGCATATGATTAGGGTATTCGAGCCGCGCTATAATATGCCGATTAGCAGACATATAAGCTACACAGTAATTCCCAAACTGTATGAACAGACACGATGAGGAATTGTGAAAAAACTGTCCAACACAGGCCATGTAGCTCTGACGACAGACGGATGGACATCCAGGGCTGAATGTGGACAAACTCATCTTCTTGCAGAAGAACATGAAAATAGACTGAACAGAGCAGCGTTGTTTTGAAACAGAGTGTGTTTGGTCTATGCTGCACCTTTATGTTGATGGCCTTAGCCACTGTGTCTTTTTGTATTATTTTTGAAATGTCAGGGAATAGAGACATATGTCACTGTTTAAATAAGGTCTAGTGTTGTCTACTTTTTTTCTACTACAGTTGACTTATTTTGGCAAATAAATGAAAAGCTGTTCAAACTGAAATTGAAATTGGCCTCCTTGCTGTACCATAAATAACATTTACCGCTGTACTGAACCGAACCAAAAACCGTGACCCCAAGCTGTAAACCGAACCGCGAAGTTTATGAACCATCCCACCTCTAATTTGTGACATCACAAAGTTACAAAAATCCTGACGGCTTACTTCAAAGGGACAGTTTCTGAATACAGGCCGTATGCATTTCTCCATGACTGAGCGTTTTGACATTAACAGTATTTACACAGCACTTAAACCTGCTTTACAATTTTTGAAAGACATTAAAATCTCACTTTTCACAATACGGAACCTTTTGACTTTAAGGTAATTACAGGTAAGGGTGTCGCAATATACTGGTATTGACAATAACTGTAATATTTAAAAATGAAATATTTATATTGTGTTAATAATACACATATGACAATATTGTATAAATAATCAAGCACCTCTTAAATCATGCTTTTGTACAGTTATGGTTACGCACCCTTTTTCCTCCTCCCTACACTCATATTTCGAGTGTAATTAATAAGCCAAAAACGAACAATAAACAAAAGATGAATTTGACTGATAGCATTAGTTATTTTTCTATAGTTATCATGATAATATTGTTATTGGGATTTCTTTTGGCCACGACAATCGCGTAGTGAACAACTGATTTGCGTGACAGCTCTGCTTCCTGGAATGGAAAATCATCATCAGTTATTATGACCACTGACAGATGAAGTGAATAACTGATAATCTCATTACACCTGGCAGTGGGTGGATATATTAGGCAGCAAGTGAACATTTTGTCCTTGAAGCTGATGTGTTGGAAGCAGAAAAAATGTGCGTGGAAAAAAAGGGTGAGAGCGACTTTCACAAGGGCCAAATTATGATGGCTGGACGACTGGGTCACAGCATCTCCAGAACTGCAGCTTTAGTGGGATGTTCCTGGTCTGCAGTGGTCAGGATCTACCAAAAGTGGCCTAAGGAAGGAAAACCAGTGAAGCGGCGACAGGGTCATGGGTGGCCAATACTCACTGATGCATGTGAGGAGCAAAGCCTGGCTCGTGTTGTCTAATCCAACAGAAGAGCTACTGTAGCTCAGATTGGTGAAAAAGATAATGCTGGTTCAGAAAGGTGTCAGAGCACACAGTGCATTGCAGTTTGTTGTGTATGAGGCTGGATAGCTGCAGACCGGTCAGGGTGCCCAGGCTGTCCTATTGTTAGGGCTGATCGGTAAAGCAAAATGTTCACTTAGTGAAATATTCAAACCCAAGACTTCTATGTCTCATGCAAGATTTTACACACAATTCCCCAAAATCAAGCTGGACATATCTGGTATCTTTTGGTTTGATCAAAGGTTGACTGTGAAGTTGAAGAGGTCAATGATGACAACAGTGAGAAAAAGAGACGTTAAGCTGGACAGAGGTTGTCTTAATAACACACATCTAAACATGCTGGTTTGATTAGGTATTCGGTAGAATGAGAAATAAAATGTGTACAAAATGAGTACATTCAGTAACCTGCAGGTTATTTTATAGTGAAACGTTTCCATTGTTGATTCAGAGTGAACAGATGAACTAAGCCAAATGCACTTCTTTAAGTGTCTCTGAATTTTAAAACATTCATGGGTTTTATGAAGTTACTGGTGGAGCCAGCCTCCTATCCAGACAACAAACTGACAATCGGTGACATAATCCAATACCTGGGCACAAATTGATTTATATTTTGGCCTGCCGGGTCAGAAAGAAAGAGAGACGCTTTCATAATTTAAAACCCTGAAATGAAATTTGGAGGAAATAGGAAAAGCATCAAAGGAGGGACAGCCCCAGAGGGGGTCCAGTTAAATGAGTGGACACATTAGTCAGTGAAGGCTAAGCTGTGCTGGTTTGGTTTGGTCAGCAACAGTACTTGCAGCATTACCAACAGACATCAGTTATGTGTTATCTTTAAAGGTGCTAAATACAAGATTGGGAGCATTTCTATTGCCTCCAAATGGCTCTCAACAGCTGATCCGGTGGCTCATAGCTAACGGTGCTAACAGCGCTAACAGTGAAAACAATGGCAACACTGTTGACACAGCTAACAGTGTTAACCTTGGGGATAGGGGGCCGTAGGGTGGACGCCACTGTTCAGCAGCTGTAATTGCTGTTTGAGAGCAGCGCAGAGAGGCGGCCGTGAGGCAGTGGGGCACGCTCACATGCTTGCACTAAAAGCATGCACGGCCGACCGGCTGGCTACGTCAACAAAGCACAGAGAGAGAGTGACTTCATTCTCTGCTCAGGTAGACATCACTCCTCTATATCTTGACATTGCAGACAGTTATTTGATGCTATATTAAAGGTGGTTATAATCCAATACACTTCAAATTCAGTGAAAGACAGTGTTCATACACAGCCCTGGCTCTGTAAATGTGAATCAAACTTCAGAAAGTGGATGTGTCGGAGTATAAACATACCGCTAAGTCACATTTGGAGACTCTCTCCCCCTAAACAGCAGCATTTGGGGGCTTGTCTCTGGGCACCACCCTTTAGGCCTGAGCCCCCATGGGTTCCATCTGACAACGCTCTGACACAAGCAACAGCGACGAGGGCTCTGGCTTGGCTCGTCTGTTTTACATGACTCTGGAAGCATCCAGACATTTCTCCGATCTCGGCTGAGATGGACAGCATAGAGCTGCAACATGTGTGCTTCGGTTTAATTAAACACATTCATTTTAAGGATTCTCTTATGGTGAAATATTTGGGTCAATCCCTAAATATAACCTACAGTATGTGGCCTACTATAGTACTGTAAGCCCCACAGCTAGTGGGTGTTTGTGCCGTGCGGTGAAATGAGTATGGTAGATCATGAATCCCATCGCTGTGTTACTCAGCTCAATTGTCGTGTCAGAAGATGCAACAATATTTCTGTGCACCACACAGCATTGCTTATTATGTCATTCTTGTTTCAGCACAGCAGCACTGCAGGTGTTGTCTGTGCGCCAAGCATCATGTTTTTGTGTGTTCCAGCACCTCCTGATTTACAAATGAAGCACTGTATAAGAGCATGGAGAGAACAAATGACTTTTCATGTCAACACACAGGAAGCAGATTAATTATTGTTTTCTTATAGAATTTTCATTGGTCACAACTTTTTGAGGCCATTTTCATTTTTGTTGTGAAGGCAGACTCTCTGAACGTGGGATATACCGATCCCGTAAGCACTCGCTTCACCAGGAGGAAATCCTGCAGCATGCGATCCTTCTGCACCAGTGGAGCAGCTGCATCGGCACCACTCACAGAAGCGCTCCAAGGCCTCCAGTCTACATGCACACAAAGGAAGGCTCACACCTAACGGACATTTTAGGCTTCATTTGAAAACCTCAATAGAAACTTTGAATGTAAAAAAATAACATTTGGTTCAGCCCGAGTGGCTCAGTCTGAGCCACTTTGTTTGTTTCCATTTACAGAGCCAGGGCTGTGTATGAACACCGGATTTCTTTTCAGAGCACACAGACAGCCAGCAGACCATGAGGAAATACTCTCTGAATTTGACAAAAAGTGTATTACTGTACTAGACAGACTCTGTACTTACAGACTGGTCTGGATATCATAAAGAGCACCTTTAAGGATATCTCTGAAGATAAACCACAGCACAAAACCAAAAGTGCAGAGATGAGCATTGCACATAACACTGTTGTTACAACTTATCTCTCCAGGGCAAAGGCTAAAGGTCATTCAGTCCTCAGACTCTGTGAGCAAAGGAAAGTGTAGTCAGGTCCAAACAGAGGTGAAAGGTGGCAGCGGGACACAGCAGCTTTCGGGCCGAGCAGTGCAGAGCAGCAGACAAGATCTTAAAAGGAAGGTGTGGCTGTTCGAATGGTTTGATTAACAGTCGCAAATTCCCTTTAAACCCAGTCTGCTGGGGGTCAGAGCAGCGCCATCTTGTGCCTCAGATGATGTGCTTCGTGAAACCATTGCCTCTAACAAAATGAACCTGTTGACCTGAGAGTGAATCTCAGCTGAGCCCTTCAGCCTCCTGAAAAGGAAAAATATTGGACAAAACAGAGCACCCAAGCAGAGGGGGCGAGACAAGTGGAGCAGAAAATATCCCATAAATCCTCAAATCTAGTGACCCTTCAAAGTAACAGAAAGCCTGAGAGGAGTGCCACAGCCAGCTAAAAGCAACTGCAATGCCAATGCAGAGAAAGAGAGAGAGAGAGCAACCTCCGGGCAGTTTTAGAGCAGCACTTACGTTCACTATGGCTTCCTTGGTCTGAGCCATGTCTGAAATGACGCCATCAGTGATGATGAGCAGAACAAAGTACTGAGATCCGTCCTGCACTGCTGCTGCATACCTGAAACACAAATCAGTAAACTAAAGCAAAGTTTCCATGTTCATGGATTTACATAAAACTCTGATATTAAAAACAAAAAAAAAGTTTTTCTGAAACACAAAAGCTTAATATAGAAATGTAAAGAAGTGAAATACGTTGTATAGCTTCACGTCTCAGAGGTCTATCCAGACACTATTATGAAACCCATCAGAGACAGAACAGCGAGTGTGGCCTAGTTTCAATCGCCCATCGCTAGCTGTGCTATGAATTATTTATTACACTGTTTATGCAAGTGCTGCAGTCTTATTCTTTCAGAGTATTATTGATTGACTGGCACTCAGTTGACCACACTTGATGAGCGAGAGGTGAGAGAAAAAACCGTGGATCATTGTGGGAGCCAAAGGTGGGTCAGAGATCAGCCCCTATTCTCACTTTTAAATTGGTGGATTTGCCTTTGAGGTGCTGGCTTATTAATCACAGAGCATCACCGGTAAGTGACAAAAGCAAGAGCGATGACTGGTGTTCAAGAGATTAATTAATGTCTGCCATACAACAATGAGGACCACACTCACTTTGACCCCATTAGCAGAGTAATAACACCAAATATAACAGTGTTTTATGGAGTCTACAAGCCTCCGTGGATGAGAACGTAGAGCATTTACCACATTAATAATTTAACATCATACTGTATATCTAAATCTAGTATGCAGTATGTCTTCTGCATCAACACCTTTATCCATTGTCTGCTTCCATTAATGCCTCATTAATGTAAAATGTGGAAAAACCTACAGTGAATGTAAACTTCAAACCCCTTCTACCGAAACGAAATGCATGTTCTAATGTTAAGATCTGTTTCTGGAGTCATTTTAATCGTGTCATCGTTGGTTTACTGGATGACCTATTTCACTTGTTCTGAACAGCTGAGACACTGCAACAGCTTTGTGAATCATCTTTGAGTTTTACTGCACCCTTTAGGCTAAGAGACACCATAAAAGTGTATTTTTTCAGTCTATGATTGCTTTCAAAGCTCTCTATATTCGCAGCCATAATGTGACTTTAAGAGTTTTATTTATGAATAAAGTGGTAATCCTTGAAATCACTCAAAAGAAATCTTTTTTTTATTATTATCATTATTGTGAGTATGTATATGGTGAAATAAACTAATAAAATAAATGGTTTATAACACTATAATGTAGTTGTAAACAGATTTTAAGTTTATCAGTATATTTGTCAAAGACTGCAAGGTCTCCTGTGGACACGTATAAGTGGAGGCAGGTGTATTAACACGTAATGAATGACAATATAGTAGAGCTGCAATGATTAAATGATTAGTTGCCAAACGTTGAATTAATCACCAACTATTTTGTTAAATCGAACGAACAGTTTGAGAATTATTTTAAGTCAAAATTCTCTGATTGCAGCTTCTTAAAGGAGAATATTTTCTGGTTTCTCTTCTCCTCTATGACAGTAAACTGAATATCTTTGAGTTGTGAACAAAACAAGACATTTGAGGACGTCATCAAGATAATTTTTCACAAATTTCTGACATTTTATAGACCAAACAACTAACCAATTAATCAAGAAAATATTTGACAGATTCATCAACAACAAAAATAGTTGTTAGTTGCCTACAAGTAAGGTATAATGTACAGCGAGCCGGTCATTGCTATGAAATAATCCTCAAGAGGGGTCGGGGTCCACAGCATCGCCCTGAAAGGATTTATTTCATAACAATGACACTCTAGCTGTACATCATCCCACTTATTACATGGCTACTTCCATAAGAAATTGATAATTTGACACTTAAACGGCCCTCCATAGTCCGACATCAGAACTGTATCCGATATAAAGAATTAACAGACTATTGAACACTGTGATTGACCAATCAGAACTGAGTATTCAACAAAGCCAAGTAATAATAATATAGTATAAACCTGTTTAATAATATAAAATAAGAGAAGTTATAATTGCTGACAGAATCTGGAGACTGATAAATTATACTCCTTATATCTATAAAGATGTCCATATATAGGCTTACAATGACATAGTGTTTTATAAACCATTTATTAAAAATTTATATAGTTCACATTAAAGTAAAGGCTTGTATCATGATAAAAATAATTAATGCTGAACATTAAATCTAACATTCAAGTTCAGGTCTGTAGTACTCGAGCCTGAGTGTGACTCATTGATATTCAAGTCCAAGCCAAGTCGTGAGTCATCATTACTGAGAGCTAAACCCCAGCTTGAGTCCGAGAGTCCAGTACTAAAACACAGGCTGGGGGTGAGACAGAGTACACCTGTGCCTTATTACAGTTTCACTACTGTTTCAATGTGGAGACGACCATTTTTCAGCAACTCATGTGGTCCAGCTCGCCACCACACCAGACGTCTAAAAAACAGTGCAGCACCTGCACTCTAAAATATCTGGTCCCAAATATGCCTGATTACCATTTCTGTTCCTCTCAGCTTGGCAGCCGATTGTTTATTTTCCCTTCATTAGTTCTGCTCAATTCATAGAGAAACCATCACTCACTGTCTTACCGCTGACGGAGTGTCTACCCGCAGAGGATTATTAACAGATTGACTTTCAAAGGAAGGACACCCGTGCTCTGTGATGTTCGGCGGGACAGCTATTTGTTCTCGTACCTTGCCACATGATTAACGACAGGAGCAAAGTTGGTGGGTCCATACAGCTGAACAGTTTTAAGGCTTTGATGGTAAGCTTCGAGAATCCCCTCCATGCCGTTGCAGTACGGGTTCTCAATGTTGCCATTCTGAGAAAAACAAAACATGAACAGCAGTCAGAATGGATTACAATGGAGCTCAACATGACAATATTCAATGTAAACAATTAGTGTTTCAGTAGTACATTATGCGAGGGAGTAAATACAAAGAGTAACGTAATGCCAGGCTGAAAAGCAGTGCTGTACTTTGCTCTCAGGTTGAAGGTTTCATATTTGTGTGTTGTACCTCTGACCACAACCTGCAGTGATGTCACGGCGTAATGAGTACGCCGTGACATGCAAGCAAGTGAGAAGATGAATCACTGCAAAAATACGACTTCCAGCTGCTGTTGAATTCATCTTTAAACACTTTGACATTCACACAATGTGAAACTGACTTCTTCACAATATTCTCATATGAAAAGGTTGATTAATCTTTTTGCATTCAATAAAGATATAGACTGGATATATATGGATATAAAGACTGGATATATTCAGTACTTAGTCAACTACATAGTATTGTGTGCTTTGCATTGTTTTGGAATGTCAAGTTATTAAACCCTTTATAGTGAAAGCCACATAGTGTATCTTAAAAAGTAGTGTACAATTAATGATTACCATACATCATGCATTGTGCAGACAGAAAAAAAAGATAGATGGATGACTGCCCGAAGACAGAAATGCTCAAAGTAGTACCCATGATTGTTCGTGATTTTGTCGTCTAACACAATATACAGTATATAGTAGAAATAGTGACTGAATGAATGAGAGAAAACAGTGTAGAGGCCGAGGGAAGCCGCTAGCTTCCATTAACGCTACTACAAGGAACTTTCATTTTTTGTTTATTTTGGCAGTCTCTTTGGGGTAGTGTTTCTGAGCACCAGAGTCCCTTTAGAGATTTTAGCAGCAGGAGCCGACAATCTGTCCCGTGCAGTCCTGGTTCTGGTTCTCCCAACCCTTCCTTCCCTCCAGCAGGCCCAGCAATGCAGCCTGGGCCTCCAGCAGCGTAGCGTCAGTGTTGGCTCCCAGCGGGGACCGGTGCAGAAGCAAGACGAAGCTCTGCTCCTGGCCAGAGGATGAGCTGCTGCTGCTGGGTGTGGAGTTTTCCACTTCCCCTTGGAGGTCCAACTGCAGGTCAAAGGTGGTAGTGAAGCCAGATCTGGGTCTGTCCATGGTGGGCTGGTCACAGCTGGAGTCTGAGCTGAAGGAGTTTCTGGTGAACCTGCATGATTTCATCCAATTTCGTTGAATCTGACTCAGTGGCACCGATGACGAGCATTAAGAATAACTACACAGAAATAGCCGGTCTTTTCACTGATGGTCTGCTTATGTAGGTCATAAGGCATCAGACCATTTCATAACCACTCAAAGGTTCCTCAGTATCTTGCATCTCCGCCACAAAAGATGGAGAGGGGTGGAGTTACTCTTTAAGGGCTAAATGACATTTTGAAAACAGCTCCCACAGATTTGCTTGTCTAACTTTATTTCAACGGCTAGCTTCCTTAGCTACAAGGCACATTACTAACCAAACATAGATAACAAATATTTCACCCAGGACTCTAACTTTGGAGCATGAAAGAATGAGGCGTCAATTATATGGTGAGATTCGTCTTAATTTGCAAATTTTAATGGAAACATGGACTGATGCAGACGTTACCCAGTAGTCAGACTCCTCATTAGGCCGTATGCTGCCGCCAGAGCACATTAGCTGGCAGAGAGAAGCCAAATTGATTTAACAAGATCCTTCAGCCTTACAGAGCCTAATTTGCACTATAAAAGGTAAATGCAATTTACTCTGAATTATGCATATCAGAGGTGTAGCAGCATTCATGTCAAAATACACACATCCATATTGCACATGAGAACACGGTTATTCATGCATGTTGGAGAGAGCATAAAAAGACACACCAGTGCTCACACTCAAAGATAAGCTCCACTGGGAGGGCCAAATTCATTTCTATATAGAGTCAGATTAACTTTATGAACATTTCTGACGCCAAATTACAACCCGAATGTCGGAAATAACCCCATAATTTACTCACCAGAGGGAACTCATGGGAGACCCTCCCATCAGGGGGCAGCTTAGCACCGAATCCAAGGGCAGGGAACATCTTATCACTGTCATAGTCCTGGATGATCTCCCCCACTGCCTTCAGGGCCATGGCGTAGGCATTCATCTGGTACGGGTTCATGTAGTGCAGTGAAGTGGACTGGGACGGATTTCCTTCCAAGACAAGAGAAGTCAGAGTCAGCGATGCAAACCATCAGACGGAGGCCGAGCTGACAACTACAACCGGAGCAACGCGAGTGAGCTGGGACTAAATTGGATGTTCTGAATCAGAGGTGGAGCTCAGTGCGACTATTCGGGTAATTCAAGGTTTATTTTTTCCTCTTCATGTTTTGATGTTACAGTGACAATGTAAACACTTCTGGGCTCATGTTAGTTTCCAGGATGCCCTTTTGTACTGGCATGAATCAGTACCAGCCAAATTACACACAGATCAGTGAAAGCAGAGAAAATAAAACACCTTCAGAATGATCTCAATGAAAAGTCTGAATGTATGTGGAAACCACAGATTGACTATTCACAGTGGTGGAAGAAGTTTTTGAATATTTAATTGATTCTTTTGTTTTTTATGCATCTCTGCATTTGTTTATCTACCTGAACATACCATGAGGGCTCTGTACTGGCAAGAATCTGGCGATGCGATACATACCATGAAAGTTGATATAGTTGATATATCGCAATTTTTCAAATCTAATTTTAAGAAAATTGTCATAGTATAAAATACACACCAGAAATACACCATTTTAGAAGAGGCTAAAATAACACATAAGTACTGAATGCAAAAAACTGCATGTGACTATCATAAAGTGGGCACGTCTGTAAAGGGGAGACTCGTGGGTACCCATAGAACCAATTTACATTCACATATTTTGAGGTCAGAGGTCAATAGACCCCTTTGGAAAATGGCCGTGACAGTTTCTCCCTCTCCAAAATTTAGCTGAAGCATTATTTAACCTCCTTCACAACAAGCTAGTAAGACATGGTTGTTATCAATGGATTCTGTAGATTTTCTAGTTTCATATGATGCCAGGACCTTCACTCTAACTTCAACAACCTCGGAAAGACAGAACAGCGAGCTGGATGGCAGGCCATCAGATTTAAGAGGTTACTTAATAATCGATAGTGTTTTTGATAATCGATGCAGTATCACAAGCATAATATGGCTATACTAGTGTATTGATTTTTCCTTACAGCCCTACATACCATGCCATCTTATCTAACTACAGTATGTCTTATAAATGATAAACACACAACCTATTGTTTGCACTTTGGACTCGATACAGCATTGTTTTAAGCTTTTCTACAATCAGTTTATAATCACTTTTGCTATGTCTTCTCTCTGTCCTCTTTTAAAAATGTATTACATGTACCTGACTTTGGTTATATTTCAATAAAAAAAGTTTAACAAGAAAAAAAGATGAAATATTACAAGCAAGGAGAAAACTCCAGCTCCCTCTTTGATTCATGGAAACGCCACAGTCATACATCAGATGACAAATGGAAGCAGAACAGGGTGATGGTAGTGAAAGCACTCACCGTTTGATGCAGTGAAATCAATGGCCACTGTGAAGTGAATCTGAGTCCTGAAACAGATGAATGGGGAAAGGATGCTGTTAACAAAAGAGAGGCAGGAAAACTCAGCGCTGCAGTTTAATGAGGTTCTCCCTGGTTTCACTGTGTACTCTGTTCTACCTCTCATCTGGGAGTAGGTTTGAGAAAACAAAACCCAATACAATGTGGAAAATACACCTTTATTGTCTGGGCAACATAGGATCTAATCAGGTTTTTATTATTCAATTTCATGAAACAGAGAGAGCATAAATTGGTTTATGGACAAACAACATCCAAAGCTCCATTTTGATCTCTAAATAACATGCAGTTTGGAAGATTTTACAGCACAGCAGCAAATACAAAACCACAAACACATCCTACAAAAACCGAGAAAAACTAATAAAGGCAGAGTAATTTCACAAGTGTTCATATAATGAGTTTCCGCAGCTGGCTTAATGATTTGACTGAACATCACACTGAGAAAAGATATGATTACCAACAAGGAACAAGAGCTGGAAAAAAATAATAATCCTGATTCCTCACAAGCTGTTTTGTCTATTTATCTTGTTTTTCCAAAATATACCAACATTTTATCCTGTATTCAGTGCACCAATAGTCCATTATATATACAGTATATCAAAATCTAATCTTTATTATCATTGCACCATTATTGTCTTTGTGATTGTCATTGTGAATTTCCCCACTGTGGGACTAATAAAGGAATATCTTATCTTATCTTATCTTATTTCTATGGTATGATCAATGGAAAATTTGAGGTCTAGACGTCACTGCATCAATCCGAAACATCAGCCTCATCAAATGTCCAAAAACCGCTGGATATTTTTTATTCATGAGCCCATAATGATGGACAAATCCTTGAAAAGAGACTAAACATGGCCTAACTAGTCTCTGCTGGATTTGCCTGTGTCCCCAGTGAGACAAACGAAGAGAGAAGGGGAAGGAGAGTTGGGTCAATTTGTGTGCTCTTTCATTGTGATTAACACTGATTGCCTTTCCTGACTTCACCTCAATTCAGAAAATTCCCACAAGCGCAGTATTGGAGATAATGTCGGCTTCCTCCTGGGGGGACTCTGACCCTGGCTCATTAATCAGCATTGAGCTGGACCGCTCAGCTGACAAAGGGGCATTGTTACAATGGCATGCTGCCTCAATTTGAAAGTCTCTGCTGATTTCTATAGTTAGCTTTGAATGTTTGGCTAGAAAAGCAAGGTGGTGAGTTAGTGTTAAGGCAGAGAGCAGGACAGTAGAAACGGCCACACGGGAGCTGTCAGTCAAACTGACAATTACAGTCGGTCAGCACAGCATTACCTTGAAGTTAAGCCTCCGACAGTAGCTGGTGCAGATAGCAGGAAGTGGGAGTACCTACGACATGCGCCATTACTTTTTATGTCTGAATGCGTATAAGGACACAGCACTGATGTGTCACATTTATAGCATTAACATCATAATAGCACTGCAACAAGTCATTGCAGATTAATCTATTGACTATTTTCTTGATTAATCGATTAACTGTTTGGCCTACAAAAAGATGACGTCCTAAAATGTATTGTTTTCTCCCCAACTCAAAGATGTCCAGTTTACTGTCATAGAGGAGTAAAGAAACCATAAAATATCCACATCTAAGAACCTGGAATCAGAGAATTTAGACTCAAAAATCACTCAAATAATCAATTGACAATCAAAATTGTTGCTGATTAATTAAATAGTTGACAACTAATCGATTAATCATTGCAGCTCTACATTCTAAACCCATTTACAACACACAGCCCTTAGAATATAAAATATATAGAAAGATAAGCACATAACCCATTCGTAACTATGCAAAATAAACACTAAACAGATTAAAAAAACAAAATACTAGCACTGAAACAATCAATCAATCAGTCAATCAATCAAATTTTACTTATTTTTACTTATTTTACTTATAGCATATTCCACATGACAGGCATACTTAATGTGCAGATAAAAACAAAAAACAGGCAAAGATTATATATGAAGACCATTTAAGATAAAACAGTATTACATATATAAAATATAAGATAAAAGCCATTTTATCTGAGCTAAGTCCTGAGAAGCATGAATTTGTACAGAAATGAACATTCTTGACCATTTTACTGCCACTTCTGCATCACCTTATATTATCTTGAACAGGTAACCCAGCCATACTGAAGATATATAAATCACAACTTTGTTTTATGCATGTGTTGCTGAAAACACATACGTGTTAAATACTTTATAAATGAGACCAAATAGATGCATTTAGGCAGATTCAACAGGCTCTTGTGATTTTCCTTTCATCGCTAAATCCAACAGATTATACGCTGCCTTTCATATTAGATTCAGTGTTATAAGTCGGCTACAATTATCAGAACTATATGAACATTCAGGCTCCATCATGTGGCTCAGTGGTGTAATAAATGTTAAATAGAAGATGATGGAAGTCATGGAAGACCCTAATAAAAGAGTCCCCAACCAGTCTTTGGGAATCACTACACATTTTATCTTTAGGTATTTACAATATGGCCAGTGACTTCCTGATAAAATGTCAAACCTCAGCTGTGCCATACACAAGGTAGATATCGCTTGTTTCCCTTCTAGGACTGGAGTTTGAGTTAAGGTTGTCTATCTATGCCACACCATGCAGTAGTTTTCCATAAAGTTTCACTGGATGAACAAGTTCAGAAATCAGGGCATTCTCTTTCTATTAGAGAAAAGAAACAGACCATGGACACACGGTCCTCTGGGATCAGTATTTTCTGCTCTGTGGCTCGCTGCAGGAAGAGTTATATCTCATATGTCTCTGTTCAGTTCACTGGCTTGGGTTTCACTAATTGTTTTGTTTTTTCACTTGTGACGCACAGTGGGGATTTGTTTAAGAGCTGAGCTCCCAAATTATTGCGAGACTTAAAAATCAATATGGATTGGGGTTGATGGATGCTGCAGTGTTGTCTGTTTTCTAGGTCTAGAACCAGGGCCTGGTCTGGGGTTACTATTTTTATCCCTGCTATCCTCAAATCTACAGTCCTTGACAGTTTGCAATTCTTGAGCCATCTTTCAAATGTTCGGACTCTTCTTTTAGAGACCTATTGCTCTATGGACAAATTAATGTCCCATCATCTATTTCTACATTTGATCAGGAGTTCATAACCTGACACTGGCCTATAACTGGCCTGTCACATCCTGATACAGAACAGGCAGTCCAGTAATAATTCCCTATGGGCTTCTCTGCCCTTTCATATCATCTCTAAATCACTCAGCATCCTCTCTTCTCTCCAGTTTGTTCTCAGCTAAAATGACAGTCCCTCAGCCACTGTGTGCATCACCTTGAATTACTGCATTTTAAATAGGTACTGTACAAACGTATCGGTGTCAAATTGACTTTTTCCTTCCAGTTAGACAAACACCATATGGTAGGAGTCTTTGAAATGTCAAATCCCTGCAGTCTCGTCAATCTGCGATGGCTGGGATGTTGTATATAATGCAAAACAGTCCGACAATGCAGCTACAGTACACCTACAATCTCATCGGTATGTGCTGAAAATTGGCCAACCCTACTGTACATCAATGAGCAGACTGGCACAGTGCTTTCAATGAAATGCAGGCCAGGTATACACAAGGAAGGCTGTTTTCAGAGGTGGGGGACACAATGAAGACAAGATACAGTACAGTATTTATTTTCCTTCATTATAGTAAAACATTTTTTTACTATACAGTATAAAGGAGCTATGTAAAGCACTGTACTATTTATGCACCAGTCTTACTTAAAGGGACAGTCCTTGAGATTCAATCCTGGTTGATATAAAACTATACAACACAACTGTGCTCAGACTTTAGCAGTCTGGAGGCTATTTGTTCATATATGAACACGGTAAAGCAGAAAAATTATACTGTATTTATATGTACATGACCTTAAAGTTTTTTAAATTGTGTGCATTAGTTCCATGTTTTGTGTGTAACACCTCTTCTTCACATAAGAGATAACCCTGGTAAACGGAGAGCAAAAAATTGTCCGACTTCGCATAAACAGAGCCAAGGCAGATGATTTTTCAAACAATCGAAACGTCACTTTACCAGGTAACCGATGCACGCAGCACATTAGGAAATCTTCATTGGGAAAAACTGAAACTATGAGATTTGCTCGTTTGTTCGCATTGATAGGTGTACTGGAGAAAAGCTGTAATTTTCTGGGAATGTCCCCACAGCCACCCATTTCATAATACTGCAAGTATATAAATATTGTGATACTTACAGTGGGCCACAGGCTCAATCACCATTTGGCGACAGAGCCTGACTTAACAGACAATAATTTAAATGAAAATCTTTGAGATTACCACTTTAAAGTCACTTCTAGCCTCGCTCATGATTTTATTTAACCTGCAAAACTAAAACAGTGTAAAGATGTTCTTCCAGGACTGAGCAAAGTCTGCAGGTATTCATTTAGGTAGAACAAAGTGCTACAGGAGCAGTTTTGTTCCAGTTGTCTGTCCATAAAAGTTTGTCCTTTTGTCTTTTTATTGTGTCTACTGTCCAATATTTCAATGTCTTTTACATTGTTCTTGTGGCTTTTATTTTTGCCTTTTAGCCTTTGAGTACTGTTTGTCATGTTTTTGTTGTGTCTGTATTTCGTCTTTGCTCTATTGCTTAATTTATTGTCAATGCGGATGACATCCTCTATTTTTGCTGCAAAACAAATCTACCTATGGGTGCAACTAAAGTCACCTGAACCTGAAGGTAGGGCAGCCTAAAATCAACCTGAAACTACACAAGTGACATATCCCCTATCCCTAGTAGGAAATACTGCCTTGGATATTTAGTATGTGGCAGTAATCTGAGGTAAAAGAAGGTCAGGGAGGTCTACAGTGGCAAGACTCCGATTGCAGAGAACTGTCATGACAGTTTCTAGTTGCAGCGATTCCCTGGACAAAACTGAATACAACCGTGCCATACATAAATTTAAAGTGAAGTGTTCTGCCTCTGCTTCCCTGTAAACAGCATCAACGGTGGCCCGATGTCAGAACGAAACACCAACGCAGCACAAAACCTACCAAGAATCTTTTAACATCAACACCATCTCTGTCCTGTATTTTTGCAACACGAACAGATAACAAACCACGACAGCCAAAAAAGATTTCCCTGTTTTTAAGAATCGGTGAATGTACAGTTATATATATATATATATATATATATATATATATATATATATATATATATATATATATATATATATATATATATATATATATATATTAAAAAGTAGACAAAAGTAGACAAAGAAAAGAAAATGGTGTACTCCTGTAAAAATACCACTCTGCAGTCTGACCACAAAGCAAACCTAGATGAAATGAAAAAAAGACATGTCACCTTCTCACATTTCAGGACAACAAGATATTTTTGGGATGAAACTATTAAACCTTAATAAGATCTCCACACAACAGAGACTCCACACAAGCCATTACACGGCCGAGCTCACTGCAGATTTAATTTAAAAAAGAAATATTTCAACATGCGATGAAAAGAATATAAATCTTTCATTAGCCTCTCAGAATCAGAGCAGCATGTGGCTTTTGGACTTTAATTACCTCTGTTTGACTATATCTCTGCCCTGACTGAATGTTAATGAAAATTTATGAAAAACCAATTCACTGTGAAACCAGTCAGGATGTGATGGTGTGTCTGAGGGAGAAATTGCTTTTTTACTCTCCGCTTTGGAAAATCATCTAAAATGCATCATGTTAGTTATCACCTGTTAGAAAGGGAGCAGTAAAGCAAACATTTATGAAAGGACAGAAATCAAGAGGCGCTAAAAGATCAAATGTGGGTCTTTGGATCAGATGTACACAGACTGATGCCGACGCTGGCAGACATTCAGGTTCAGCTTTTCTTTCACGATGCTTTTATACATCTGCATGATTTGAAGAAAAGTCATCTCTTTCACTCAGCTGCAGTAGTATAGATGCCAAATCAAAACTAAGCCATCCATTGAACAAACACTGACTGTGCCAGAATCCAGAAACTGCCAATTTTCTTATTGCAGAATAGAATTAAATCTGATTCAGCTACAGCTACCGCCTCACCATTGTATGCCTCCAGTTTACATCCATGCCTGTCCAAATTGTCATAATTAACATATCAATTCTTGAATCTCAACTAGTCACTTCATCCTTGAGTCCAAGTGGAAGTTTGTGCCAAATTTGAAGAAATTTGCTCCAGGCGTTCCTGAGAACTCTAAGGATGTATTATTAAAACAGGATACCGGACCCCAAGATGGCGCCTATTCATTCCAATGAAAACTGCTCAGCTGGGGCAAACGCCAAAAAGTTTTCTAGCCTCTGGGTGTACTTCAGGGGTATGCAGCCCACTAAATATGTGCAGTAGTGTTTCTCCCGCTGGCCCTGCCCAAAGACTTTATATTGTGACGATGCCACAGATTTTTACATTTTTCTCAGCTTGAGGAAAGTTTTACAAATATGAAACCTCCTTCTATCAAAAATTCATAACAGAGAGAGTCATAATCAACCGTCTTTGCAGTTCAAGGTGTCCTGTCAGCGGTTTTACAGTGGTGGTCTTTGGGGTAAATGTTTTTTGGGCTGCAGGGTGATCTGGCCATTGGAAAAAAAAATGGAAGCAAACACATTCACGTTATGTCATGTCATGAACGGTATGGGCATGAGGTCACCTCTTTGACCTTTGACCACCAAAATCTAATCACTTCGTCCTTGTGAACATTTGTACTAAATTTGAAGAAATTTGCTCCTGGGTTTACTTCTGGGGTATGTGGCCCACTGGATATGTGTTTCTCCTGCTGGCCCCGCCCACAAGCTCCTGCTCAGCCCAAAGACTTTACATTGTGATGACATCATAGATTATAAAATCACTTTTCCCAGCTCAGAGAGAGTTTTACAAATATAAAACCTCCTTGGATCAAAAATTCATAATAGAAAGAGTCATAATCAACCTTTATTGTAGTTTGAGGTGTCCTGTGCAGTCTGAGCAGCAGCGCCGTATCCAGGTCTTATTATACATCCATGGAGAAAAAGCATTAATGAGAATGGCATGGACATGAGGTCACAGTGACCTCTTTGACCTTTGACCAAAATCTAATCACTTCATCCTTGAGTCTAAGTGGACGTTTGTGCCAAATTCAAAGAAATCCCCTCCGGGTGTTCCTGAGACATCACTTTTACAAGAATGGTCTGGAAATACAGTACGGACGGACGAACAACCTGAAAACATAATTAAAAATTTAAAATATTTTGCAACTTGTGTTTGTGAATGAGTAGAAACTTTCCAACTGAAAAACCGTCTCACTTAAATTGGATATTGATATGCAAATTAGGACATAACAAAAGATTCATTACAGTATAAAATGTTTCTCTGTTAGTGATTTGTTGGACTATGAATTTACTCAGATAGCTAACTCATTTTTTTTTTTTTTTTATCTCGGTGATAATGGGAGCTGCTTGTTTCCTCGAATGCTATCCAGCCAATTAAAACAGCATTCATCTTCTGATGAGATGGAACATATATTTAATCTTCATTGGCCCATTTTCAGCACCCACTGCATGTTTGGCCGTCCCAGTGGGGCAGATCTTTCTGTTCTAATGAGCTTTTGTGTGTTTTCTCATCCTCAGTTGGGGTTAAGGTTATGGGGGTTTGGCTTTAGTTGTGAAGCCATTTGAAACGGGAAGGGTTATACAAATAAACTTATCTGACCTACAGTGTGTTGATGGATGTTTAGTGGATAATAGCCTCTGGCTATAAAGACTAATAAGACTTCAAAGTTGCCTGATGCATTTCTAGTTTAATGGACCATAACAGCAGTTACTTTCCTGAACTCTATCCAGTTAAACACTGTAAGTCTGGTGTTTCATTTTCCATGGATACAGTTAATCTGGATCCTATCACGGATAAGCAGCACGCTCATTGTTTCATTCTTCTACTGCCAGCACGAATAATCTTGTTTATTTTCTTCATCAGTCTGTCATGCAATCTGCTCCATGCAGAGAGTCTGTTAATTGCTTTTATTTTGCTTTTCTTACTTGATAAATCAGGTTATTTATTATTGTGGGTATTTGACATAGTGAAATTACATTGTTGTCATTGTGCCACAAATGTCTTAGCTATCAAAGCACCAATAAGTCATGAAGATCTAACAGCAGTGAACAAATAATATCTTTAAATGGCTGGTATACCTAAAATATAGGCTACAGATAATGGCCCAGATATGGCCTATAAGAACAAGAAAGAAAAGGAAGGAAAGTGCACATATTCTAGCTCATACAGACATCACAGGAAGGAGAGGACAGACACACACAGAGACACTCATAAATCAGATACAGTCTTTGTATTTTAAATTACAGTATATTAACAATCTGTCAGTTCATAGAGGTCTTCTGCTGGAAAAAACCCTGGACTTTGCTGAATGTCTACAGCACCACAAAGAACAGCCTCCAAAATACCACAAAGCTGAATCAACGTCTCCCTAAAATGGGTCCAAACAAAAACTCACAAAAACATTACAACCTTAAAGGCTGTTGCATTAGACTGCATTGTATTAAGTAGCTCTATTGAATAAAGTATTGAATAAACAGGCAACTGTGTGAGAAAAAGAAGTAGTTTTTAAAGGTGCTAAATTCAAGATAGGACATATTTCTATTGCCTCCATACAGCTCTCAACACAGCGACGGCTGAACAGGTGGCTGGTAACTAACAGTACTAACAGTGCTAACATTGAAAACAAAGGCAAAAACTGCAGACAGAGTTAACAGCATTAACCTGGGGGCAACTGGAGGGTGGATGCAACGCCATAACCATGACAGTTATCAGCTGTAACCGCTGTATGAGAGCAGGTCAAAATGGCAGCTGTGAGCTAGCCAATGGGACACACTCACATGCACTAACATGCACTAAATGCACACGCGACCGGCCCGGCAATATCAACAAATCACAGAGAAGCCCTTATAACAACACACACAGAGGGAGAGCGACTTAATTCTCTGCTCATGTAGACATTACTCCTCTATATCCGCTATATCATGCTATGTTAATGCTCTGAATATATAGAAAACCTTTAATATTCTAATAGACTGAAAGGGACTAAACTGAAAATCATACAGCACAGATCAGTTGGGTCTGAACTCACAAAGAAACAAACCGTCTGTGATTCTCTTTATTGTAGATTTACTTTTATACATTTGCTACTCTTAGCTGTTTCTTGACTTAACCATAAGTGCAATAAACACAACCATTCAGTCCGTTTGGTATGTGGCGGTTCCTGTAATGTGAACAAAGGATATTAATGTTCAAGGTCTTGCAGGACCTCTCAGTGGACTCTTTCTATGCTCTTGCGGTCATAATCTCTGTATATGTCAGTCATATGTTTGCTGGCTTTTTATCCAGAAGACAATACAGTATGTGTGATAATAATGATGCATCAGTGTCCTCCAACATCACCAGACATTTTCCTGTTGTCTTTCACAACCGGTGTAGAATACCAGGGATAATAACTGAAACAAGTTCATCGAAGAAAACACAGTGATTTTGTGTGTCATCAGTCACATCACTGCCATTCCTCTTAACAGCCACTAGTGGCAACCCGATATCTGTATGTAATAGACCCGCCTGTCCACCAGACCACATGTCAGTGTCTTGATTTGTCTCACTGAGGCGTGAATATTACAGAAGTGTATGAAGGTGCTGCACCAGCAGGGGGTAACAAAACTACTCGTTTAGTGTTCGGAAAAATATTATGGTTGGCCTTAAAATACTGTATGTAAACTACATAAAATACATACAGAATCAACATAAGTACAAAAAACATGCCACAAACATCACTAAATAACACGTCACTAACGTAAGTTATTAAACAAAACAGTGGCCTCCAACACGGGTCTCCTGGTTCAAAATCCAAGGTCCACCTCCCTTCCTGCCCGCCATAAGCGGTGTCTCTCACTTTTTATTGTACATTACAAACTCTGAGCGTAGCATATTAATACAGATGCATTTACATTGCAGCCAGTACAGACTACATCATGTAAAATGGCATGCCAAAAGCAAGAACGGCGCTCTTATTGCATGCTTTTGCCTTGCGCATTATTGTGTCATTCATACACCTTTTCGTGCAACTGGGCTGCTAGTGGACATATGGTGTAGACTAACTATGAGAAAGTGAAAGAAGGTAGGAATTAATTAATAATAATAAAAACCCTTTAAATTCTAATGAATTATAATGAATGCGTGAGTACATTTTTAATTTAAAAAGTAGTGGTGCACTGGATGTTGGTCAATTAATCAACATAATGAGTAAAAGTTAATGTTGCCTTAAATCTCCTGCGTGTAGAATATTTACGTCAATATATCACTCTCAGATTAATTTTGACAGCACGGTCTAATAGCCACAATAAATACTTGTTAAGTGATTATTGTTCCAAGTCTCCATAGACAATCTGGCACAAAACCAGAGTGACACGAAAGAAGAAAAAGCCTCAATCAAAACATAAAACAACCAAAGCTAAAGATGCAGATGGCCCTGACTCGCAGCACAAAGGATCCAGGAGATAGACTCAGTAATACTGATTCTCTCTGCATCGTCCGTAACTGTCATATTTTTGACGGTATCTTCCCGGCAATTCTTATCTCTGCTGCTCCTTATGAGACTTTTAACACACAAGGACTTCCATTGTTGAGAGCACTTTTCAAAGAAAACATCAGGGACAAAATGACAACAGAAGGCTGCAGCGAGTCTTTCATGATGATTTAAAAGACCTCAACGGAGAATATCAGAACACAGATGCTGCAGCCATTTTCTTTTAGGGATTTCATTTTATGTGTGTGTGTGAATGTTTTTAAAATAATAGTCTTCATCATCATCAGCCCCTCTCTCCATCATGGCAAAGAAACCACACTAAAGAACCTGATGAGCTTTTAATATCTCTAAATGTCTGTAACAAAAAGATGAAGTACCACTCGACATAATGCTGCACTCTCCATGCTGAGTCACAGTAATTAATGGGGTAATCTCGCTCTCATTTCTGTCTGAAACAGTTTCATGTGAAGATTACCATTTAACATGATAGATAAAAAGCTGTTTCAAGCTTCAAAGTGGGGGTTTTAGTGGCATTCAATTCCAATCTGAAAGTGCTGACATTAAAGGTCAGGTGAGTAATCTTGAGAAACTAGCAAGACTACATTCAATTTTAAAAAATGATCCAACCGAAAAACCCAACTTTTTCAATTAAAGTAGCTAGTGGCTCTAGCTCCAAAAGTCCCGAAATCTATAGAGCAGCCAAGTTGGCAACACTAACAGTTCGTCCCTTCAGGCCTCCCTCCAAAGCCACTCGCCCAGCATTATCACAATGAGCGTAAACATATCATAATGAATGTTAAAAAAAAAAAAAAAAAACATGGCTATTGTTGGTACTCACAGCTGCAAGATAGCAGCTTGTGGAAAACTGCAATGACATGCAATGAGTGCACAGGCCGAGTGCACACAGGTAGACAGGTAGGTAAGTAGGCCGTCCAATCATTACATACTGGCCGATTGAAATTAATTTGACAAATTAGCGACAGATACCACGTTTTTTTTTATCAGAGCATTTGATTTATTGATTTCTGTTGAGATGTAATGAGAATTTCAACAAATTTAACAAAAAATGTATTTGAACAGCACTACCAACTCTACCTTTAAGTAACACACAACTATCCTTTAACACCATATTTAGCATGTGTGAAGCCTCTGACTGTAGCTGCATTTATGTTTCTAATAATCAGAATTAGAGCTCAATCAGATTCACAGTCAACACCATCAGAACAAAGTTTCTCTCAGTAGGATGAACCTTCAGCACCATTAAAAAGATGAACATTTGTCATATAAATGCCTTTTCTTCCTACATGTACTCACCCACTTGGGTTAAGTCCAAGTTGTTCTCCTGGGAAGAGCCTTTTTCAAGGGAACCATCTATGAAAACGCAATTACTAGTTTACTACTGAACACAAGGTGAGCCTTCTGTTAAATATTTCCAGTTGTATATTCAATTAACAACTTATTCCTGATTTTTCCCCTCTGGGGATCAATAAAGGTTTATCACGTCGTAAACATTTACTTCAATGCAAATACACAGGTAAAAGGAGTTTCACACCAAGAGTTTCTCAGGCTCCCGCTCCGGTATCGAAGCCTGATTCCCCGTTAACCGTGGTAACCATGGCAGGCACAGAAAGTACCATCAAAAGTAGGGCAGACATTCGAATGAGATGTCGATGCCACGAGGGCCAGTGACCAGCTCTAGGTTATCTAGAGACACCAAAGCGGCCCTGGAGGGGGCACCCGGAGGGGTTTTGGGTCTGATGTCAAGTGCACGTATCCCCGGAGGTCAGCGCTCGTTGGCATGTATTAGCTCTAGAATTGCCACCGTTATCCAAGCAACATGAGAGTGATCAAGGGAACCATAAGTGATTAATGAGCCATTTGCAGTTTCACTGTACCGGCCGTGTGTACTTCTTTAAGACAAGCATATGCTACTGGCAGGACCAACCAGGTAACCATGAAATTTAGAAATAAAGATTCGGTGAGTTCGTATGAATGCTTGCACGCCCCCGCAGAACATTCATGCTGGGGGGAAATATTCGGACAGACCTCGATTTCAGCAGATTTCCACGGATTTCTACGTTTCTACAATGGATGTTTGTTTCCAGGGTAACATGATCTTTTCATCTTTCATCTTCTTTTTCTTTTCGTCCAATGGGATGTTTTTCAGACTATTTGTGTTTTAGAATAACAAGGCCACCTCCTTCTCAGCAGCCAATAATGGACAACAAACACTGTGACAACTACCTCAACAACCAAATAAAGGACAATACATGATTCAGAGTCGCCCAGCAGCTGGGATAGGATGAAGATAGTAATGTAGTTGATATGCTCTCGCTAATGTTATATCTTGGTCACGAAGGGGCAAGACACAACAGCTAGTGTTAGCATCAAATTTGGGGTCAGATTAGTTAATATATTGTGTAGTTAACGTTAGCCCACAGGTTTTTGTTGTGTGGACAAGACATGGCACAATTTAGGAGGAAACTAACTGAGCCTCACTGATGAAAAAGGAACACGACAACAAGGATAATTCATACTGGAAACGGTGTGCATAGTTGTCATATCTGTATTTCTGCCCTGGCACACTGGTGAGAGAAGCTTTAACCAACGAGAGCTTTTAGCACTTGACTCAGGTCCATCTTTATGTTTTCTCTTGGTGGAGGGCTGGATTTGGTGTATTGTGCATATTACAGTAAAGCTATTTTTTGTCAGCCATGTGTGAAGCCATCTGTCAGATATTTGGGCAGGATTTCTGGTGGTATAATGTTTGATCAACAGGGTAGTGGTGGTGCCTTTCTCACTATATTTGAGAAACATGATTTTGCCATCGGAGGAAAAGCATTCGACACTATTCTTTATGTTGTGATATTTCTTTAAATGAAATCTGACTGGATGTGGCTGTAGATATCTGTAGATATTTATCGTAGATATTTATCAGTTCCAAAAAAATCATCTTATATATGAAAGCAAAATCCGATGAAATGGTATAATGTGATCATAAAACATTTGCAGGCAAGTTTTTGTTTATCTTATTTTAATGTCTCATTTGGAACAAATTGATTAGAAACATTTATTTTTAAATCTCTAATGTCTCACACATTTATCAAGTGTGTGTTATCTCTCACTTCTGTCTTTGAGCTTCCTTCCCTTCAAATGTCATGCAGAAAAATGCCTGCACCCAATTAAATCCAGAGTAGGAATACTGTGTACGTGCCCTAGTATCAGCAAACCCCAGTGCTCACATTTAGGCTGTGCAGAACTCAGAAAGTGTTTATCTGGGCTTTGTGAATATGAAATGAACTGAAATATGAATCTATGCTGTACATTTTGATTTGGACCTGTATCATTTAAGTACTTACTGTGTGTCTAAAGGACCAACTAAATAGAGGCTAACAGGCGGTAAAGCTAAGGATGGAAATGGTGTTACTTGAAGTGCATGAGAGTCTGTGTATGTGTGTCCATTTGTGTGAGCTGGAGAGAGACCAACAGGACAGATCTGGGACACTCGGCAGCAGAAAACTAAAACCAGGGCAGCCACTGATCCACTGAGAAACATTTCCATATGTGACAGGTTGTCCGCCTTTAATTAAGCTCTCAGATCCTCTCCATATTTTATCACAGTCATTCATATTCATCCACACCATAGTTGTGGATGTGGACAACATCGTCCCCTTCGGGGCCACACTTTACTCACGTGTGGAAACTTCCAGGCCACTGAGTAACAGCAGTCAGTGACAACTGTGAAGAAACTGTGGACGGGTGCTGTTGCTGCCGTGGGCAGCAGGGTGGATTAGAAACAGGATGAGTCAGGGGAGCCGAAGTAATGCATTTAAATCTACTGTAATAAATCTCAGAGCACTGATTATCCGCCTTATTTCCATATATTAGTCACAGCAATGACATGTTTACAAACACTCGCTAATGTCCTCTGTGTTGCTGTAGCAAGCTTTAGCAAACTATTAATAATACTGTTGATAAAAATTTGAAAATAGCTCAAGTGCTTTCAATCAATCTCCTTAGTGTGAGGAATTACAACTGTGAAAAGCAGGCAGGCTGTCTATCGATTTCCTTCACTCCACTCCAGTATAGCGCTGCACCTACACACACACACACACACACACACACACACACACACACACACACACACACACACACACACACACACACACACACACACACACACACACCCCTTGTGGCAACAATAGGCAGGACTTGACCAATCAGAATCAACTGTACAGGGCTCAGCAATAAGGACTGGCTGTTGCCTGGGGCAAGAAAAATGCCACGTCAGGCTAGTAAATCCAGCAACTCACTTGCCCAGTCATGTCCAATCAGGCAAGTGGTAGAAAATAATTAAACACATTGTCTTTTCTGTAGGTGATGAGGGATAACTGAGGACGGAGCCATCTTGCTTCCTTCTCATCTTTGTTAAGACTTGCACATGTGCAGTTCTGATCAGGAGAAAATGGTGGTGGAGACAAAGTTTATAAACTGAAGTGCAAGTGAACATTTCAATTATTGGCTGGTGGGTGGCGTTAGACAATGTGGGTGAACTCCAGATTCATTCATTCATTCATTGGGGCTAGTAAAATTTGACTTTGGGCAAGACTTCTGACGCATTAACGCTGAGCCCTGCTATGTAAATCCTGAGTCATGGACACCACTACTAGTTAACTCCTACTCTTGATTGATATGGTTGTATGACTGTATCTATGTAAGATGAAAATACAGAAAGAGTTCAGTAAAGTGTGTGTTTTTTTCCTCTCATTGTCAGTTTTTTTTCAGTTTCTATCAAAGGTCAGTGGAGGTTTTGTATCAACCACAGAGGCTCCCATGAACATACAGTAGCAACAGAGGACTGTAACGAGGACCAAATACTCAACACACTTCACTGCAGGTACTATGGACAATAGAGATGACAAAAATATGTGCTCCAACAGTCCTTTTCCCTCCAAAATTATCTTCCCTGGGAAATGCACCATCGAACAAGTGATGAGTGCAGATATATTAGTCAGACGGTCTCCATCATGGCTCAGTAGGTGCTATTTGTTATGAAAGGCTGGAACATGTGGAAAGCTGGACCTGGAGCCCACTGAGCCCACACCCTTGACTGTCAGGAAAGTGATGTTTCCAAACTGTTAGTAGAAACCATCACACTGGGATGGTCTAGACGCATTCATGTCTCATGGAATGGATGGGAAAAATGACAGATATTCACATGTTAACGACTTCACATCATTAAGAGAGCTGCATGATTACAGAGTTTATCATATGAGGATTAAAGTACTGTGTACTGACAATACTGTGTAACATCTATTAAATTGGGTTTAATTACATTTAACGTTGGAGTTTGGCTGATGTGAGGCATCAATGTTTGTTTTTCAGGCTCTATGAAATATTATTATTAAGCGCCATATGGAATATATCCTAGCAATTAATTAATTAACAATAATTATGATAAATCTACTACAACATGAATGTGGCATAAAGGATTGCCCTGGGGAACATTACATGTTGTGTCTCTGTCTCTCTATTTAAATGGTGCAGAAAAGTTTGTCGTAATGGACTATACAGTATATGTTGACCACAAGCAGGTAATTGACATTAGTGTAATCTCTATAAAACAAATTCTGCCAGTCACGTTCGAGCAAGCTTTGGTTGAATGCAGTTAAACAGAAGAGGAGGAATGCAATCTGGGAACCCAACAGCTATCGTCTGAGGATTATTTAGGCTTTTATTGGTTTAAATTAGCTTGTAAACTGGCAACTTGTGAAACAATACGGTCGTACACGTCGTCTCTCAACTCAAACTCCAGTCTTGCATCTCAAGTTGTTAACTGGGCCGTAAACAATGAGCAGCGCACAGAAGAGGAAGTCTTGTCCCGGATATCTGCTGCTTTAACCAGGAGTTACATTTATCTCTTACATTTCGCCAGAGGTTGTGCAGGTTGCAACCAACTCTTTATTAGTTTTCCACACCAGTCACACAGAATGCCACCACTGTGCATCATAAAGATGACATATTAATGCTAAATATGATAAAAGTAATTAAAGATTCCCTCCAGGCATGCTTAAGTCATATAAATAAACTCTGCTTGGAATAATAATTTGTGTGTGATATGGCTTTTAATACAGCCTGCAGGGGGGTACAAGCCAGTGTCTCCCTTGTGCCGGTCCCAAGCCCGGATAAATGCAGAGGTTTGTATCAGGAAGGGCATCCGGCGTAAAACACATGCCAAAACCAAACATGCGATGATTCACTGTGGCGACCCCTGAGGGGAGTAGCCTAAAGGAGAGAAGGTGTGATATGGCTTTTAAAATTCTTCCCACTTCATTTACAAATGAATATGTACATATTTTTCATTTCAATAGTTTGACTACTGGACACAATATTTCATCCTTAAAGGTCCAGTGTGTAGAATCTGGCAATATCCAGCGGTGAGGTGAGGAGATTACAACTAACTGAAGACTCGCCTGTGTGCCAAGCGTGTTCGAGAGCTACTGTCGACGCAAAAATGCAAATGTCTCTAGAGCCAGTTGTTGTAGATTAGAGTGTGTGTGTACAGGGGAAGTGAGTGGTGAAGCAACAGAGACAGAGCGGCGGCAATGGGTGCGAGTAATGTTATCGACGCCGGCCCAAGCAAGAAAAGTTAATAGTGTTTGGTTTGTCAGTTCTGGGCTACTGTAGAAACACGGCGGTGCAACACACGTACTCCATGAAGAGGACCTGGTCCTTATGGGGGCGGCAGTAGCTCAATTCGTAGGGACTTGGCTTAGGAATTGGAGGGTCACCAGTTCAAGTCCCCACATGGACCAAAAACTGAATGTGAAGTGGTAGCTGGAGAGGTGCCAGTTTACCTCTTGGGCACTGCCGAGGTGTCCTTGAGCAAGGCACCAAACCCCCAACTGCTCGGGCCCCCTTGTCAGGGGCAGCCCCCTCGCTCTGACACCTCTCCATTAATGCATGCATATAAGAAGAAGAAGATAGTCCTTTATTAGTCCCACGAGGGGAAATCATTTTTACACTCTGTTGTGAACTTATACACAGTACATGCAGACCTAAAACACACATACATGCATTAATGGAGAGATGTCAGAGTGAGGGGGCTGCTCCTGACAAGCGCCCCGAGCAGTTGGGGGTTTGGTGCCTTGCTCAGGGGCACCTCGGCAGTGCCCAAGAGGTACTGGCACCTCTCCAGCTACCAGTTCACACTCAGTTCTTGGTCCATGTCGGGACTTGAACCGGTGACCCTCCGGTTCCCAAGCCAACTCCCTACAGACTGAGCTACTGCCGCCCCAACTGAGCTACTGCCGCCCCTGTTATATAGGTCCTGTTTGTGCATGTATTTATTTCAGGTCCGTGTGTACTGTGTAAAAATTAACAACAGAGTGAAAAAACTGAATTTCCCCTCAGGGGATCAATAAAGTGTGTCCTCTTCTTCTTATGTAGATTTAAAGGGCTCACTCTAGGCCAAGGAAAACACAACAGTTCTTACTATCAGGTGATTATACACTAAAGAAAACACATTTAATAATATTATACTCCATTTCTCCGAATAAATTCCCTTTTGTTACACACTTTAACTGAGAAGCTCAGTATGTGTGCACTGGAGGTTTCAGGTTCTGTAACTTACATATTGGACCGTGTTTGGCTTCAGGACCAGGTGTGATGGCTCGTAAACTGAGATTTAACGCGAGCACAGCACAGCACCCCCTCCAGCAGATTAATGTGAAAGCAGCCTTTTAGTATCAAACTCTATATGGACATCACTGCACAGTGAAGCTCAAACATCCAAGTGAACAAACACATTTTAGGGTAGAGGGAAACTTTAAGAAAATGAAGTATGTGTTGTCAGAGTTTCTGTGTTATTGCCCTCAGGAGCCTGGCACAAAAGTAATATATAAATACACAGTTTATGCATATGAGCAAGACAAACATTTGACTCACCCTCCTTTGATGTAATCCAGGAAGGTGTGCTCTGACTCCACAATGAATGACAGCAAGGACACCTGAGAGACAAAAAAGGTCCAAAGAGATTATCTCATGCTTGGTAATTAAGGCAAGCTAAATCTACCAATCTCCACATTAACACTGACCTCTGAGCTAACCACCCACAAAATGACTCATCCACGCACAATGATTTTGATGCCTGGGCAGCGTATTAGTATTACAGTCACTGAGAGAACATCAATGTGGCAGTGCGCTGATGGATGATCAGTGTAATGGATAACTAGCCACAGATTTTAATTACAGAGTCACCGCATACAACAGCCAAAGTACTCAGACAGACAGTAACAAAAGCTCTGGCTCATTTCTAAACATCCATCATGACTCTTGACTAATAGGAGACAGACATGAGTCCCAGTGTGCATTACTACAGACTTGGTTATTCACCCCACTTTAGGTCACGAGAATGCTTTCTCATCTACTTAAATTCACTGTCTGGATCATAAGCCCCGAGACTGGGAGTGGAACAAAAACATTTAACACAGCTGAACTGCCTCATGCAATCCACTTGGAGGAAACTTCCTTATGAATACAAAAGCAAAGGAGGGTGCAAAGGTTGTGTGCACCAAGAGGTCAGCCTCACCGTCCCCGAGTTGATGTATCTCTTTTTCTTTATTTTCTTCTTGGCATTCACCACCTGGCATTAAGGAAGTATAGAAAAGAAGGATGACGATAATATAAACTTGCAGCACAATTGTTTTTATCCACCCTTGGGCAAGTAATAAAAACATCTTTGTCCTCCTACTGCATGTCTGTAAGGGTAATGGAGCATGGGGACTGAATCCAATAACTGCAGTAGGTGAGAATGAGATCGCATTGATCATATCTCGCAGCAAGATACAGATTATTCAGGAGGATTTTTATAAGCACCTACACTGTGCTGTACATTTTACACACACATTACCAAGCTGGGGGATGGTGGGACACGTATCTCTGTCCCAACCATTCACTTGTAACGTAGAATGATAACCACATTCAGAATGAATCACAACTTTACTGGTAATAATAATAATGCAGGAAAACACAGAAATATAAGAGTGATAAGCATGGCGAGATGATTATGAGCGATTACACAGAGCTCACCAATAAGGACTGCTGCTTGCCTGGGGAAAATAAATTACCATGTTGGGAATGGATAGTTTGGATAGAATGGATAGCCTAAAAAGTTTGTGAATTGTTATCCACACCGTCATAACTAATAGATTAAATTGCTATAATTGCTTACTCTCTGGCATCAGCAAAAAAATCTCTCTCCCGGCTCCAGCTCATCCAAAACTCTGCAGCGAGGATGAGGAAACATAACTACTAATTAGAATTGATTTTAAAATATTACAATACCTGAGAGGCCTCGCCCCTTTATTTATCAGATCTACAGTATTACCACCCTATGGGCAAGTGGCAAAAAAGATTTTTTCTTGAGCTGATGATGGATGTAGCTAAGGCAACACAACTCACAACACACACTCACTCACACAACTCATCACATACGGACGCTTTGTCAGACCCCTTTGCGCCACCTTCTTGGTTGCAGTAAAGTTAATGTGAATTAAACAAAAACACTTGCTTAGGTTTAGGCAACAAAACCATAGTTAAGTTTAGGGGTGGAAAAGGCTTAAAATTACTACGTTTTTACAGTGCAAATGTGACTTGATGTGAACACCGGACATGAACGAACTGTGGATTGTAAAGTGAAAGTGAAACATAACACAAACAGTGGTCTCCTGGATGAAAACCTTGTGTGGACCCATCCACCTCCCCTCTCGTCAGCACCGTGTGTCTCTTTCGCTCTTTATACTACGTCACCATGTTTACTGTTGCCACAGATGGATTTATATTGTAGTTTATGGAAAGCCTGTTGCATCTCCTAGAGGTGAAAGAGAGCATTTTGCAGCAGTATTGAACGTAGACGGCTGTGACAAAGCCTTGGTATTTGACTCCCTGGGAATGAAAACGCGCCGGCTAAGGAGTCAGTACAATACCGATTGGGCCCTAACAAGAAAATAAAGAAAAGGTTTATGAGTTGAAGGGCAAGGGCTAGTGAGTATTGCAATTATCCTGGAAACAGGAGTTTATACGGGTGGCTTTAGAGAATGTGGGCACAACATCAGATTAATTTACTTGAATAAAGATTAAACATGACATTAACTTTTAAACTTTTTTTTCTCTTTGTTCTTACTTTATAACCGCTAAAAATCATTTAAAAAAATTGAATAAGGGCAAGTAAAAATTTGGGCAAGAAGATTTGGTCAGCGAGTGAAAAAAAAAAAACTGACCCTGAACCCTGTTACAGTACTCTCTGCTTTAAATTAATGTTTAATGCATTTAGAGCCTGCAGGCGAAAACATGTGTGCAACAGTAAGTCATCGGGGTCCAATATCTCTGCTGCTTATTCTATGGGTCTGCACTCACAAACATAAAGCACAAGCCTGAAGGAAACTGTGCCATGAAATTAAGTAAAATCTGTCTTTGTCCTTGTTCTGCCTCTGTGGTTTCTGATGCTACTCCTCAAAAAGGGACGATGCCTCATAGCGCCGCGGCCATCACTCAGTCACTGTCACATTCACATTACATCACACACACATCACCCTCAATTACACCAACCTCTGTTGGCATTAGTCTGCTGTCATCTCACATCATGGAGCTAATGTTTGCGGGCCCCGTTCACGTCATGTTGAGTACACGGGATTCTGACACCATGGCCAGCGACTTATTCGAATTCTGTATTTGTCAACAGTGAAAAGGTGGTTTCATGTCGTGTTGGAGCACCTCTTGAAATTGATTCAAGGGCACCACTGACCTGGCAAAGAGCGGATGAAGAAACTGCTGTGTTTCATTTTCTAATTAAAAACCAGAAAGGTTTGGTGAAGGGTAATGGATGCACCTTCTTCTGTCATATCAGCAGTGTGAAAGGGCAACTCTGCATGCCACTCACTGATTCTGGCTCTCTCACTCTCCCCCTCACCTATCGCCATCTACTCACCACCCTCTCCCTCTCTTTTGGCCCTGTTCGTTCCTTAAGCTGCCTCCATGACTAATTCAGAGGCTAATGTAACATGGCAAGTGTTTTAATGAGCAGAGACCAATAGGAGCCTTACAGTAATACCCAATCTAACCCTCCAAAAGACCATTCAAAAAAAAAAAAAAAACTTGATATCCCATTTGTAGTCTCCCCACAGAAACACCGTTCCTCATCTGGTCAGCTGCACCACTTGACCTCTCAGAAGCTTAATAATGTGCAGGGTGAGCAGAGACAGAGGAGGCCAGCTGTTAATCTCCAATAGCCACAAATCTGGCACCACAGCTTCTCATTAAACGTTGGATAACAAGACCTTGCTGAGCCAAAGGGTGCACTGATTTGTCTTCAATCGAAGTTTGTTTCTCACACTTGTTCCCAGGAATGGAGCTTAGGCCTGTTTTTGTGCCAAAGAGGCATCCATACTTTATTCAGCAATATGTTGCTCACAGTTCTGTTCAGCTGCAGTGTGCTCCATGTGCTGTACTTGACTTGAAACACATTAAGTATTGGGTGTGGACCATAGACTGTATAGAAGAAGAGGATGTAGTCACCATGACCACCACTGCGTTCCATTTAGTTCGGAAATCGGAGGTCAGAGACGGGAATGATGTCACACTCAAGTTGAACGCGTTGTAGTACAACAAGTCAGAAACCTGAATGGGGTTTGTTCCAGCCAGCAGTGCTAGTTGATAATGCCTTACACTGGCATTCTGCACATACAAACACAGTAGCAACATGTCCACAGATAGAAGTAGGACAGTATATATTAATAATAGTTAGCAAGTGTTAACATACAGTATTTAGTACAGCTGTTTTACTGCTGATGCACGGAGCAGCCATCTTGGATTTTGAGGTTGGTGAGGTTCATCCAACATTCCCAGTCCGAAATCCAACTTTAGGGGCTGTTCCAGTTGAAATTTCTAACTCTGTTAAAAATAAAATGCAGCAATCCCCCATTTGTTTGTGGTCTGCCATTTTGAAGTCTTGAGTACTGCATTTTGTCCATCGCCATCTTGTTTTTTTGCAACCAGAGGTGACACGAGAGGGTGGTGCTAAGTACAACCCAACACTAAATAAGACATTTTTAGGTCACCAAAATATTACAATTAACTTTTGTGACCTAAAAACACACTGTGAAAAGATTAAAGTTGTAAGATGAAAATGCAGACAACTCCCAGACCAGACAACGCCATGGTAGCGACCTGTGAATCACAAGGTAGCCCCGCCCTAAAGCATCCCCTGCTTTATGGTCTATTTGACTCTAAATGGGACCATAATTAACTAAATGACCATCATGCTGTATAGAGGAAGACTTGAAACTAGTGATTGAGACCATAAACTCACGTTTACAATACAATTCTCATAGGCTTCTATACAATCAGACTTCCTTTTGCAACCAGAGGCGTTGCCCCCTGCTGGCTGTTAGAGAGAATGCAAGTTTAAGGCACTTCAGCATTGGCTTCACATTTTAGAGCCGAGGTTGCCCACTAGTGTGGATGCACAGAAATCTTACATGTAGAAATAGAGATCAGGCCTTCAGAATCAGAGACCATAAATATCATTCAATATTTAGACAATTTTCTAGATAAGTCTAGATAGCGCTGTGATCTTAAAAATGGTTATAAACAGAGGTTAACTTTTTAATGAATTGTATAGCTCCAATCACTGTTTTAAATGAAGCTCCTCTGCTCCGAGGCTAAACAGAGAGGGTGATAACAGTATCAACGTCGTTCAGTATCGATTATTTTTATTTCCACTCACCTCATAGACGTTTAACTGGTTCTGACCTCGACATAGCTCTTTATAGCTAGTGGTGAATTCACCGATGAAATCGTGACTGGAGAAAAGACAGAAAAGCTGCATAACATAATGCTCATTCAGATACAGGAGGTGCAACCTTGAGAGCTATAAGACAAAAGTAATTGAAAGAATAACACCACAACCACTGATGAAGGAATAGCAAGAAATTAGAAAAGACTGTCAATGTGATGAAAATGTAGTTTGTAGAGGAGCTAAAGAGAATCATGTTGACAGTGGAAATTTCCTAAATTACATAAATTAGGTATAACTACTGTTTGTGTTTGCATCCATTACCTCCCGTCTCTGTCCCAGTCATACACCTCCACTTTAATTGTCCTGTAAAACACATCAAAAGAGAGGTAACTGTAATATATGAGCCACTACCTAAATGTCCTTGAGGGGAAACTCCACAGACAGCATTTCTGAAATGACACAGCAAAGAAAAAAGCTATTATAGCTCATTAATTGTTAGTGAAGGCTGAATTAAATTAATCAGAGAGTGACATGTGGCGTGTGTGGCATGCAAAAGATGCAGACGTCTTTCTGAGGAGCTAAGAAGGGTGACAAAAATGTGTTAATGACAAATCATTTAACCTAGACTGAGACCAATACAAATCCACACAGCTTAGTTTGTCAGTCTTCAAAAAAGTCTTGTCAGAGCCAGCTGGTAAAATGCCATCAAGGATTTTAATGAATTGTTTACTACAGTGTTTGTGTTTCTCAGAGTTTGAGGTTGATAGAGATGCCAGTGTTTGGGTAAATCCTCTCCCTGCACATGCCAAAGACTGAAAACTAACCTCTGGGGAGGAAACGTATTTTGCAAGTTCCCGAAATAAGTTGGAAGGCAAAAAAACACAAACGAGCAAGACTGAGATAATTCACTGAGAATGCAGAAAGTGCTTCATCTGATGGAAAGATCAGTGTCTAGCCCCTCTCCTCCCATCGGCTGCTGTCAATCATGTGTTTCTGGGTCCAGAAGGAAGCACGGTGCTGGAGGGCTGCCCTGTTATCCTGACCTGAACTCATTCCGTCTGCACTTACCTTAACGGTTCCCCTCCTATAACAAATGTGTGCGACCCATGTGGTGCAGAGAGAGATAAGACAAGAACTGTACCATAAATCTGTGTCGTTCTCGCTTTCAAGTTTCTCACTTTAAAGCTTCAGTAGGCAAAGTATTTTTGGCATCATTGGGCAACAACTCCATAATAACCTTTCAACATATTGTATTTAAAGTGTTCTGAGAGAAAACTAGACTGCTGCACCTCCTCATGGCTCTGCTTTCAGGATTTAAAACATCTAACCTGCGACCGGAGACCAATCACAGGTCATTTCAGAGAGAGAGCTTTCCTATTGGCTGTTCTAGAAATACAGATGCGTGTGCACGTCCCTTCAGTTTAAGCCTGATTCAACGGCAGATTATCCTGCAGGAAAAGTTGTTACTCCATCATAGGCGACAACTGCCTACACTACAAAGTGACCCAAAAAAAACAGGCGGGCTTATCAAAAAGAGTCTGACAATATTGGCAAAGCATCTCAGAGGAGAGAAAATGTTGCTTTATGCCTTATGTTCATGGCTGTGACTAGTGCTGTGTGCTAGCCTCACAGTTACAGCAGTAGCCCAGAGAAAGCAAAGTTTCCTCTCCATCTCTCTAATAGTTTATCCTTTTGCCTGAGCTCACCGTGGATGTATAAAGAAACAAAGCTCACAGCTGCGGAGCAGCCATGACAGCTACAGTTAGCAGAAAGTTGAACTATGAGCAACACTTTCTCTCCATCTCTGAAACGCTTCACTGATGTTGCAGCTCACTAGAGCCTCAAATCACAGTTTGTCTTTTCAAAGGGCTTTACAGGCACAAGTGTGTAAAGAAAACAAGACGGTATCAGGCTCACAATTACAATCAGGATTTTGTACTGACGAGTACTTACAGTTTATTGTGTGTATTGTGTATTATGCTCGTCTGGTGGGAGGGGCTTAGGACAGAGAGGGAAGAGAGGAGAGCTGCAATATCTCCATTTTGGCTATTTTTTTTTTTTTTTTTTTTTGTTTTCCAGAAAACTGCCTACCCTGGGGTACCACTTGAATCACATTTTTTTTGCTCAATAATGCCAAAAATAAACTACCTCCCCCGGCTTTAAATACTAAGACAACATGTAACACTAATGTGTTTTGACACTCGGGCAGATGATTCCCCCGTGATGCGTCAGTCAACATCAATTTACTTAAATGTGATTTTCTTGAAACTAATCACTGATCACGGTCATGAGCAGCACTACGACACGATTAACTCTGCTGGTGAAGATACAGAGAATTAGTTCCCGGATCAATCTTTTTTCGGTTCCTACACTCGCTGCATGTTTCAGTGGAAATGAGAGATTTCACTTTCTGATCGCTATTAAAGCCAAAGATGATTACATGAGATTTGACAGATTCACATAAGGCTGAGAGACGTGACTCAGAGGGAATAAACTGGATCATTTCTGCCTCCGATTTACAAGTAAAAGATGGTGCACGGAGGAAATATGAAGAGGAAAATATGAGGCTTTTCTGCACCGGAGCATCGGCCATCGTGGGACCTCTCTCCCTCACATCTCAGATCTGGATCTTTGTCCTCCAGGAGACAGCAGGTCAAAACCAAGCCAACTGCAATTATGACAAATCCATTATATTTAAAAATAATCAAAATTTTGACCCGCTAAGAAGAAGTGAATCAAAAGAATGAAAAATCTGCTGCTCAATCTTGGAAATAAAGCACGCCAAAAAAAAAAAAAAGCAAACTGTAGATATTTCATAGGAAACATCAGGGAAAACCCTAAATCGGTGTAGATTTATGTTGCTATCAAAATCCTCAAAGGGAATCAGGCTTCTTTCATGCTTCCACTCCATCTGTCTGACCCAATTAGCTTCTGCAGGCAGGTGAGCAGAGACGGGATCGAAGTGAAGAACCTTGGTTGACACCCAGCGTGGGGGAGAGGGCAGGATTTGACATGTTGTTTGATGACTTCTACACACTCTTATGCTGCTGCCTGGCTCCACACACACAAACACAGACACATACATACACACACATAGCAGGGCTGCTCTGCTGTTCGCAGCCACCTGCCAACACCCATAGAACGACCAGTACAGCCACTCTTCACTTTCTCTCTCCTCTGATTTTTTATCTTCCTGCCAAAACTCTTCCTGCTCCACAGATTTCCCACAAGGCCCTTTGTTCTGAAGAGATTCAGATAAGATAGGAGCTGCCACTGGAGCAGAAACTTAAAATGCTCTGAAACAGAGAAGTGAAGTCCCTCCCCTTCAGGTGGACCACCATAGGACCTTATTTCATTAAAAAAAAAATATGTACGGTAGCCAACGGTGAGAGACAATCCCTGCAATCAAGTTTGAATTGTGCCATCAATCACACATATGATGTTTGTCATTTTAAAACACAACTTTTCAAGTCAAGAAAGTCGCAGTTTGACATAAAATTATTGAAGTATAAGACTGTAAAAGCACTGTATGTAATTAGAAAGACGACACACCCAAAAGTGGCGTAAGTGACGTCTCTCTCTGGAGCTACGATGCCTGTGTTTCGTACTGAGATGAACTCACACCAGCAATGGGTCTCACTCATTCTTTTGCATCCCGGCTGCTCAAGAGTTACTGGATGAAATGCATCAGGTAAGATAACATTACATCTGTGCGTGGAACATAGCTAAGTTCGCTAGTTAACTAGTGTTGGTGGCTTATACTGAGCGAGATGAGAGATGTAGTTCACTGAACGGTTTCACACAAAACTAAATGATACTATGACAAGCTGAGACTTTTGTGACTTGCAAAATTATATTTCAAATGGACAAACATCATATGTGTAATTTATGGTACAAGTGAAACGGGAACAAAAAATATTTGCCTCTCGCCATTGACTACCCTACATATTGTTTCTGAAACAAGGTCCCATGGGTGGTTCCTATTTCCCTTAAAGCTCCCCCTACTTTTATCTACGAAAAGCTGAGTTCCTCTGACGTCATCACCCTAAAACGAAAAAAAAAAAAAAAAATAGAAATCCTCAAACAAAATCCAATTCGAATAAAATAATTCAGTGTATTAAAATAGTTTTTTCACATTAAGTCAACTTTCTTTAAAGGGACTCAATGTAAGAATCATAAATAGTTTGTTAACAGCGACACCTGTGGCCGTTAAGTCAATGACAGTCAGCGTCCTGTTGCTACGTAGACACGAACGAGCATCGGTCAAAACAGTGAAGCAACACACATTTGATTGACAGCTAAAACCCCAATATTGCTATATATTTCACCTGCTTAGCAGTAATGTTAGCAGACCAAATGAAGGTCTCTCCATGAATCAATGCTGATCCTAGTGTTAACTCTTAACGGCTTCAGCCTCCCGACTGTGGTCAGAAGTAAAAGGGGAGACACCGGAGTTTTGGTTCGTTACTCTCTCCAAAGCTCCGACCCTTCACTCAGCAGCAGCAAATGAGAAGGAAAATCGAAGCAAGCGGTCAGTGGAGCAGAAGAACGTTGGTTTTAGCTTTGTAAATATCAAGTCAGTGTTCAATGGACGTTGCAGTTTGTGCAAAAATAAATGCTGCAGCTCTTCAAGACGAAAGGAGGTTTCCAGTGTCTTGTTTCTGTGCTGCTGAGTGAAGTGATGGAGCGAGTATGGTAGCAACTCCGGCCCTGGAGACCAAAGCTACAGTCTCCCCTTTGTCTTCTGACCACGATCGGGAGGCTGAAGCAGGAAGAGTTAACACTGTTTTGCAAGACAGGCTTCACTAAATATGACTTTGCTGTTTTGTGACAACGTCTTGACGGATTTGCCAAGCGAATGTAGACACATAATATGATCTCTTTTTTGGTAACAACTTTACTTTTTACAGCATTAGAGCCAAAATGCTTGTTGGTTATTGTGGTTAGATTAATATAATTTAGGGTGCTGTTTTATTACTTCTAGACCACCCTTGTGGAGGCAGTAGCTCAGTCCGTAGGGACTTTGCTTGGGAACCGGAAGGTCGCTACTTCAAGTCCCACATGCTCGGGTTGGCTGTCAAAAGCAGCCCCCTCGCTCTCTCCATTAATGCATGTATATAGGTGCTGTTTGTGCATCTACAGTTGTATGTGAACCCTTTGGAATTACTTGGATTTCTGCATAAATTGTTCATAAAATGAGTTCTTCATCATTCTTCATTATTCAATGTGATCTTCATCTAAGTCATAACAGTAGACAGAGTCTGCTTAAACTAATACAGCACAAAAAAATATATGTTTTCATGTTTTTATTGAACACAACATGTAAACATTCACAGTGCAGGGTGGAAAAAGTATGTGAACCCCTAGGCTAATGACTTCTCCAAGAGCTAATTGGAGCCAGGAGTCAACCAACCTGGAGTCTAATCAATCTGATAAGATTAGAGGTGTTGGTTAAAGCTGCCCTGGTCTATAAAAACACACAGCAGTTTTCAGTTAGCTGTTCTAAAGAAGCATTGCCTGATGTGAACCATGTCCTCCCACAAAAGAGCTCTCAGAAGACCTCAGATCATGAATGGTTGACTTATATGAAGCTGGAAAGGGTTACAATAGTCTCTCTAAAAGCCTTGATGTTCATGCGTCAACAGATTGTCCTCAATGGAGAAAGTTCAGCACTGTTGCTACTCTCTCCAGGCGTGGTCATCCTGTAAAGATGACCACAAGAGCACAGCGCTGAATGCTCAATGAGGTGAAGAAGAATCCTAAAGGGTCAGCTAAAGACTTACAGAAATCTCTGGGACATGCTAACATTTTTGTTGACAAATCTACAATGAGTAAAATATTAAACTAGAATGGAGTTGATGGGAGGACACCACGGAGGAATCCACTGCTGTCCAAAAAAACATTGCTACATGTTTGAAGTTTGCAAAAGAGCACCTGGTTGTTTCACAGCACTACTGACTAAATATTCTGTGGGCAGATGAAACCAAAACTGAGGTGTTTGTAAGGAACACACAACGCTGTGTGTGGAGAAAAAAGGCTCAGTACACCAACATCAAAACCTCATCCCAACTGTGAAATATGGTGGAGGGGCATCATGGTTTGGGGCTGCTTTGCTGCCTCAGGGCCGGGACGAATTACTGTTATCAACGGAAAAAATGAATTCCCAATTTTATCAAGACATTTTGCAGGAAAACTTAAGATCATCTATCCGCCAACTGAAGCTCAACAGAGGATGGTGATGCAACAGGACAACGACCCAAAGCACAGAAGTAAATCAACAACAGAACGGCTTCAACAGAAGAAAATAGGCCTTCTGGAGCGGCCCAGTCAGAGTCCTGACCTAAACCTGATTCAGATGCTGTGGCAAGACGTCAACAGAGCGATTCACATCAGACATCCCAAGAATTCTTTGTCTTCTTCTTCCCTGTACATACAGTTGCTGCCCCCTTTGTGTGCATAAAGCAGGAGAGCAAATAGGTTTTTGACCGCAGGGAAAATGTTGCTTTTGAAAGGCTAAACACCAACAAATATGAGTTGAATTTTTCAGTAGATTTTGCCACGAAATATCAGAAAAAATAAATTCAATTAAATAGTTGTATATACAGACTTTCGTATAAATTATCCAGTATGTATATTATTGTGGTTTTAGTTATACATGAGCAAATCTAATTCTAATAACTTAGAGCAGACAAATCCTGGTGCAAACCTGTGATCTCTGGCGCCGCTCTCAGGGGGGCCAGGACCCCAGACTGGGAACCACTGCCATAGCGGTTATCGGAAGGGGAGGGACTTTCTATGCTGTGGACAAATCAATGCAAAGCCAGGCAAGGTAGCATGCAGTCAGAGACAGGCCTGTAATGATTCTCTGTTACAGCAGCAGATAAAATAATGGCAGAAAATCAATGGTGTCTAAATTTGACACACCCAAAACATTTTAAGGTAAGTACACAGCATACTGAAGGGCTGTGTGGTTTTGATTTCCACTGGAAAAAACACACTCACACATCGGAGTGTGTGAGTTTGCAGAACGCTTCATAGCACATCATCATTCATCTTACCTGTCATAGTCTCCGTTGCAGAGCGCTCTGACGGGGATGGAGAAGGGCTGCCACACAGGGTTCAGCGTGTTCTTCACCACTTCTGTCTTGTGGCAGATGGTGAACCTGGAGACGCAGGTCGACAAGAATGTAAAATCCTACAAGATATATCTCTAAGAAAAATCTTTCCGCTATGCTTTGCTTCGAGCCCTTGCCTGCATGAATTTATCTTTATACCGCTGGGCTCAAGGGATTTGAATCTGATTCTCTCGACCATGGTTCACTTCCTCTTTGATCTCCATGGCCTCCTACCTGTCTTTGATAGGCTAAAATAAAATAACCCATTGAGAAGCAGAAGCAAGAGACAAACTTACGTGCCGTCCTCGTTGCTTCTGTAGAAGACCATGAAGGGGTCTGACTTTCCAAAGAAGTCCTTTTTATCTAGCTTGTTGGCACAGAATTGCATGGTGGCGTAATCCTACGGACAAAGGGAGAAAGCAGAGAGACAGAGAAATGAAAAGACAAAAAAGTAAAAGGACATTGTAAATCCATGCTTCTTCTCCCTCTGTTTGCTGCCTGTTGTTTGTTTATACATGCTGTGTGCCAAGATATAAAAGCACTGAAGCACCAAATAAAAGCAAAGTGCTGACTGAATCCTAATAAGAGCGAGACCAGCCAGTGGGCGCTCGCATCCAAAACCTGCAAATGCATTCATTACCATTTCTTCATTATGCAACTCCTGCATAACAACAGTGGATGAGATAAGTGGTATCAAATTGAAAATACCTTGTTGTGCTGCATGTAATCATAGTAACAGTATGAGAGACCATGCAGAGGCACAGAAATGGAGTCTAAAACCCTGCATATGGGGGGGCTGTGTACAAAAAGGATGTGGAGGGTGTGAGTGCAGCTAATGATACATTAGAAAGGCTGGTATTACCATAATTATACTCATTTAGGCAGCGTTTCAATGTGCGCTGTCATTACAAGGACAATGAACATGCCCCATAATGGTCTTGGTTCCAGATTGTCTCCGTGGTCAAGATATTAGTCTGCATTGTAAAATAATGAAGGGTACAGACTGGACAGGTAGACGTCCATATCAGAAAAAACTTTGCATAACTGACAGCTTTTATCTCAGTGTTGTATGGGACTTTTTAAAACACTTTTCAGCCCAGCAGCATACTGCATATACAAGTGTCTGATCATCATATGTGAAAGTATTAGATGTGATACCAGAGGACATTCAACTGATAGAGAGCTGTTTTTTTATCCCGCTGGTCTCCCTGAGCTTTTAGGTTTTGAAGTGCAGCTATTAGAACTGAATCAGTATGGCGCTGTGCAGGGTTTCTATCGATTGCTTTGACCCGCATCAGTGTGGTACGCTCTGCCTCTGACCCGACTGTCACTAACCCCCATCACATCCCTTTGTGCCTTGGACAGGACACAGACCAGCCTCTGATGGGAGAAAGGTGGACGCCACTACACAGATAGTAAAATAATTCTGAAAATTGATCTAATTTGCAATCAGCATTGTGGAAATGTTAAGATGACATGAGCTGATTAAAACAGTCAGTTGGCGCTAACTGAAGCAGGGCTGTTGTCTACCTATTGTATAACAACAAACAAAAGGTTTTTCGTGTCCTGTTCCATTACAATCAGCTGTTCATCCCGGTCCTATGTTCCCGATGTTCAGTGTCATTTTCATTGCACAATATTGTAATTTTAAACCTAACCAAGCAGTTATTTCCTAAACCTATCTAAGTGCTTTTGCTGCCTTATCCTAGAGTAACGCCAAGGGCAACTAAAGTGGTTTTGATGCCAAAAATAAAGAGACGCCAAGGGGCGTTACAAAGCGGCAGTATATTATGTGATGCGTTGTGATGAGAATGTGTTGGCCATTCCTACACAATTCTCCAACCATGTATTTTCTATGAGTATGTAACTACATACATCTGAGAAATTATACCTGGCTCTGACAAAAACAGGCTAAAACAAACTAAAACTAAATCTTTCTGAAAAACTGAAACTAAACTAAAACCAATCTAAGATTAAATTAAATTAAAATTAAATTAAATTAAAACTAATTGAAAAATCAAAGCTATTATAACCTTGGTAGAGAGCAATAGTTCCACTTTGTGCAGCTGGACACAGCTTAGCCCAGTTACAGAGACATCCAGTGTGCAGTTTGTACCTGAAGAGCTCATCAGTGGAATAGCTTTTTCACCAAAACACCTGATTTGCTCTAATGTTCCCATTGTGGCTTGTTTTGTGGATTTAAAGTGTGCTTAGGTCAGTTATCCCAGCCCTTAAAACAGAGGCATCCTGTAACTGTCCTGCTTAAATCTCACACGGCCTCTGAAATTACACTATCATGGCAATGCGGTGCCTTAAGCCTTCATTAGCTACAGATAACACAGACTCACTTTGGTGCCTAGCAGTGTTCTCTCATTAAGTGGAGAAAATATGCAGAACATTCATTTCAGCCACTGAGGTTTAGGAGCAGCAGGGGAAAACTGAAGCTCTCTGCTCCACCAAGATATCGCTGCATGGGGTGAGTAGTAGAGCAATGCACAATGGCACTTTCAGAGAGTGAGACCGGTCTTTCAAAGGAATGAGAATACCTGAAATATGTTACATATGCTTATGACCTCCTCAGGATTGTAGTGAATCACTGAAAGAATCACGAACTGGAGGATTTTATTAATCATAACTAAACACATTTTCTTTGCATTCTTCTTGCATCGCTCCATTCATTTGGGGGTTTGTCTATTATGACTGTAAGCCTCAGGTGAAGGATTTTTGTCAGAAAATGGAACAAAAAACTGCAGTGATAATTGAAGAATACTTGCTTGAGGGAAATATGTCATAAAATCCAAATCATCAGTGGTAATTGGTAGGAGTGAGGAAAAATATATTTTTAAAATATAGTTTGTGTGGCAATATTATATAGATATATGGACATCAAGTATCGACCTTTTATCGCGAGGGATGTCAAAGTCAACGCGATAATAACGTGCTAATGCAAACACCACTGATTTTTTTTTAACACATTAATGCAACTTGTGATGTTTAGGTTGTAGCAGGATCCGTTTTAAAGCTAAAGTGAAGCTACTGGTATCAGGTGCTGGTAAAAAGGGTCTCTTGACCTCTGACCTCAAGATATGTGAATGTAAATGGGTTCTGTGGGTACCCATGAGTATCCCCTTTACAGACAAGACCACTTTATGATAATCACACATAGTTTGTGGCAAGTCATAGACAAGTCAGCACACTGACAGCTGTTGTTGCCTGTTGGGCTGCAATTTGCCATGTTATGATTTGAGCATATTTGTATGTTAAATGTACCTGTGAGGGTGTCTGGAAAATAATGTTGTTTTTAGCTGGTTATTGATTTCCAATAATACATAAATTTGCAGCATATTTGTCCACTCCCGTGTTGATAAGTGCATTAAATACTTGAATACTTTAAGGTACATTTTGATCAGATAAAAAATGTGATTATTTTGTAATCAATTGTAATTAACTATGGACAATCATGTGATTAACTGCGATTAAATACTGTAATTTATTGACAGCTCTATTTATTATATAAACTATTAAGCTCTTAACAATCCGCCGGCCCACCGTCTTTTAGAGGTTGTAGCCAACACCGACCATGTCATATCAGCTTGTCAGATAATAATAATAATAATAATAATAATAATAATAATAATAATAAAAATTATGCAATATTTTGGCAAGGACAAACTGTCATGGCCATTTTCAAAGGGGTCCCTTGGCCTCTGACCTCAAAATATGTGAATGAAAACTATGAGATGAACAAAGAAAACTCTCTCTCTCTCTCTCTCTCTCTCTCTCTCTCTCTCTCTCTCTTATATATATATATATATATATATATATATATATATATATATATATATATATATATATATATATATATATATATATAAAACAGGTAATAATAAGAATAATTTGAAGTTGAAAAAAGGTAATGTATCGTGGGGCCTCTGGTGATTCCCAGCTCTAGTAACTGGGCTTATTGGTGAGTATAGAGTCTCTGTGAATGGAAAGCAGGTGAGTATATACAGTACATACTCAAGAGAGAAAGACATGGAAGAACTATAGTATGTATCTTTATATGGACTAAACCACATTAACCATACAGACTAAACCATATTTGAAAACAAAAATAAAAACCTCTTTGTCATGGTGTATGTAAAGTGTTGTGTGGTTTGCTCAGATCAAATCAGGCAGAGCTGCTGGACGGTGACGATGATCTAAGAGAGCGCCAGCCGCTGCTCAGCATGTCGTACAGTATGTGCCAGAGTTAACGACAGCCAAGAGGAAGCCTTTGATCCATGCAGAGGCTGTTGCTCCGCCTAATGATACCTGACAAATCCACCACGAAGGTGAGAGCCAACCTGCCCCTCCTCTCAGCTAACAGTCCCTGCACAACTTCCCCAGTCGATTCCCACTCTGCTGGTTTCAGTTTCCCCAAACAAGAGTTGCGGTGTTTACCTCAGGCGAAGCAGCAACTCAGCTGCCACCGTTTATTGGTCACAGGTGGATTACAGAATAAACACTGTCCAGATGGATGGTCGCAGTTCCAAACCAAACTGCTATAATTCACCGACGTGGGTACTCACAGCATGGTCTTCAGAATATTAAGTTATAATATGCATTTTCTTTCAGTCCCCATCTCTTTACTCAAACATGAGGTATTTCCATTCAAATCCTGCGTAAACAGGGCAAGTCTGGAGCGACATGTCAAGTCTTTGTCTCTCTAATTGAGTCTGGGAGAAAGGAAACGGTCATTTGTACCAGAAATGATGATTTGCATTTATATTACAAAACTGCTTCTTGAAGTGGTGCTTTGCAGCGATTATTCTTACGTGTATCATTGCAGATGCACTGCACCTGATGAGTCACAGCAGCACTTCAATGACTCGGCTTGCTTCAATCCAGCAGGAACTAAATCAGTAATGTTATCATGGCACTTTCATTATAAGCAGCATGGCATATCTGTCTCACTCTGATCAGGGGCCGTGTATTTGTCAGGAAATAAATGGCGCCATTAGTAAAACTTGCTCAAAGTCAGGCACAACTACTATGAAACCTGGTGCTTTTTACTCAACATGTAAGCTTTGAACCATTAGATGCTTACATGCATTAAGAGATCATGAAACATTCATACAGTAGTTGTAGCTCAGTGGCTTGCTTTATAGCCTCCGAGGGAGGCCAGTTGTTCTGGCCAATAATTCTTGCTCCTTTGCTGCACTGGCAGCGGTATAATGTGATTATTTACTATCTTCATTTAGCAGTGCCGAGAGAAAGCCAATGGGCATTAGTGGACACCGGTTATTAACACAGATTCATGGATTAACACACCACACAGAGGAGGAAAAGTCTGTTTTAGTGATTGGGATGAAGGCAAGCTCATTAAATAGCAATTCAATCTCATAGCGTATTCACTATGTACACAATTTCCATTTGACAAGTGCAATTGCAAAGAGACATGGCGTATCCTGCTGGTTTAATGGGGGTTGTTATGACACAATATATCTAACTGAAGTTGAGGCTATTAAACACGCCACTTCACTTCAGCAGGTTTTGCTATATGCATTATGTGACATATACAACATGCACCATTTCCCTTCAGTATGCCTCATACGATTTCACTGTGACCATAACATAATCAGTTACACTCAATTCAATTGCCACTGTTAAAGGGCTCAATTCAAATTAGATCAGTGAACATTGCAAAACATTTATTATGAAACCTACATTGTGAGCAGAGTACAAAATATACGCGTTAAACCGTATAGACTCACTCTGCAGTTTCCCAGCTCCTCAGCAGACAAGATGATGGTCCCACATTTCTTCCCAGGTATGCCGCTGTGAAAACAAATAGAAATCATTCACTTTCACAACAAATACTGCTCACAGCACAACGTTAAAGATTCACTCCATCATTTTGTATGATGCTTAAATAGCATTAAGAGGCACTGTGTTGACTTTTGCAATACCCACAAGTCATGCAATGGAGTAAACTTCACACAACTATGATCTAAATTTGTCAATGGTTGATGGAGGAGACGATTGTTGTTATTTTAGCTGCAGCATTAAGCATTGCTGGCGAGTCCAGCTGTTTCTTAAAAGAGGGCTAAAGGACACCTTTAGGAGCAAGAGCTCACTTTCTCCACACACTCCACAGTTTTGATTTATCTCCCTCAGTATACCAAACACAAAGAAAATAAACCGAAAGATTAACATTCATAAGGATGTTTTTAGCAGTCACACTTTCAGTTGAGGCTGTTAATAAAGATGTGTTTTGACATAAAATTACAGCTTTTTTTTTTTTTTTTTGCAGCTCCCATAATGCAGGGCGAGGCCTGAGTGGCTTGCTAAAGGTTCAACGAATAAATCTGAGGATGCAAAGTCAATTTGTAAACCTGTTTCAATCTCTGTCCAATGTAATTCACAGACATCCCGCGCTCCTCTGACACTATTATTAAAATTAGAAATTAAAGAGTTACGCTGCTTTTAAGTTTGGATCAGTGATGCAGTAACATTAGTCGATGTTAGCAGACTAGCAAATGCACACCAGATTTGACAATGGCTGCAGAAAATAAGGCCAATAAAAGGCCACAATTATAATATTTTCAGGGTTTTTTTCACAAACGTGAATGATAAATGTGTGTATTTCATTTGCGGTGTGAGCGTGTCGGTTGGTAAATATGAAACATACAGTGTCATTTCACCAAAGTCTACAGCAAGTTTTCACTGGACTTTTTGACTGGTAACTGAAAAAAGTAAGTAAGGCTGTCAAAGTTAACGCAACAATAACAAAAATAAAAAAAATATTTTTATGCCACTAATTTCATTAAGGCATTAATGCAACGTGATTTGCGGTTCATATGAAACTGAGAAGGAGGGTAAATAACGCTCCTAACTTGCGTTAAATTTTGGTGAAGAAAAACTGGCACGGCCATTTTCAAAGGGGTTCCTTGACCTCTGACCCCCAGATATGTGAATGAAAATGGGTTCTCTGGGTACCCACGAGTCTCCCCTTTACAGACATGAACACTTAATGATAATCACATGCAGTTTGGGGCAAGTCATAGTCAAGTCACTGACACTGACAGCTGCTGCGGCCTGTTGGGCTGCAGTTTGCCATGTTACGATTTGAGCATATTTGTATGTTAAATGCAGTACCTGTGAGCGTTTCTGGATAATATCTGTCATTGTTATGTGTTGCTAATTGATTTCCAATAATAAATATATACATATTGCATGAAGCAGCAGATTTGCCCACTCGTCACAAATGTCCCTTAAGATACATTTTGAACAGATAAAAAATGTGCAATTTAATCGTTATTTGTTACAGACAATCATATGCTTAATCATACAAACAACAGTCTCTGTTTCCCAAATTGATGAAGAAGGCCAACACAGCATCAGAGGCTTTGTTTAGTGGAGCACATCCTAACAAAACACAAAAAGCCCTTCACCTATGGTGAGACTGTAATATAGGCGATGACTGCAGTGGCTGAAACATTATTAAAAGACCATAAAAGTAATACAGAAATTATGCCTGCTATAAGCAATGCACAATTTGGCACTATGGGTAGATCTCAGTCACTTTCATTTTGTCAAATTGGCTCTCAGAGGAAAAAAGGTTGGAGGCCCCTGGTCTGGTGCATTGCATAATGTCACATTAGAGTGACAGTTTGACAGCTCTAATGAGCACCTTATTTTTATTTCACCACTGTAACTGAATCAAACTCCAGTTAAAATACTGCCTCTTGAGTTTTTTAGTATAAAACTGCTGAGAAACAAAACTCCTCTGATCCCTGTTTGCCGCCATTACACAGAGACTATAAAGCTCCGCAGGTCTGCAGTTGTTCACCGCCGATTCTCGCTCCAGCAGATGATCAAGACACATCGTAACACAAGAGAGGTTCCCTGTGTGTCTGTGTTTCCATGCTTTACCTCTCAGTAGCTTGCCAACCCAATGGCGCTAACAAAAATAGAGTTGCTCCACAGTTTGTTCTAAATGTTTTTGGGCTGGATTTTTCAAGCGGAACAAAATGAGATTTTTTTTTTTTTTTTTTTTTTTTTTTTGGGATATCCAATCTCTCCAACTCTCTGTGAAGCTGTGTGCAGAGGGCAGAGCCCGTTCCACCCAGCACAGAGCGAGACAACATATCTACTTTCCCATCATACAGCAGCACTCCAGCTCTGCTCCTGTCATCTTTCCGGATAAAGAAGGAAATTACACGGGAGTCCTGCTGTGGCCATAGCTGGAGAGCAATCATTAGAAGGTCAGACTTGCTGCAGATCCTCATCAAGCTGTGACAGTTGATCTGACTGGCAGTAATACTGGATTCTATACTGCTAAAATGGGAGGTGGCCATTGACTACAGCAGGAGAAGCTTACATTAGCATTAGCACAAACCTGCAATGGCTGAACAGACAGGACTGGGTATGCCGGGGGGATCTAGAGATCCAACTGACTTTAATGTCTTACAGAGGCTGTAGCAGGTTCAGTTTAAGGTGAAGGTACTAGTATCACATGGAACGAGAAAAACTGAGGAATCCACTGGTGCCAACCATGTCTTGTTAGCTTGTCAGGATGAGTAATGCTCCAAAGTTAAGCTAAATTTTGGTGAGAAAAACTGGCATTTCTATTTTCACAGGGGTCCCTTGACATCAAGATAATGTGAATGAAAATGGGTTCTGTGGGTACCCACGAGTCTCTCCTTTACAGACATGCCCACTTTATGATAATCACATGCAGTTTAACATGCTATTTTATGCATGCGGTACAAATGTGTTATTTTCACCTTCTCTAAAATGATGTATCTGAATATTTCTGCATACTGGGGTCCCTATGAAGTCTTGGAATTACATAAATGGGTATCATCGTCAAGCTGAGACTCTTGTGGATCCAATGAGTCCAACTGTATTCATGTGTGATGATGTTTGTCCCCACAGTCGACATTTCATCGTATTGAGACCATTTTTCTAAGACCTGACCTCACTGTTTAAAATGACCTGTGGTGACCTCTAGGGTAATCATAGCCTCATGAAACTTTACAGTCACAAACTAGAGACCTAGAGCATTCAGAGGATGGACAGTTTTCTCCAAATGTCAAATGTTTTTGACACCAAATCACAGCATGACTTTTTCTATGGCATTCCTCAAGGTCTTGGTGTCTTAATATGATATCTTGGAGGAATTATTGATCATTTTTATCAATTCTCTAATGGTACAAATGGTTCGTTTTTGCACTAAATCTGTGTAACAAATGGTATCAACCTAAAAATTGCTTCATCAACTTATGAGACAAAAAGAGCATGGGGATGACCACCATATACTTGTATCATAATGTTTCAAACCCTTATACATGTCAAACATTTACTTTAATTAATTTTATGTTTTAATCTTCAGGTTCCTAGTTTGTAGATCACGTCTATGTGACATATATGGCTGACCTGCTTTCTTCCCCTAAAGACCTCCTCTACCCCCATAAAAAAGACAAAAACGGGTCTATATGGGTCTCTTGAGAGATATAGTGTGATTTCCTTTTGCTTATCTCCTTGTGCAGATAGCATTTGTATTGTTTTCTGAGAGATATGATTCCATTAAACTTTACTGGCCTCTCTCAGGTTTCCCAGGCCCATACTATATGTAGTTTAATGCTCCATAAATGCAACTATAGCCCCTGGTGTATCAGCTTTGATCAACTTTAATACTGTATAAATCCACTGACCAAAAGCATCTGATTGGAAATGCTACACACCCACCAGTGAAAATTTCCATAGTCTCACCCTTTGATAAGGCAAAAAGTAAAATGAAGCCATTGCACTCTAAAAGGGCAGGCCCACTTCATTCTCAGGCTCAGTCATCAAGCTCCATGGAGAGCAATCTCAAGGTGAATTAACTGTCCTTGAATTATTGATGTTTCACTCCAAGTCACCACCGTGAAGTTTGATGACACCTCAAAGAGCCAGTAAAACCCTCACCGATGACGCCAGTAAACCCTGCACACTCCACAGGTCAAGCTATCTCCCTTGGGTCACCTTAATGACCAGTACTCCCTTCAAACTGGGAAATGAGAGCCAGTGATTTGGTGAAATATCAGCTCCAGACACGTTAAGATGCACCACCCTACTCTAATCTCTGCTGCTGGGAGAAGAGCAGGTACCAAAAGGGCAGTGGTCTTTTAAATTAGGTATGCATTATTGAGTGTGCTGGCATTTTCTCTGACAGTGACTAGTTAACCCGAAGAGCAAGCAAGCACTGAGTGGATAAATACAGTTCCTGTGGCACAAGAGTTTCTTTTTATTGGCCAGGCTGACAATTTTTCTGCTAGTTGTAACAGCACTGAAATGTGACTGCTGGTGATATGAAGAGGCCTCATTCACTCAGCGCTCATTCACTGATGGTTCCTCAGTGGGGAAACGCTTTGATGATGAAATTATGTGAAATGTGCTGCTGCCGCCCTCCTTGCTGTACTATCTGCATGCGAACAAGGCCTACAGTCTGACTGCTGGAAGGAGCTGACAGGCTTTAATCAGCTGGTCGTGTAAATGTCTGTCATATTTGTCTCCACTGATTCTGCTGCTGCTCAAACATTTGATTATTCAAATTACAACAGTCAACAACCACGAGAGTGTTTTGTGATGTTTAACAGGCCGACGATCCCCAGCTAACCAACTCATGTAAACAAAACGATGTGACAGCATCAGCGTTGCAGTTTACATCATCAAGCATATCTATGTACAGTATAATGTGCAAATATAAATATAAATAGTTTTATTTTTCTTTGTCACACCCCTCGGCATGTGATACATTTGCAGGAGAAACCCTTTAGCGCTGGTATGAAATGCACTGGGCTTTCAATTAACTACAATGTGAACCCATCCGCAGCAATATTAAACACTCAGAAAAAGTGTTTCGGGAGTGTGGTGATATAGTTTGAAGGGTGAAAAGACACAAGTGGGAGGGAAGGTGGATGGGTCCAACAACACAAGGCTTTCATCCAAGAGTCCTGTGTGTTACGTTTCACTGTCACGTTACAATCTGCTGTTCATTCCTGTCCTGTGTTCACAGCGTTACATTTCATTTTCACTTTACAAACGTAATCATTTTAAGCCCAACCATGGGTTCCTAAACTTGACTATAGTGGTGGTGCAGCCTAAACATAAGCAAGTGTTAAATTCACAAAGTTAACCACATGTTTACTACGACCTTAGAAAGTGACCCCAAAGGGATTGACAGAGCCACAGACTGTATATAAGAGGTGGCATCTCCCATTGGTTCGTGGACTACGGTTTTGCAGCCTTGAGTTTAGCATTTTGGACACCGCCAGCCAGAAGTACAGCCGAACTCTTCGCAACCAGTGGAGTCGCCCCCTGCTGGCTGTTAGATAGAACGCAGGTTTAAGGTTGTCCAGCGTTGGCTTCGCTTTCAGACCTGGAGGTTGCCGTCTGGACAAAGACTCAGTATGTGACAGGTTGGGATGACAACGGGTTGGTTTTCTGGTATCTTCTGGTTTGGGAAGTTGATGGGACGGATCATCGTTGTGATGATGTAAAGCCAAATAAAGTGTTTCTGTGTTACTTCATAACATCGGTACTGTGAATGTTTCAGCAATGTAATTAAGGATGCACAGATAGTTATCAAATTATACCATAAATTGTATCATTATGACTTTTCCTACTGTGGCATAACAAATTGATAATGAAGGGCTTTAGTAATTAGTTTAATTAATCAACATCAACAGATATTGGTATCTAAATACCAATCACAGGCTTTAACTGCTCCTCCCAAACATATTCTTTATTTTATATATTTCTGAGTAGCCTGAGTAGTAGACTTCTGGCTCTCTGCTTTGTGCTGGAGGAGGACTGTTTTATCTTTTATCTCACATTCACTTAATTATTATTATTATTATTATTATTAGTAGTAGTAGTAGTAGTAGTAGTAGTAGTATTGTTATTATTATTATTTTTATTATTATTATTATGTTATGGAAATTGTTAGGGTCCAGCAAAACTACTTTTTCTTGCTCAAGTGTTTCATTATTATCATTATTATAAATATATACATTATATATACATTAATTTACTTTTTTTTCTTTTTCATACTGTTTTTCTTTTGGGCCAGTGGGGATAATACTAGGACAAATCTTACCACATACTGTACATTCCACATTGTAAGATTACTTGTATAAAATCCAATAAAAATAACTTTGAAAGGATTCATTTTGAACTCCGTTTCTTTAATAATTTGACGGGTTTGACAGCAACACATATTAGCTTGAATATTACCTGCCTGAGGGGATTTCCAAGACATTTACATAAAAATTCATATTCCAGTGATGAATCTTAAGGTGTGTTTCAGTAATTGTTTGCTATGCGCACCTTCATTTCCCTCTGCACTTGATATTATGTAGCACCACTTAGAGCGAGGCGGCAGGTCAGAGGGGAGCTGGAGATTTATAAAGGGTCCCTCTCATAGTTTGTTTAAATCAACTGAGATTAGTTATGCGACCCCACGCTATGAATGCTGGGCAGTAAGCACGACGGAGTGGCTTTCACAGAAATACACTTGAGTTTTCACAGTATTGGCAGTTAACGAGAGCTTGTTAAACCACTATTTAAATGCATTGCTTATGTTTTGAGTGACCCCCTGAGCGTTCCTCTGTTCAAACCCATCAGGCAAAAAGTTGCATTTGAACACAAGAAATATCAAAGTCTAAATGACATAATGCATAAAATTTACTAAGCAGGCTAATGCTGCAGGATCTCTTTCCATTTCACATACACCTTGAACTTTCATCAAATGTTTAGCCACACTACTGATCAGGAAAAATTGATGGTATAATGTACATTTCATCCACCACTTTCACACTGCACGTGATACAGAGTTGATAATGTTAAAAAAATCTAGAGAACTAAAACACAGACATACCGTTATACTAACAGGTCAATTTAAAACCATTGTTACAAACTACTTCGCTCTGTTTTTGACCGTGTTACTGTTTGTTTGTCTTCTCGTTGTTAATTATCTTCTTGTGTGAATTTATTCTGTCTTCTGATTGTACTCTCAACATCATCGAAAACGAGGGCATGGCCTCAATGACTCCTCGAAATTTAAAGAAAGGATGAATGAAAATTCATGACTGAAATAACTTTCCAACAACTTTCAGTTCCTTGGAGCTTCACGGTTCCCATCCATAAATTAAAATAGAAGAAAATTTAAATATCAAACACTACATATGTAATTGGTTAGAATTAAATATTTTATAACTTTAGTTTAAGGCTGCAGGATCCTCCCATCTCCTCACAGGTCGCTCAGGCTGAATGAGTACATTTACAACCTCAAGTTTATTGGAAGGATAGATATTTAAGCAATTTCTATAAGACTTAATGTAATTTGCAGTTAAAGCTGCAGTAGTAGTAGTAGTTATCTTTATAAATACACCCTGACAGTGGTGCATGAGACAATTAATGTGACATAAATCATGTTCCTCTGTCCCCTCTGATGGCATCTGCAAGATTTCAAAGACTGGAGGAAAACAACCAATCAAAGCTGACCGTCTCTGACCAGCTGTCAGTCACTCACAAACTCCGATCAATCAGTCAAACTAGGCAGCGCTGATCAAATATGAATCAATATTCTGTTACTATAATGACTATTTCTCTCCTGAAATGTTTTCAGAAACAACTTTATTTATTGTTTAGCTGTAAAATGAGAAAGTTTGTGTCCTGAGAGCCATGTTGAGATCAGTTGAGGAAATACCAAGCACCGCCCACCAGCCGGATCACAGCCAATAGGAACGCTCTCTCTCTCTCTGAAACGTCCTGTGATTGGCCAAAGTCTCCCGTCTCAGGATAGATGTTTTAAACTCTGAAACAGAGCCATGAGGAGGTGCAAAAGTCTAGTTTTCTCTCAGATCACTTGAATTACAATATGCTGAAAGGTTATTACGGGATTATTTGTCCAGTGATGCCAAAAACTGTCTGGCTACTGCAGGTTTCAGGAGAGCAAGAGTAAAGCACAGATTGTGCAGAAGAAATAATGACATCTAAATTCAGCGAAGGAAGTGCAGGCAGGTGAATAAGGTGGGCTTGTTCAGAGAAGACTGATGACAGCCGTTTATTGTTCATGGCTTGAGTGAATGATTAATGTGATATAATAAAAGCATTAAGGCTTCAGCATCTGAGTAAAACAGGTGAGTTGTGACTGCACTAACCACATGATAAGCAGCTATGATACTTGACACCATTCACAATCCTCTATAATTAATAAACTTACAGGCTTCCTAACAGACACCTTGCCATATGGTCCTGATCAACCCAGCGTGAGTCCGTCATGTGCATTGGTGTTGCCTAACAGTCTCAGTGGGCCTAATATTTACAATCAGATTAGCATCAAGTCAGCGAGGCTGCCTCCTCGGCTGTCCCTCCTACTCAACAGAAACCCAGAGGATCACACAAAACTTCATGAAGGAAACAAACAAACAAGTAGAGACAGGAACGTAACAGGGCCTTGTAGCAGAGTGGCCTCCTTTACACACAAAGAAATGAAAGGAAGAAGTGCCGTCATGCTCTTAGCTCAGCTGTCCTGACAGATTCGCCAGCTTGATCAACTTAATGGAAAGAGATCAAGCAGCATATTTCAGCATCACTACAATCACTTGGCCAAAGTCTCTGATTCCACTGCTCTGCAGACTGCCAATGTGGATATCTGTTTTCCATGGCAAAACACATTCGAGTCATGTATTCCTCTAAAAAACAAGCATAAAAGATCACTGCGCATGACACATTATATTATGGATATTCAGGCCCAATGTATGGCCTCTATAATTTTCCCATCTAGAGGCAGTTGCTGTCGTGAAATGGTGATTCACAATGCCTGTATTCTCCATTACCTATCAGTGCGGAGGTGGGTTGTATTGAGGGTGGTGAGATTAAAGTCCGAGGAGAGAGAAGGAAGCAATTGTTGATGCCGTTCACATTGGGTCATTAGGATGAGGAATGGTCTTGATATTTAACAACGCAGCAACGTGTCACGCATATAAGAGTGGGGGAGGGTTATCTGCCCAACAATATGAGTGAGAGCCCAGGAAGAAGAAAATTATTTTTTTTTTCACACTGCAGCTGTTGCTGGGTGGGTCCACAGTACATACTTTCCTAAAAGACAATATGATGGCAGTGTTATCACACTAAGAAGATTGTTACTTTGCAATTTCACACCTGGGGATAAGCAAATTAAAACATTATTATTACTGTGGAAGGTGGGGTGCAACAAGACAAGAAATGGGATCCTTTTCACTGCACGAAAGAGTGATTTCAGTGAGATGAATCTCTCCGGTCAACAAGGGGATAAGGGTAAATGAACAAATGTAACTGGCTTGAGACCAACAGAGATGGAGGGCAGACAGATAATCTGGCTTTGTGCCACTGTAAACGTTTGGGGGCAGCGGGCAGATCACAGTTGAACAGAATTAGACAAGGTTGCCAAAACTCTATGTGGGTTCAAATGGGATTATACCTCTAATCCCCTTGATCTTCATACACTGATAAACATCCATAATCCCTCACCTCACCAGGATTTTAAAAAAGGACACCAGAATACCTCGCTGTAAAAGAGAGCTGCTTCCTACTGGTGCTGCAAGAGGAGCTGGTGTTTGTGTTTAACGCAGGTAGCTACAGGCAACCTGTGCTAAGCTCTTTGAAGCTTTGTTAGAATGAGCACAAAGCAAGTAAATAGGGCAAAAAAATGCAGTGCAGAAAATGTGAAAGTGTGAAAAAAAAATGGATATACAAAACAGCCAAGCGTAAAGAATGTGTTTGCTTTTTTTTTTTTTACCAGTGGAAACGAGGTACAAGGCATGAAACCACATTGTCACCAATATGTGTGTTTTCCTTTGTTGTATAACCTACTGGGTGCTGTTCACTGGATACCTCACTGATGCATAATGACCATTATCACAACCTCAGTGAATGAAAATAATCCTGTTATTTACGGGAATTATGTTCTTTCTTATGTAATTATGAACACTAAATATGCACCTCCCTTGTAGTATTGATGTAATGAGACTCATCCTCATTCATTCATGATATCTTACTAAAAGTTATTCCTCTTTTTTCCTGCATTTCTTCACAGGAAACAACTTAGACAAGAAAGCTACTTAGTTAGGTTTAAGAAAATATCGACTTGCTTAGGTTTAGGCAACAAAGCTCTAAGTTAGGTTTAAGAAAAAATTGACCTGGTAGGGGTTAAGGCAACAAGACTACTTAGGTTTAGGAGAAGATTGACTTGGTTAGGTTTAGGCAGCAAAGCTACTAAGTTAGGTTTAAAAAAAGATTGATTTGGTTTGGTTAAGACAACAAAGCTACTACCTTAGGTTTAAGAAAAAAAGTTGACTTGGTTAAAGTTTAGGCAACCAAACTACTAAGTTAGGTTTAAGAAAAGATTGACTTAGTTTGGTTTAGACAACAAGACTAATTAGTTAGTTTCCATGACAAATAAATTAACCTTGACTTCTGGTTTCACACGGGGTATGACCACCTGCCTCCAGTGCAAGAGTCAGTTTTTTCACCCATCCAACCACCACTGTCACTCTATCTACTTCCTGGTTTGCGGATTACATGCGCATTGATTTTGTGGAATATCTACAAATTACAGTGAATTACTTTTCATAAGTATAGCTACAATGTACGAGAACAGCTTGTTTGATTATATAAATTATGGCGCAGGCTCTAATCACTATAACAATGTCTGATTTATTATGATTCTAAACAAATGAGACATTCATCAACCACCTGCAAGCGAACAGTTGCTTGTTTTGACAGAGAAAGAGAGGATTGTTGTCAATCAAAAAAGAAACTTTCTCTCTCAGGCTGCAGACAAAAACTACTCAAAGTTATAACAGTGAGCTCACTTCCTCCCGTGTGCTCCCTCCCGCCAACAAGTGAAATCTTTCCTAGAGGACATGGCGAGCTCATTTCATTTCCCCGACGGGAAGAGCATAACACCCCTCTCTACTGGAGGCCGAAAGAGAGGCCCAGTTCTCTTTGTTAATACACTATTACACATATCATGTCAGTCACATTTTATCCCACTATGGGTGCTTTACATTAAATTATGGCTGATTCTCGTCTCTCGTATCCCCGCTGTGTCACAAGCCCACGCCACCTTTGGCCCCCTCACCTGGTGGCGAGTAATGGAATTCATACCACATTACACCGGGTTGCCCTGACCTCCTCCGTGGCGGATACTGCTGACTATAGATTTCAATCTGCTTGCCGACAGATAGTTTTCAGCTGCTGAATAGATTAACAACATGGGAGTGTTAAAGTGGGGCAGCGTAGCACTCGTTCAAAGGCTCTTGGGGTACCTTTCCATCAGATGAGCCTGTGGCCATGACAGAAATTAACACCGTCTGCTCCAAAACAAATCAGCTTAGCTTATCCACAGTAAAAACCTCTGCTGCCCTTGCCTGCTCCTGCACTTGAGGCCTCAATTATGAGTGTTAGGACAAAAATCTATTGCTTTATTATCCACAGAGCTTTAAAAAAAAAAAATAAGCTTCAACAACATTAAAGAAATGTTTCTTTTCATGGCAGATTTTTTGATTTTGTGTGACACTCAAGTCCGTGAAGAGACATAAACAAAATAATGCAGCTGAATGTCAGAGTGAGAAGGCCAGGTGAAATAACATTTGCTGCTAGAGCTGTGCTGCTGACAGGCGAGGTCTTTGCCTCTTATGGAACCAAAATGCTTCCTAATAAATCTCCGTTTCGCCGGGTAAAACTTGTTCTTGTAGAATCAGCATGGTTGGAGTTTTCCTAACCTAAGCAGGAATACACATTATTAGAGAGGGACCCTTGTTAGTGTTCAGCCTTGGAGCCCAAATTGGCATTTAGTGAGGCAGCAGAATGCTCTAATTGTGTGTGATGTCCCGAGGCAGAGCATGCTGATTACTGTAAGCCGTCTAAAACACTTCACCTCCCAGTTAAGTAACACAGGACAACACAGGGGTAAACAGGCAAACAAACTCTCTCCTCACAGTATCAAGAGTAGTTAGATTAGGGAGTTTTAGTTCTACCAAAAATGAACTTCTCTCACTCCCACTCATTATGTAAATCTGCAGCTGTTTTATTATGTCAGAGGAGCTGCTGCTGTGCAGCCCCAAATCAGTCAGCCAGCTACGTTAACCATCAACTTTAAAAACACTATGGGTCTCTGAAGTCGAGATAAGATGCTTCAGTTTTCTCGTACAACTCTACTACTTGACACAGTAGTTTGACATCTTGTGAGAATGACTGACTTTTTTTTTATAAACATTTTTTCATTATCAATTCTGACTGAAGTATTCTGGAAATACAGTATATAAAGAGATGCATCGTAGACACTGTACTTCCTCTCAGGACTAGAAGGTTTTAACTGGCAGACTGACCGCTCATAGCTTAGCAATGGTAACTCGGTCAAGCTGGTCAAGCTTCAGTTTTCTCCACATATTGGAGCAGCATGCGCATTATAGTGAGAGTGACTTTCAGCATTTAGAGAGTTTGGATGGTGGTGTCTTTTTGTTAGCCTTTCCAAAATCAAAAACACAAACACAAAAGTGTAATGGAATAAGCACCGTGACTATTACATGCACACTAATATAGTATTGTATTGTTTGGATTGTCTGAATTAGGCCTTATTCTGAATGAAGCATTTTCTGGTTAAGACGTGAGATATGCTCATTTTATTCAGGTTTTAGGAGATGTATACAGCACATTCAGAGTATGTGTTTCAGTTGTTTTTTTAAGGCAGTTTGCATCACATGACCTCTTGCCTGTTTACCTCTAGCTCTGTACATTCTACACAAACTAACCAACAGTTTGCAGAGATCCATGCCCAAAAGAAAAGCTCACATTTCTGGTCAGAAGGAGAAACACACCTACTTTTAAATGAAAAACTTGGATAGTAAGTATTTTGGATATGTGCATATATCTGTTTAATGTAACCTCATTACATTAATTGGCTACATGTAAATAGGAATATTAAGTTTCATTAGCCATGTTAACAGCTCAGTAGGAATATTGTTTTTTTTTTTTAATAAGGGCTAAAAATGAAATATTTTGCACATGTAAACAGTCAGAGTGTCTGGTCAAGTGCTTTAACGCAGTGAGTCTCAAAGTCGGGACTGGAGACCCCCATGGATGAATTTTTTAATCTATAATAGTTTGTAGATTACGTTCTAATCTAATAAATCATCTGTTTTAAACATGTCTCATATCTTCATAATACATTTATCTTATGTTGTTCTTTCACATATAGTAACTAAGACTATAGAAGTGTAGAAAAATAGGCTGCATCAAATTATTTCAAGATATGAGGGGGTCAACGGTATATTCTCTATCTTGTAAGGGGTCCTTGGCTAAAAATGAACGCTTTAGAGTAAATGGTACACATTAGCGTGTCCGGCTAACTAGCTCACTACTGATAATAGTAACCAAGATTTATTTCAGTGAATGGTCAACTTCATAGTTTCGGTGAAATATTTCCTCTAATATCTTGTAAGAGGAATTTTCACAGAGTCAGTGACGACGCTGTTCCACTTCTTCATGACAGCACTGAAGGCTAAGTGAGGATTTTTAGCACAATGAAGCCTGATTGGTTGGACTACAATAAAAATCCTTATTTTTTCTTTATCTACTGATGAACTGTGAGCTACAAAAACACTTTAAGAGGAGGAAGAAAGTGAGAAAACAACAGTGCATGGATGAGAAGAGCACAGCACAGCTTATTACTGTACTGTATGTAATATAGTGCAATAAGTGCAACCTAAACTTATAAAAAGAAATTTAACAAAACACAAGAAACCACAAAGTTGAATCAACACCTCTGACTCACACATTACATTACATCACTCAAACATTATAGGTTTCACAGATGTAGTATTTATTGTACTGCTGTTCAATATTTTAAAATTTAACCATAGCAAGCAAAAAGGATATTTAGAGATATCGGAGCACAGATTGTTGACATTATGTTCAGTGGGAACATAGGGATGTGAGCTTGAAGGAATATGATAAAATGATTAAAACTGATTTAATTTTATGCACTCTTGTGTTTCAGAGCAGACAACAGTCCTTTAGATGTCTTATATTTTTATTTGTTTTGGTAGAAAGATAATTAAAACATGGTTGATCAGATGAAAACAGAACCAAGCTTCATTTAAAAGCATCATTATCATTCATCGCTGCATTCACTGTTTATCATCTGCGCTGGTGTGAGCAGTGATGTTGTGCACCGGCCAATGCGTCAATCAAAAATGAATCTTGAGAAGTCAGAGTTGATTGTTCTGACTTCGTGTCCCCTGAGGCCTCGACACAGACCTGGTTTGAGCCATTTGGAGCTTTTGTTCTGTTCTGCACCAACAGAGTGAGATGGATGTTTAGTTTTCTCTCAAGACTTTGTGCTGCTTTAATGAGGTTGGTGGGTTCAGCATCAATAAAGCTAAAGAAAGAATAACTTTCTTGATAGCGATTATGTGTAGATTTTGCTCTGCTCTCTTCAAAGCCACCAGACTCCATTGACAAAAACAGTGAGACAAGTTTCACTTTCAGTTCAGATCCCCGTCAGAAAATAGTGTAAATATAGCATACACTTAAACTGATACTATTTTTTTAGGTGGGCTTTTCTTTTGGATGGCTAAAATAAGTTTTGCTGCTCTCCATGTATTGCTTTGCTCATGTGCGTCTCCAAACTGGGGATGTGCCGACCGTCATCTACTGTAAGTGATACATTGTCTATAAATGGCTCATACCAGTCCACTACAAAACACCCGAACTATCCCTTTAAGCCGCAAATTCCCACATCAGAGAAAATAAATGATTAACAGCAAAGCTGTGATTTAAAAAAAAATGTTTATCAAATTAAGCTTCTTGTGATTTTGATCAAATGTTGGTTCTGCTTTTATCAAATCTGGCACGTTTTAATCAGATTATGTCTTTATCAAAACAAGTTATAATTCAAGAGAAAATGTATCAGTTTAACTGCACTTTCATCTGTTTTTATCATTTAATTTTTTGGTTCCACCTCTGGGCTCATTTAAATCTAATTTCTGCTCGGCCTTTGACTTTAAAGTTTTGCAATGGAAGCACCGCTGTGGTGCAGCCTCTGTAGAGCTATAAACACTGATAACAGAAAACATGGCACGAAATCAATATCATATCAAACTTCCACGGTACATCCACATCGAGGGTACATCAGTCGTTAGTAGTTGATGTGGTGTGTAGACATACTATGTCAGACTACAAAAAGGCCTTCATCTTACTATATACTGTGCTTTTCTCATAACTACAACTAGAGACAGTAGTTGACCTCTTAGGTGAGCTAAAAGGTCACATGAAGAACACTACAAGGTGCTTACTATATTTTGCATTTATGTAAATATTTTTCTGAACTTCCTACTCTGTTGCCACCATGGAGTGTGGTAGAGACAACTGAAAGACAAGATTATTCATTTCAAAGATGGTTTGGTTCCCATAGGAGCTGATTAGACTCTTAGCAGGCCATTAAAGAGATGTTATTGGTCTCTATAAGCATCATAGATGTGGGTCAATAGGGGCCTACTACACCCACTAATAGGTTTTATCATCCATTCACATGGTAGATCACCCAGAGTAGGTATAAAAGAAGATGACAGCAACGTCTATCACAACCACAGTAATTATGACAGGAGCAGTATAGGCAGCACAATATAGGCAGCGTTAAACTCCATATGAGGCGGGCTTTCACCTTGGAGGCCAGGGTTCACATTGCAGCCAACTTGTAATTTTGTAAAAATATTTTTCAAATGTATTTTTGAAAAATACTGTAGTTATTCTAAGCCAAAACACAGTGTTTTCCGCTAAATTAATTAAAAGTTTTGTTGCCTAAACCTAAAGAAGCCTTTTGTTTGTGCTCAAAATGTGACGTTTCATTCAGTTAAGGTGTTGCTTTTAAGTTTCACTTTCACTTTTAAAACAGAAGGCGTATAGGCCCCTAATGACCAAAATCTATGGTGGTTATAGCGACTGATAACACCTATTCAATGGCCTGATAACAGTCGAAACTGGTGCCCTCAGGTGGGATATGGTTCAGATGAGCCTTTAGGCCCAGACACACCAAGCCAACATAGAAGAGCTAGATATACTGTATATGTTGGACAGGGAGGGCAGGTGGTTCGAAAGAGGCGTGAAAGAGGCCATCTATATCAAAGTAGAAAAGCCATCCCTCAACAGAGGAGTAGGCCTAAGGCATCTCCTGTCTTCCACCTGCAATGCTGTCCTGGTTTCCCTTCCCAGGAGATTAAACCATCATTCACACCTGACCTCACTGGACAGCCATTCACGCCTGGCATCAACTGACTCTAATGACTCCAATGACCCATGTGGCAGTGATCCACACTAGACACCAGCTGAGGACCCATAACCACAGTCATCACACGTAGGAGCACCAACATACTGAGTGGTTTCTATTATCCTGCTAAACGACCCCACAGAGGTTAAATTCATGGGTTCCCCTGCCAGTTAGTCAGAACTGAAGAAGCTTTTTGGACGAGAAGCGAAACGTCTTCAAGAATCTAAACCAAGTCCAGCTGCTGCTGATTTAACCCTTACTCGGAAAAGAACTAGAGGCAATGAAGGCCAGCTGTTGCATCGCCTAAAGCCTTTGCCTTGGCTGACAAGCTGCATTTGATCACACTGCAAAGACTACAGCCGACAGCCAGTTAGCATGTACGCTCTGCGCCTGTGTGGGAGGAAATAACTGTCCACATCAGCAGGTAGTGGTAGTCTTTTTTGTCACTCAAAAAGGCAAACCGCAAGACAGAGCAGATATACAAGCTGTTGTTCTGATGTTTGCTGACCATTTTCACACCACTCTCACTCACCACTTAGCTTCAGTCCAGATGACCATGTCATTGGGAGAACATCTGTGTGTTGGAATGATTGGATGAGATGAAGATGAAAAATAAGATAAGCCTTCTGGGTGTGCCCTCATTTGCTTGCTTTCCTCACTTCAAGGAGTGATTTCTCTCAGTGGTGGGCTCTGCTGTCGATTCAACATGCTGAATTTGCCAAAATGCCTCAGACACAGGCAGACTAGAGCCGACGGTGCAGAGCACATCGCAAAAACTAGCCTGACAGATGCTGATCGATAGCTCCAAGCTGGCTGACAGCTGACCATCGGCTTGGTGTGGCAAGGCCTTTGACTTGAGGAGCGGCTCTCACTCTGTTCAGTTCAGTATGATTTTATGTTATTTTCTATATTTCTGCAAATCCCTCTCCTACCTTGGCTCCAATGCATGCAGCCAGCACACCCACAACATTGTCATTTTGCATATGGTTCATTTCCTGCCTCTAGCATACATAAGCAGGGCACCGTTACTGTAAGCTAATGGGTTTAACATGTTAATGTAGTGCTGCATTTATATGCTCTAGTGTGTGGTATAATTTAACATACCAACAGAAAAGGTTACTGCCATTTGTATAATGAAGTCTATTATCATGTTACCTCTAGAAATACACAGTAGTATGATTCCCTCCCACAGGCTACACAATCACAGCCATAAGAGAAGCTAATATTGTTTTTTCTGTAAAACGATGACATTCACCTGCATCAGTCAATCATTTAGCGTTGCATTTCCTCAGCTACCAGTAACTGTGATGCATGCTTCTCATTAAAACCAGATTATAAACAAAAAGAATCCACACCACTGTGTCAGTTCAGTGCTTCATTGCTCATATTACCTCCACTGGCATGCTTTTCTATCTTAATAAAGGCATGTGTGAAAAGCCATACATCTCATCTGGGCTGTTTTTACCCCACGACAAATAAAGCATTGTGTTTGTCCCCATGTGCACAGCATATACAAGATTCAGAGACAATAGAGGTACATTATTGAGCCAAGCGTGAGTAGCAGGTTATGTTTCCACTTATATGAAAGGGAAAGAGTATGAGTGTGTGTGTGGGTGTGTATAAAGTATTAATCACAAACAACAACATGATGAATATTTCGTGCACATAAGCCCCAACATTCAGCCTTCACAAAGTAGATAATTCATTTTGGGGCTAAGAAGGGGGCTTTTAAGACTTGTTCAAGTCATACCTAAGTAGCTAAGTTAGGTTTTGGGTGGGTGGTTTATGGTTCATGTTAAGGTAAGACCTATCTCGGAACCCATCAGCTATTATGGCTGTGTATTGGCAAGAATCTAGCAATACGACATGCATCCTGAGACAGGGGTTACGATTTCATATACAGTGGAAACCGCTTATAGTGATCACAGTTACATTGATCAGCTGCTTATGTGGAAGAAACTAGAAAATTTGACCATATCACACCAGTTTTAGCTTCATTACATTGGCTCCCGATCCATGTCAGATCAGACTTGCTTGACATATAAAACTGTAAATGGCCTTGCTCCTTCCTACTTGTCTGATCTAGTTAAACCTTATACCCCAATCAGGACTCCTGTCTATCCCCAGAGTGAAAAAGAAGTCAGCAGGCCAAAGCAGGCCTCCCATTGAGCCCCTTTCCTCTGGAATAACCTCCCTATAGACATCAGACCATCTGATTCTATGGAGGTCTTTAAATCCAAACTTTCAACTAGTTTAGCCGGTGGGTTGGTCTCAGTTGGTCTCATTATTGCTTTTAGGCTACTGCTTTTCAATAACCCTCTGCTGTTTATGGCCCACGAGCACTGCTGTGCCGCCGCCCCTCCCTCTCTCCTTTTACCAGGCTACTCTGTGCTGGACCATCAGCCGTTCAGTGACCTCTCTCAGTCTCTCTGGCTGGTGGTGCCTCATTCCACATGACAGGCCTGGACCTCCATCCTGTAGAAGACTTAGCCTCTGTAACAAATTCAGTCCAACGGGGCTTTTGGCACGGGTAACATACTTTTACATTACTAAGCAACTGTGAATTAAAAGCAAAATATTGGTCCTCTCTCGTGGTTCCATGGTGGAAAGAGGTCATGTTGCTGGCTCTATCTGTTTGGCGATGATGGGAAGCTAACTGACACTATTCTGGATCCATTTTCTCCAAATATTATATGTATTCATTTTTTTCATATGGATTTATGGATTATCAGTGTTGTATTTTCATTGTGTTGTTACTCTGTACACTCATCTATTGCACATCTGTCCATCCTGGAAGGTGGATCCGTCCTCTGTTTCTGTTCTTGAGGATTCTTCCATTTCTTTTCCCTGTTAAAAGGGTTTTTTGGTTGGAGAGTTTTTCCTTATCCAGTGGGAGGGTCGTTCTGTAAAGTATAGAGGGCGCCGTGTCCTGTACAGATTGTAAAGCCCCCTGAGGCAAAATTGTGATTTGTGATTTTGGGCTATCACAAAAATAAATTGACTTGACTTGAATCAAAAAGCTTGGGACAGAATCACTCCTATACAAATGCTGTTGAAATAATTAACTTATAGTAATCATGTAGTCTGCTCAGTGTTCATTTCCTGGGCTTTTCATAAGATATTCAGATAAGATAAGATATTCCTTTATTAGTCCCACAGTGGGGAAATTTACAACATATACAGGAAAACATATAGAAAAACTACATTAGATGAACGTTAATTGAATTTTTGTTTGTTTTTTACTTTTCTCCTGTGAACTGCTTTACAGCTGGATACCTGAGACTGATGCTGTGTTGGTCTGCACATTAATATGACGGGAAAAGGTAATTCATCCCTGAATGAAAACAAATGTGCACAGGTAAAGCACCCTTGTCAAGTGGATTGATAATGCTTGGTCACGTAGTGCCCCCAAAGTGAAACTTGCTCCGATTCTCAACCGGATCTGCGGCACATATGTAGACCGGCATCCCTCTCCCTCCATACCGTTACCAGGTGAAAGAGCGAGGGGGCTCGGCAAAGGGGCGGCGCTCTGCATACACACTCATGCTGCAGAGCCGGCAAAAAACAGCAATACCTCACCCATGGTGAGGGAAAAGGTAGACGAATTGGCAGAGAGCCAGTAAATAGCAAAATGGTCCATTTCATTACTTTGTATTCATGTAATAGATATCCTCATCCTATTAACTGTCCCCAAAGTCTGAGCTGAACGGGGAAAAGGGCATTTAACTATGCTGCTCCCTCTTCTTGGACTCAGTTACAAAATGACCTGAAACTTCGAGAGCTGGTCTCACTGAATGTTTTTAAAGTGCTTCTACGACGTGGAAACAAGCACATCTGGCTGTAGATGTTTTGAATGCTGATGAACATTTTTTTAGATACCATTTGATGATGTAATTTGCTATTTGTCTTTTTTTTAATTGTTATGATTGTTTTACGTCTGTAACCATGAAACTGTGCTGCTGCCTTTATTGGCCAGGACACTCTTGGAAAAGAGATTTTTAATATAAGTGAGTTTTTAGTCCTGTTAAATACAGGGAAAAAAGTCAACAAACAAATGTAATTAGATGGTAATCTGCATTAGAAATGATGCAAAATATATATATATATATATATATATATATATATATATATATATATATATATATATATATATATATATATATATATATATATATATACTGTGAAAAAACTGTCATAGTATAAAGAATGCACCACCATATGCATAAAATCTAGTTTTAAAAAAAAAGCTGACTTTTGTCTGCAATCAGAACAGTGGGATCTGCATTTACATTTCTCACAGTCCCTGTAACGTCCAACATCACAGCACCACTCTGAGAGGCCAAAAACACAGACGGCGTAATTCTTTGCAAATGAAATAATTATAAGTATTGACTGAGTTAATATTTGCATGTCAACTATTAATTAAAAAGCAGTAGTGTTTTTGGGAAGCAATACAGTATCACAAAACATAATACCACGATACTTGATATTTTTTTACTCCCCTATCGGCTATCACATGCATTCAGACTGTGTGCAGATATCCGTTTATAGATATTGTGGTAAAACTTTGACACCTTTTCCTAGGTCTTTGCTCTATTGTCTCTAGGTATCTCTGATTCATGATGACTCATGATCCTTTTCACAGCCTCATTTACTATGTGAAAATGTACAATATTATTATTATTAGGTGCTGCGTGATCTAATATATGTTTTTTCTATTTTCTATATTCACTGTGTTTCACCCGTCTTTGTCTTTTGAAAAAAGGTGGAGCCTCTACCACCACCAGGGTGTTTCACAGGTGTTCTACGTACCACCAGTAATGAGAGTGGGAGTGGGTATTTCAGCCTGTCCTTTGTTGAGCAATGTTTGCTCTGATCAAGGTGTGACAAACCAAAAGCTTAGTATTAAAGAATCTATTGAAATACTTCGCCAGTCAACTTATTGTGAGTGTTTTTTATCTTGATGTGCGATACAATCCTATATCGTCCCATCCCTTGAATATGTGCAGACTCACCACCCATCTGTACACGAAAGTTTGGCCAAGGTATAAAAAAAAAAAAAAATATGACTGGGTTGATTTTTTGGGTTAGGGACGCAAGTAGCGGATATGGTTAACATTATGGCAAAACTAGCAGAAGTCAGTAAAATGTCCTCAATGGTATATAGACACATATATTGTGTGTGTGCTGGATGAAGGAGGCAGCAAAAGGAAGGCAGAACGAGACAGAGGAAGAGAGAGGTTTGGGGGAACAAAAAGAAATAGAAAACACCAAGAGGAGAAAGGGGGTCAGGCTAGAAAAAAAAATAATCTGGTGGATGGAAGGAGGAAGAATAAATGAGAGATGAAGTGTGGAAAATAGGGAAAGGGCTGCTGATGCGCTCCTTAAGCAGGTCATTGGATGCAGTGTGCCTTGGGAGGGCTTGTTTAAGCATGGCTAACAGATTTCCTCAGTCCCTGCGGGAGCCGTTCCTCTGAGCTCCGGTCCGGAGAGGCACTGTCACTTCAGGACGCGTGACGAGGAAATGGAGCACACAGCCATTAAACAACTTCTGAGCTATCGTCTATCACAGGAGGCGAGGAAAACTCCATTACCCATGGATGCCGTTTAGCTATTCAAACAGGACAGGGCTGAATAAAACTCTACCCCTAACTGAATGTCATCAGCAACAGAAAATCATACTTTTCCTGTGTTTCTGAATTGCTACTTCGTGATAAAAGCTGCTGGAACAGGTAATAGCAGCACAAGTGAATGTTTTCATGAGGGCTCATTGCTTCAATTTAGAAACTGCGGCCTGTACCGACAACCATATCATCACCATCACCCTCCTCTGCAGCTAAATTGGGTGTTGCGTCAGCACAGACTCTCAGTGGTGATCAAGGTGCCCCCCGCCTGCCAAAGCTGCAGAATCAATACCTTTGTCCATCATGTCTGCCTCGGGCTCCTGAGTCTTCTGCCTGTCTCTGATGTGAGCTGTGAAGCCTGGTGTACAGCACACTGGTGAACACTGTCTCTTGATCCTGCTCATCCTCTTATTCAGCACTGAAGGGCACAGAGCTCTGTAATCCACCGCCACCAGTCCCTGGCAGAGTTCATGGTCAACACCAAAGCCCTCACACAAACCCCCCACTAGCAGGGCCAGCATACTTCACTTAGAGGCATACAGGCTCCACTTCACAGCCTCACACACAAACACAAGTTTCGTCAAACTTCCTTCTCACTCTGATAAAAAAAAGACACATAACTCAAAGAGCTGTGCACAGGTCCTGTGGGTGCTAACAGCTTCAGAGCTTTAGATTTCCCAATTTATGTTGGAGCGGAGTTGATAGCGGCATGCGTCTAACACTGACTTCAATCCGCTCCTCCGTGCTAGATCGCCTCCCTAATGACAGTAATTGCATTGAGGAAGCCCCCGGTCGTGTTCAATTACCCATTCCCATCCAAGCACACAGGGCTAATCTTGCAGTATAATGTACGATACAGATGGCTCTAGAAGGCAGACATATTCATCACCGCCTCATCTTTGCTGCGATGTGTGAAATCCAGCAGGAGAGCCACATCACATTTGGGAGGTGGCACTGAGTTTTCATTATCTGATAATATCTGAAAACTTGTGTTTGCAAAATTAAAATTGTTGTGTTTGTCTCCTCGAGAGGATAAGTAAAGGAAAAACCTCCACCTGGCTCCCTCTACCTCTGTTTGTTATTAACTCAAATGAGTACTCACCCAAGAGGTTTCTCCAGGCGACTGGCAGGTGAGCCGACAATCTCTCCCAGCGTACAGTGGACCTGTCCCAGGAAATCCTGCCATGGGGAGGGGAGCATAAAGAGGGATGGAGAAAGACGTAGGATGGGGGCATTCAGGTGGATCACGGGGGGTAACAAGGAGAGTCGGTGAGGAGTTCAGCATAATTATAAGCATTGTACGGTTATGAATTATCTGAAGCAGACACGTACGTTAACGTCGGTTGGCTTCCAGGGTGGAGAAGGAGGAGAGAGACCAGGCAGCAGCAGTGACACAACAGAGCATATCATGGAACAGAAGGCACACGACTCAAATACCGGACTGTCATCAACCAAGTGCAAGAAAGAAGAGCCAAAGTGGATAAGTGAAAGAGCCGACAGGTAGAATGGGAACAGCAGAGGGTAAAGAGCCTCAGTCTCCGAGAGGAAGAGAAAAGGAAGAGATGGAAAGCAATGAAGGCAGAAGAGTTTCATTCAGACTCCAGCACATGCAGCACAAAATCTCAATAAAAGCACCACAATGACAGAAGCATCATTAATGATGAATATTTTGGTAGTATGCAAACAAAGTGCTGCAAATATATTCTTCATGTGACTGTATAGAATGAGTAGGAGTTTATCAAAGCTTTCAGCATTAATGACAACAGTAACATACATTCACCTCAATGAGTTGTGTAAATGAATGTATGTTCTACAATAATGTGCTGTTTTAGACAATTTAAAATATATATATAATTGTATATTGGTGTGTGCTTTCTTGGAAATTGCAATCTAAATGGCAAACAACACTACAGTGCACACAGGGAAATGTGTTGAAAAGCTTTGATAATGATGTGCAACGCTTCATTCCTCATTTAAAAAAAAAAAGGTAATGGGGGTATGCCAGATGCAAATTAAACTCTGATTGTTATAGCTCTGGAGGAATAAAATACCTCATTTACAAACTGAAGCAGATGGAAGGTAAAGAAATATTTTTGGCATATAATTCACTCATTATTACAAAATATATTTGAGCATTTGGATGCCACAGACTTTGGTTTGCATAAAACCTGAATATCAGAGACATGCACTGATAACAATCCAAAGTAATTTCAGGACAAAATAGCAAGCAGAACCCCCGAACCTGAAAATTAAATAAAAGACCTTCACTTACGTGCTTTCCCAGATCTGGACTTTTAGAATCAATATCATACCTGAAATCACAGAGAGACCACAAATCACAGGGGAAAATACGTGGGCAAAACACCACGAGACCTTACAAATGGCTTCCGAGTCTAATAAAAGCAGACTGGCTGCTGCGTGGACATTTTCTACCTGTCAATCACGAACCTGGGTCATTGACGGAGCAAAAGAGAACAGCCGATGAAACAAAAAACGGAGGCAATAACATGACGCTTAATTAAGGAAGTCATTCTATAGTTTATGAATGTAATTTCTCTGCTGTGCCGGGGGAACGTATTGAAACAATCTACCGATGCAGGGAAAGTTTCCAGCATTTGCCCGTCAAAACTTAATGTAAAAGTAATTAAACCTCAGTGTGCCCCGGCTCCCACCTCTGTGATAAAATGAAGATGTAAATGAGTAACACTAATTGTGATGGGGATGCACTCCCTCCTTTCCTGTTGCAGACTCGAGTCATGACAGCAAATTCACTCATTAAGTGTCTAAAAATCCCCAGAGACCTGCAGCTCAGGCCTGGATACATCACTTTAGTCCACTGAAGACTTCATGCTTGAAGGGGGGGGGGGGGGGGGGGGACAAAGGACGAATTTTTAGAGTCTGCTCTCCTTGAGAAGGAGGGGGAGGAGTGGAGAAAATTACCCTGACTCTTTTCTGGGAGATCTCAAAATGAAACCTTCGCGACCCTCTTTCCTAGTCTGGCCTTATCAAGAGGAGGAAGGCAGCTGTATGGGAAAGAGGAGGAGGAGGAAGGGGTCTTTGTGAGTTTTATGTGACTTGGTTTCAGACATTTGCTTTGCTTAGCAGTGGGGAGATTAAGGATAAAACTTGATATGAAATATTTATCATCCTTATACCAATCTCCCATCAAACAAATGACTACTGAGACACTGCACCAATGAATAATTCCTCAGGAGAAAGCCGAACTAGTGACAAGGGAGGGAATAGCGAAAGTCAGAGACAGGAAAGATGGAGCGATAGAGGGGGAAAAGTGAAAGAGGGAGGATATGTTGAGCTTGTGGTAGAAATAAAAGAAAGAACTGGAGGGCTGGGTTAGCGGAGGACAGCACACACCTCGGTGTGTGTCCCCAGAGGACCGGATCAAACAGAATAACTCACACGTCAAAGCGCAGGTTCTGCTTCTCCTCAAAGAAGTAGTCCAGGATGTACTTCCTGACAAAGTCTGGGTTTAGCGTGTTGTCTATCACCTCTGTTCTCCCAAACTAGATCAGAACCAGGAAAGAAGGAGGGAAAAAGAGAGAAGAAGAAGAAGTGAGCTCAGAGCTTTGACATGTCACATCACGCAGTCACTCAGAAGCTACATCGAGTGCTCTATTACCTCGCCCCACCCCCACTATCTTCCCCCGCCGACCGCATGGATTCACGGCTTCAGATAAACTCAGATTTGATTAACAGAAGTCAGTGATAACACAGCTCTTCTCCTTCACCTCTTCTCATTGTGCTGGGGATGAGCAAGCCTGAGGAAAACACTTTATAGAGTGCAATTACACTCATTTAACTAATACCACATTCACGCCACTGTCGCTCTCACAGACACTTCAAAACAAGAGGCGGAGGACGAAACAAAGCCAGAGAAAAATAGTGATTTTCACATTTTGTCTTCATACAGGGGAACTGGCACAAATGGTGGGAGGATGGCAAACTGTCTCCTGTTCCCTGACATTAGAGGGATAGTTGGTGTTTTGAAGTGGGGTTGTATGAGGTGCTTATCTGTAGACAGTGTATTACCTACAGTCGATGACGGTCTGCGTGCCCCCGGCATCCACAAACAGACAGGAGTACCGACACTAGAGCAAAGCAATACAGTGCTGTGGACGGGAGCAGCAGAAAAACTTATTTTAACCACCTAAAAGAAAGCCTCACCTGGACAAAATTAATAAAGTGTACGCTATATTTAGAATATTTTTTTGAGGGTGGACTGAACTGAAAGTGAAACATATCTACATTTACAGTATATGTAGAAAATTTTCACCGTGAAACATTCTCCCACCGGTTACTGATTGCAACGAGCATATTACAAGAAAAGACGCTGCTTAATTTTTATCGTTGGCTGTCTGTATGTCTGGTCTCTCCGGTCCAGCTTTCTCTGCGAGGCTGCAGGTTTCCACCCTGCGCCGCTGCACTGCACACACCGGCTGAGGCCGCTCTGTCCTCCGCACGGAGATTACCTCATTAACATTATGTTCCTTTATAGCGTTGGGTTTAAATCTGAAGTATTTCCAAAGAGGCACTGTTACTTTTCACTCTGACACCAAATCCTCCTCCATCGTCTGGCAACTCTCCTGCTACTCTGTGCTGAGACTATTTGGAGCAGACACTTTCACTTTCAGTTTGTAATATTTGTTGGTAATGTAGTGATAAAATGCTGCTTATACGCGAAAATGAACTAAATAGGTTTTATTTCGATAAAAAAAGGCAAAATGACTAGTCAGTGTGTGCCTGAAAACCGTGTAACACCGCTAACGTTGACTACTCTGCTTAGCATAACTGAAAGTGAAACTTATGTATGCTCTCTCTGATGCCAGCAGGCAAAAAACAGTAAGATATGTTTTGCTGACAGTTCAGTTTTTAGGTGACCCTTTCTTTTATATGCCTAAAACATGTTTTTCTTCTGACCTCGTCCACAGCATTGTATCGCTTTGCTCCGGTGTCGGTACTCCTGTCCGTTTCTCCAAGCTGGGGGTGTGTCGACAGTCATCTATTGTAGGCAATACACTGACTACGAATAAGTACCTCACACAAACCCTCTTCAAAACACCTTAACTATCCCTTTAAGGAGAAAACAGGGACCCGCCAGCACAGATGCTGAAAACAGATTTGTCAGCATCACAGAGCAAGACCTTCTGATGAGGTGATGTGCTGATAAACAAATCAACAGACACACAAAGTGTTCACACCCCCCGCACAAGCACATTAATTGTATCCAAAATGAATAATTCAAAGTCAGAGAACTGATGTTGAGCTGCATAAATAACAGAAAGTGTAACCATAAACTGACACGGTGAATTAATAATAGCAGTGTTAGGGCTTAATGAAGAGATGAAACAGCAGGGTTACAGGATAACACCTTGGTGATTACATCCAGTGGAGTAAACCTCAAAGAAGAGGCTACACTGAGTAACGTTACAGCGGCAGCAGGATCATTTTAACAGATGGACGCCTATGCTAATGCAAAGACAGTCAAGCTGGATTTGTGTGCATCATATGACAGTTTGAGAGAGTGGGTTTGCTGAAGTGTAACCTGCCATCCAACATAAAAGTGTGTCTAAGCCCATAAAAGTTTAACCGCTGTGTGTGGCAGCACCTCTCCTCTCGCTCTCCCTCTTCATCCCTGTCAGAAAGGGTGAGAACTCCCTTCCAGCAGACGCGAAGGAGATGAAATCTCCACCGAGCGAACAGCAGCCTATTTCAATGATAGGAGCTGAATGTAGCAGCGGGGAGCCAATCGCATATTCAATTTGGTCTTCGGCCAAATTCAACAGAAGAAGAAGAAGAAGAAGAAGAAGAAGAATCAGCACCGGAGCAAAGAACAGCCACCCGAGGAAATAACAGATCTCCCATCCCACAAATTATTCCTACCTTGGCAAGTACACAGTCGGCCTGTAAAGCCAGAGCTGCAAAGCACTACAATTAACTGTCAACCCCCCAAAAGAAAAGGATCCTGCTGCAGGGGTGTCTGGCAGTGTGCACTTCCTCCCCTCCAACGGCCCTAACTAGGATAAACTGTGGGCTGCAATGTCAGAAAATTAATCTTGGTAAAAGGACTAATGTCTCTGACTTTGACTAGAAGCAGAAAGGCTGGGCTTTGCTTGAATTTAGGGAGGTTATATTGTGTCAGCTGCTCGGTTAAACGAAAGCGGTAAGAAGCAGAAAACCTGTCATGCAGTAGGAGTAATTACAGACGAGGGAGTTGGAGATTAAGACTTTAAAGTCGTGTGGTAACAGAACGATGCAGGCTACAGTGTTATATCTTCGACTATGAATGCTGGAGATACAGGTCTCAAGAGGAGCAATCCTGGAATCAAAACACTATTTATCCAATTATTTTGATATTATTCTCTTGATGGATGAATATGAATGACTTGCAGCCGATGGGGCGTTTGCCCCACAGAAGAATAATTGGATTACAGACAGCTGGTGGCAAAGTGAAAGGTGCTCCGACCAACCGTATGTACTCTGGGGAGAACAAAAAAACGCAAATGACAGAGGGGCAAAAGAGACGCTTAGCTTTATCAATACTGCACAGCTTGACTCTGCTGCTCACAAAGCCTCTGAAAACACAAGCCTGTATCTCTTTTCAGGGAGAGACGTTCAGGCTGCACCCACAGTTTGTAAACTCGAGGCGGGGCTTATAGCCAGAGGTGACAGGTGTAGGAGGCTCTGAACACTGTACTTGATGCTTGTTTACATTTGCATGTTAATCAGTAAAACTACTCTGTGGCTTTACAAACAGAATATCAATGTGTTGCTACCAGCACCACAGTTTGCTTTACTGTGAGCCAATGCCAGCTGACCACTCTTGAAATACAAGTGAGCAAAACTTATAATCAGCCGCCGAGTTCAAGTATTAGTTGCTCCAAGTGATTAAAGTAAAACAATGAAAGCTCGCTCAGTTAAAATCAATTACACAATCAATCAAACATCCTACCGCTCCATCACTCAGTCAATCATTCATGTTAATTGCCCCTGCTGGGAAATTTATTATGCAGTCAAGTTCACTGAAATGACCACCACAGACTCGAGACACACAAGACGTGACAACACAGACAAGTAACAACCAAACAGACATACACATGACCCCCAGACACAGTCAAAGACATGGTTAAGTGGACAACAGCTCTAAAGAGGAAGTCTTGTGAACCCACTCAGGATACACTGTGTGTGTGTTGTACTTCAGTCTTTGGGAGGATCAGTTCTTTGAGCTTTAAACCTTGAAGACATTTTTGAAAGCAAGGACACCTTGGCCGGTCCTCCTCACTTCATATGCAACCAGCAGAGATTCCACAAAGCTACAGCTCCCGACCAAGAAACAGTCCGGCACATGACCCCTTAAAAACCATGGCTTGTTGTTTTTACACTTTGGTTTTGTACGAATGAAACTAACTAATTATAACATGTTACTAAGTGAGCTTTAGAGATGCTGTCTGGCAAATATTTTACTAACTTCCAGTCTTTTTGCTACATTTAGCTTCATATTTACTGCACAGATATGAAAGTGGTATCGGTCTTAAATGTCAAACTATTCTGTTTAAAAGATTTAAATTCAGTATTTTCCACTTGGACCCATTTTCCCATGTTTTTGTGTCTGACTGACTAATAGGGACAACAATTTCTGAAACTGGTCTAGTATTGAGCTCACGAGCTGTGAGGTAATCCTACTGGGGCAAACTGGCACAATTTACATCCACTAGAAGTCTCGCTCAAGGAGAAGTCTCATTCTGAACTCTAGGCGATGACGTGTTGCTAGAAAACAACAGTGGACCAGAGGAATACAACCACGGTGGAAACATTCAGTTTGTTGTGTTAGTACACAAAGTCACAAAGTGTGCATTAGTGTTACCTAAAAGACGTTCATTGGTAATGGCTGAATATTTAGATGGTTTCACCAATGTAGATGAGGTCTATGAATCTGATGGCCACCTGTATTTATTTGAGCCAGAGCACTAGACAAAGAGTTCCTACAAACTGAAAAGCAGACGAGGATAGAGAGAGGCAACAGACAGGGGAGGATGAACCAGCTGCTGCAAGGCCATGGAGCTCAGGAGACTGGAGGTGTTCCTGTGGGTGCTGCGACCCTGTATATGCCCACAGAGGAAGAGCGCAGTGAAGAGTGAGACCTGTTGCTGCCCGATATTCAGATTTCACCACAAGATTTGAGTGGGACTCGGACACAATAACAAACAGACCAGATCAAGCAAAAGGTAAAAAAAAAATGTCACATTTCTCTATAAGGTCCTTTTTAAAATGTTGTCAGATGCTTATAATAATAATTTGACTCCGTCAGTGGCAAAAACATGCACTTTTAGTTGACATTACACTGATGCTGCTCACTTGCCCTCGCTGCTCGTTTCAAGGCTGCCAGTTACAATGTTGTCTTTACATACTGGACTAATTTCAGAAATTGTTCTGCCTATTAATCCCTTAGACATGGGAAAATATTACCCTTTAAGACCTGGTTTCTCTCAAGTATAACAGGTCTAACATTAGCGTGTGTTGCTTTACGATGTAAAGGTTCTCATCCATGTTTCTCCTTTTTTAAGAGCCCACGACCACCAGACCACAGATTATAACTGAAACATTTGTGTATTGGAGCCGAATGTTTCCAAGTCTCAAATCTGTTGTGTCACTCCGTTGTGCAGCAGCGTGACACCAAGGTCTCTGTGGAGTCCATAAACACAGCACTCCTATTCAGTCAGAGTGTGAAAGCAGGAGCAAAATATTATGTTCACAAAGAGCGGTTGGGCTGCCTTCAATCAAAAGAATATCAGCGTGGAAAAAGAATCTTGAATTAACAGATATTCCCGTCAATATGATTTTGAGATCGAATTTAAAGGGTAAGTTGAATATTTTTCAACCTGGACTGTATTTCCCCATGTTTTTGAGTCAACCTAAAAATGTCATGGCTGAATATTTAGATGATTTCAACAACGTAGATGAAGTCACTGAATTTGATGGTCACCCATGTTTATTTGAGCCAGAGTATACGGAAATTCATATTTCACAACGAGACTTCTCCTTGAGCAAGACTTAGACACAGTAACAAACAGAGCGGAGAGAGAGAAATGTAAGAAAAATGTATTATTTCTCTGTTGGGTCCATTTCTTAATGTCGTCAGACAGTTGATACACATAATAACAATCTGAGCCGACTAGTGAAGGTAACATTACACTGACACTGCTCACTTCGCAGCTCGTTTCACTGCTGTCAGTTACAGTGTTGTTTTCCCTCAACTCAAAAATTATGAAAAAACACAGGAAAATAGGGTCCAGGTTGATAAAATTGATCTTTTAAGTTGTCATTTATCTGTACGTCCACCCATTGAGATTACAGGGACAAATAATCTCAAAGGAATCCTCTGCATTGCCATGATCTCTGCCCTCCTCTACTATCTGTCTCTGTGGTCTAATTAAGGCCCAGTGGTGCAGAGGCAAATCTTTATCAATACAAGTAGCTGCCACCTTAATCAGCTAATCAGTCACAGCTAACACAGTGCTGACCAGTGCTCGGATATTCGCCAGGTCAATCAATTACAAATGACTGGCACTCAGAGCATTTACCTTGAGGGGGAGCAGGGCAGTGAGGGGAGGGGGCTGTAAACAGAGAGCGGGGCTGTCATGGAGAGCAGACAGGCTGATTGAGTTGTGTTGACGGCTGTGATGTCTTACCTCTCTCCACTGTTTGGACTCGACGCCCTGCGTGTACAACACCACCACTGAGAAGAGAGGAGGGGGAGAAAGAGACAGCAGAGGAATACATTATCAAGGGCCGAGCTTGATGAGGCTGCACTGCCTCAAATTCTGGTTGTAACGTCCACGTGCAAAGAGCAAAGCTCTGAAGCAAAACTGAAGCCTCCTGGGGCACAATGAAAGCCCTGTAATCAAAACACAATTTCTTTACGGTGGGATTCTCCTGATTCCATGATGAGATTTTGCAACTTCAAATGAAGCTGAGGCAGGCAAACATGATGTGACCTGGCATATCTCCCAAGGTTCATCTTCAGGTGAATACAAAACAGGCCGAGTGTGATATTTCCCCGGTAGCTTATTTACACAAAGGGCTTGAACCTGCTCCCTATAATGATAAATGTATCCTCCATTCTCAGTCCTTCGGGGGGTATCAAAGAAATGCCTTTATGGCTGTTCCTCACCAAAAGATACCCATTTGTATTCAAAGGCTGGTGTTTATGCCCTGCATGCATTAAGGTACTTTCTGTGGCTCTCAGTGAGGAAAGGTTGTCACATTACTGTGCAAATGATATGCAGTTATTGAAGGAACACTTTGAAATAGCAGAGTAAACTGAAACAATGTTGAGCTCAGCAAAAATAAAAAGTAAAGCTTCGCAAAAGGAGAGGAGGTGTCAATGAACCATATTCTGAGTGAGGAACAGCTAAACCGCAATTAGCATCGTAAAAAGCTGAAAACTTACATGGGTCAGATTTGGAGAAAGTGTCTCGGTCCAAAAGATTTCTGTAAGAGAAGGAAACAGATACACATTAAAATTAAAACGGTTAGTCCAATTAATTTCACTGAATTTCAAGACTGCTGTGTAACAGCTGGGAAAAATCCCATTTACAAAGAGCTACAAAATAATTGCATGGTTATTCATAACCACACTTGAACCATACTGTCCTTGAGTTTTCCACAGTACAGTAAGTACATTAAAGCTCAGTGAAAGCACTCAGTGGACTCAGTACACAGGTGCCAGTGAAAACAGTTTGCCATTACAGTATGTTCATACCTCCACCAAGGCTGCAGACAATCATGGCATGCACATGCCAAATATTTTTATCAAATTCCAGTAAATATAGCAGTTCAAAACAAAAGAGGAAAAATTTTAACAGCTGCCCACCTCAAAACGAAGCGTTCTTGAAAGAAATCAAGAATGCGTACTTGTTCAGTAGCTTGTTGGTTTTCAGCTTTTGATAAAAGGGATTCATGTTCATAAAGACTGGATGGGCAGAAAACGTCAAGATGCAATTTAGTTTTTTGAGAAATGTTACTAAGAAACAAAAAACAAACAAATGGTACCAAAAACACTGAACAACCTCTTTGAGAAGGTATCTCATTAACACATATAATGGTATTGATGAACAAAACAGAAGTGACACTGGCACTGTAGCCTAACAGGACCCACCCTTATACTTGCCTTTTCAATAGGGATTTAATAACTTTGGCTCTTAATTTAGTTTTTATATACTTTATGGGCCACCTCTTGTATGTCACAGAGCAAAGGAAGGACAGCATTTTTACAAGACTGCAAGAACAACACCAGGCTGTGCAGTAATTTTGACGCACGTTCAGAAATTACTCTTTGTATTATCATCATTTGAGCCACTATGTCCAATACAAATTACAAAAGTCTCAAAGAGTCAAATCAATACCAGGCAGCAACCTCCGACTCTGAAAATTGAAGCCAATGCTGAAGTGCTTTAAATCTGCATTCTTTCTAATATCCAGCAGGGGGCGACTCCTCTGGTTGCAAAAAGAAGTCTGATTGTATAGAAGTCTATGAGAAAATTAGCCTATTCACTTGATTTATCACCTTAGTAAACATTGTAAACATGAGTTTATGGTCTCACTCACTAGTTCCAAGGCCTCCTGAATAAACCATGATGTTCATTTAGTAAATTATGGTCCACTTTAGGGTCAAATAGACCATAAAGCAGGGGATGCTTTAGGGCGTGGCTACCTTGTGATTGACAGGTCGCTACCACAGCGCTGTCTGGTCTGGGAGCTGTCTGTGTTTTCATTTTACAACTTTAACCCTTTAGTTTAGTTCATGAAAGTTAATTCTAACCTTTATGGTTAGGTCTTGTTCAGTGTCGTATTTAGCTCCACCCTCTTGTGCCACTTGTGGTTGCAAAAAAAACAAAAAACATGGCGACAGCCAAAATTCCAAACTTGAATATATCCGCTTCTTACATACAGTCCATGCACCCTATTGAAACCAGAGAAGGAATTAGAGCTGCAATGATTATTTGATTAAAGGTACAATGTGTAGGATTAGGTGGCATCTAGCAGTGTGGTTGCAGACCGCAACCAACTGAGTACCCCTTCGTGTATTCCTTCCTTTCCAAGACTGCAGTAACCTGAACCGCCACGTGCAAAACAAAGGTAACGCCATTTGCCTCATTTAGAGGCCGTCCATACCATAATAACACTACTTTAGGATCAACATAAGTCAGACAGCGGCTGGCAGTACCACAGTTTTGGACTCAGTTTCATAAGCATGTCAGAGAACTATGGTGGCCTTCAGGTAACATAACAACACCATAAAGAGCCAGTGTTTGGTTTGTCTGCCCTGGGCTACTGTAGAAACATGGTACAAACATGGCAGACAGTTGGCAATTACTTATAAAATAACTTATAATTAATTTAAGTAATTTTTCAAGCAAAAAAATAAATCAAGAAAATAATTTGGAAATTAATCAATAATCATTAGTGCATATGTGAAAAAATCTCTTACCGTGTACCACCAGATGAGTAACTTTCCTCAGAGTAAACTGTGGGCTATCTAGGAAAGTGTGATGTAATCAGCTGCTTCGTAGTATTGCAGAGTGAAGGTGAGTCCAGCTGTTTTTGCCCTGGACACTCTGGCCTCAGGGCAGAAAGCACCGAGCCGCAGCACAGACATCATATGGGGATTTATTTCACTGTTTACAGCAACATGGGTCAATACATCGAACTGGTCCATCAGCATGCATCCATGAACTAGGTTAGATTTAAAGCTCATGTAGCTTCAGTCCAGCAAAAGAGTGTCCCATGTGTTCATAATGTTATGAGTATCAGTCTGGTGCAGCAGTATGGGTGTGTAATACTCATTCAGACACCCTCAGTTTGAACCACCATCAAAGAAAAGAGGCATGCCAGGGCACAGCATTCCCCACACTGTAAATCCTCTAAACCCTAAAATAAAAGCACAGCCTTGCTATATCTAGTTCCCCAACACTGATCATCACCCAACACCTTTTCAAGCAGCCATACGCTCCGACTCATTGATTCATTCAAGATAAAAGCCGCAATCAGCAGTAATATTACTCATTCAAGCTTTATTTTTAGCTTGTTCCAGACTGGATTATGTGTGGGATTTTTTTTTTCAGGGAGACAGAGGGAAGTTTCCCTTTAGTATTTGCTTCTGTCTACGTACAAGATCTAACAAAGCCTTTAAAAACATAAGCCACAACAACATAAGCTACAAATGGGTCCAAGCATCAGTCACCTGACATGACATTTTAGATGAGACATGTTCCAGATGGTTTCATTGATCTCATTAACATATGCAGCAGCCTATAAATATGTCTTGTTTCTGCTTCCTGATTGTGAGCAGTGACAATAAATGACTTGCGTGCCGTTCAGAACAATCCTCATCCCTTTAGGGTGCTGCAGGATTTCAATGAATATAGATGAGATTTCAGGACTGAATCCAAGCAACAGGGCATAACTCATGTACATGTATTTCGCATTCCTGGACACAAAATCTTCTGTCACAGGGATATGTGGGGGGATGATAGATGCAGCTTTGTTGGGTATTAGCCTTGGGCTGACCTGACTACAGTTGGAACATTGTCACTGTAATTATCAGTGGAGGTAACAAAGCCATCCGTGACTAACTGCCTCTTTGTATCCACCTGTAACCGTCTGGCATCCATTAGCCTCTGACAATTAGGTTGTCCATCAGCTCATCCCGAGTGCCACATGGAAAAAGGAACATGCTATTGCCCATTTACACTATGTTACTGTAGAAAATAAGCTTTTATTTGAGTTGTTGAACGCCACTTTTCCCTTGCAGAACATTTGTATTCCAGGAAGAAATGATTAGTATACAGATTTATACGCTAATGCAAATTAATCCACCATTTTACTGTGCACATGGCCAGAGAACACACAACGGTGCAGCAGGATGGGTATTAACATCACAGATAATCCGTCTGCTTTCACTGAAGTAAGGCTGTCTGTTTGGAAAGTTACCTCCTTCTCGTTGTGAATCTCAGTGGGATAAGAGGAGATCATTATCCTGAAAGCTGATGTAGAACAAGTTTGTTGATGTAGATAAAGTTCATTGAAAGTAGGACAAAAGTAATTAGATCCAGCTTCTTTTCATCCATCAGCCTTCTTTCATACTGTGGCACTTTTGTGATCACTACGACCGTCTCATTTGAAACATGTGAATGAAAATGGCAAACACTTCTTTTGTTATTCCTCTTGATCTCGCCACCTTCATTAAAACTGAGTGCAATAATCTCCTCAAGTCACTGGAGCATTTAATATTTTATCACATGTGAAGCAAGAGTTTGAAGTACATTATTAGATGTAGAAACAACAGAACAACAAGAAATGAAATCTAATTTCAATTTTAAAAAAAAAGAAAGAGAAAATTTTAATAGCTTCCTTCCTCTGTCTAATCATCCCTAACAATGTAATGCGTTTATTCATCAGTGAATTAAGCTCGCAGTTATTGGTTATGCACACTTTAATTAATAACGGTGAATTAGCATCACCCAACCAATGCATGTACTCCAGACTCTCTCTGGCTGTATAAATGTGGCAATAAAGTATTTAGTTTGGCTGAAATATTGAGAAACATTTCCACTATAGGCCAAGAGTAAAGGAGATTTGACCTCTAAAACATGGCTGACTGCTGTAATTGAGAAGAATATATTGCCCTCCCTGTCGGTCAGTTCCCTGGAGATATTTTAGCAGCTTCTTGGTCCATGTGGCTGATTATTAAACTAAGAAATGTGTGGATTAATTTGTGCACCCACAGTGCCTTTTTGTCAGCAGTCCCCTAAATCTCCTCCACTTCCTAAGAGTTGCCGAAATCATTATTGGCACCTTGGAGAAATGGCTTCTAATTCGCTGGAAAGTGTTTTTAAATAGTCTTGAATCTGGCTGGCCAATTTTGATATGAGCTGCTGCCTCATTGGTTCTTACGAGGACACAACAAATTCAAGCTTGAAAGTCAAGTCTCTGGCCGGGCGAGAGGAAGGAAAGTGTCTTTATTACATTAGAGACAGTGGGAGATGGCTGGGAGGAGAAAGTGAAGGACGGTTTGCATTTTCAAGTCTCTGTTGCTTTACTTTCACTACTGCCCTTTGGCCCTCTCAGACATTTTCTTTCCACTCACACACAACAGAGCCAGTAGGTCTACTTTTTGTCTAATATGGCCTTAAACAGCTTCGCAGGGGTCAAATGGTCACAGAACCAAATGGGGCACATATGCTGCAGTTGTCGGCTAAGCCTTTACAAACTACCCATTATTTAGACTGGAATATTATGTTTTCTTTTTGTGTGTTTTTGTAATTCATAAAAGGAAATATCTACAATATATTAAGTAGGAAAAATCATCAGCTACAGGAGCAAAGGAGCACTATAGTTGAATTTAAAACAACAATCTAGGGTTGACGATATATACCGGGCCTGATAAATTATTGTCCAATAATGGGACTTATTTTTAGGGCTGTCAATGTTAACGCAATAACGCTTTAATGCAAAATCATTTTAATGCACACATTTAACACATTAATGCATACAATCTTTCAGAGGTGTCATATGAAGCTAGAAAACCGAAGGTATCCACTGGTACAACCACGTCAAACTGGCTTTTTGCGAAGGAGGCTAAATAACACTGCAAATTTCCACTAAAGTTTGGTGAGGAAAAACTGGCATGGCCATTTTCAAAGGGTCCCTTGACCTCTGACCTCAACATATGTGAGTGAAAATGGGTTCTACGGGTATCCACATGTCTCCCCTTTATGATAATCACATGCAGTTTGGGGCAAGTCATAGTCCACAGTAGTAGTACACACTGACAGCTGTTGTTGCTTGTTGGGCTGCAGTTTGCCATGTTATGATTTGAGCGTATAGTTTATTGTAAATGCAGTACCTTTGAGGGTTTCTGGACAATGTTTGTCATTGTTTTGTGTTGTTGTTTATTTCCAATATTAAATATATTGACCCCTAACAGGATAATTGGTTTAAGATGAATGGAAATATACAGATACAAGGAGCATATTTGCTCCCATGTTGATACTTGATAAATCTCCCTTTAAGGTACATTTTAAACAGTTACAAAAATGTGTAATTAATTTGCAATAAGAAGGAGAAGAAGAAAATGTTAATGTACTTCACTAGTAAAAATAAATGAACTTTTTAAGAGTCAAAAGAGTTTTTTTGTTTTTGTCATGTTAAAGGTACAGTAGGTTGGATTTGGTGGCATCTAGAGGTGTGGTTGCAGATTGCAACCAACTGAGTACCCCTCCGCTCACTCCTCCCTTTCCAAGACTTTGGTAACGTGATCTGCAAAGGAGCAAAAGAAGTCAGATGTGGGCTGGCAGTAGTTTTGCACTCTGAGACTCTTGTTACCGCAGAGTTTCACAAGTGTGTTGTGTAACTACTGTGGCCTTTAGTTAACAAACAAATGGGAAAGGCTCTCTCTAGAGCCAGTGTTTGGTTTGTCTGTTCTGGGCTACTGTAGCAACATGGTGGAGCAACATGGTGGACTCACTCAAGAGGACCTGCTCCCTATGTAGATATGAAGGACTCATTCTAAGCTAAAGTAAATGTAGTTCATCCATCCATCGTCAACCGCTTATCCCCCGAGGGGTTTCGCGGGAGCCGATCCCAGCTGGCATTGGGCGAAGGCAGGGTTCACCCTGGACAGGTCGCCAGTCTATCACAGGGCACATAGAGACAGACAACATAGAGACAGACAACCATTCACACTCACATCCACACCTACGGGCAATTTAGAGTCATCAATTAACCTAAACAGCATGTCTTTGGACTGTGGGAGGAAGCCGGAGTACCCGGAGAAAACCCACGCTTACACGGGGAGAACATGTACAGAACATGCAAACTCCACACAGAAGAGTCCCAAGCCCGGATTCGAACCTGCGACCCTCTTGCTGTGAGGCGACAGCGCTAACCACTGCACCACCGTGCAGCCCGTAAATGTAGTTATGAATGTTATATTCCATTTCTACTAATAGATCCCTGGAAATGTTACACACTGTTCCTTTAACAGCTGTGATATTAGCTGGATTTGGCTACGTCAGACCTACTGGATATTAAATCATCCATCTTTGCTCACTACAGTACATCTTAGCCTTTCTTACCCTCAGGTGTGCATAATAAACTACAGGTTATTACCTTCTTTTTAAAACATATGATTGTGAAATTATCTATTATATTATCGGTATCGGCCATGAGAAACAGGTAATTATCAGTTATCTGCATCAGCTAAAAAAATCTGTATTGTGCATCCCTAATAAAATCTTTTCATTACTGGGAATGCCTACACTGCATAACTGAATCCCCCCCGAATAGTGACAGATGATACACAGCAATGTTGCTTTTGTCTGGATCTCAAAAAACTCCCCTCCATTTCATTCAACATGCAATCTGGTCCCTTTATTAGTGACAGACCCATCTGCTGACCTTCACTGTGATGGCACCAGGTGTCTTCTCCTCCTCCATCCGATTAATTATTCAGTTTCTGTTCAACCTGGGATCTCTCCAGGTCGACAATACCTGCAACAGAGCACTCCCTGGGCGGCTGTCTTGCGGGCAGTGACAGAATCTCAGTCGTAAAGCTGCTAGTATAATAAATGAGAATGCATGTACGCTGTGTCTCCCTGTTTCAGAATGGCTTTTGGTGTGTGACTAATGTCTAACCAGGGAATAATATCACCGCTAATTGCACAGTGAAAGCTCGGGATTTGTGCAGAGAAACGTCCTTTTTTTGCGAGGAGATGAGGGAGATGAACAAACTGATAATTTAAGGCCATTCTAACCCTGGCAGAGCACTTTGCACTTGGCCTTCTGTGAAAAACCCAAGCTCCAAATATCTTTGCAGGCATGCACTAACTGTATACTTCACAGACTGTTGACATAAACCACGTTAAATTCTACACTACGAACCCAATAAGGCAGAGTAAAGCATTTCTAAGCTCATACATATTTTGGCTTTGAAATGACAGCAACTGATCATTAAATCGAGTTAGAGAAAGAACGCTCTGCCTGAATCCATTCAAGTGTGGCGCCGAGAGAGCTGGGTCAATGTGTGCATGATAATAAAGCGTACAAAGAATCTCTCTCCGAGGATAACACTAATTGATGTTAGTGAGGGATGAGATAGCTGCGAGCGTACCATATAGGATGGAAATAGAGAAACGCAGCTGCCCAACTGGTGGTGAACTCATGTTGAGCCTCGATATGTGAAAGCCGCACACAGCAGGTAAACCATAATGAGCATGAACTGACGAACACCAACTAGCACAAGTATTCAGAGGTATGACCACACACCTATTAACTCAAACACACACAGTAATTCACCTGAAATGTGAACACTGAGCTGGAAACTATAGACTGCATATAAGAAGTGGACGTAGTCACCATGCGGTGACCCATTGGTTTGTGACCTGCCGGTTTGAAACCTTGAGCCAACCATTTGACTCTAAATGGGACCATAATTTACTAAATGAACAACATGCTGTACTGGAGAAGACATGAAACTAGCGATTGAAACTATTCTATTAGAAAGAACGCAAGTTTAAGGCCCTTCTGCACTGGCTTCACTTTTCAGACCTGGATGTTGCCCACTGCTGGAAATACATGTCCCATGTCACAACAGATGCCATTTCATTTGTCTTCATCACATGGAAGCTGCAGTAGTGGCTCCTAGGAACATGGATGTTTGTTTTACATTGGTCAGAGATTTTAGATTTATTTTTGTAAGCTGACTTACAACAATTTGTACAGTACAGAACACGAAATATCATCTGTTATGAGACAGCATGGGACATGTATTTCTAGCAGAAGGCAACTTCCAGGTCTGAAAGTGAAGCCAGTGCTGAAGTGCCTTAAATCTTCATTCTTTCTAACAGCCAGCAGGGGGCGACTCCTCTGGATACAAAGAGAAGTCTGACTGTATAGAAGGCTAAACATGAGTTTATGGTCTCAATCACTAGGTTCAAGTCTTCTTCAATGCAGCATGATGTTCATTTAATAAATTATGGTCCCATTTAGAGTCAAACAGACCATAAAGCTGGGGATGCTTTAGGGCGTGGCTACCTTGTGATTGGCAGGTCGCTAACACGGCCTGGGAGTTGTCTGTGTTTTCGCCTTACAACTTTAAACCTTTCACCGTGTTTTCTGTTTATGAACGTTAACTAACATTTTTGGTCGCCTAAAAATGTCTTATTCACTGCTCAGTTGTACTTAGCTCCACCCTCTCACTTCCTCACATGTTAACAAACCAAGATGGCGACTTCCAAAATGCAGAGCTCGAGCTTTCAAAATGTCAGTCCACAAACCAATGGGTCACGTCATGGTGACTACATCCACTTCTTATATACAGTATAGTCTATGATTGGAGACCTTTTCTTGATCCTCACATGACACTGAAATGCAGAAAACACAACCTCATTATTTATTTTTGAAATCAAACAACTACTAACTACAACACATTGTAGTACACATTGTGTACATAACTTCCCATGTCAAAAAAAATAACCTTGCATGTTCAAATTTAAGGCTTCTAACACAAATAAGAAAGAAACTCAATGAAATTAGATTAACCAACAGCTTCTAGACAAGGCTATAATCACTTCACAGTTCTGTGGCTTGTGGTTAAGTTTATCTTGTACGGTTCACACATTTTGACTGATAATCCATTTCCCTACAGTGAGAATTAATTGTATTTGTACTTATCAAATGTTTCCACCAGCTTTGTGGCAGAAGCACACACACATTCTCGCCCACACAGCCAGAAATGTCCCTTTTGGCTACTGTATAACCACTTTAATGTATCTAACAGAAAAATTATTATCTCAAATAAGTCTTACACAAAATGACAATAATCTGACAATGAGTAGCTTGTTTAAGCCTGCGGCTAAGACTGTCAACGAGGGAGAGACCTTCAACATATGCAACAAAATGTGAAATCTTTGCGGAGTATCCTGTCACACTTTGTACAGATCCTTGCACATTTCCCAGACAAGCTGTGATATTAGGTCAAATATCCCTTCATACAGAAGTCCACTAACATACTCTGCTGACCCTTAAGGATCTCTCAAAATAGTGCCAAAAGCAGCTTCGTATTTCTGAGCTGAGAGGGACAGCTTTGATTTCTTATTGCTGCGACACCCTCTTGACGTTTCCTGTCATTCCAATCAACACTTTCAGATGACACAAGCAACATGCAGTGTTACACAGCACTGGCATGGCACCACAACTGTGTATCCATGGGATCCCCCGCTGCTGTCATAAATCCCGAATGAGAATACATTAATAACACGGACACCACCACAAGCCAAGTGTCTGGGATCCAAACTCATTTTCACTGTGTCAGGGGTTCATGCATAATCATCCGCTTCATCGACCTGTGAGACTCGCCTGCTGCAATCTTAACATCACCAAACTGGAATTAAAAAAAAAAAAAAAAAAAACCAACTACCTCCTCTTGGCACCCTTGTGTCTCTCAGCCTCGATCCCCAAAACAGATGCGACACATCACTCTCTCTCTCCCACACACACACACACACACACACACACACACACACACACACACACACACACACACACACACACACACACACACACACACACACACACACAAGCCATCCTGCAAGATAAAAGCTGCGAGCTCGCCGCAGGTCAGTCTTAACCCAGAACACAATATGAAAAGAGCGGCACAGTTAAAATACTGCAAATTGAAATTTCTCTCTCTTACTCTGAGATCTCTTATTAATATTTTATGCTCTTGCACAATGCAGACTAGTTCAATTCAAACTTGCTTCCTGCCAGAGAAAAGCAAAAAGATGTTTCAACAAGTAAAAAACAGGTCACAGAGTTTGATTGAATGGGTAACCAAGACTGAATTAGATCAACAGCTATTAACACAACAGCATCCGTAGACTCACAGACCATAACAACACATTCAAATAAACAAAAGGTTTTCACACAGCTTGAATCCCAGTTGCTCTGCTCAGGCAATTGTTTTTGACAGATTGAGTGGCGACGCCACACATCCTAATCGTCCTGATGATTTCATTAGGCTTCCCCCTCTGCTGCGAGGATTGCCTCAGGAAGAGTTCAGATCAAGAAACGTGCCACATGTTTTAAGATTGACCCCTGGGAGCAGCAATCAGTGGCCTTGTTCACCAGGGATCCTCTCAGGCGAGCATTTGTCAAAGGATGCTGGCAGTCATGTGACTTCTCATGTGTTTCACCAGGTAATGAATCCCTTGGGAGCTGAGTGACCCGGTTGAGTTAGATCCCCCCCGGCTACGGAGTGCATTGATTGGATGCAGTGCTTCTCTAACCAATCTATCGCAGCAAATGAATGGTTACAGCGAGTGCCAAAGCAACAGCAGACAACAGGGAGGAGATGGACATGGTGCATTGGCTTTGTCCTGATGAAATGGGCGACGGGTGCTGATAAAGTTCACCGTTCAAGCTGTCAGATGGGAGGCTGAGCGCAGTGGAAGTGAGGGTGGCTTTGTCAGCTCATTGCACTTTTAACAGCATACCTGCGGTGTGTTTTGACACGTTGCAAAGCACCAATAAATTTCTATAATATGCCCTCTGTTGACGTGTTTCCAAGTGGGAGGGAAATAAAAATTCAAGCTAAGTCCTTGTGTTTGCTGGTTTTGTTTGACTAAAGCGTAAATCATGTCTCACAATGATACAGTGTCAAAATCTGAGCTTTTCATCAAATCGTTCTGTTATTTTTTGCCCCCTCAATCTCCTATGGATGGTAACTTTCTAACAAATTAGATGCCAACAACTAATCTTTCAGGAACACGAAATTATTTTTCTCTCGCTCTCTTCTGATAAGAGCTGTAAACCTTAGAGAGGGTTGTCAAGCTTATCAGCTCTGGTCCCCCATTCTGGTTACAGAGGCACATGTAGTAAACAGTGCATTTACAAATCATTACTAACATCCTGTCCATAGATCTGTGCTGTGATGAACCAAAGAGAAACACGGAAAAAAATCTATTCATTAAATGAAGATCCATGTGTCAAGCCTTTAGGGGCTCTGTGGTTTCCGTCTGTGTGCACATTTTTTCTGACATTCATTACCGAAAGTGTGCGCCACAGTGGAACCGCAGAGTTGAAGCCCCTGTTTCCCTGTAGTCATTGTACATGGGATCTCTGAGACGGTCTGGTAAGCTGATAGAAAGAAAGGCCATTCTACAATCCAGCAGGATTCACATTTACTACTTTGCTCATAATTAAAGCATGATGTAGCAAAACCACATAGACAACCTCTAAAATATTCAACAGAGCTGCTTCAACATTAACTAATGAACACACTCGTTACTGCCACATAAGAGGTGGGATCAAGCCCATAAAAGCACCAGGGGACCCACTGGCCCTAAACCACTGAACTGGATTCGCTGGTGTGCATTTGGTATGGCAGATGTCGAAATAGAGGCCACTTGAGTTTCAAGAGCTGTCTTATCGCCGAGTTGGAGTGTAGCCCTCGCAGTGAAGAAGCAGATGCTCCGGGCTCGGCTCACTGGGCGACCTGTGAGCAACACCAATCAGAGAGTATAGACTAGGAACAACGTGCTATAACTGCAATATGCACTTGTTTCGATAAGGCGCTGTCTGCGTCAGTCCCTCCAGTTTGTCAGGGTGCTTGCTGTAACATTGGCAGACGGTTATGAGGATGCCTGTAGGGCCGCAGCCAATTCCATGTGCGCTGCAATCTTAGAGCTTTCAGGCTTACTAAATCAATTACACAGAGTTGTGGAGCCTGTTCCTCTCACCCACATAACACCCATTGTTTCTGTTTGCTTCTACTGGATAGACCAAATACACACTTGCTATAAATGGCTTGGTGCATTGCTGTTTATTCCATATGTGTTCAACTTTTGTGCTCCCCAGTGTTTGATTCTTGAAGCAATCCTCAGAGGTCAGACTTGAGCTGCTGTAGCAAGTCACAAAGAGGAGCAGAATCTGAAGACTTTGCATCTAAAACAGACAATATTTCAAGGCCCAATGAGAGCAGGAATGAATTTTTCTCCTGGAGCAACTCTTTGTTTGGAGACACATTAATGACAGACAAGGGAGATGCAGAGCCGGGGGGCATCAACACAGAGCCCACTATGACGGTCGGAGGGAAAAACAACATAAATGTGTACCAACAGGGAGTCCAGCTGCTACTCACAACACATGCACCACAATGGATAAAACACACACAACCTAAGCTCCATATGCAAATCTTACACATATACTTTCATCATTTTGGTTACATAAACAAGATCCTACAGTAAACTAGAGTTTAAGGCTGTAGTCTCCCCATAGCGGCACCATCCTCCCAACCTGTCAACTCTATAAAGGTTACCAGATTTATTATTAATTAAGATCCAAAAGGGGTTATAAGGTCGCCTACATGGCAACAGCAATGTTGGGTTTTGCTGAATAACTTCAGAATTTCAAAATGGATGAAGCAGCGTTTGCAACAACAGAGAATGATAAGAAGGTAGATCTGGAGAAGATACTGATGACAGAAACTGATGACAGCAGCATGAAGCTCTTGTCTGTGGCTTAACACACTTTTCTATCTGAAATCTCTATGGGATCCTTTTCAACAGCAGTGCACATGGGAACACATCATTAACATGCAAATAACACTGATGCAGCCAGGAGCTACAAAACAGCTAAACACTGTGGATTATGGCAAAATGACAAAGAGGCCCTGGAAACATGAATTAACAACAATTCCCATGAGACACCTTCATTAAAACTGTAGCAGTTGACCTATATGAATCCACTGTGTGTTGCTGCAGCATGCATACATACACATACAGTGAGTCTACCTGCAACCAGCGCTGCCCCACCCTACCCAGCCGAGGCATCTTGGTGGTATTTGGGGGTTTTGGGTTAGGCGAGGGAATTCACTTAAAGCCTCATGGACAAGAAGGACGAGCATATATTTGTTCTAATTGACGTTTTCGCGTTTCTGTGACAAACTAGAGTCGTCCGGATCCTGTAAGGCGGTTACACAGCTTCACACACGACAAGTAGCCTCGGGGGAAACCTCTCAGGCACGCCAACAAACTCCACGACGGTCGATATCTCCGCTAGCACGCGACTTGGCGCGCGCAAAACACAGCGGTTTAAGACCCACGAGACACTGACGGAGATGGGGATGTGTCTAAATATACATCAAGGCGTAAATCTGTACGATAAACAGGACAAATAAACAAACAAAAGTTTGGTGATTGGGGAAATCACTGTGAGCCAGTTATGTCTATGGGTCTTTTCAGCAGAGCAATGATCTCTGCGGGGGTTTTACCTACATTGTATTTGTAAAGTTGTATTCTGATATGTTTAACGTGTTTCTTTTTCAGCACCAAGTTGTTAAAAGGCACGTTACCTATTAAAACGGTGTCTTGTTTTCTCAGAGCAATACGCGCCCAATGCGCGCAGAGTTCCCCAAACCCTGACGCAGACAAAGCAGCATCAGCACCGGAGAAGACTCACCTGCACGACACGGTGATCTCCACTTTGGTGGCCGGGATGCTCCCACTGATGGGATCGAAGTCACGGACCATCGCCGTGGCCTCCACTTTGTCCATAACGTCTCCCTCCATGTGCGCAGGAGACCCAGGCCAGCTCCCCGAGCCGCGCGAGTCCCTCTGAACCCGGAGAGTCGACGGCGGAGAGCCGGAGCGCAGCGGACGAGCGAGCGGGAGCGGATACGGTCCAGACAAACCTCCTAAGTGCTGTCCATTTGACGGGCAACAGCATGGAAAGTTTAATTGGAGGCTGCTGCAGCGAAGCGATTGATCTGACTAAAGTGGGATCACATGCCAGGACGCATCAGCGCCAACTCCGCTGTTTACCAGGCAAAGACTGAGCTCCTCTGGTAGCGTTGCGTTTGAAAAGTAAAAGCTGAACTCCACCCCTCCTGTCCGCATTCTTCGACATGAGAGGGCTGACAACTCGTTGCAGATTCAAGCTGTCGCTCTGAACGGATCGTTATTTGGTTCCAAATTGATTTTAAGAGCCTCTAACAAAATAAATAAGCACCGAGGGTCGTAAATAACGCATTGGATTGTATTTTATCCCACTTTAGAACAGCTAAGGTGAAATATTGTTTAATGAATCGGTTATGAAGAGTGTAAATTATCCTTTCTTTGCTGGTTTGGTGTAAGGAAGGGGGTGGAGCTGCAGAATTAAATTAACGACGAAACGAAATGTTCAAGCTGAACCTTTGGGTCACACGCAACGGATAAATAGTTTATTTTCACCTAGTGTTAAAACGACATCAGTTCCTCCAGAGCTGCCAGCTCTTATTACTAATTGAAAGGCTGCATGGCGCTCTTTCAGCATCTGGACAGCTCCTCAAACTCCTGCAGCTTCAGTCACCGCCAGCTCCTTCCTCCTTTATGTTGCCACTATAATGTGACGTTTGTTTTTCCTCCACATCTATATTACTCTCTGGGAGATTGCATGGGAGGCTGTGCTCTCCCAGGGGAGCTCCATGTCAGCTTTTGATTGAAACCCCGGTGAAATTCAGCCCATGAAACATAAATTCATATATGTAAACGACTGTTTTACCATTAGATTCTGTGGATATATCCGTGCAGTGTGTGTGCGAGCACCTTTGTGGGAGTGGGTATAACTCCCATCAGTCACAGCTACCAACTACTGGGAAACAGGGTGACCAGGTGTCCCACTTTACAAGGGACTGCACAGCATTTTTAGCCCTTGTCCCAAGTCCCACATGCCGAGACAATGTCCCACATTTCATTGGCTCCAATTGTCAAAAGTCAAACCACTGCAGGATGGAATCTTGTTTTAAAATGTGGCTTTTATCCAATGGCTGTGAAGACAGCAGGGAAGGCTGTCATCACAGGGCTGTTTGCTGTCAAACTGTACACATATGGGTAAAGTGCATGTTAACATATCAGTGTCTTTGCTTTGTTATACCCAACAGGAAAAATTGCAAGTTACCGCAATGTCACCATGCAAATTTGGGTGGAATATGATGGAAACTACCACAAAAAAAAGGAAGAGCAGCTACAGCAAAGACCGTGAAACTACTTATGAGTATTTATAAGTCAGTGGAATATAATTCTCAGAGTTTATTGTAAAATATGCCAGTTATTTTTCAATTTCACAGAGGTAATATGACATGAAGCGACACAGTCGCACATGTGAGCCTGAGCTCAAAGAGATGTGCTGATCTGTGGATGTAAAATAGAGATGTTACAAGATAAGGAGCAGAGTAGAAATGTGCATTATTTAAGTTAGATGGACGTTATATCAAAATTGTAGACTACCTGTCAGCCTTGGTGACGTAAGCTACATTGTCCCATACAAACATCTTCTTTGTCCCACATTTGGTTTGTTGGGATCTGATCACCCTGGTGGGAAATCTCTTGAAACCCTTGAAAAAATGTTTTTAACAAATCTCTATAAATAACTCCTCACATCCCCGAAACCATTCACACAATAAACCCTCTCCAAACTCATTTACACAAAGAACTGCATCAATTTATGACACTTAGAAATTATACTCTGCATATGCTACAGATTGTATGATATGAATCACGCAGCCATGGAAACTGTACAAGGTCCATGCTACAGGCTATCATCATCATCACTCTCCCAGCATCATTTCTGTACATAGAGGAGGGTCTATTCACAGCGGTACAGCACTGATGTAGTTACACGTCTACACCCGAGAGTGAGACTTGGGCTGATGGGGGCTTCACATTTTGGACACAGCGCCACCAGCTTCATCATTAGTCATGTTCACTCGGTAATTAGGCCCCGTGGTGGCCCTTGGTTGGTTGATTTTGCAGCTCCCTTGAGTACATGGTTCCCCGCCACCTGCTGTGAGGCTCTCCACTGTTCCCACCCACAGCCGCCCCTCTTCCTATAGCTGTGGCAGGAGTGCAATTACGGCTGTATGGACCCTCTCTGTGGGGAGTCTGTCTGTGTGTGTGTGTGTGTGTGTGTGTGTGTGTGTGTGTGTGTGTGTGTGTGTGTGTGTGTGTGTGTGTGTGTGTGTGTGTGTGTGTGTGTGTGTGGCAGTGGTACCTCCCAGACCTGCTCAGCATCAGCAGGAGGGAGGAGGCCAGATGATGGGGTACAAACTGGTGTTCTGCTGTCACAAGTAGCCTACAGTAACAAGAGCAGATGCTGAAAGTTATACACACATTCACACAAATATTATATTGAGAAATAGGGAACATTTTACTCTACTAAAAACAAAAACAAACTGGACAGTGAGTGATTCTCCCCATGGCGTTCAGGCAGCCTCCCACTGCAGATTCAGTCTGTGCCAAAGTAACAAATGATAGTGTTTATCGCTGCGTATGCCACCACACTCGATCATAGACAATCCGGTCAGGCTGTTTACTGTCCCGCTCATGTGTGTATTTTAGTCAGTTCATTGTGCTGACCCTGTATGAACCAGCATAAGCTACAGTTTAGGTATTATCAACCGAACAGCATACCGAACGATGAATTTTGTGTACCGTTACACTTTCAGGGAAAGATTCCATTATTACAATAACATATGATGTACTGGTGTATATAGAAATACACTATGCAAAACATTTAAAATTATAGTCTTGCTTATTTTATCAAAATTTTAAATTCTGCTATGATAGAGAAAGGTGAGGTGCAATAATGGTGCAAACGAGGATAACAGCTCACAGATTCAGACAGTCTTTCCTCTGAGGCATTTATACTGTCGCACTCAAATGAAAAGTGACAGAAGTTGTTGTGTGAAGAATGAAACTTGAGAGCCTGAGAGACAAGTTCAAATGCTGCCTACTTTCTTACCTCCACACGTCTGGGTTTTCCGATGCTGTTTAACCAGCCAGTGCACTTCTGTTTCAACACATGGACACCGTCAGGCCACGTTCAGACTGACATTGGCACTGCAAGTGTTAGACACTCACACACACAGCAGAAGAACAGTTTGAGATGAATACAGGGCTTGTTGTTCTGTGATTGTTCTACTTCAGACATGAACACAAATACATCCCCATATGTACTGTAGTCTATGCACTGCCCTCACAAGCCAGAAGAAATAAGCATAACTAAACATATTCATGGGGGCGGCTATGGTTAAATCCCCAGCTCCTCCAGTCCACATGTCGAAGTGTCCTGGGTCAAGATACTTAATCCCAAATTGTTCCCGAAGGCTGTGCCATCGGTGTGTGAATGAGTATTTAGATTAGGTCCTGATGGGCCGGTGACACCTTGCATGGCAGCCTCTGCCATCAGTGTATGAGTGTGTGTGAACGGATAAATGCTGACATGTATTGTAAAGCACTTTGAGGGATTGGAAGACTAGAAATTGCTATATACTGTAAGTGCAGTCCATTTATTACATCTTCAGGCCACATTCAGGCCGACATTAGCATTGCATGTGTTACACAATCTGAGTCACGGTGATGTTGAATCAGGTGCTGAATACTTTCAGTAACAGCAACCACAGTAAAGGAACGGTTCTAGATGAAAATAGGGCTTGTAATTATGTGACTGTTGTACATCCAGACAACGGGTGCAACAATACATTGATCAGGGTCAATATATCAATGCAAAGGGAAAACACTAATACATAGCATCCTTTATTTTTCAAATTCCCATGGCACATGTGTGTCAACATATCCATCCAAGAAGACCATTCCACAGAGCCCAGTAATAAAATTGTCAAATCAATGAGTGTTTTTTTGAGTTGATATAAATGTAAGTGATTGTGTTAAATGGGAATATGATATCTCAGATCAATCACAGGGCCTTGAACTGAATTGAACTGAACTGTATTTTAGCAGACTTTGTGGTATCAGCAAGTATCATATTGTTGTCCACTGAATGGATATATATCATACTATGATGACATTTGTGATTTACACCCCTAGTTCAGACTGGTATACATAAGCTAATACATCACCATATGTAGTCTATGTACTACCCTCACATCATAAACAGCTAGAAGAAATAAGCATAACTAAACATGCATATGAAATTAAGCGATAATACAAATATGAAACTAGCAGCCCATTAAATAAAGAGTGGTGGAAAATAACTAAGATTTACACAAATGTAGTTTTGAGGTATTTGAAATTCACACAAGTATTTACATTTTCTGCTAGTTATATTTTAAGTTGACTACATTTCAAGTGAAAATATTGTAATTCTTCAGATTTATTGGAGTTACTCGTTACTTCCCATATTATTTTATAAACAAACTACAGCAGTATTGGTGTCCTTAAACTACTTATCCCACAATGCATCTCAATTTTGTTATATGCGCACTGCAGCATCTCAATATCACTAGTTTCCTGCAGCGGTGTTCTCACCGAGTGATGGGGTTGTAAAAAAATATGAATAGTACCAAAATGTCCAATAAAAAAAAAATTGATGAGAGAATGAGAGATGGGAAAGAAAATACATGTTTGTGCTTAATGGAGACAAGCCAGTATGTCTTCTTCGCTACGAGGCAGTGGCAGTGCCCAAGGAGTATAATTTACAGCGGCATTTCAACGCCAAACACAGAGCTAAGTATGTCACACCACTGTCATCTACCACACATGATCTCAGCAGATCAGCTGTTGGAACATAAATAGTTTATACACCACAGACTGCACATTAGATCAGAGCACATTTATTTGTTGTACTATAGTTCTGCCCTTCTCAACTCCGACCACAAAGTTAACAAAGTTAATGTGATAAATTGTGTTTGATAATATTTGTGTGATGGTAAAATATATAGTTATATATATATACATACATATATATATATATATATATATATATATATATATATATATATATATATATATATATATATATATATATATATATTATTAATTATTATTAATTTATAAATATTTTGATCTCTGATGAGTAATGATGAAGGTTTCTTAATCTCATAAATTCATGGGATTTATGGCATAAACACATAGAAATGAGTGTGTGTGCCCACATACAGTACATGCATATTGATGCACAAGCATGTGTTTTTGTTACTGAACTCATTTTTAAGTAAATTGTATAATATTTCTGCTTGCAATTATTTTTCCTTCTGCTTTCAGAGCTAGTTATTACATAAATTATTACTAAAACTAATAATCAAATGCAGAGGCAAGTTTGTAATATGATCAAGAGTAGATATATTTATAGTCTTACAATTACAACCGGCCCCTTGAGGGCAGCCATAATGCTGATGTGAACCAGGATGAAATTGAGTTTGACACCCCTGAGCTACAGCATTAAAATATTGCTTACACTTTAACTATCAATAATAATGAACCAATAGTATAATATTAGTAGTGTAACAGTGACAGTGTGACAACATCAGCCTGTCTTAAGTTATGTATTGTATTGTCTTTTTCTCGTGTTTCATTTCATTATTGTCCATTTCCTGTTTTATTTTGATATTACTAACCTCCCTCTCGTTTCAGATCACTGCACTTCCTGCCCTCATGTGTTCCACGCCCCTTGACCTACTTTCCTGCTCTGCACAGGTGTTCTGAGTTGTCTGGTCCCGCCCCTGATTGTGTCCACCTGTGAAGCGTTCAATCACTCCTCTTGTATATAATGTGTCTGCTCCCTTCCTCATGTTGCCAGATTGTATTAGAGCCTCATGGTAATAGTCTTTCCCGCGTTCTTTCCTCGTGCTTGCCTTCTAGTGTTTTTTGACCCTCTGCTCGTTTTTGACCCTGCCTTCTGCCTAGCGTTTACTGGACTTGTTTGCTTATTGGACTGCTTACCTGTGTACCAGACCTTTTGTATTAAACCTGCTTTTGAACTGTTCTCTAGTCGTGCGTTTGAGTCCTGTTCCATACTGACCCGGGTGTTACAGACAGGAGCCATTCTACTGCATAACTGAGAGAAAATACTTGTTTGAATGCAGCACTTTACTTGTAACATGCTATTTTTTAATTGTGTTAAAACTTTTTCCACCACTGTCAGTAACAAAATACTTTCTGCTAGCTACAAGCTAACACTACGAACAAAGCTAGCGAGCATTAGCGTGCCAGATTTGCACACAAAAACTCTGCTGTTAAATCAACTTAGTGACCTAATTCTCTAATGCTTAAAATATGGCACCTCATAACAAGACCTAACAAATGTATATAGCATTTTTTCCACTTTCTCATCTGCAAAAAGAACCATTTTAGATGAACACAGGACTTGTAGCTCTCCGCTACATTAGCATCAAGTGACCCAATGATGGGTCACTGACTTTACAGAGCAGCTACAGGCCTAAACTGAAAAAGCCATTTTACCTGAAAGCTCAGGAGATTTTCAAAAAAAAGTTACAAAGCATTTTAAATGACAATTAAAATATAAAAAAATAAATAAATAAATAATATTTCAGAGTCTGAGATAATCAAACAAACTAGCTAACAAACAAATAAGTGGAACTAATGCCTTGACAACTTTCCAGAGTTTTAACCGCTGTGTTTGATTACATCATTACGCAAATCTACACCATTTTTTCGGGTTGTGGTTGTGTCTCCAAAATGTATTTTCTCAATCTCACAAGTGTCTGCCTTCTGCCCACATTCATAATATCTTAGTCTGGGTTGAAAACAATGTTTACATTTCCAGCAAATAGTGCTGCTCTGCCCTTCTGTTGTGATGAACCATAGCCTACTTTACAAGGTACAGTATGTAAGATCTGGCTACATCTAGTGGTGCAGTTGCAGATTGCAACCAGCTGAGTACCCCTCCACTCACTCCTCCCTTTCCAAGACTGTGTGAGCTGCGTGAGTGCAAATCTGTGGTAAAGAAGTCAGACGACGGCCATCGGTACCACGGTTTTACACTCTGCAGCTCACGTTACCACAGTTTCACAAGCGTCGGAGAACTACGGTGGCCTTCAGGTAATGTTAAAACGTGAAAAGGTTTTTGCTTCTGGGCCACTGTAGAAACATGGCAGAGCAACATGGTGGACTCTGTGAAGAGGACCAGCTCTCTATGTAGATATGAAGGGTTTATTGTAAGCTAACAAAAATGCAACGATTCATACTTTCAGGGGATTAAACACTAATTAAAACATAGTTATGGATATTATATTCCATTTCTGTATACCCCAAAATGTTACACACTGTTCCTTTAAGTTTGTTGCAAAGTCTGCAGAAAGATAAATGTTAAATGTTGCAGACATTATATATTTCCACATACAGCATCTGTGGGATCAGGAGAATACCTCTGGAGATACAACTCCATGCTGGGTAACAGATAAAGATAAATTAATCTATTTTTCTCAAACTGGACTTTTCTGGATCAAAGTTCAAGGGTACCTGAAACAACACACCTACACACGCACAGTTTTTTACCTCAAGGACCCCTAAACGGACACTAAATTAGTTTACACTATGGACCCCCATTTGATAAGATTTTGTCCCATGGTCCCCCATCTGATTTGCTTTTAGATGATTTATCACAGAAAGTATATGAAACCCATGACCAAATTAGTCATAGGTTACATTCTGTCATAGAGATGGAAATTCATAGAAATTAAATTATTCTCCTTTGTCTGTTGGGGACCCCTGGAACCCCATCGAGGACCCTCTGCTTATGAAGCCATTGTGGCTGACCTGTTGGCAAGCTGTTACACATCCAGTAGACAGAGAACACCATTAACATTCATTTGAAGTCGTGTTTCTGGCCACCTGAGAAATGAAAGTCCAATATTTACTCTGCCTTTTAGCTCTGGTATGCACCAGCTTCAGAGACACAGTATAGAGCAGATAAGGTCCAGTGGGTTTATCACAGCTTACTTTGCTGAATATGGCTGCTTATGAGTGCAGCGAGACTCAAACATTATCATTTTTGGTAATGCTTGAGTCTCACTGCTCTCATTTATTGTAAATATGCAATAAAACCCAAACCATGAGCTGAAAGAGACTCCAAAGCTGTATATCCCCCTGAGCTGCTGAGTGGGGTGATAATTCTCTGTGGATTTATCATTACAAGAGACATCTTTCACATTATTTCACACAGTCATTTGATTAATTACAATAATCAGAAATGCAGCTGTAAGCACAGTTTGCAGGGCTTCTACTTGTAATTGAGTATTTTTCTACTGTGGCACTCAAAATCCTGTAACAAAGAAGTTAGAGCATCTGAATAGGCTACTCATCTATTGAAGGTTATGATATACAGACAAGCATCTCGTGACAGCTGTTGGCACTTCCTGTTTTTATGAAAAGGTTTCGAATAAAATACAAACCACACAGAAAAACTGTCATTCATTTTCCATGCAGTGAAAACATGCGTCTACTTTGAAATGAACCAAGATGAACCATCTGTGAACCAACATACTGTAAATGTACCGTGGAGAAAATACTGGATATGAAATCTCTAGATGATTGTTGCTAAAAGTTTTGATTCAGTATTTCACATCTCTTTTGAAAAGCAGACACTTTTCAAGGACAAGTATGTAATTGGAGGAAAAGTTTGCTGTCTTCCAGTGCACAAAACTACTGACTTTACTGAATGAATGAACTTGTAAGCACAGCATTTTGTTTTCTTTCCCACTGAGGATAAAGTGATATAATGTCCAGTAGTTAGTAGTTGAAGGCACACACATGCACCCTACCAGCATCAGACAGCAGCAAAGCTCACAAAGGAAATACTGACCATGCAGTCTCTAAGATGTGTTTGTATGAGACTCTAAAATGTGTTGATGCATACAATTTTTGCATTTTACATTTTGCACATCACAGGTTTTTCAACTGTTTACATATTGTCTTTGTTTGCTTGTACAGTGTCTTGACTTTGACTATAGTTCTAACATTTTGACTTTGTATATTAACTTTTCCTATGCTTGATATGGTTATTAGGCATTTCTATGTAACTTTTCTGTTCAAGCTTTTGGTTTAATTATAAAAACAAGTTAAAGGTGCAGTGTGTAGCATCTGGTGGCATCTAGTGGTGAGGTTGCAGATTGCAACTTCTCCTGTGATCCAAGCTATCCAACTATGATGGCCGACATGAAAACGTGAATGGCCCTTGTTGTAAGACTAGTGTAGGTCATTTGGAGTTAGCATGTAGAGTGTGTGTGTAAGTGGTGGGAAGTGAGTAGTGAAGCAAGAGAGAGAGAGAGAGCGGTGGTGAATGAGTGTGAGTGAACAAGTAAGCTAGTAGAGCAGAAGATAATTAGTTTAGCTTTGAGAATATCAAGTGGAAGTTGAAATTTGTGTGGAAATAATTGCTGCAGCTCCTCAAGACCAACAGAGGTTTCTTGAGGAGGTGTCTTGTTTCCAGGCGGCTGGGTGACAGCGGGGGTTAACTCCAGAACGAGTAACATTATCAACTCCGGCCCAAACAGGAAATGTTACCACAGTGGTTTGTCCGTTCTTTGCTGGCTATTCTCATACACTCTTCGTAGTTAAACTGTAATTTGTGACTATTCAACAAAATTAACTTGTGTGTAATTAATGCAATAATGAACCAGGAAATATTAATAATGTTGAACAAGGAGGTGGTCGGGGTAGGTCAAAAAACAATGGGCTTTTGCACAGGAGGCTGTCTTTCATGTCCCATGTGAAACCAGAAGTCAATGTTGATTTATTTTCAGGTAACTTACGTACTTAAGCAACACAACCCTGGAGTTATTTTAACCTAAACCACAATCTTTTCCTAAACCTTACTAAGTAGTTTTGTTGCCTAAACCTAAGGAGGTTGTTTCCTATGAAGATGGAAGTTTATATTGAAGAACACCGATTGACAAATGTTGCTGGACATTCGTAGGAAAATGAACAAAAAAGGAGAAATAACTTTTGAAGATATCATATGAACCATTGTATGAGAATATGTTGTAATATGCTACTATAGAAACATGGCAGCTGGTACCGTGGAGAAGACCCGCTCCCTTTGTAGATATAAACAGATCATTATGAGGTAACAAAAACGCAATTCTTATTTTCAGGTGATTATAAACAACATAAAGAAAACACTTATTAACTGTATATTATATTCAATTTCTGCCAATAAATCCCCTAAATCTTAGACACCCTTCAGAGCTGATTGACTGAACTCTTCGAGGAACTCAGGAGCTTTACCATCCACAGGAACAGAGATTACTTTCATGTGTACAGTCACATGAAAGTAGAGAGAACACTTTAAACTCAACAGTGAAGTGGTGTTTAGTTTGTCTCTGCTCCACTGCACTGTGCAATTGAGCTACACTGATGGGAGGTGGATGGAGCTCCACCAAGCATGTAGGGAGGAAGAGTGTGAGGTTTTAACTCGTTCACACATAACAGAAAAATGTTGAGGTGTGATAGCATAACAGGGCAGTGCTTCTTTATGTGTGTATATGCATGACACATGAATACATGTGTGTGTGTTAGCACCACTGTCTGTGGCAGAGACTCATCCGTTACACTGATTGAGCACCAGGAAATGTAATGTCGGTCGGCAGCCGCTCCGCCGGCATCACTAAAACACTGGAGCGTGGCTGTTTTCAGTCGTGGTGACAGGAAACGGCCGTGTTTTACTGTGGTGAAGCTCTGCCACTTCCCTGTCAGGGAGTTCATTATGTTGAGAAAGAGATTCACAGTCCCGTAAAGTGGAAGCATTTCTTGTTATTGATTACAGTAGAGATACTTCAGACTTCCATTTGGATGTTTTGGCCGAAACCTGCACTACATGAAATCTTTTTTATTTTATTTATTTTTTTGAGGTGTAAATCTCTAATATTAGATGGAGAATTACAGTCACAGGTAGAGTTTGCAGTTATGTAAGTATACTGTATGCTTGGAATCGCTAAGGATCACAGATCTGGTTCTCTGTGGCTTTGCTTTAAAATGCTGCACATGTAAAATGGGGTAATTCATTCAAATCATTTTCCCTGAAAAAGAAAAAAAGAAATCATTTAATTTACTGAGTGCTGTCATGCATGCAGGAGTCATATAACCTTTCATGATTCCCAACTGTGATTGCAAGTGGTAGAAAAAAAGCATGAACATTTTAATAAAGTAAAATAATATTGGGGGTTTTCTCATATCCTTTGACAGATCTGTTGGTTAGGCAGCTGTGACAGCAGCGAGGACTTGGCTGCAACAAGACAGGTCTTTTCTCTACCTCCTCATATCCAAAGCAAACTAACTTTGATCTCAGCTTGTTGGGCCATTTGTATTATTAATTGCCAAGGCAATTTGTTGGTAGCAAAATCACAAGCTGTGAAATTTGTCAGCTGTTGTAATTTCTGTTGTAATGATCCTGGAGAGCGAAATCATTAACATTTGCTGTGATGCCTAACCATAGACTGTATATAAAGATGGGCGACATGGGCACCCCAAAAGTGAAGCCAAAACATCTGGACTGCCCCCTGGTGGCTGGTCACAGTATAGGAAATAAATCTGCCTCTTCCATGTTAGCAGATTGGGACATAGGCCAAACTAAAAAGTCAAATTACACTGTATAATATTTTTTTTAGATGGTTGCTGTCATTTTAGCTAATTCTTATCACATTGATGTATGTTCAAGTGGTAATTTCTTTTAAGTTTGTTTTTAATTAGTTATTTGATGCTATACAAAGAGATTGAGATGTCATGATTGACAGCTGCTCTGAGCGAAGCAGTCGTGGAGCCAAAGGCTCGAGAATTATGAAAGATGTGACTTTAACTTTCCATAACAGGCTCTGTGTAATAGAACATGAATCAGTTTGACCATAAATGTAGTTATAGAGATATTATGGATGGTTGTTTATTTATTTAGCCAAACAGCTACCGTGGCGCTAACAAAGCAGCTCCATGGATGTATAAAGAGAACTGAACACAGCATTGGAGGCAGACTCCTGTTCATTCCTTTGAGAGTTGTTCAATGGCACATGAAACCAAAACGGCTCGAGTGCCGAGTGATAAAGAACCCGGATCATCCAGCAATCTTTCGCATCAATTGGACCCATAGCAGATGCAGTAGCGTTTACTTTAACATTGCCTCCCAGCCCTGGGTCTGGACCTAATTATTTAAATACACAGTGCATGGTGGTGTAGTGGTTAGAGGTTGTTGTCTCACAGCAAGAAGGTCACAGGTTCAAATCCGGTTTGGGGCACTTCTCTGCTCATTTGCATGGGTATTCTCCGGTTTCTCCTGTACAGTCCAAAGACATGATGTCTAAATTGTCCGTAGGTGTTGTTGTCTCTATGTGTCAGCCCTGTGATGGACTGGTGACCTGTTCAGGGTGTACCACACCTTCGCCTAATGTCAGCTGGGATCGGCTCCAGCCCCTTTGCAACCCCAAAAGGGATAAGTGGTTGCACATGGATGATTTAAATAAGGGATATTTAAGTGTTCATATAAGGGAGTTGACTTACCTCAAAAAAAAATTTTTAAAAATGCTGATTTACAGATGTCTCTTTTCCAATTGCATCACATGACGAGCGCAAAGTTGTAGTACCACTATTTGAACACTATGAAAATTTGCTTCACAGCCAGGTGCTCTTTTTGGGGACTTTGGTGGTTCACACAAACAAGCTATGGTCATGTGCATGATTGGCTCAGGAGGGTTTGTGGGCAGGACCTTGATACCGCGGCTCTAGCCTCCGATCAATACTGCACAGACTCTGGCTCCAAATCACGTCAAAATCTCAAGGTGGCAGCTCCAGTATTGGGATAATTTGGCTTAACTTTTGTTCAATGGGAGGAAATGGAGACATGTGGTCCATCTATATATACCGTCTGTGGTCCTAACCCAACATAGCTGAATTCTTGCCTTTTTATTTCTGACTATTTCTCACTCATTTGTGTTCACAGACTCTTGAAGGGTTTGCATATATTCTCTTTACAAACTACAACAAAGTAAGTCTCTGGGCTCCAGCAGCAAAATATGACATCACTTCACCATCTTTGTAGAAACATATAGTAGTTTCACATTCTGTTTGCAGAGTGAGTAGATGAGCCAATCGATGCATCCAGTTGCTCTATTTAAATGCCAAGCTGTAACAGACAGAAATGATCCCCAGAGAAGTCGTTTAGGGCTCCTCAGCTGAATGAGACCACCTCCCTCTGAATGCCAAGAGCTCATCAACTTGTTAGGGATGTAATCTGGAAAAGGTAAGGTCCCTCACATCTGCGTGCCTCGTGTGAGCGTCTGAATAACGTGAAGTTGCCACACTTCTCCGTGCTTCACTTCACAGGCAGCTCATCATCGACCAGCAGGCTGACCTACATCCAGCCATCCCTGTGCTCACATCCTATACATATTCATTGGGCGCTCTTAATCATAAGATAGCCCCTTGAGTGGAAGAGAAAACTCTAATTAGTTGCTATCAACTGATGGCAGCTCATTGGGCTGCGTTTGTCTTGCCTGCCATGTTTTTCTGTCGGTGCGCTGCTGCAGTCGTTTTCATGCAGGTTTAAAGGCTGGCTGTCACCTGCCATACCTGTGGTCACTTGTAAAATAAAGGTTATTATGAGTTTCCTGACACTCTCCTTCTGCTGCATTATGTTTGGTAAAGTATGTGATTTATGCTTGAAGCTGCCTGCTCAGTAGTTCACACCTCATGATCATGAGTCATGACAGACTGAAGTTTACAGCTGCTGACTCATAGAAATAAATCAAAAGTATGTGTGCCTTCTTCACATTGAGATACTGTTATCCTTCAGACACTTTCTGCTCTTTCATGCAAACTCTTTCCAGCAATAAGAAAAGACACTATTACTAAACTAAAGCAAAATTTATACAAGCTGTTCTCGCCATTCATAGCTTTATTTATGAAAAGTAATGCACTGTAGTTTGTAAATATCCCATAAAATCAATTTGCATCTAATCCACATAATTGTGAACCAGGAAGTAACTGGAATTACCGCAACGCGCTTCTATGCCTCCACCAACATCATCATTTTATCCTGTTAGATATTCTTGTGAAATTGTCATAATTGTCATCATATGGATTCTTGAGTTATGGCCAAAAACATGTTTTGTGAGGTCATAGTGACTTTGACCTTTTGCCATTAAAATCTAACCAATTCATCCTTAAGTCAAAGCGGACAATTGTGCCAAAGTTCAAAATATTCCCTGCTGAGATAAGACATTAATAAGAATGGGATAGACACAAGGTCACAGTCACCTTTGACCTCCAAAACTGAATCAGTTCATCTTCAACTCCAAGTGGACGTTTGTACCAAATTTGAAGAAATTCCCTCAAGGCCTTCCTGAGATATCACATTCACAAGAATGAGACAGACGTCAGGTCACAGTGACTTTTGACCACTGAAATGTAATCAGTTCATCTTTGAGTCCAAGTGGACAATTGTGCCAAACGTGACGTAATTCCCTCCAGGACTTCCTGAGATAACGGGCAACCTGAAACATGACGTTTCCGACCACAGCTGTCATTGGTGCAGAGGCACAAAGAGACCAAAAAACACCAGTGTGAAACCTTAAGTCAGCATTGATTTAATTGTCACATAACTTCCTTACTAAATCACTTCCAGAGTTACTTTAATCCAAACTTAAACCAAGTTTTTCCCTGTGAAGATGGAAGTTTATTTCAAAAGACTGTATGCATGTAACAAGCGGAAATTGTAGCATGTGTTGTTGGACATTTGTAGGAAAACTTTATATGAGCTGATTCATCACAGGCACGCTTTCCTCATAGTGTTCACAACATGACTGATTGCAGTGTCATATGTGACTGTGGGCTGATCACATTGGTAGCCCATATCAGTGCAAACCAACATATATAGTGTATTACATCAGATTGCTGCCAGTTGCAAACAAATTTCAAACCATTTGTTTGTCGGCCCATTAATTGTTTGCGATGTTGGGATACAGCCTACTGACACATTTGACTGTGCCGCAAACAAAATTATCAAGAAAGATCACACAATTACAGTTGGAGCAAACACTGAATTGCATCACTCTGCATCTAAACTAAGAGTCCACCAGTTCAGTATTTTGTATTGTCCTCCCATAAAGTTGGTGGACTTGTGAGACATGAATTTAACTAAGAAGAGTTCAAATCAGTGAAAAACACACATCCTATACCTCCTAAGATACTTCCCTGTCACATCTGTTTTCTAACACAGGATATCTGTTAAAAAAAAAAAACTCTAGTCTCATCTCAAGAAATGTCTTTAATGAAGCTCCATCTAGAGCTATATGTTGGACGACTCTACAGCACCCAATTTACAGTTTACCATAACCTTTACTCTTCCAAAGTTGCCATGTAGATATTGTAGAAAGCAAGAATCTGTAATCTGGGGTTTTGCACAATCGTCCAACTCAACATTTTGTCTAGCAATAATGCTGAGTATTTCCGATGACTGGTAAATTGACTGTGACATGTAAAATTGGTCCTGTGCTCCTTTAAATTGCAGGTTATTTTCAGCAGCTTTAGTGAGGTCAAGTTTCCCCTTGAATATGAAATTAATTCCCAAGTATGAAATCCATCTCCAGTAAGCCTTGGGCAACTGAGATCAGACTCCATGAGTTATATGAAGCCTGAGCACTTCAGTCCCTAAAAATGTGATTTTGTTCAACAGTCAAAACACTCAGAAACAATCTACAAACCCAGAAAGAGAATAACTTTCTCCTGCAAAATTAGATACAAAATAAAAGAGAGAAGTTCTTCTTCCAGTGTGAAGTTTGACAGAAACAGACGTGTTGGCAGATTTAATGAAAAGAAAGTTCTAATAACTTCAAAGGCTGAAAAATGTAAAAAATGTCAGCAGACAAACAAAAGCAACGCAACAGTTGACAGGCTCCTCCTGCGTTCTCCAGAAATATTTCAAAAAGAAAATAATGATTGTTAACAAACACACACGGTTTTGTACTTCTACACTTGTGAGGCCACTCTTTCTCTCCTAGCGATGAACCCACAGAGATTTATCACTCAACTCTTCAGCTCCATCGAGCTTTTATTGTTTTGGTCTTACTGTCCGTAACTTTACTTTTCTGGTTCACTCTCACTGCTCTCATCCAACCCGTCTCCCACAAAATTACATTCCCATACAACTATTACAACAATTAAACAATTTAAACGCATGGTTAACATTAGAAATTGAAACATAACTAACTAAAAGTGCAACAAAGTACTAGGTTTAGTAAAGATGAACATCATGGTTTGGCTTAAACCGACGACGTACATGAACGTTGACTTTTAGTTTCACACACAAACAGCAGCTTCCTGGGGGACAGTCCTCAGCCAAAGAACATATATTGCCAAGAAGTGAAAGTCAATTGTTCCATTGCAACATCAGAGGCCAGCAGCAAAGCTCTGTTTTAATGCTAAGCCATTTTGGACTGAAAGCGACTACCGGATGCCAGTCTAAAAAGTGTTGTACAAAAGCAAAACAATATTATTTCTATTCTTTTGTCATATTCTACCGAAAGGACCTATGTTGAACAATTAAATACTATAAACATAATCAGCATTTTCAGTCCAACATGGCTGCAGCAGCTGTTCTTAAAAAACACCACAGTTTTGATTCATTTCTTCGCTACTCTCTGCCTCAACTTGCATCTGTAACTTTCAATAATGCTCGCACAGTATACAATGTCACCTGCTCTGCACGTCGCTTGTTGTACTACGTCACCTGCTGCAGCCTTCCATGGACTATTTGTGATACATCAAAGTAGTTTGTAGCAAAATATGTTTAAGAACATAATTTTTAGTAGACAGGGCTATTTCATCAGCATTGTTTTCAGTCATGTCAAGCTGCTGTGTTCGCTAAAAACTCACTGTATGTTACCAGCTATGTATGCAGACAAAGTTAGCAATCAACAGTGGAACATAGTGAAACATTTAGCAGCTAAAAAGCCAGATATTTCCCTTAGGAGGTGGTGGAGACCAAAACTAGAGCAGAGTAGATTTAAAATTGCCAAGTGCACAGAACATGACTCCAAAATAATGCTAATGTTGCTCCAAATCTGCTAGGTGTGTAAATAGGCAACAGTTTGCCAACAAGTTCAACATATCAACTTAAAACCTTACACATTTATGATAGTAATACACACATCAATGTCGGAAAAGGAAGCACCAGGACTAGATTGAGTGAATGGACCTTGAGACGTTCGCTGCCCACACCATCTTCCATCACCAGTGACATCATGGTCATCACAAATAAAAATAATATATTCCCCAACCAGGAAGCCTGGATGAAGTGCGAGATGAATGGAGAGGTGAGCGCCATATCCAGAGCCAAATATAGCTGCTTTTCGGTCAGTTAGAAACATACAACACCACTAGATTGAGACTGAAGCTGGCACCAAGGAAAAGTGGAGACCTCAACACCAACAACACCAAAGATATGTGGCATGCAATCCAAAATATCACAGGCTGCACAAGCAGGAGCGCCGCCATCATGTGTGAAGCCACGTTGCCAGATAAGCTCAACGCCTTTCATGCTTGCTTTGTTCCCTTCAACAACAATAAAGAGTCAGCTGTCAAGGCTTCCCCGCCTCTGGAGGACCGGCCACTGTCAGTATCCACAACAGATATGAGAAAAATCCCTTTGAGAGTGAACATGAGTAAAGGTGCTGGGCCTGATAACATACCTGAGTACTAAGAACATGTGCCATCCAGCTGGTTGATGTCATCATTGACATTTTTAATATATCACTGACAAAGGAGGGTGTTCCCACCTGCTCCAGAACAGCCACCATCATCCCTGTACTTAAAACGTCTGCAGTGTAGTTTAAACGAGTACCGCCCAGTGACACTCGCCCCATTCTGCCATCAAAACATCCCAGCCAGCCTAGACCCTCACCAGTTTTTATACAGGGTCAACAGATCCACAGAGGAAGCCGTTTCCACTGCCGTCTACTCAACCCTCACACATCTTACTATACTCTGCAACTGGATATTGGACTTTCCCACAAACAGGCCTCAGGTATTTCAGATTAGTGGTCAAACATCCCCTCTGAACACCAGAGCCCCCACCCATTCACGCTGTACACCCACGACTGCAATCACCAACATGGAGAGAATCCATCATCATCGGCCAGATTATAATCAACGATGGGACTTCATATGGAAAGGAAATCAACAGTCTTGTAGAGTGGTGCCCAGAGAATATGCCACTGCTCAGCGTCAGTAAAACCAATTGATTGTTGCTTTTTGAAAAAAGGAGGGAACAACACACACACACCTGTCTCCATCTGTGGAAGTGGAGGAAGTGAGCAGTCCCTGGGAATCAGCATTACAGACAACCTGACATTGTCATCACACACGTCCCGGTGAAAAAGCTGAAAAACAGCTATATTTTGTAACCCACAACCTCCCAGCATATTTATACAAGGACTATAATAAAATTAAAATAATAAACTACTGTAAGAAACAACCATCAGAGCAAAATGTTAACGTATTTCTTTTCAAAACATTATTAGTTATGTAATTAATGTAATTGGCATTCAACATGTGTACAATCTGTGTCTGCTGCATCTAGAGCTGTAATGATTAGTTGCCAGCTATTTGGGTAATTGATCGATCGGTCGGAGTAATGTCGGAGTAAACAAAAAGTCTCTGGGGCCTGCAGGGATGAGGGTTAAGGAAAAGTCCTGCCAAGTTCTTATTAACTTTTTCAGAGGAGCAATAGAAAACATCCAGACTGGAAACACTACAAACTGGTATGGCATGTGCATGACCCAGGACAGGAAGGCTCTGCAGCGGGTGATTAAAACCACTTAGATCATCACTGGTATGGAGGGTAGAACCTGCCAAAATCAAAAATATGTGAATAAATACAAAAATGACTCAATAAATAAATGTAACAAAAATCTAAAAAAAATAAATGTAGCCATTAATCAATTGATAAAATGTGATGCAAATTGATATTACTGTTTACTTTATTACTGTTTATTTGTTTCTTCATTCATTCATCTTGTTATTAATTCCCACATTTATTTATTCTTCTGTTTAATTTTCCCTTTTATTTATTTTTGCATTTAGTTTTACTTGCATGATTTTACCTTTGCATTTCCCCCCTTATTTATTTCCCAAACTTATTTATTTCTGTATTCTTGTCTTTAGATATATCATTTTTACATTTCTTTATGCATTTCTGCCTCATTATGCAAATGAGGGGGCTGTCATGAGTCATCATGGGGTCAGGTTTCATGAAACTAATAATTTATGTCATAAATCATATTAATAATTAGGTTTATTTTTATTATTATTTTTGCCACATTTACTGACATTTCCTTATTCGTCAAGTCATTTATTTATTTATTTATTTATTTATTTATTTATTTTGGTAGGTTCTGTCCTCCATACATCGGTAACCATCTACCGAACAGCAATGATATCGGTGAGGTGAGGTGTTTGTGCAGGACAAGACAAAACTCCCCCCAACAAAGCCTGTTCACTCTGTTGCTGTCTGGCTAGTGATGCAGGAGTATCCGCCACCATACAGCCAGACTACAGAGCAGCTTCTTTCTCAGGCTGAGACTTAACGATAAATTAACCTGAACACAATCAACATCACAATGAAATGGAAAATCTTAGCATCAAACAAACTAGCCCTCAAAAGCCCTGGAAATAGTGAGCACTGGTTACAATCCTCAATTGCAAACATGTTGTCACTTTAAATGATAGACCTAAAACACATACACACTTCTTCGATTTCTTGGCAGCTTCCACAGAGTTGCAATTTATATTTAGGAGCCAAATTGCAAGAAATTCCTTCATTATCGCTGCCTGCCTGCATGAACCAAAAACGTCAAGGTGTCCAGTGTCAATCAATAAAAGAAAATGAATTGAATTACCTGAGAGGCAGGGAGGCTGAGAGAAATGTATCATCCGCTGAATCCCAGGCCACAGCATCTTCTAAATTTCCATTTCGGCTTCCTCATGCAACAGCAAGGCGCCGACTAATCGTTCCACCTCAGGATGCTAACTGAAGCAATTTAGCTTGTGTTGACTGGAAGTCAGCAGCTCCACTGCTCATCTTAAATGAAATAAGAATGATTTAGATGCGTAATAAAAAGCTGCTTTAGTGAGTGACATCACAACCATGGGACAGACAACTTTTTGGGATAACAGAAGAAGCGAGCCCCTCCCAAAGAGCCTCATCTATTTGTTCAACAAGCAGTGGGTTTAATCCCCTGTGGTGCCTGGAGGCACGGAGACATTTCACTCCTACCCCTGATCAAAGTTTGCTATCCAGTGCGGGCGGGAGGCACTTTCATCACAGTGTTTTCTCAAAGCTATATCCATGCAAATCATTGCATTTATCCCCTGTGCAAGGTGTGGAAATGAATACACACAGCCAGTGATACAGTATGTGAACACTGCAAGACTCTCGGCAGGCACAGTGCAGCCCCAACAGCTCACTGAGGAGAGATAGCAGGATTCCTCCCACACAGAGATCAGATGCAGGTGCAGGGAAGCACCGCTGAGCCAGAGCTGCAAAGGAGGACTACGATTATCCCCTAATATTATCAAAAGGGATCTGTGTGCAAAGTAGAAAAATATAGAGCACCATAGTCCTGCGGTATGTGTTTAAATATACTGTGGTAGAGTGAGTGAGGACAGTAGTTGTTGTGATCCTTAGGGCATTAGCATGCGAGGGCGTGAACTCCTGTCTCTTGAGTAGACCTGTACATATGTGACAGTATGATTAATGTGACTCCACACCCTCCACATTATTCGACCCTCTTGGCGCTCACATCTAGATAATGAGGAAGGGCTGCTCACCAGATGAAGCACCCCGCTCTCTGAGCACATGCCCTCCGGAGCAGCCATCACAGCCAGAGGATGCTCCGAGCAGGATTTGCCATTATGGTTTTCCTCATTACAGGAGCAGCGTGATTTTAGGAGTTGATGGGCTTCACGTGCTCGCAGGGGCCCCGGGGATGTCAACGCTGTCTGGAGAAAAAAAAAAAAAACTCATCAGCGGCAAGCGCGGGTAGCCATACAGGCCTGCTGTGGTGTTGTTAACACCAGCAGTCTTTAACCCCATAAGCTATTCCTTACAACCACACCACCAGCAGCTGCCACTTCATATTTTCCATAGAAATGACTCCTGTGTGCTCCACAATCAAACCGGTCGACAGCTGAGGAAGTGAAGGGACTCATTACTTACATATTGTGAACTTTTCTGCAATCACACAATTTGTCCTTTATCCACCTCATTCTCAGGGGTGTTACTGTAGGAACAATTATGGCCGTAACTTCCAGTGAAGTAGCAGAAGTAACAGAGAGCAAGTTAGTCCCATAGGCTAAGCATAGCGGCTAACCACCAATGGAGCTTCTTTTGAAAAGTAATATGCCTTCAGTTTAGCAAATCCTGCTTTATTTTTGTTTAACAGATATTTAACTATGGGGGCGGCAGTAGCTCAGTCTGTAGGGAGTTGGCTTGGGAACCGGAGGGTCACCGGTTCAAGTCCCGACATGGACCAAGAACTGAGTGTGAACTGGTGGCTGGAGAGGTGCCAGTTTACCTCTTGGGCACTGCCGAGGTGCCCCTGAGCAAGGCACCAAACCCCCAACTGCTCGGGGCGCTTGTCAGGAGCAGCCCCCTCACTCTGACATCTCTCCATTGTTGCATGTTTGTGCATGTGTGTGTTCGGGTCTGCATGTACCGTGTATAAGTTAACAACAGAGTGAAAAAATTGAATTTCCCCTAGTGGGACTAATAAAGGACTATCTTTTTTTTTTTTTTTAAACTAATGTTAAATCTGCATTTACTAAAATACTCAAATGTCATCACGGAGCAAAGTGGCTTCAACAGTGTGTTGAACATGCACCCGAAACAAAAAGGGATTGTTGTTGTGACCAAGAGTAGTTTTCATCACCAACCTACAGACAAAAAAATCAAGAAGAACGTGGCTGAGAAGCCTAAACTGGAAGAGATCACCCAAAGCCCTGTATGTGTGCGCATTTCATTTTGTCGACAAAAAGTCAACAGAGGAAAACCTGTATCCTACTTTGTGGTTGGGCTACGAAAGAGCAGCGGAAAAGACATGTCGGGTCCTTAAAAGGACTGACAGCAGTGCCAGGAGAACATCAGGTATGATTTCTTGTGTAGGGAGGACATAGCATTGTAGCGTTGGTTTATGACAGCCAGTTTAGTTTTTATTTTCTGTGCAGTTTATAATGTCAGACAGTTTGTAGCATAGACTACAAATAGTTGAAGTATGGTTATCTGTGTGTAGAAAAAACACAAAACCTTGTTACTGTGGAAGTACTGATCTGCCTCAGAACCTTTCAGATTGTTCATTACCTCGCTGTCTGTAGCAACAGAGTCAATAACAAGCTAAATATGCCAGTGTAAATTATCTGAGGCCACTTCTTCAGGTTGTCCCACCATAGGAGAAGACAGAGCTATGATCACATTATCGTGTCTGAGCTGAAATAGGTGGTGTTCACGCATGTTTTACTAGATTTTTTAATACAATCGCTCTAGGAGAGATGATTAGCGTACTTTTAACATGGAAAACGTTGGTTCTGGTTCAGTGAAACGACAGAAGTTGCACCATAATTGATGTAACGCATCATGGGAGCAAGGACCGAGGTGGATTGGGCAGAGCTTATACAGACTACACCTTTACAGACACATCTTCAGTATGTGTTTCTATGAGCAACTCGAAGGCCAGATGACAAAAGGACGTACGACCTTTATACACAAATTCAGATACCTAAAGATTGCCTGTCTGTGTGAGTAAAAACAGACAGCTGAACACTGAGGGCTTGTACCACGTCAGCAAGTACCTAATGAAGTTCTTAGATCCCCATTCATGCTGTCCAGTATTTAGCCGCAGTCACTGCTTTACGTGATGGAGCACCTCTCCTTTCCTTTCTGGGTAACAGAGAAGCAGTTACTGGCTAAACGCCCAGCGGTGTGAAGAGATTTAAAACTAAGCCAGTTTTTCTGGGCTTTTTTCTGCTTGTGCCTTCATTACTGTGATAAATCAACTCAAAAAACTAATACAAACTGTGATTCCAGGGAAAAAGAAAATCTAGTGGAGACAAAAACACACTGAAGAAAAGATAGCAGCACCGAATCTGAAATGTTGAGAGAATGGAAATATCTTTGCTTACAGAGCAACTACCGTTTGAAGCTCGATCCAGTCACTCTCATCCCAGTCCGGGTACATGAACTGGCATCATCACCAGTCGCTGTTTCATCAGTGTTTGATGCAAATAGTGTTTGTTTGGGTACCGTTTATCTGAACAGCCCGCTTCAAAAAGTGTGTGAAGAAGAGAGAGCAAGACTGAGAATGTGCAACCAACTCCATTAAAGCCAGCAGGGTTTGGGGGGGGTGTGTGTGTGTGTGTGTGTGTGTGTGTGTGTGTGTGTGTGTGTGTGTGTGTGTGTGTGTGTTCACACTGGAACAGTACATCAGTATGCTTTCTAAATTCACTTTTGAGTGTGCGGTTGATGGGCACTTCTATCCCACAGTGTAGTGCTCAAAGGAGGTGGAGGAGCCGCTCAACTAAAAAATAAGTATTAAATCTAAAGAAAACATTTAAACTTTCTTTTTAAAGGCCTAGTAAAGGACTAGTCTAACATTTCACGAAATAGGGTCACTTTCTTTCTCAGATGGTAAGAGTTAAAGATCCAGACACACCGAGAACTAGCGGCTATGAAGGCCAACTGTTGCGTTGCCGTCAACTACAGCCGACAACAAGTTAGCACATATATATTCAACATACTGAATCAGCCAAAAAGCCTCCGACACACGGCAGACTAGAGCACACAGCGTCGGGTACACTGCAAAAATGAGGCGCTCACCAAGGGCTCCAAACTGTCCAACAGCCGACCATCAGCTTGGTGTGTCAGGATCTTAAGGCCTTCACACGGAATAAACGACACAAAAATGCAAAATACCAGGCTGAAAATATTATATGTCTAGGCTTTTTACTGTGAAAGGTAGGAGCGGAGGGAATGTATCTGGTCTGCACTACCTTTGTCAAGGTTAGAAGGAGTAATACTGTGCATTCCAATACCCATACTACCATAGTATTTAGTATGCCAGAAAAACATTTACGGTAGTATGTCCCCATACATAGTGGACATAGCAGGATGTCCTAATGCATTCAGTCACATTTTGCATTATGCACGCCAGCATGTTTTCCTGGCTATCCAAACCCACGATACTCTGCACAGCAGATATATGTGCAAAATTGTCGGATGTCTTTAATTGCACAGCGAAAGCTCAGAAAATCGACTGTCTTCTGGGAATAAAAAAAGTTTTTTTCGCCATGTAATATTTGTATTCTGTGTGAAAGTAATCATGACGTGCAAATTAATTAAGCAAACACCCCCGGGGTGTAACAGCCTTCTGATGATTAGTTCAATATCACTGTCCTGTCTGTACAGTAAATATGAAGCTGGAACCAGCAGCTGGTTAATTTGGCTTAAAGACTAGAAGCCCAATCAAAGCCTCAAACGTGCCTAGTTGTCATAAATGTATTCAATTATTTTTAAATTTTTCTTCCAATGGGGATTTTTGTTCCATATACCATCCATCCGTCCATCCACTTCCTGTCATGTTCTGTGGCTGACTTCGAGCTCTATTAGTGTAGAGTATAATTGGGTGAGCTACTGAACTCTGCTCTGCCCCGTCAATCTCATTAATATTAATTGGAGGAGAGGAGAAACCAATTTATTAGAATATGGCCTAACCATTCATTGGGGGGAAACTGCACAAATTACACAAAAAGCAGTCAAATTTATTTATTTATTATTATTTATTATTTTATAAATGATCCCATACGGCAATCCTGGCACTGGTTTTGTTCAAACCATAAACCATAGTATATAAGAAGTGGATATAGTCACCAGGATGTCACCCACTGGTTTGTAATCTGCCATTTTGAAGCCTCAAGTTCAGCATTTTGGCTATCGCCATCTTGTTTTTTCGTAACTAGAAGTGACACGAGAGGTGGAGCTAGTACAACTGAATATTGAATAAGACAACCAGGATGTTATGATTAGCTTTCATGAACTGAAAACACACCGTTCAAAGGGTTAAAGTTGAAAAAGACAAAAACATGGACAACTCCCAGACCCGACAACATAGTGGTAAATGGTAAACAATAAATGGATTTGTATTTATACAGCGCTTTTCTAGTCTTCCAAGTACTTGAAGAGTTTTACACTACATCTCAACATTCACCCATTCACAAACATTCATAAACTGGTGGACGAGGCTGTCACACAAGGTGACTCTAAATGGGACCATAATTTACTAAATGAAAATGAGTTATTGAAGAAGACTTGAAACTAGTGACTGAGACCATTAACTCATGTTTACAATGTTTACCGAGGTAATAAATCAAGTGAGAAGTAGGCTCATTTTCTCATAGACTTCTATACAATCAGACTTCTTTTTTCAACCAGAGGAGTCGCCCCCTGCTGGCTGTTACAGAGAATGCAGGTTTAAGGCACTTCAGCATTGGCTTCACATCTCATACCCAGAGGTAGCCCACTGGATTACAGTAAATGTGAGAAAATCTACCTGACAACCTCAAAGTGAGACTAAAACTTGAGAAAATCACTGTCCATAGTGAAATAACAAATAATTGTTTTTACACAAATTAAACAAGATGTGTGTTTTTTACTTTGGACAGAGCCCGGCTAGCTGTTTCCACCTGTTTCGAGTCTTAATGCTGAGCTAAGATAACTGCCTTAAACTGCCATGACTGAAACGTGGAGACATTTTGTTCTCCACTCACCGTAAGATAGAGTGCAGAGCTTCCCATAGGACTCCAATGGAGCAGCCAGAGCAGAGCGATTTTACTGCTGTGTGGGCGGCTTTATAGCTCTAACTTCCTATTTAGCATCCAGTCATGATGAGAGCACTATCAATCTTCTCATTCAAATCTCAGCCAGAAAAAGAGAATGAGCACATTTCACAAAATGTCAGTTTTTCCTTTAAAGCTTCAGCGAGTAGAATTAGAGCAAATATGTTTTAAAATTTTATTTTTATAGAACGTCACATAAACATACATAAACGGTCACCATTTCTTGACAGTAGTGCATGAGACAGGTAATCTGAAAAAAAAAAACAATCATGTTCCTCTGTGTCTCAGGTGCTCCTAATGACATCTCCATGATTTCACAGACCGGAGGAAAACAACCAATCAAAGCCGCTTGCCGTCGTAAACTGATCAATCGCTCAAACTAGGCAGCGCTGATCACATATGAATCAATATTCTGTTACTGTAATGACTATTTCTCACCTCAGATGTTTTCACAAACATTTTGTAGTTACTATTTAGCTGTAAAATGACAACATTTGTGACCCGGAGGCCATGTTGAGATCAGCTGAGGAAATCCCAAGCACCGCCCACCAGCTGAGCACAGCCAATAGGAACACTCTCTTTCTGAAATGACCTGTGATTGGCTAAAGTATCCCGTCACAGGGTAGAAATTTTAAAGCTTGAAAACAGATATATGAGGAGGTGCAGAAGTCTAGTTTCTCTCTGAACACTTGAATTAAAACATGCTGAGAAATATTCTGTCTACTGATGATTTCAGATTTTTGTATGATAGTTACAATAAAAAGAGTTTTGCCTTTATTATGCTGTGGACTGACTATCTGAACTGTCTAGTCAACATGGATTTTCTCCTCTGCTAGGTGGCTACCATCATGTGAAAAGACCTTTACACCAGAAAATACAGAAACTGGGCTGGGAGCACATGCTGAAAGGTTATTATGGGATTTTAATCCAATGATGCCAAAAAAAACATTCTGCCTACTGCAGCTTTAACTGGCAACAGCTTTCCAATGTTTTTTGACATCTCTCTACATCATTTATAGTTACAAAATGTTAAACTACACCAATTTCTTGTATAGTAACAGCAAATGGCTATTTATGTTTTTTTTTGTCGTACATGCTGAATACATGTGTGAAAATGGGAAGTGTGAGAAGACTGGATGACATACTGTAATCTAAATGCCCTTTAACAATCTGTGTTGTGAACTTGAGGAGGAGGAAGAGTGAGATGAAGAGTGGGCTGAATCTGCAGTAGAAATCCTTCACAGTCCAATTAACAGCAAGAATTTCCGCACAGCTCTCATAGCACCGCCTCGCCAAATTTTACTGTCGAAGGGGGGGATCTTCCTTCCCATCACTTCTGCTACAAGGTTATATAACTGCTGGAGCATCACTTACACATACACAGAGAGACGCTGTCAGAAAACAGACACTCAGACACATGCAGAGACAATCCGAAAGGGAACACATGGCAAACCACACAGAAACGATTGCTATGTGGCGGCCGCCCTCTCCTCCATTTCAGGGCACTTGACAGACACATTGACGGTGACATTTCAAAAGGGCACCGCACATCATGATTGAAATTATAGGTTTGTTTTCTATAATCTGTGAAGGGCCTCTGGTATTATCCATGTGAGAGTGTACGCATGCAATCAGAGTCTTATAAAGAGGTTAGAAAAGAAAAAGAATAAAGATGAGGTTCACCCCCCTGTGAGATAAATATGCCTCCTTGCCACACATGTCCTTGCATAACTGCACCCCTGCCTGATATCGCATGCAGCGTGTGTGTGCAGCTCAGAGATGGAGCTGGCGTCGCCACACCGATAGCAGCTGTGTTGGTGGAAGCAGCAGCAGCAGTGTTTTCACAGGGATTTAGTCTGTCAGGAGGACTGAATGATGACCCCATATCACACTTGATATCATGTTCACACACACACACACACACACACACACACACACAGACACAGACACAGACACAGACACAGACACACACACATGCACGCCTTCAATCCCAGAATCTGCAAGACGTCCAGGGAATAAACACAAGTCACAAATCCAAAGAGGAAAGACAGGGCGGGAATGACTTTTAAAGGAGGTGTTTGAATATGAAATATTTTGTGTCTTTACAATCAGTCTAAAATAAAAATTTAGGTAAAATAACACAGGCATACCCTGCAAGATGAAATAAAACATTAGACTCTCAGATGAAATCGATCTTCCTGTCTTGTGAAAGCGGCTGTAAACTCTGCATGTTAAATACACACATGAGCTGTAACAGTCCGGCTGTTTTAGAGGAAGTATGGTAGGAGCACTCTTAATCTATCCTCTGTGCATACATGCATACATGACCCAACTCAATACACTTAATGGCATACTGCCCCCTCTTGGACAATCTTTTTTTACCATAAATGTAATGGAGAGAGTAAAAAGGCATTTTCTTTTATTCGATTTTGCACAAAAGCATCTGTGTTGAAAAAAAAAAAAAAATCTCATTAGTGTGACACCGAACACATTCCAAGAGTTGTAATCATCACAGATGCCTCAGTTATCCCAAATACAGTGATGCTGGCCCATTGTGCTCTTTTCTCTGTCTGAAATAACAAAGACGCATCTGTCTGAGCTCCCCGTTTTCAAACCATGTCGACTCTAACTGAGATGGGATGAAAAAATGGCCTCAGAGCCGGCTGTGTGAAGCTGTGGTGCTGTAATGGGAGGGCTGAAGGGGAGACGGCATTAGCGCGGGGTCAGGCATCACGTAGGGGAGGATAAGGTTTGTGTTGTTGCTCTGAGAGCAGCATAAAATGTGGATGCTCATCTCTTTTTCCTCCGGTGCAGCCTTTACAACACCTGCACTGAACTCACAGAGCTCATTATGTTCAAACATTGTTGCTGCAGAGAAACAAAGCCTCGGTACAGCTGAGGGTGAAGGTTATTGATGCAGCACAAGGGGGTGTTTAGGAGGATATTACAAAGAGATTTATACTGTAGAAATGAGGGGATGCACCAGTCAGTTTGCCCTCCTGCATACTGACTGTAGTGGCTTATTAAACTGCATACCAAGTAGGGAAGACTCACTAAATCCTCAAACCAGCACCCTCCTCTGGGCCAATCATGATAGAAATCAGACAATTAAAATTAAGATGAAATGCCTCTTCATCTCTAAAATGGCACCAACGTCTAAATCTACTGGAGATCTTTTTTGTTTTTGACTCCAAAGACATGCTGGTGATAAAGGAAGATGAGTCACGTGACATTAAGCAATAATATAGCAAAAACAACATGATGATGATGATGGAATATATGTCACATTTCCAGAAACAACATTATGATGCACCGTGCTCTCCGTCTCAGCAGCCCACCTTTAATCACATCACAGAATAAGCATGTCGCCCATTTGATGAAAGCTGGCCATAAATGTAATAAAGCTGCCAAGGTTATTAGAAGTGCCACAGGCCATTTTACAACAGCTCACACACCTCGTATTGGATTATGGAGAGAAATATGTTGAACTGAGGAAGTAGAACTCGCCCATTTACAAAAAGGACCAGGGGAGGTTTAATGGCGTGCGACAGAATCCATTCATACACATTAATAGTACCTAAAGCAATGACAATCTGTGGACGTTTGTCTCATCTGATGGGAACTTGAAGTCATCCTTTTAAAGTTGCACCAGGCAAGATTGGAGCAAATACAATTAAAAGTTATTTTTATAAAGCGGTCACCATGTCCTGACAGTAGTACGTGAGACAGGTAACCTGGAAAAAAAAATAATAATCATGTTTCTCTGTGTCCTCCGGTGCTCCTAATGGCATCTGCAGGATTTCACAGATCGGAGGAAAACAACCAATCAGAGTCAAGCTGGAGCCTGCCGTCTCTGAGCAGCTGTCATGGACCCCGAATAAACGGTCAAACTAGGCACCGTTTGATTGGAGTTTGTGAGTGATAGACAGCTGCCAATAGGAACGCTCCCTCTCTCTGAAATGACCTGTGATTGGTCAAAGTCTCCCGTCACAGGATAGATATTTTAAAGCCTGAAAACAGAGCCATGAGGAGGTGCAGAAGTCTAGTTTTCTCCCAGAACACTTGAATTGAAATACGCTGAAAGGTTATTATGCAATTGTTGCACAGTGATGCCAAATTATTTTACCTGCTTAAGCTTTAAAGAGTGCTGCAATTAAACTGTGTGAGTATATCAGCCATGTGCTGCCTGTGTACAACATACAGTATGCACACCACTATGATCACAGTTTACATCCAGCAGTTGGTTTGTCCACTCATTACAGGCTTTGGAGTGGCCAATAACATCTGAAAGAGTTCATTTAGTTCAGACTGGGATAGCCTTGACTTGATTTTTACACTTGGATTAACAGCGAAAACTAATCCTCCCCTGGCCCAATGCTTTGTCTATTATATGTTTGCTTTTGTTTGTTTTTTATGTCATTTTATTGTTTTGGGGCAATGATAATATTGTACCTAAAGTATATCATTTAGGGCCTGGCTGAATATTGTGGGCATATCACAGATATATTGGTATATCTGTAAAACTGCAGTACAGAAACCCCAAAGACATCTTTGAGCTAATTTAGAAGCAGTGTTGCCTTTGCACTGATAAGTTTATGAGAGTTATGGGAGCTTTTATGCTGAAAACAGCTGTCGGTTGCAGCTGGAAATAACACTGATGAGAGCAGAGAGACTGAACCAAAAGAGGGTCACTGCCTGTGAGCCAGAAAACCAAAATAATGAGCTGAAAGATGCTGAAATGCTCCGTAGATCTGAAGGAAACTATAGAGTCAGGTGAAGTCTGTTGTGTAATAAGCTCAAGAAAATAAAGTCCACTTCAATGTCCACAAGGTTTGGACAGTCCTCCTTAACAAGCATAATCCAACCAAAATGTCAACAAACAAAATAAAAATGGCGTATAAATCCCATCTTCAAAATGCAAAAATACAACTCAGAAAAAGCTCCAAAAGAATCAAACTCACCAGCTGTAGCTTCAGTAATGTGGCCTTGGCTTGATTTCCTCTGCTCGGTAGTTATGGTCCTCAAAGCCTCGTGTTTCCTTGTTCACTTCAGATGGACCAGGTTCAACCATTAAAAGGAGCTAAATGATTGTTCCTCTCTCCACTGAAGGCTGATCGGCCACATTATTCCTCCATCTACCTCTGCAAACATTTCCCTTCTTCCCAAACAATTCACTTCCTGTGATTCCCAGGCCATGCCCCCCCACACCTGTGATCCTCCAGGAAACTGATCACCCGACTGATCACCCGACCCCTAAAGCAAGGATGGCATGGTTAGAGTGTACTAGCAGTTTAACCTTGCAGAGTTTTTATTAGTATTAAACCATATAAGTTTATATACATATATCCTTCCACTACAGTCAACTCCTTTCACACTGGGGGTGAGATTATTTGAAATATTGATTAATCTGACGGTTATCATATCATTTAAAGCTACAGTGGGTAGAAATGGTGCAAATATGATTTTAAAAAGTTATTTATACTATCACTATATCCTGACAGAAGTGCATGAGACAGGTAATCTGAAAAAAGATCATGTGCCTCTGGTGCTCCTAATGACTTTCACAAACCAGAGAAAAATAACCAATCAGAGCCAACCTGGAGCCTGCTGTCTCTGATCAGCTGTCATGAACTCTGATCAATCAGTCAAACTAGGCAACGCTGATCAAATATGAATCAATATTCTGTTACTCTAATGACTATTTCTCACCTAAGATGTTTTCAGAAACATCTTGTAGTTACTGTTTAGCTGTAAAATGAGAAAGTTTGTGACCCGGCAGAGATGTTAAGAGGAGAAATACCAAGCACCACCCACCACTGGAGCACAGCCAATAGGAACTCTCTCTCTGAAATTACTTGTGATTGGCCAAAGTCTCCCGTCTCAGAGTAGATATTTTAAATCCTGTAAACAGAGCTATGAGGAGGTGCAGAAGTCTATGTCCAACCAGCAGTCCAAAACTTAAAGATGTTCACTTTACAATGAGATAAAACATCACTTTATTTGTGTTCTGTGATGCTTGTGAGAGCCAGCTGAAAACTGTTCACCTGCTTGTACCCGTCTTCATTCTTCTCTTGCTTTCTGCACAGGAAAGCAGACTGGCAGGTCGTTTTAACAGCGTCTCTGAACTGCAGGGAGTCACAGGAATTATTGAACAATCGGATAAACAAACCTGACTCTCAGGGGTATAAAAATGACAAGGCAGAAGAGCTCAGCTATCAGGTTTGCTGAGAAATTCACTCAGAAGCCAAATTTACGCTCCAAGTGTAAGTAGGTCTGAGACTCTCATACAGTTTAATTAAAGAGTAGATGATGCAACAACTAAAGTTGACTCATTGTTACATCAATTCATTACTTCTTGTCCATTTTTAACCAAGACATAAAAGTACAGGTAATTACTATAAAACAAAGATATTAGGTGTCCAAGTGGGTTAGACGTCCAACGATGCTCGTTCTCATTCCCATTTGAAGAGTAAAAGAGACTCACAGGGCTGAAGGGGAGGTGGACAGATCCAACAAACACAATGCTTTCATCCAGGAAACCGCTGTTCATGTCCCATGTGTTAAGTTTCACTTTCACGTTGCAATCAGCTGTTTGTCCCATGTTCACAACGGCGTGTCATATTTTCACTATACAACAGTAATTTTGAGTCCAACCATGTTGTTTTTTTTCCTAAACTAAAGTGATTTTGTTTGATTCACAGCGTTAAGATCATGTTTACTGCGACCGACAAAATGACACTTTATTTCCTGTCACATCTCTACTATTTATTACTCAATAAAGGCTTAAAATACACACAGTGTCTGTTTGTCAGGCAGTATTCATTCCACAGAAAAATGGCCCCTCTAACTCAGAACACTGTTATTCTCTATAATTATACATTATAACTTTAGATTACTATTATGACTGATACACACTGGTGGAGTGGAGCTTATACGGGGTATATCTTCCACTTTTTCTGGCGGATTACAATATTCCCAACTATCAGTGAAAAAAGCCATTGGAATAATAGGAGACTACACTTCTTCATCAGTAGACCTATAAGCCAGTGACCCAAATGTTTTGTGTCAAGGACCCCTAAATTTGTAAATCACGGACCCCAGTTTGATATGATTTTGTCCCAGGGTCCCCCATCTGATCATTTTTTTGCTTTTAGATGTTTTATTACATAAAGTGTTTGAAACGTGACCAAAAAAGTCACACTTTCTGTCATTGTGCTACTTATAGACGGAACTATAATAAAAACGAATTATTTCCCTTTTTCTGGGACCTGTTGGAACCCCCTCAAGGACCCCTGGAGGTTCCCGGACCCCACTTTAGCAACCACCATCTACAGAGTACACCCACCTCATCAACAACCACTACACTATATACACTTGTGTTTCCTTTGTGTGTGAAATCTTCACGTGTAACGTTACAAACTAAGGCGGTCAAATAAATGTCCAATACTTTCCTCTGAATAGTTATGATACTCAAATAAAGAACAAGTACCTTAAATTTGTACATAAGTATAGTACTTGAGTACAGAAACAACACTACAATGAAAGGTGTTAACAGAGGCCTTCATCTCATTTTGACCAAATCCAGCCACTGTGTGCAAACCAAAGAGAGCATTGTGCTGTTGTCAGTGTTATTGAGTGAGTGGAAAGACTACAAAGTGAAAGCAGACAAAGTTTCATTCTCCTCAGTAAAGTGAAAGACAAGCACTCATTTAATTTTAATTTATATTCAGGATACTACGGCACCTCTGAAATCAAACCAATAAGGTGGGAAAATAGTAACACAGTTAAACAGGTTTATCCTCCCGCTAATCCCAGATCCTGACTGTGATGGGAAAAGGGTTGTATAATCAAAATAGTTTAATTATCCACCTTTTGTTAACATCTGCAATCCACACAGCCCATCGAGATGTCACATTTCATCTTCATTAACACAGCAGCGCTGCTCTGTGGATACAGATCTATCTTTTAATTCATAACCATGGGCAACAGAACAAGTGGATTTCACTAATTCCCTCATATCACTACAGGCTTTCATTATTTTGACTTTATATGATAATAATAATAATAATAATAATGAGCCTCGATCAAAGTTTTATGTCAGGAAACAAATAGAGACAAATAAAAAGGTTAATCCTCTTAAAAGTGTCGTGTCCGTCTTTGTGTTTTCCACCAAGATGCTAAGTTGCACCACATTTCCTCTTCTTCAAGGCGTCTCTGAGGAAACAGTCGGCTTGAATGAAATCTTGACAAGACAGTCAGCGGCTGTCACATGTATCAGGGATTACACCTCATTAGAGCAGCGCTCAGAAGCAGCTCCCCCACATTTCTCCACCACAGTCTGAGTTTGATTAGTCTTTTTATCTAAGCTGTGGCGTCTCCTCTCTCTGTCTATCTCTGGTGTTTCCCTCTCTGCTCCCCCCACCGCCAGCCGATCGCCCCTCCTGAGCTGCAGGGAGCCATCAGGGCTCCCTCATCCCTGAATACTTTTCTCTACACATGGCAGAGTGTCACGTAGGAGCTCCTTGTTATGAGCACTGACTGGAGGGTGAGGGCTACAGATGGTGGCCTGCTCTGTCCGACTGCCCCCTGTCAGCCATCCAGCTAGTGTCGTCATCCCCAACTGAATATGGCACCAAAAAAAACATACAACGTGAAACCATATGAGTTTCTATAATTTTAACCTTTTCCACGCCCTCTTTAGCATAGACCTGCTTTTGTCTTTTTTACAGGGGAGATAGCAGGTCAACTGTAGATGTCACATAGAAGTGGTGAACATCATCTGAAAGCAGGGAACCTGATGATTAATTTGAGATGCAGCTCAGCACTGTGTCAAGTTGTTCTAGTCATGAATCAGGAATAAAGGACTTAGAACATCATGATGAACATTATGAGGAAATATTCAAATACACCACTTTAGAACAGGTAAAAATAACATAATTGTACTACATGGATAAAAAAGCATGTTAGACTGCATGTGATTATCATAAAGTGGGCATGTCTGTAAAGGGGAGACCATTTACATTCACATATCTTGAGGTCAGAGGTCAAGGGCCCGATTTGAAAACGACCATGCCAGTTTTCCTCAACAAAGTTTAGCATTACTTTGGAGCATTATATATCCTCTGTCCAAATATGCTAGCATGGTATCGATGGATTCCTTAAGTCTTCCAGTTTTATGAGCCTGCTACAGCCTCTGAAGGAGAGTTAATTTGGCCGAGGGTGGCAGTGCCCTCGAGGAGTGGCAGGACATAGTTGGTGTTACTAAAAATGTACATAAATACACATCAGCAATTAAGAATGAGAAATTAGAAAGTGGACTCTGGTGCTCTAAAATGGTCACTTATCCGCCCACAGAGAGCCAATTAAAATGGGAAAAAAACAGTCTCCTGTGACTGAGAGAGACATATCTCTGCTTTGGTATGAAGCATCACAAACCAGCTGGTTTTGGCAAACACAAGTGTGCTATGTGATTTGAAGCTGCCCACATGTGTCAGGTTTTTCACATCTCTACAGACTTCATCCTCTGCAAAGACAACCACAATCTATCCATGTGAGATTTCTTTTATTTATCAAAATAAAATCCTTATTGTGTTGCTGTCGCTGGCAGCAAGATTCCAGATAAGCAGCACTCCAATAAGAAGATTCAGCTGGAGCGATACTGAATTTGATATCTGCAAACCTTTATTTTAATCTTCCTGTGAATCCATCGTAAACCTCAGCAGACTGTCAGGCAGAATCAGCTAATTATCCAATAACATTATGACATTTAACTCTGGAATAATGAGAAGTTTGGACTAAATTAAAACGACAAAATAATGCAGCAAAGCTGCAGTGAGCATATAAGAAATAACCCCTAAACATTATACATGTATGTCATTTTGTTGGCAATCACTACTGTTTGTATTTGGTTTTTGAGGAAACACAATTAGCCTTTCAATGGGGAGATCTGCTTTTAGAAAATTATAGGTTATTTTTAATTGTATAAAAACTTTACGTTAACGTTAAAATGAGTGCCTAATATTGAAGATATTACAATAATTGTAATTGTAAATATTGTTCTGCAGTCTTCCAAATCAAGTCTGTCAACTTATTACAATATGGGCAACCATAAACAGATGAATGATGCTGTGTTGTTCAGTCTTGTGATCTCATTGGTCTTATTACTTATTCTGTCAACCTGTGACGTCAGAGGAACGTCATTAATTAGAGATGTGAAGGTGCTGTCCAGGGTGCTGAATCCTGATCCAGGTCTTTCCATGCAGAGCAGCCACAGCAGCAGGTGTTCACTCAGGACCTGTGGGTAGAAACTTGTAGGAGGATGCTCAGAAACTTTAAAAACTTAAATGTTTAGACTGACTGAAGAGGATAAATCAGACATATTTAAGGGAAACCGGCTAACATGGATCTGCTTCCGGCCCAAGAGGCTGCTAAAATCTACCACACCAACTATGTGAGGAACTCTCGAGCTATCGGTGTCATGTGGGGGGTGTTCACCATCATCTTCGTCATCATCACCGTGGTGGTCTTCATCCAGCCCTTCTGGATCGGGGACAGCGTCAACACGCCTCAGGCCGGATACTTCGGCCTCTTCCACTACTGCATCGGTAACGCGCTCACCTCGGAGCTCACCTGTAAGGGCAGCGTGCTGGACTTCAACTCCATCCCGTCCCCGGCCTTCAGGACCGCCATGTTCTTCGTGGGGACCTCCATGCTGCTCATCGTGGCCACCATGGTCTGCTTCAGCCTCTTCGTCTTCTGCAACGCCGGGAACGTCTACAAGATCTGCGCCTGGTTGCAGCTGGCCTCAGGTCAGCAACAGTACCGGGCTCTTTATACTTTGAACCTCTGCTACAGCACATTTCACTGGATGATATTGTACTTTTTACTCCACTACACTGATGTTATAGCTGAGATTAATATTTAACATAAAATATATGATCAACGTACAGTAGCTATAAAACATGATGCATATTTAGACCTATTGATTTAATTACCTAACAGCATATAAAGTAGTTAAAACTAGCTTCAACTCCAGTAGTAGGCTAATAATAATAATAATAATAATAATAATAATAATAATAATAATAAAAATAACAATAATAATAATAATAACAATAATAATAAAAGCATATAATAATATTGGGCTGCGACTAATGATTAACTTCGTTGTCAATTAATGTGTCCATTATTTTCACAATTAATCACTGAGTTTGGGCTATAAAATGCCAGAAAATGCTTGAAAAATATCTCAACTCAAAGATATTCATTTTTTTGTCATAGAGAAGTAAATAAGCCAGGAAATATTCACATTGAAGAAGCTGGAATCAGAGCATGAGGACTTTTATTTTCTTAAAACATCCAAATAGTTGGCAATTAATTGAATAGCTGACAACTAATCAATTAATTAATCACTGCAAATCTGTAATAATATAACACTATGAAATGGTCCATGCTGCCTGATTATTTTTACAATTTTGATATTTAAAGTATTTTGTGATAATAATAACCTTATTTATGGAGCACTTTTAATAGCACATAATCCTTTCCAAAAGAAAATAAAAATACAACACATTCAAATAACAGCAGATAATAAGAGGATAATAGATTCTGAAATATATTTAAAACAGAGACCGAGAATAAAAATTAGAGAATTAGTAAAAAAAATATAATACTACATATTAGTAGTAGTACTTACTGTGTGTTCTTTTTGATGCAGTATGTTTATACTGCATCAAGTATTTTTACATTTTGGTATTACTAAAAAAAACTAGTGAATTCTTTCACCACTTTCTTGATTATTTGTCAACTATTAAATTAATCGGCAACTATTCTTAATTGGTTTGAGCAAATTTTAAAGGAAAAGAGTCAAAATTTTCTGATTTCAGCTTCTTAAATGTGAATATTTTCTTTAATCTTCTATGACAGTAAACTGAATATCTTTGAGTTGTAGACAAAACATCTGAGGACGTCATCGTGGGATTTGGGAGGCACTGATCCACATTTTTTCACCATTTTCCGACATTTTTTAGACCAAACAACTCATTGATTAAGAAAATAATCAACAGATAGGTACAAAGGTAATCAGTATAATGCTGATTATTTATTATGAGGATGGTATCAACCGGTATTACACCAGTAGTAATCCCTAAAACATCACCACATTATTAATATTAAGTACTATGGTAGTACAGCCATACAATAGTTATGTCGCCAAAAAGTTTACTAGGCTTAATATGAAGGTTTGATTGATAAAGGAGTCCAGTGCTTTTCATATTCAGAGTTACCGTTAACCTATCGTATCTTTGGTCAAAGGTCGCAGTTTGAGCAGAAACTGTGACTGACTCCACCACTTGTTCTGCTTTTTTAAAACCTTATATTTGCTTTAGTGTCATCATGTAATTATCCAAATAAATACCATGTTTTTACCTTTCATCATGAAAGTACACAAACTGACCAGTAGCATGGGGTCTGAAGGACAAGTGAAACCTCTCTTATGATCAGTTCGCTCTAAATGGCGTGTGAGGTGATGAACTCATCTTCACACCTCTCTGGTTTCAGGCAAGGTGTGTGTGGATGTGTTGATCTTCACTATGGAGGCCAATAAGGGATCCAGTTTCAGTCCAGACTCTGACACCTCTGATGGTGGATCGGTTACATGTAACAAGATCAGGCATTGCTGTGTTGTTAACTGATCTAAACTCACACCTGGAACACGCCGGGGCCAAAGAAACCAACCATATGAAGTATTATCAACAACATACACCTAAAGAATCAAATGTAAAAGTACTTGTTCTGAAGTAAAATGTCTCCTGTGACTGATATATTATCATATATTGCATAATTAAATTTGTAATACTGATGCAACAATGTGTAAGCAGCATTTAGATACAGTCAGGTAGTTTTTCCAATGGTTTCCAACCTAAGGGGCAGGCCCCTTCAAAGGGTCGCCGGATAAATCTGAGAGGTCATAAGATGAATAATGAGAGAACAAAAAAAGGGGGCAAAATTATGGTACATGAATTTGTGTGGGGTTTTTTTGTTTGTTTGTTTTTTTAACTTTTGTATTATTTTTTTAAAATAATGGATCATTTTTCCTCTTTGGGCCTCAAACAGGTAAATAAATGAAACTAGCTGAGAACCTTAGAAGGGAAATGTCTTTTTGTTTAAGCTCTGATCTAGATCATGTTATTGCATGTGGGCCCAATGGGACATGAAAGTTTGACCAGCTGCCGGAGGCCATTTTGAAAAATGGCTGCCACGGCCATCAGGGTGCGAGTATGTGATGGCCCAATAACCAGGTTTGTTCCTAAAATATATCAAATCATCTGCCAGATTTGGTGCCTTTACCACAAAATGTACAAATGATTAGGGCTGTCACAGTTAACGAAACGCAGGTTAACACAAATTCTTTTTAACGCCACTAATTTCTTTAATGCATTAACAGAACTTGAAACTTTTAGGTTGTAGCAAGTTCAGTTTTAAAGTTAGAGAGAAGATAGTGGCATCATATGAAACCAGAAAACCTGATGAATGAATTGGTACCAACCATGTTATACTCGCTTGTTGTGAAGGAGGCTAAATAACACTGCAAAGTTCGACTAAATTTTGGTGAGCAAAAACTGTCATGGCCATTTCTAAAGGGTTTCCTTGACCCCTGACCTCAAGATATGTGAGTGAAAATGGGTTCTATGGGTACCCACGAGTCTCCCCTTTACAAACGTGCCCACTTTATGATAATCACATGCAGGTTTGGGGCAGGTCATTGTTATGCTACATGCAGTACCTGTGAGGGTTTCTGGACAATATTGTTTTGTGTTATTTATTTCCAATAATAAATATATACATATATTTGCATAAAGCAGCATATTTGCCCACTCCCATGTTAGAGTATTAAATAATTTACTTGACAAATCTCCATTTGTGGTACATTTTGAAAAGATAGAAAACATGATTAATTGTGATTAAAAATATTTGAATTGATTGTGACATGGAACCACAAACAGATGATATTGTTTTAAAAGGGGTCACACGCCAATTTCAAGAAAATGTAGTAATAGAAGTAATATTTCCTTGTAGTGTATGTAGTGGCGTATAAAGTAAGAAAACAGAAATATCCACACTAAAGTAGAAACCTTACATAAGTACAGTTCTAGAATAAATCTTGCTTGAATCTGCAAAATTCAGATTATAATCTAAATTTGTACAGGAACTGGGGCAAAAGCCCAGAGGACACGTTACCAGATGAAGAGCATTTAACATTTAAGAACTTTCATAACAGTACATCATGCAAACAGCTGAAACAGCCCCACTGAGTATCCTTCGCTGCCACGCTATAAATAAATTAAACCTTGGGCACTTTATTGGTGTACATCAGGCCTCATCCTGCACCGAGGGCTCAGAAGAACCTCCCTAATATTCATTTAGCACAGTAAGAGCACATGAGGGGTAAAATATCATTTCAATGTCCGTCTTCACCCGCAGCTGTGTTGATGGTGATGGGCTGTATGATCTACCCGGATGGCTGGGACGCCCCGGAGGTGAAGAGGATGTGTGGCCAGAGGACGGATAAATACAGCCTGGGGAACTGCACGGTGCGCTGGGCCTACATCCTGGCCATCATCAGCATCCTGGACGCTGCCATCCTGGCTCTTCTCTCCTTCACCCTCGGCAACCGGCAGGACAAACTGCTGCCGGACGACTTCGAGGTGGAGGGAGGAGAAGGTAATTCAGTCAGTTGAAGGGTGTGGGAGCTGTGGACCAAAGCAGGGAGGCAACCGTCTCTGTTCTTGAGTCTGAATGCTGCTTGTAGGCCTTTTTCACAGCAGTCATTTTGACTACTGTGACTTGATTTTCTTTCCTTTTCACTTTTTTTTTACTTTGGCGCTTGCACTTCTGGAGGATTATGGAAAGATATGCATATAAAACTAAAGCTAAATACTACAATTACCACTCAACATTTCTTATAAAGATGCACTTTAACCTTTAATTGGATTAATTAAAGGTACTATGTATAAATTTCAGAAAATCCTTGTTAATTATGGCAGTTAAGTGAACTGCAATCAGCATCCCGTTGCTCATGCACACGCTCACTCTCCGTAGGCGTGAGCGATCATACTGGGCCAAAACAGTGACGTGACATTACATTACAATCATATATCACCATTACTATCTGTAATGTCCAACCTCTATGTCACTAACTAGCCTGCCATTTTCAAATTGCTTCATTAACTAATGTTACGAAGCAAAGCCATCCTGAGTCCTTTACATAGAAACCAGTCCACAGGCTGCTGTAAGCAACCACGACAGTTGGGATGGTCTCAGTTTTTAAGTTATATTACAATCTGTTCACACAATGGCAATGCAAATAACACATGTAAATTGTTACATATAGTCCCTTTAAATCATTGAAAATATATATGTAAAGGGTTAAAAAATATATATGTATATGTATATGCAGGAATTAAAATCAGCAAAAAAGATGTTAAAAAGTCAGTTCATTGGTTAAATGTGTTTAAAAGTCGACACCCCTACTTATTATTTTAGCAATTAACTTTACTGTAGTCCCATAATGATTTTTATGTCAATTTTCATTCTTGTATATACCTTTTAACCCTTTTACAGTCTGTGCATATTTATGTATTTTATACTCATTTTTAACATTTCACTTATACCTTTAAAACCATAAAACATTATGAAATGTAAAATGAGGATGATTTAAGGATTTCCAAAAAAGTACCTAAAATCCATCATATTTGATTTACAGTTTCAGCATGTTAAAGCAATATAAAGCACACAGGTTTTTGTCATCATGCTTCTTCAAACAGGCACATTTTTATCTTAAAATACTGATAAAAACACAAATCTTACCACAACTTTCTCCATATTAGCAAAATGACTAGCTTGGTGAGTCACATGAGTCCCAACAAGGAGGCAACAAAGTGTCTTAAAGGGGAACATTTTCAAGCTTCATACACGATATGGTTTAATACAGTCCAGAAGATATTAGTAAACAAGAACAACTCTCTCCCAAATCCAAAAACTATGGATGTCACTGGGTATAAAGTGTTGAACTGCATCATAGACAATGAATGGGGAGATGTTCTAGACGGCTCAGAGCACCCAGAGGAACGATCTGAGTATATGGGGACATTTTCTGGTGTGGGTCCATAAAATCAGTGTCCCATTCATTGTCTATGAAGCGGCTCCAGGCTTTAGACCCTATGACATCACACAAGTTTGGTGGTACATGTCCGCAAGATTCGTCCTTTCTACGCTTCACATTCATTGTCTGAAAGCAGCTGTGCAATGCATTCTGGTAACATAGTGTTGCAGACAGTCGTGTTGCACGTTCCTCATTTGCATAACATTGAGGTCTAGGCTACTTTATGCAAATCAGGGGCCTCCAGCGTGACTCACCGTCTCTGGAAACTCTCAAAAAACTTTTAAACTAACTATTGTTGACCTAAAATGGAGAGATTCAGCAATGGCACGGCTTATTTCTCGCCTAAACCTTTTCAGAAACACATCTCTGTGAACTAATTTTGTAATATACAAGAAAAACATTTTCAAACGAGTCGCCGTGTTAGTTCCTGTTTGAAAGCTAGAGGGAGCAGCAGCCTAAGAGGGAGAGCATTTGTCCAATCAGGTGCCTAGTGCCTTGTGGGAGCCCATCAAGCATCCAATGCTGGACAGCGAGGTGATCCCTCATGTCCAAAAATGCCTCCGTGGACGTGTACCATGAGACTTACGTCTCTGGTTTCTGGTTTTGAGGGAAGGTAGCTCATGCTCACACATAGTGATTGACCTTTCCTAGGCCACGGAAATAACATACTTGGAATTCTGAATTTAAGTAGTGTTCCCCTTTAAATCCATTAAATAAAGATATAACAAAGTGTTTTCCCTCTTTTACAGAAAAGTCTTGATGAACACGGACCTTCAGGACCGCCGCGTGATGCAGATACAATGAACGAGCATCCCAGGATGTCATAATGTGGTTTAGTTCAAACTGCTCACCTGACTAGTTGTGTTGACTTTTGGTTCATTGAGATGAAGCAGTGCTTTACTGCATCACAAACCTGATGAGAGAGAAGAGTTTTAATTCTGTGTTTGATGTCAGACACCTAATAAACTCAGAGAAACAAGCTCCACAGTCACGTTGTATTGTATGAACATCTGTTTTTATTGTATGGTGTGTTGTACAGTTTTGTAAATCAGACAGCTTACACAAGTCTATGTTTTTGAATCTGACACTGATGTACATTTAGCTTTTACCTAGGCTCAATAGATACATCGGTTACTTTGATATGATCAATTTGGGACACCATTACGCTAACATCACATCTCACCATTTCTATGGTAAAAACAGTGACATTATTGAACAATTGGCCATACAGCTCGAAAACATCTTCCATACGCTTTATTAAAACACAGCTACCCAGCTAAATAACTTTAGCTAAGATATAAGATTTGTTAAAAACTGTACATAACTGTAATATACATAAAGGCAAACTCTTTGGTACAGATATATACAGTTTATTTTCACTTTTTTTTCTCCTTTAAATTGGGCTTCTGAACATGTCGTCTTGTTGAAACCTTGAAAACACTATATTCCTGAATTCTGATAGTTGTATGAGAATACCAGCCTCCCATGAGAATGAAATATCTCATTTATTATAATTAACTAACCACACTAAGTACCAGGTGACAACGGATTTGTTATGGCTAAATAATATGAACTACATTATCAGACAGAGGATGTCTCCATAAGAAACTGTCTGAAGAAATGCTGAGAGTATTACCAGTCAGTGTAAATGTCAGCCCAGTGTGCAACTTCCTAAGCCTACTTTACAAATACAAAATGTATACCTTACATGTGTAATAGAAGATAAAATAATTCTTAAAAAAAAAACAACACAGCACTAATGAAAATGCACAAGCAAACACATGATAGAGGATCCTTTTAAAGGGGACAGAATGACCAAGAAAGGCTACATATCCTTAATTTGTTTAGTGCAGGAGTGTAACAAACAAAGGATGAGTCACTAGCAGTACAATAACAGGTTTGCTTCGATGGGAGGGTGAACGGAGCACAGCAGGTTGAAGCCAACATGACCACAAAGTAATATAATCCACTGGAGTCCTGACGTCATCACACTGAGAGAAGAACCAACGAATACAAAGCAAACATACACAGAAGCATTAGTTCAATAACAAGAACATAAGAAATCAAAAAAAAAAAAAAGACAGAGAAATAAATATTCATCTGATATGCCCAAACTGGAAAAGTGATCTGTTGCAGTCTCTGGAGAGAGTGGGAGGGAAGGGAGGCGCAATGGCTGGAGGTCTCCACTAGAGGGTGAGCCAGGGGTGACGCAAGCACTCTGCGGCCGTGGCTCTCTTCTCTGGGATCAGCTCCAGCATGGGAAGCAGGAAGTCTGTGAAGCACTCGGCTTCTTCGCGGGGCCACTCGTACTTGTCGACCAGCACCTCCAGCAAACCCCACGGCTTCAGCTTGGTGATGTGTTTCAAATCACCTGCAGACGAACAGACGGTGCTGCATCAGAGAACGCTTTCTCACGCGTAAATTCATCAATATCTGAAATCTAGGGCTGTCAGTCGATTAAAATATCTAATCCAGGTTTAATGCATGATTGTCCATAGGTTATTGTGGTACATTTTTATCTGTTCAAAATGTACCTTAAAGGAAGATTTGTCAAGTATTTAATACTCTTATCTATATGCGAGTGGGCAAATGTGCTGCTTTATGCAAATTTATGCATATATTTATTATTGGAAATCAATTAATAACACAAAACAATGACAAATATTATCCAGAAACCCTCACAGGTACTGCATTTAGCAGAATAATATGCTTAAATGACAGCCCTAGTGAAAACACAATAAAACATTGAGATATGAGAGGCATTAAATATTTTGCATAAAAAATGTCAATGTATTTTTAAAACAGGATTTTTTTCTAAATAATAATATCTAATGATTTAAAAAAAAATTTAGTGAAAAAATTTCACACAACAACAAAAAAAAAAAAAATCTAAGCAGCTCTAGGGCATGACCTTTCCAACAGGCTGAAAACCTCCTCCAATCTCGACACTGATGCGTCTTTGTTTTACCTTTCTTGGTGAAAAAATCCTTGGAATATTTGCCGGTCATTATGAGTTTGCGTGGGACACTCCCCAGCAGCTCAATGATCAGCGCTATGTGGTCTACACGGCAGACGGTTGCGAGAGGAGAGGGACAAGACAGACAAGACAAACAACAGTTTGGTCAGACAGTGTCCCAGTCAAAGGCCCACTCTGGGTGGGTGGGTGGAGGAAGAGAGAGGTCAGGCTGACAGCACACACACACACATCTGGTCTACATAGCTGCAGAGGTTGGGGTGCACAGACCTACAGTCAAAATCATCAAACATGGCCACCAGACATTACAAGAGCTGAAGGTTCTTAAATATTTTTCCATCTCTGTGTCCCGAATTATGACAGTTTTCCGAAAAATAGATGAAATAAAAGCAATATATCGCCTTGTTTACAGTATCACAATATATTACCCCTGTGTATGTGTCATATATTCAGATTCTTGCAAATACACACCCCTAAAATCAACAAATAAAATAAAATACAATAAATCAGTGCACTAAATAATTACAAATGTTACCTGATAAAGATAACTCCCTCCTCCCTCCCTCCTGCCACAGTGAATGGCAGGAGGGAGGTTCTCCAAGCATAGAGACTAGGATCCAGGTTCAAGTCCTCAAACAGGCATCTTCACCAGGACTGACTGACCGAGGAGCCACCTGGAGTACAGAGGTCCTCTGACTATATCAGGCCAGGGATCCCTTATGGATAACATACTGAATCTCGCCAAGACTCTTCTATAATTATCGGTGTTGTACACACCTATACACACTAGCACGTTTTGATGCCACTTTATGAACATTTTATATTCATGTCATATTAGGGCTGCATGATTATGGCCTAAATATTTTTAAATCAATATTTAGATCATGATTATTTATCTTGATTATTCACTGATTTTAGTGACAAAATATTTTTACTGCACTTTCACATTTAAATAAACAGAGCACTACTTTCACGTCCATGTTGTGCTACACCCCTGTTATATGTTGATGTTGCTGTTGCTTAGCAGCGGTGTTCTCATTGCTTAAGCGCATTTTCATTTTTGCTCTCTGTAATACAACACAGAGCAGACCAGGCAAAACAAGTAATATACAGTATATTACTCTTCTACTCTGGACTGCAGCCGCAACATTGAGGAACGTCTTTAACAGGCTGCTGCTGTAAGGTGCACGCCCAGCTGCATGACAGCTCCCCAATAGAGAAGCCAGAAGATCTCAATCGCACCCTGGTGGTTGACTGTTAGTTTAGGAAGTGCTTCCTAAACAGCAGAGTTTTCTGTGAGTGGAGCATTTTAAACATCAATATCGCAGTCAATCAGGTTGAATTAATTGTGGTAAGTCAAAACCGTGATCGTAATTAATATTTGATTATTTGTGCAATTGTGTAATTATGAGAAGCACCACAAGTTAAATGGATGACTACCTGATGAGAATCCTCCCTACAGGGATCAATACAGTATCAAGTATCTAGCCAAGTCTGGACAACAACTAAGGAAGACTTGAATCAATGTCTGATGGCACTGTTCAAAGTAACACATTTACTGGTCTGTACTCATTATTTTGCCTGCTGGCATGCACACACCAACAGGTTTGGTAGATCTAAATGTGCTGACAGGAACCTTCCCCGTTCACCTCCCATCCACCGCTCCCAGAGCGAGCCACAGGCAGAGGGGTGGCGTACCTCTCTTGGTGAAGTATTCCTGTGAGTATTTCCCACTCAGAGCATAGTGACGAGGGATTTTACCGAGCAACTCAATCATGAGAGCAAGATGGTCTGGAAATGAGGCACATTAGAGGAGGAGTGACAGAGAGTCAGAGACTACCAGTTTGGAGAGGGGATAGGAGAGAGATGATAAACAGTCACGTGGAACAATGTATTAAGATACAATGGATGATGACAGCCTTGTATGACAAGAAGCACATGTAAAGGAAGTCTGTATTATGTATGAAATCACAAAAACTACAAACATTTGAACACATGTAGGCTATTCACTTTCATATGCAAAAACAAACCATAACTGAAAATAAGGCTTAAAGCACAGCCATCAAAGACAAACGCACTAAAACAGATCCTGAAACAGGATGAGAGATTAGTAATAAACACACAACAGAGCAAGCTGTGGAAGATTATTAAGCAACAGGCTCATGAGTTCACGTACTGTAGGCGGAAAAGCCGATTCCCCGCAGCTGCGGGGCATGTGCCAATAAACTGAAGGTTGAATCTTAACAAACATACCTGACCTGACATGTCACAGCAGAATCAAGTCAGCACAGAAACCTCAAGCTAAGCAGCAAGCCAACGTCAACATAAAGAAAACATAAGGATGAGAACAATGAAACATGGAGACTGAGTGAGTGAGCAAGTGAGGAGGAGGTGAAGAAAAGAAGAGGAAGGAAATGAGAGATGGCCCCGTCTCCAGCGTAGCAAAAGTGTGGTTTGAGGTGTTAGAGAGGAAATAAACACAGGAATGTTGGTACTCATCATCACATGATTCACATCTACATGTCTTCTCACTGTAATGGAGTACCTCATTTAAGTGTTAACGCTGAGGAAATTAAGCAAAGTGCACTGTACAATAACTTGTGAAGGTCCCAACTTGCCATGTTTACTGTGAAACTCTCATTAGATGGGTAGATTTTTTTCACAATGACAATAAAACACAGCTGAGGGCCAATGTCACAAAGAATAAACTAAGAAGCGTTTCACAGTAGCAATAACTGTTGAAAGTTACACCAATGCTTAAAGGTCTCTTAACCAGTGAAGCACGTTTCAAAAATACGACTAAATATATAATTAATACTGTACAGTTATAACAGGAGAAAGAGAGGAAGAGGAAGTCCCAGCAATACCTTCATCCCTGGAATAATCTTCCCCAGAATGTGGTTCAAACAAGTAGTCCCCTGTGGCGAGCTCGAAGGCCTGAGAAGACAACACAATCAGCACAACACTTCAAAGTACATATGGACGATGATTTCTTTTCTTATGTTTTGATACAGTGCGATGGTTGATATGTCAGTGCAATCTCTCACCATGCAGGCTGTACTCCATACGTCGGCCGGCGTGCTGTATCCAGCACCAATGAGCACCTCTAAGGATCTGTACTGCCGTGTCTGAATGTCTTCTGTAAAGTGTTTGTGCTGAGAGAGGAGAGACGGAGGGAGGGGGGAACAAATCATAAAAAAAGGACTCCAAAATATGTAACAGTGACAGAGCAGAGGACTGGAGGACTAGGACAACTCTATCATCTACCACTCAATTGTCAGTTAGTGTGGAGAAAATGGATAAATGGCTGCGTTTGACACCAGTGTCTCCATCAGGCTACAGGATACATTAATATTTACTTTGGCAACAAGCAACAAATGACGTTAGCACATATTAGCTTAGTTAATTGTCCGAACAGCAATACCCCATAAAATGACAATTAGGCATATTTAAACAAACTCACCAACAACTATCAACAGCCATTGTTCTTACAACCTTAACTAATGTGTTGTAACCAGTTAGATTATTGAAAAAAGAAAAATAATATATTTAGTCCCAGAGGAGCTACGTTAGCATCTTAGCAGTAGTAACAGTTGTGTCCAGTTAGTGTCATAGTTCCCTCAAACAAAAACTTGCCTATTGTTTAAATGATCATTTCAGCTGTGTAAAGTGTCTTTGAGTAATATATAAATAAAATATATTATTAATATTATTAATATAACAAAGATGTGCATAAGTGAGGATTTAGAAGTATGTGGCTGACTGAAGAATGAGTGAAATAAGAGTTTATTTTGATCAAACCGGAGTTGGTGGTTGTTGGAAAGACAAACTAAGACGGTTTTGGTAGTTTTAATTTTGTTTCTGTCAAGTTTGAATGTGTCTTTTACGATGCTGCACTGCTAGAACAACAATCTGAGTCTCACTCCATTCATCCATAAAATATGCATGTTGTGCAACAAACTGGCAACCACTTGTTGTGAAGTGAATGCAGTGGAACAGGAGAGGGAGAATTCGACACGTGGTGGCTGAATGTTATCAACTGCACCTTTAAACAATGGGCTGGAAAATTTAAGTATATCTATTTTGGTAGCTAGATGACACAGCATGTGTCCCTAGCTGGAGGCCTCATCCCTAATCAGGAAATCTCTCAGCTCATTAGCTACTCACCACCCAGCAGGCATTTCCCAAGTCTGCAATCTTGACCTTGATCTTGTCTGAATTGAGTGGCTCAAGGGGGTTAACTAGCAGGGATCCTGCTGTCAGCTTACCTGTATCAGAGCAGAGAGAGAGAAAGAGATAAGAATGAGCTAAACGAGCTAATGGAAGAAGAGGCTAACGATCAATATTTCAAAGTTCACATGGCTGAGCCGTTATTAAACTTCCAAAGCAGGCCAGCCAGAGCAAAAAGCTACCAGAAAACCTTGTTGCAATTAGTAGATGTGCTGATTTTGGCTGACTGACCGTCCAGGCTTTCGGGCCCGTCCTCTCCCTCCTCCCGCAAAATGCTTCGCTCCAGCTCTCCGTCCTCCAGCTCGGCAGGAAGGCGTCTCTCGGTTATTCCACTGCTGTGAGCACCCCTGCTTTCATTCTCAGTGTCCAGCTCCTTGAGATCTGCAGAGTCCACGCCGTTGCAGATGAGGTGAACAGGGGACTCCTCGTGTTGCTCCTCCTGACTGGTACATTTCTCTGTGGGTTCTGCATTGCCGTTGTGTTGGTCTTCCTCCCTCCACTGGGACTGCCTCTGGTCCGCCTCCACGTGGCCATTACAGTTAACCTCTAAGAGCCCTTCTGGTCCCATCCTCATCAGATCTGCATTCACACTGCTCTCTGAAATCATCAGGAAAAGACAGATGACATTTCTTTTGAAAAGATTCACACTGAGGATTTTATTACCATCTCACAGCTGTGACAAAACTTTAAGAAGCACATATTACTCCTGTGATATTGGTTTCTTACCCTCCGTTTCCTCATTTCCGAGCTCCAGAAGAGACACCTGCCTGAGAGGAGCGCAGGCCCGTCCCTTTGGAGACTGTGGGTCCTCATCTTCATCTTCTTCATCCTCTCGTGTCTCTGTGGTCTTTTCCATCTCCTCCAAGTCCAGGATGCACTTTTCCAGCAGCTCCGCCTGACGCTTCTGCTTCTTTTTTAACTTCTTCTTCTTGTTCTTGGACATTTTTACCGTCTGTGAGAGACAAACATGAGAAACAAAATAGCTCCCATGAATAGTTGCATATTTGTGGGACTGTTTAAGGACCAGTGTGTAGGATTTAGGGGGGTTTATTGACAGAAATGGTATATAATATTCATAACTATGTTTTCATGAGTGTATAATCACCTGAAACTAGGAGTCACTGTGTTTTTGCTAGCTTAGAAGTTTGACGTTTTGTATTCAGTTTGATCGTGCCACTAATTCTTACACATTAGCCCTTTAATTGTGTGTTATACTATAAATATGGAAGCCTGACGTCCTATTGCAAAAAGTCAATAAAAGGGTTGTACCTGTTTTGGAGCAGGTGCTGTGCTTACTGAAAAGAGAACATCAGATGAGTACAAGCTGAGATCATAAATGTACATAAGAAGTGTTAAAGTGTTTGTCTCATACTTGCTGAACCGGAGGGAGGAGGCGCCCCAGCCCTCTGCCACTCTGTGGCTTCGGCTGCGAGCTTCCGTACGTATGGCTCATCAACACTCATTAGGATGTTCTCTGGCTTGATGTCTGTGTGGATGATCTGACACTTTGTGTGCAGGTAGTCCAGGCCTTGGAGCACCTGGGAAACGAATGAATGGAGAACAATAAAAGCTTAATTCTTAGTACTATTGTATTGTTTATGCTTAAATAACACTTCACTTGGACATAGACATTATTTTATTCTGATCTCATTGTTGGTCATTGGTGCTTTATATATTTATAAAATATTTATATATACACCTATTTTTTCCACTATTTGTGTAAATACCATCTCTGTTCCTACCTTTATTTGTCCAGCTTCAGTGACCTTGTCCCTAGCTGTTATTTCTACTATTGTTGTTATTACTACTAAATACACTTACAGAGAGATGCATAAAACCAGAGTCAAATTCCCTGTATGTACGTACTTGGGAAATGAAAACTGATTCTGAATCAGTTACTTGTTCCATTACAATAAAAGCTCCTTGGCTGAACAAAAAAAAATGCAAACACAAAATGCTTTGCTCCAACAGGTTTCCACCCGTCACACACCCTGGAGGCTACCTAGCTCTTGTAAATGAGTGGAAGCTGCAACCAGCGTACAAAAAGGTGTAACACTGTGGGTCTAATGTTACCTGTCTTATGATGCTCTTCACACATGGCAGGGGCAACCCTTGGTAATTGGACTTTATTATCCACTTCAATAAGTGATGCCCCAGCACCTCAAACACCATGCAAACATCTGGAGATAACAACAGTTAAGATAATACACTGAAAACCCATTAGGAGAAAAATCAAAAACTAAACGTGCTGCGGTCGTTGGCTTACATGAAGATCATTACCATTATTTACAATGAAAAAAGAGAGTGGGTCATGGGAGTGTGAACACTACAGTGTTGTTGGGGAGTGTCATATTGCAGCTAAAGCTCTCCCTGTGGCATTCAGGGGATCTTACTCAGCCAAAGTGTTGTGAAAGGCAGAGGTCTGTTTGGGACACAAGGTTCCATTTTGTAAACCCATCACCTGTTGTTTACATTGTTACTTGCATACTGCTTTCACAGCTAAATTTGACACCAGTGGAAAGAATGATCCTCTGCTTGTCAAAGTATTTGTCTAAGAATTAACAGGCTTTAGTCTTTCCAGTGGGAAATAATTAAACAAGATCAACTCTGAACCATAAAAAAAGACCAGGAAGTATTAACAATATGTGGCTCTAAAGGATACGGGTTCCATTGATACCAGAGATCTTGAAGTCGTCTACCATCTGGACCACCATCTCTCGGTTGGGATCACTGGGGTCTGAGTTTCTAACCTGGGAACAAAGAAAGAGAACAACGCAATCCAAACAATCGGGATTTAGAAGAAGAAGAAGAAGAAGATAGTCCTTTATTAGTCCCACGAGGGGAAATTCAATTTTTTCACTCTGTTGTTAACTTATACACCGTACATGCAGACCCGAACACACACATGCACAAACATGCAACAATGGAGAGATGTCAGAGTGATGGGGCTGCTCCTGACAAGCGCCCCGAGCAGTTGGGGGTTTGGTGCCTTGCTCAGGGGCACCTCGGCAGTGCCCAAGAGGTAACTGGCACCTCTCCAGCTACCAGTTCACACTCAGTTCTTGGTCCATGTTGGGACTTGAACCGGTGACCCTCCGGTTCCCAAGCCAACTCCCTACAGACTGAGCTACTGCCGCCCCATTTACACTTAATGTTAGACTGGACCAATACAGGATTGGCATGTGTGTCTCTTAAACTGCAGTAATGTAATACTGCTTAAACATACATGCGTAACATGCTGAACGTTGTGAGGCAGTACTGTATGTGAAGTCATACATTATTTCACCACACAACACCATCCGTGTATATTTAACTCATCTACTCACAGATCTGAGGAGCTTGATCTCATCCACTGCTGTCTCCGTGTAGTGCTCGGCACTCTTCACCACCTTCATCGCAACAAACCTTTTCACCCTGCAACCACAGAGCAAGTAACGTTTGCTAACAGGAAGCACCGTACAAGGTCCTACCACAATAGTCTCAGTCAGCTGCTACTGAAGCTGTATCCAACTTCAGGCCTCAAAAAAAAAAAAAACAGTCCAATAAGAATATACAGTAAAGTTTTTGTCGTACTGGATGTCCCAGGCAAGCCACACGGTGGAGAAGTGTCCCCAGCCCAGTTTCCGGATTACATGGTATTTTCCGTTGTAAAGGTCTCCTACTTTCACATGATGGTAGCCACCTAGAAGAGGAGAAAATGTACGTTGACTAGACAGTTCAGTCAGTCAGTCAACATCATAACAAAGGAAAAACTCTTTTTATTGTAACTGTCATAGAAAAATCTTAACTTTCAGTAAACAGAATATTTTTGGCATCATTGGGCAACAATTCCATGATAACTTTTCAGCATATTTTAACTGAAGTGGTCTGAGAGAAAACTAGACTTCTGCACTTCCTCATGGCTCTGTTTCAGGCTTTAAAAAATCTAGCCCGTGAAGGGAAACCTTGACCAATCACAGGTCATTTCAGAGAGAGGGATAGCATTCCTATTGGCGGTGCTCTGGCTGGTGGGCGGTGCTTGGTATTTCTTCAGCTGATCTCAAACTTTCTCACAGTTAACTGTACACTACAAAATGTTTCTGAAAACATTTGAGAGAAAGTCATTACAGTAATAGAATATTGATTCATATTTGATCAGCACTGCCTAGTTTGACCCTTTGATCAGAGTTCGCAACTGATTGTCAGCTGCTCAGAGATGGTAGGCTCCAGCTCACTTCTGATTGGTTGTTTTTCTCCGGTCTGTGAAATTTGACACAGAGGAACATGATTTCTTTCATATACCTGCACTACTGTTATGATAAATATAATGACCATTTTATAAAAATGACTTTTTTTTAAATCATATTTGCTCCATTTCTACCCACTTCTGCTTTAACTAGGTTATCTTATGTTAAGCCAATAAAGTGGCATAACTCAGTTATGGAGAAGTTTGTTTACCGTGCAAACGCTTTAATCAGATGTTGAAATCTGGTTATTCACAATCACTGGGTTATAGCATGTAGGTAAAAATACTGAGTAAAGGCCTTTGCACATCAAGTCTGTATTTTTCGCATGTGTTTTTTTTTTTTAATCAATCATCCAATAAAAATTGCTATGCATAGAAACCTTGCACAATGGGTCTGATGCATTTTATTATTCTATTTGTTGTGAAAATTCACAATACAAGTAAAACTGAATTCATTATGCAGGTACAATAGATAGAACTACTCCCAAATGGGACTAATGAATGACTGACAGTAATAAGAAGCTATCATTTAGCTAACCACGATCACTACCTTCTTATCTTTTGTACATCCCTTGTTTTGCAACACCCCAATTGTGTGCTGTTCTGCAATCTTCTGCCACAATCGGTCTTTAAATTTCACATGCCTGTATTGTTTTATTTCTTTATTTTAAATTGCGTTGGGCTGGGAGATTATGTGCATGTTTATCAGATGTCATTTTGGATGATGATGGTTGTATTTACGATGGCTGTGATTGGTCAAACAATCCTCTTTCATCTTTTGACAGATGAAAAAAAAAAAAAAAAAGAAGAAAAATACAAAAAATCAAACCTGTTCTGACAACTTATAGGATGATGGAGGAAAGTATTGGAGTCTGTATGTAAACGGCACATTGTGAGGTCGTATTTATTTATTCATCTATTTTTTAAAGATTTTTTTAGGCTTTTTTTGAGCCCCATTTACAGACAGCAAGAGTTTTTGATAGGGGAGAGAGGGGATGACATGCAGCAAAGGGCCATCCTGGGCCACTGCAGTAAGAAGAAGAAGAAGAAGAAGATCTACCTTTAATAGCCCCAAAGGGGGGAAATTCAATTTACACTCTATTTAACATATAAAGGTACACACACACAAACACACACACAAAGAGGAGGGAGAGGTGTAGGGGGAGGGGGGCCGAGGGCGGGGGGGGGGGGGGGTGGCCCGGGGCGGAGAGGAGAAAAAGCCCCCAGGGGGGAGGCCCCCAAAAACCAAAGGCCCCCGGCTTAGCCTTGATACATGGAGCGCCCACTCTACCAGGTGAGCTACCACGGCACCCCAGTCGTATTCATTTTTAACATGCAATACTTTCAGACAAAAAAAATAAATTTGAAAAAAGCCCAGACTTGCCTTTGCAGTAGTCGTTGGGGTCCTCCTGCTCCTCATCATCAGAGCCGAGGATCTCCTCGGGTTCCTCGGGTTCCTGAGGCGACACTTCTTGTTGGGGTTGCTGTCGAGCTCTGGGATTGACTGGCTGCCTGATGGACAAACACATGCAAACAAACCATCACCAGACTTCATCAGCAATCGAGTCCCTCATGTATTCTTTCCTGTCTGGGAACAGAAGTCTGTTAACCTTCACAACACTTGTTATCAATTACCTGACGTTTAATCATACTGCATAATCCCATTTATCAAATATTGAACAAGGAATATATATAAAAAACACTTCTATTATTTACATATCATATATTATATATATATATACAGGTAACTGTTCCCAAAACAAAGCAAGAAAGCAGCAAATGGCGTTATTCCCACAGGACAGCTGTACTGGCCAGACACCAGACCTTAAACCCCTGACAGGTTGTTAATTTGAATCATGTCATCTGGGAATTATGGTGTGATCTTTGGTGTAACTGCCTTTAAGTGTTGTTGGTTCACTCCTGGTCTAACCAACTGAATTCATCTACACTTCCTTGATGAAAATTCATGTTAAACATCATTAAGAAAGAGCTATAGTTTGACTTTGAACAGCAGCTCAAACACATAGTGAAGGATGTCCAGAGCTAATCCGCAAGATTAACCAATGTAACTGATCTGTATCGGCTAGAAACAAATATTCACAAACAAGCACACAGCAGCTTGCACACTGACAGAGACTGTAAGCAAGCACAGACACCTTGAGCTATAAGAACATGTTGAAAACTGCATTTGAACTTCGATATCTTGTTCATGCTGGAGATGACGAGACACTGTCAAGATCTTGTCAAACCAATCCTGCCACAACAGATCCCACACACACACACACACACACACAAAATATAGGAGACACTGAAAGAAATCTGTGCTGCAGGCTTCATGTCTGAATGAGCAGTGTTTTACTAACCTTGATGTAGCTCTATTTTAGCTGTATGCGGTGCAACTCTATTGTTTAGGAAAATATAAAACACTGTTGAGTCAGGACTTGAGTATTCGCTATTGGTAGATACTCTATAACAAATTAGTAGCTTCAGGGTAAAAAAAGAACTGCAGCTGCATTAAAAAAGAATAAATACATGCATCATTATTAAGAAAGAGATTAGTGTACAAGCCTGTGTGTCACTGGTGTCCCATAATTACAAAGCTCAATTATTTTGTCATTATGTCGGGCTGTCAGATGGAAAAGACAAAGTACATCGAGAGTAAGTCAAAGAAGACTGAACACATTTTTCAGATATTAAGACAAGAGCATTAAGCAAATGAAGAAAGGGGATATATGAAAGGCATATTAAATATTCTGATTGTTTTTAATCTGCAGTTAGTTCCTGGTGTTTTGACCCTAATTGCAGCAAACAATTTATCAACGCGAACGTCAGGATAAGTGTGTCTTTTGAATATATAATGCCCTTTTTAAAAGGGATATACCTTATGTAGTGATCATTTATTGTAAAAAATCAAACTTAAATGGGTATGTGGTTTATGCAAGCAGAAGAGTCCATCGTCCATAGAAAATGTGTGCGTTTCTGATGGTTTATTTATCCAAAAAGCAGGCAAACAAATCACAAAGAAAACATTGATGTCGTTGCCTCTCTTGTTCTGGTAAAAAAAAAAAAAAAAAAAGACAGCCCCAACCAGGTGCATGCTGGTCCAACCTGCCATATCTACATATCATATACTGTATATACAGTACATATAACCATGGGTGCCCAGTTTTAGCCAGTTCATGAACAAAAGAAAACAAAATACTAATTACGCAAAAAAATTAAATATTGGCCACTAAACAAGAAAACAATTACATTATCACTAAACACTGTCAAAAATCAAGTCTAAATAAAGTAACCATATAGATAGTAAATTAAACAATACTACTTATTATTAGTCAAATAGCAATATATAAATAGGTCCTACACCTTATAAGGGGAATGTGCCTCATTTTTTCATGAGATTGAGCTCTCAATTGAGGTATCATTATTTTAGTAACACAACTCTAATGAGAAATTAAAACATTGAGATTCTGGTGTTTCAGCCAAGCACAAAAGAGCATTTTGGACACCTAACATGCAGGAAAAAGGATCAGGCTTTGCAGCTGTAATCACAAAACATATTCAGTTGTTTTGTATAGTAATAAAAATCACATGGCATGTGAGCACTTCGTATTTATGTTTAACATCCTATAATCTGTGTTTGCCAACGGTTCAGTTCCTAATATTAACTCGAAAGCCACGCAGCCTGATGTTACTTCCTCCACAGAGCAGATTAAAGCTGCTCATCACCGCGGGAGCCAAGAGAGCCGAGATCACATTCAAATAAATGCCTAAACTAGTCTGTAGTGTCTCACAAATGAGCTGCTGGTTTCTGCATAATCTGCAACCTACTTGTTCATGCCTGACATGGTTATTTGAAGCAGAGCGGTTTTAAGGCATGTTTGTGCACCAATAACAGAACACTGACGATTGAAGAATGAAGACAGGGAGGAACCAAAAAGATATCATTACTTAAATATGGAGCCAGACACATCCTGACCTCAAAACGTTTAATGAAAAGGTGAAACACTGGCTGAAACTAAACCAAACCTGTGAACACTAATTTCTGTTTGGGAACACACATATGTCAACTGATTGTAAAGTTGTATTATGTGATTTCATGTATGATGTTGTATTATGTGTTTTTCTTTTTTCTTTAAAGCCTAACCAGGGACAAGGTGTGCAAATTAGCTACGGTTAGAAGTCCTATATACACTGCATCAGTTGCATTTTAATCAAGAGTAACAATACCTACATGTACTGTCCCTGTCAAATAAATTGATATTTAATTTTTTTTCAGTTTGGGTAAGAGAGGGTAACTATCCCTCTAATGTCCAACTTGTCCTGATGTTTTTGTGCTGACATGGTCTCCCTGAGAAGCTTAAATTAAACATATTCATCCTGACAACTGATTCACAACAACACTCACTGGCCACATAATTAGGCACACCTTGCTAATATAAGGCTGGACCCCCTTTTGACTTCAGAGCTGCCTTAATTCTTCGTAGCATACTTTCAATAAGGTGATGAAAACATTCCTCAGCGATTTCGGTCCATATCAATGTGATAGCATCATGCAGTTGCTGCAGATTTGTCGACTGCACATCTATGATGCGAATCTCCCGTTCCACCACATCCCAAAGATGCTCTATTGGATTGAGATCTGGTGACTGTGGAGGCCATTGGAGTTCAGTGAACTCATTCACATGTTCAAGAAACCGGTTTGAGATGATATGAGCTTTGTGATATGGAGCGTTATCCTGCTGGAAGTAGCCATCAGAAGATGGGTTCACTGTGGTCATAAAGGGATGGACATGGTCAGCAACAATACTCAGGTAGGCTGACGCATTTAAACCATGCTCAATTGGTTCTAAGGGGCCCAAAGTGTGCCAAGAAAATATCCCCAACACCATTACACCACCACCACTAGCCTGAACCGTTGATACAAGGCAGGATGGATCCATGCTTTCATGTTGTTTACGCCAGATTCTGACCCTGCCATCTGAATGTTGCAGCTGAAATTGAGACTCGTCGGACCAGGCGACGTTTTTCCAATCTTCTGTTGTCCAATTTTGGTGAGCCTGTGCAAATTGTGGTCTCAGTTTCATGTTCTTAGCTGACTGGAGTGGTACCCGGTGCGGTCTTCTGCTGCTGTAGTGCATCTTCTTCAAGGTTTGCCGTGTTGTGTGTTCAGAGATGGTATTCAGCATTCCTTGGTTATAACGAGTGGTTATTTGAGTTACTGTTGCCTTTCTATCATCTCCAACCAGTCTGCCCATTCTCCTCTGACCTCGCACATCAGCAAGGCATTTTCGTCCACACAACTGCCACTCACTGGATATTTTCTCTTTCTCAGACCATTTTCTGTAAACCCTCGAGATGGTTGTGTGAAAATCCCAGTAGATCAGCAGTTTCTGAAATACTCAGACCAGCCTGTCTAGCACCAACAACCATACCACATCCAAAGTCACTTAAATCTCCTTTCCTCCTCATTCTGATGCTCGGTTTGAACTTCAGCAAGTTGTCTTGACCACGTCTACATGCCTAAATGCATTAAGTTTCGGCCATGTGATTGGATGATTAGCTATTTGTGTTAACAAGCAATTGAATTTGCTTGTGTGGTCAGTGAGTGTATAGCTCCTTTAGTGTCTTTCACTACAAGTGTTACCTCTCTTCTATACATATGGTGATCAGCATACAAGCATGACTGTGTGGCATGCAACGGTGCTGTTTTGAGTTATATTTAGCTTCTTAGTATCATATGATTCTTCTGTTTGACGGACATGCCCGTTTGTGCCATGAAGATAATGCTGTCGGGAGGTGAGTATCTGCAATAGTGCCGTTTTCAGTGAAACACCATGCTTCGGTGGGCTGATGTGGGCTTCTTCATTCTCTGGTTTTAAATATAGCACAGGCTGTTATGTAACACTCCCGAGGATGCCACTGATGGCATGATTAGTAAATTGTTAGGTACACCAAAACAATCAGTAGAGATCAACGCTTGAGCAGTATATGTTGAGCCCTTAATGTTGCTTTATCTTAATGCAATCATTCATAAACTATTTTTATAGCAGAGCATAGCCTTCGAGTGGATTATTTCAGGCACTACATACTGCACATCCTATACGGGTAGCTTACATCTTATTAAAATAACTGTCCAAATGAATAAAGCTAATGTCCTTACTTGAACCTCATGCAAAATGGTAACAAACCCAGAGTGCTCATGATTCTTTTGAGATGTGTTAATCAGTTTTCTTTATGTCTGGAATAAAGCATGCAGTCAAGGTGTCACATCAACCACCTCTGACTGAACTGACAAAATGCAAGCTTGAGGGTGTCATGTACAAAATGAAGAGATGGTGAGCTTTAAATATGGTCATAATAAACTCACTTTTTGCTGGTCTTCTTTGCTTTCCCCCTCTTCTTCCTCGCCTGGAGGGCCAGAACTATCAAAAGAAACCAGTGACCAATTATCTTTCTATTGTCTGGTTGCCATTTGTTGTCACACTCGAGACAAAAAGGGATGACACTGTCAGAGGAAGGGTACAGCTATCTCACCCTACAACCTATAATCCCGGTCATTATGAACTATATTATGTCATATATGTAACTACCAATATCTAAATGACAATTGTGGTGCATATGTCGATCACCCGGTTCGGAAGCCGTCTAACGTTAAGTAACATCACAAAGCTAACCTCCTTGGTAACCGCTCTTCTACAGGAATGTAACGACAGTGTGACATGAAGTAATTTCACTCTGGTGGCTAGCTAGTCGGTTCAAACAAGAACAACTGGGAACTGGTGTAGGTGTTTTAGGTTGTGTGTGAGCTAGAAAGCTAAACGCAGCTACATAATCCTGACATGTCCCATTGAAGCTAAAGCTAACGTCTGGAGAGCTAACGTAGCTCGCTCCAGCTCAACAGTGCGTGACAGACGCGTTCAATTAAACCACCCTCTGAATGTATGCAGCTCGGCTACACTTTACATTTGTGAGCGCAGAGGGACGTCAAATGCAGTGTCAACACACACACACTGGCTAACATTAGTCATAGAGTGTACGGCGTGTCGGTGTAAAGATTTACCTTTTCTCTCCATGTTGGCTGGACTCGTAGCTTAGCCGTTAGCTACACCACCAGTGATCGAATGTTCCACGCATGCGCACTGGTTCGTTTTGCTCAAGGGGAGCTTCCCCTGTGATGTCTCCACCTGAGCACCAGATACTACTCTCTACTACTACACTGAGACTGGAGGGACACACAGATACTACTGCAGATTTTTACATTTAATTTACTTTTACTGCATGACAATAGCTAGCCTACAGTATGTTAACCAGCGGAGACTCACAATAGATCCATTTTTGTCTTTTTTAAGAGGGTTTTTTGGGGAAGATAGCAGGTCAACTGCAGATGTCACATAGAGGTGGTGTCTGTCATTTGGCCTGGATTCATATGAAGCATTTTTTGTCATACAATTGATCCATTCTCTCATTTCTGGGGGTTTAGTTGACTTACAATATTTAAGTATTGTTCTAGCAGCTGTAACTACCCCAGCTATAACAACTGAGAGTTCTGCTCTTGACGTGAAGATGATTTTGAGATGCTGCTCAACACTGTGTCAAGTTGTTCTAGTCATAAATCTGAAATAAACATGAATTATGTATGATTTAAAACTGATTATAAACATGTATGGGGATTTGCAACATTATGATTGAAGTATATGATTTCTAACCAGCATTCTCTATTATGTCTCATAAGTTGTTGCAGTAATTTTGGGGTTTGATACCATTTGTTACACACATTTGGTGCTAAATTCATCCATTTTTTTCCACTAGAGAACTGAATTCAACAATCGCTCTAAAATACAACATTAAGACACATAGACCATGAGGAACGCCAAAGCCATGCTGTGATTTGATATCAAAAACTTTTGACATTTGGAGATTATATAAATTGCATTTTTCAGCTATTGGATGGCAAGCTCAGTGTAAACTGCTAGTTTGTGGCTGTAAAGTTTCATGAGGCTGTGTTTATCCTAGAGGTCACCACAGATCATTTTATACAGTGAGGTCAAGTTTCAAAACTTCAAAACGAGATGCACAACAAAGCCTCTTGGATGTATACCCAAAAACCAACAGAGAGTTGGCCATTTTGAATTTCATGTGCCATTTTCAACCATTTTTTGTGTTTTACAGGCTGTGTACTTTATTGAACACCTCCTACAGATTAAAGCAGATTGACTTGAAATGTGGTCATGACCATCTAAAGACCTTAATGATGAAAAGGTATTAAAATCCTGGGCTTTTATCGAACAACCTTGCCATGGTGTGGTGGCCATTTTGGGCCATTTGCCATGAAACAGGAATTTGTTGTAACTCCAATGTACATAGTCCAATCTGCCCCAAATTTCTCCAGTATGATGACGGTCCAGACCTGAGGACATTTACATGTCAGTATTGACTCATACTCATAGGATCCCCTACTGGCAACAGGAAATTACATGTTTAATATTGTAATGTACTCCTCCTAGCAGGCTGAGCAGATCCACCGGAGATGTGGTCAGAAAAGCCTTAAAATCTTGATGATGTATTATTGTGAAGATGGTGAGTGATTCGCCATGAAACAGGAAGCTGTTGTAACTTCACTGTGCTTTAATTTCTCAGCCATGATGACAGTCCAGGCCTGAATTCATTTACATGGCAGTATAAACTCACAATCCAGCACCAACACATCAGTCCTGCCCCCTTGTCATATCTCATGAACTGTTTATCATAGACTCTTGTGGCAGGTGGCAGTGTACTCAGCAGACTTCCTGTTTCATTGGTGAAGGTTATCTCTGCCCCCCACTTTGCAGCAGGCGTTATTAGCAGAGTTCTGGTATCACCGTGCCTGGACCTGGCCTGGCATTTTGCCATACCCCCAACATGCAGGAGGGTGCCAGGGCCTGTCCATCACTGCTTGCAGCTTTGATATTCTTATTTTGACATACATACATAAACCTTTTGGCAAGGATCCTTTAAATTTGATTATTACTATTACTTCGGTTGTTACTAAGATATGCCCTAAGGGGGGCATTTTAAATGCCCCATACTCTAAAGGGGTCCCCATTCTTAACAAACATAACTTTGGCCTTCCAGCACTGTAACTTCTTGGTAGTTTTTGGCAGACATGTGTTGAAACAAAATGTCTGTTTTACGTTAATCTCATCTCATAATATCAGGGCTCTGGTCCATAAACCAGGGCAGGGTATACTTTTTTTTTTTTTTTTTTTTTTTAACTGTGGTTTGATAGCCATTTCATACGATAGATGGATTTTCTATTTGAAAAAAGTACAGATGAACCTTATACAAAAATGCAGCAGCCATCCCTCAGTGAATCACCACACAGTTGAGATGATTCACAGGAACTCAACATGATTTAACAGCCAATCTAAGGTTTTATAATTTGATTTTGTATTTTTCGTGTTTATCAGTGATTTGCTCAAGAACACACAGCACTAGTCATCATTTTGGATGCTTTAGAGAAGGTCAAAATATGCATTATGTAAATGTGGCATCACATCATGAATATTCAAAACGCTTAATAAACATAAAATCTTATTAAAATAATCCACATCAATTAATTTGATTCTCGAGTGAATTTGGAAAACAGGAAATAAAAACAAAAAAAATGTAGGTCTCTTAAAAATAACTCTTTATTTTGTTAAACAAAGATGAAGATAGTAGTTACTCTGCTGGACTTAAAATAGTTTAAGGGATCTTTCGATTGTTGTTTATAAATACCACCTCCACAAAGTATAAATACATCTGAAATCCCTCTTTTACACATTTAAGCAGTATTTCTATTAGAGATTTTAGCATGACACTTAAAATTCCTGTAAACCAACGACACACTCTCGCAAACGCACACAAAGTCTTTAACTGATGTACATACTAAAAGTGATTGCTTCATGACATAAGCACAATAAGTCAGAGATTTAAAAAATAACACACAGATATTTACATAGTTTTGAGTAGCACGTGTACTTCTGAATATTTTTTCCTACTTCTTAGGTGTTTAATAGCACTGTCCTTAAACAGCAGAGGCTCAGATTGTTTCTGTGTAGCCAAAATATGCATCAGTCTCACAGAGCATCAACTATCAAAACAAACACTAAAATGTGTGAAATTCGGGTGGTGAGTACTGAAGATCAGTGACTACACAGAACAGGCACATTCTCAAATTATCATCTACCTAAAAACATCAAATCTACTTCTGTCAGATATGTAACCCTTCAGAGTTATCTCTTTCAATACAAGAATAATTAATACACGTGACAGCTTGGCAGGGCGAGTGGTAGACTAGCATATTCCTTTTTCAATTGATGGACAGAAGCTTATTCATAAGTTACTGAATAGAAAGTTTAAAAACACAGAATAGCACAGCTATAGGTCCAGGTGTTTCAGCATCTTAATGTCACAGTGACAAGTCATCAAAGTCTAAATTTTAAAAAATCTGAAGAATACAAAATGATTTCAGCTATTGGCAAGCGGCGCCATTTCCCAGCAAGAGACCATCAACATTAGTGGTTCATAAATAAGAATAATGATAACTGGTCGAGCTCTTCCTGTCCCTGCGCTGGTAATGATCTCCTCACAAGAGCTAATGGTGGACAATCTTTTCTCGGTTAACAAAGACTGAAAGAAAGGCTGGTAGGCACTCTGTTACATGTGTGTCTGAGTTGTTGGCTTTTTTTTTTTTTTTGTTTGTTTTTTTAACACTAATGCACATGATCAAGGTTGTTTCAAATTGTGGCAGGCTGGACGCAATGTGGGTATCACATCTTGTTACTCCATGTCGTCCTCATCAAAGATAGGTGGCTCAAAACTACACAACTCCTCATAGGTTAATCCTGCAAGAAATGAGAAAATGTTCAAATGTTTCCATATTGTCAGTGAGGCATATATTAAAGGACAGGTCCATCATTATCATGTCAGGTCCAGGTCCATCATTATCATGTCATATCATATCATTGTTAGAGGTTTTTATATGATTACCTTCCCACTGGTGTTCCTTATGAATTCAAATCCAAACATTCAAATTTTGCTTAAAGTACATAAGTTTTAGCGTCAAAATGCTATTTTCCCAAGCCTTCCCACCTGACCTGATGTAGGTTATTGCATAATGACTCTGCTACATGTACAGTGCAGAGTATATACATCTTATAGTTAGTGTATTAATGCTACCTACAGTAACAAAGATGGCAGTGGGCAGCTCTCTGTTTGCATGGAAGCTAAGCAACACACTGCTGTGGACACATTAGTTTGGATCTGAAAGTCACACAGCAACAGACTAACCCATCAATGCAGCAGTAGACCAGCAGCTCCTGTGTTCTGCGAGGTAAACTTACTATTTTTGTGAACGGAGTCTGGTCTGGTAGCTTTGAATACCGCAATACAATGGCTTCAACCCCCCATCCCAAAGGGTTGGCTAATGGCAAGGTAAAGCTGTGAGAATATTGGAAATATAGCGTATATTTAACTATTGTTTTTTTGGTGGCTAACCTGTTTTTTCTGCTCTCATCCACAGCCGCATTACCTTGCCGTCAGATGTCAGATAACCCTTTTCAAATGGGGAACTGAAGCTGTTATATCGCTCTCATCAAAGCCACCAGACATCATTTACAAAGGCTGTAATTTTACCTCACAGATCTCAGCGTATACATACAACCCCAAAATCCAAACTAACCCTTTCAGTTATTTTCAAAATTAGAACAGCTAACTTTGACTCAGCATGTGCTAGCATTCACATTATTCATAACTTTATTGATAAGCTTGAATTAGCTTCTTTTGGACTGCTGTTTGCCACATCTGAGTGGGCGTTTCCTTTTAAAAAAAAAAAAAAAAAAAAAACTGAATGCAGATGGAGCTGCCCTTTAATATCTGACAAAGCTATTTTTTTTCTTGTAGACTTTCTGTGTAAAGTAATAACATACGTTTCCACTCTTCAATCTCCAGCTCGCGGCTCTCAAAGCTCTGGTCGTACGGCTCAGCCTCGGGCTCGTCGTCCGGGTCGTGGTACTGAGCGAAGTACGGGTGAGCCAGAGCCTCGGCTGCTGTTATCCGCTTGTCAGTGTCCAGAACCAGCATTTTCTCCAAAAGGTCCACAGCTTTAAAAACATGTCAACATGTCAACAGAGCTAAATGTCAAACAAACCATTAAAATAACCCAGTGTCCTGTCATGTAGTTTCATGTCAAAACAAATTAACTGCAGTTAGCAGGGCTGGCACTGCAACACAGTACAGCAGATGTCTTGTATTACCTTGTGGGTTGGCACCAATGAACACATCAGCAAAGTTCCTCTTGGGCATGTGTGGCAAGGAGCTGATGTAGTTCCTGGCCTGGAAAAATACATACAGTAAATCAAATGTCAGCTCCTACTAGCAGCAACATGTCGCTTACATTTAGTACCACCTGCTTCAAGATGCTCACATATTTTTATGCTACCGATTCTGTTCAATGTAGCCACCAGCATCAAATTATTACTACTTACATATTATATTTCCATCTACAGATGTGACTACACTGCATCACATAATCCTGAAATAATACTACAAGTGTATACTGTACATCCTACCTTAGTACCTCAGTAAATGTGTAAATTCAAATTTAAATTAACTATCTTTTTTTATTGCCATTACTGTTTTTGTCAGTGATTTTATAAATTTGTTTTTATTCTTAACTACAATGTGAGAAGCCTGTGCAATTGCATTGTACCCAAGTATAATGACAATAAAGATAATTTTGACTGAGGTATGTTGGTGTTAAAACTTGAGCCCTCTGCAGTATACATAAAGCTCATCGTTTTTGTTTTTACAGATCTATTTTCACACACGATTTTTCTGTCCTCCAGCACCTACAGGTTGTTTCCTTGTGCATGATGATGTTGGTCAGTGCAGTTTACAGTAAACAAGGTCCTTTGACAAGGAACAGCCTTTTTTTTTTTTTAAACAGATTGCCACCCACGTCCAGAATTAAGGCGACATAAACCAAAAAAAAAAAAATCCACGATTTATAGAAAAATATTATTATGACACTTTTCAGGTATGTGTTTAGCTCAGTTTTTGAAAAACATTATGGTGCGACTCCCTTCGTCTCCTTTAAAATAGTTAAAAAGTGCATGTGCAAATTTTATTTTTAATATTCAATTGTAATCAGAATTGTTTAATTATATTTTAATAAATTGTTAATACATAATATACATACATATAATAACAACACATGAATTAAAAGACTTTTTTTCTGTTGTGTTGGGTTTATATGGTTTCCTTTCACCTGTCCAGGGACTTCAGATGGAAAACAGCCAGCAGCTAAATCTGGTACAAAGCATCTTTTCTCTCTTTTGAGATTAATGTAGTTTTTGTACATGGTTCCTGATATAAATACACTTAATAAACTAAATGAACCCCCAGTATCCTGTAAAAAGAAAATACTGTGCTGCTGTTCTGGTCTCCTGTGAGTGCAGACACCAAAAACAAGAAGACTGACTTAAACTTATTTTTACTCATAATAAACTTTATGGTGTAACAGAAAAGTTTAGGTTGCAGTTGCCAATTATTCTATCATCTGGGATGAAAAATAAATTACAAAAAAGCACGTTGAGTGAAGCAAAGTGGCAAGAGATGTGCAACAAATAAACACAAAGAAACCCACAGAACAAAGCATCTTTCACAGAGAAAGTGCTGTTAGTAACTACTGTATCACCAACAGTAAGCCTAGCTAGTGCACAGTGTGCACGTTTAATACTGAAGAGTAGAGCTGCAACGATTAATCAATTAAATATCAAATTAAACACCAACTATATTGATGATCGATTAATTGGTTTGAGCAATTGTTTTAAGAAAAAAAAGTCCAAATTCTCTGATTGCAGCTTCTTAAATGTGAATATTTTCTGGTTTCTTTACTACTCTGACAGAAAACTGGATATATGGACAAAACAAGTGGACAAAACAAGACATTTGAAGACATCATCTTGGGTTCTGGGAAAAACTGATCAACACTTTTCGCCATTTTCTGACATTTTATAGATTTTTATAAAATTTTATATATTACCGTTATATTAAAGCACACAAATGCCTTTACCACAGAGTCACTTCTGGTAATCACAATCTCATGCAGCAAGCGTGTCAGACAACACACAATTACTAGGATTAAACCATGGATTAAAGTGCACACCTAAAATCCTAAATCCCCAGTAGAGGCCATGCTGCTCCTTACACCCCACTTGACTAAAGTAATCGGGAGTCAACTGAGTGGTGCTCTCATTAGTGTGGCCATCTTCATTGCTTACTTAAAGAGTCAGTCTATTACCTGCAGTCGACAATAGTCGCCACACCACCAGTTTGGAGAGTGTACGCTATATTTACAATACTTCACCAGTTTACCTTGCCATCAGATACTCTATGTTTCTGGCGGGAAACTGGAGCTGTTATCGATGCTCTCACCAAAGCTATCAGACTCCATTAAAAGGACAGTACAGTAATTTTATCTCACAGAACACCAGAGCTGCTGGTCTACCGCTGCCTCGCTCCTGGTTTGTTTGTGTTATTGTGACTGCTTAGTTCGGATCCACCGTAGTCACACAATAGCACAAACAAACTAACAGATTTAGGCAGCGGTAGACCAGAAACCTCCATGTTCTGTGAGTTTGTTTTTTTTTCCCCCCAATGGAGTCTGGTGGCTTTGTCGAAAGCATAGGTGGATACAACATCTTCAGTTCCCCATTGATTCCCCACTGATTTTGTTTCAGGTGAGCCTTTCTTTTAGGTGGCTAAAATAGATTTTGCTGCCGGCCACGTCCACAGCAGTACGTTGCTTTGCTCCTGTGCTGTAACTCCCGTCTGCTTCTCCAAACCGGGGCATACCGACCGTCATCTACTATAGGTAATACACTGACTATGGCTAAGCACCTACACTTCAAAACACCAGAACTACTCCTTTAAGAGAAGTTAGATCAAGATTAACATAGTTCAATGTTGACATCATATATTATGGTAACTATAGATCCATTTTGGGGTAACACTCATAAATATAGGATATTACGTCAAGGGCCGCTTTACATCAAAAGCAAAGAAAAGGTGTGATTGTCCTCCCTCCCCGGTCTACTGTCTGGTCTAAAGAAAGTAACTGTAGATCCCGCTCACCTCGTGGCTGGGCATCCTGCTTATTAGAGATGCTGGGGGCGTTCCTGTTAGACGCATTATCTGCTGAAGCTGGTTTATGTCTATGAAACTTGTGTCAAGGGGAGTATGGCGACAGAGCAGAGTTGGTTAAGAAGCTGCTTCTCAATCTAACACTCTAGATGCACTACAATGTTATGTTGAAAAGCAAACTTCAAGCTTTGAAGCAAAATGTGACAAAGCTTTAGAGGAAAGACACAACACAACACAATACTTTGCATTACAGTCAATCAGTGAAAGCCAGAGCTCAATCACCTGTGTCATAATCACATCACACGTAATTTAATTCACCCGCTTAAAGAGGCAGAAAGTCCAAACCCACAAAGCTGAAGGCTGGGAAACATGCTGTCAGTTAGGTAGCAGATAAAAGTTATTGTGGCGAGTTTGGAGCACAAAACTGGTTAGAGAAAAACCTTGCATATCTTTGTGAACTCACAGAATCTGAAGATATTTTCATCAAGAGCTCGGGCCCTGGTGTTCCGACGAGCAGCATGATTAGCTTCAACTGATCAATGTCTACCGGCACACGGTTAAAGGAAGACCAGATGCTGGACAAGGGAGAGCTCTTCATTCTCCTTGTGAAACTTACTTAAAAACATCTGTGATATTAAATCTCACTATATTTATGTTATATTTCACACATGAGATGCCACAAAAGAAGAAAAGCCTACGACAGGTCTGCTCAGGGGAGGAAACGTAACCTGCAAGCAGCTTATAACATGAAGTGGAGGCAGCGGACAGCCCTGTTATACACTTTAGCTCAGCCTTTAGTCTGAAAACACTGGCAGGAGGAGAGAAAGATAAACAGAAATCTTGAGCACAAAAGTGCAGACTGGAAAGCCCATACAAAGACTGGCAGTGGTGCAGGCAGAAAGTGGACCGAAGCCAACGAAGCATACTGACGGTGTAGGAAGAGCTGAAGCACGCCAGTAGAAACAACAGCAAAGGGCAGAGGGAAGTGTGGAAACAAGTACTATCTGTGTTACGTCTTTAATATTAAAAAACACCTCAGGCAGCATTGTGTTGAAAGAGAAATGCAGAAAAGCAGGTTTTCATGAGAGGACATAGAAAAGAAGCATTGCAAATCCGTTTCTGCTACTGTGCACAACAATGTCAGTGTGCGTTTAACTTGTCAGATTTGTTATGCAAATGTTTCAGAGTTTCTCCAGCTACAAGAGCTCTGAATGTACTGTAAGCTCAAACCAAAAAGGATACGGTCAGTTCCAGGAAACAGAGTTTTTCCAGTGAGGAGTTCTGCCATTATACAGCCCACTGACCAAATATCCACTGAAACACAGAAAAGCAGGATAACAAACATTAAGAGTCACTCTTCTATCATGATGTATCAGCGCAAAAAAAGTCACTGGGTAAGAGCTTTTATATGTCATCTACCTGTCATGTTGTAATGCATCCAGTTCAACATGATCTCGGGGGCACGGTACCAGCGGGTGGCCACGTAGCCGGTCATCTCATCATCAGTGTGCCGCGCCAAACCAAAGTCCAAAATCTGAGAGCGACAGAAGTGCAAAAACATCAGTTGTAAAATAGTAAAATATTCACATTTGTAGACTCAGGTATACACCGATGTTTTAAATGAGCGCAGCAGTTCACTGACCTTCAGCTCACAGTCTTCATTGACAGCCAGATTACTGGGTTTCAAATCCTGAAGAGAGGAAAGACAAAATGTGAATTACTGTCATTTAAATTTAGGTGATGAGAATACTTTTGGATATGAAATCTTGATTTCTCTACTAATCATGATTGAAAACAAACCTGTCTGTTTGTTTGTTGTCAATATTAAAATACAAGCATTAACACTGTGTAAAAGTAAAGGTCCTGTTTATTACTTCCCTCCAGTGTTTGCACACGGCACAGGCTCAACTCTGCCAAGTGGAAGATGTCATAAACTCTGACACACTTCTTTTTTTTTAGCCATGCAGACACAGTGACATTTGTCAGACAAAAAACAAACATGACACTTACTCTGTGAATGATGTCTGCTGAGTGGATATACTAGAGAGAGATGGAGGACAACATGCAAATTAATTACATTATCAGTTTAAAGATGTATGGATTTACCACTGCATATAATGTGCAACAGAGCCATTGTTTCACCTACATTTTGGGAAATCAGCTCATTCTGTCTACTTCAGAGTTAGATGAGAACACTGACACCACCCACTCTTCTCATTCAACTCTTGGCAAGAAAACAAATACGTATTTCCCAAAATGTCAAACAATTTCTCACCTTTAACCCTCTGAGGATCTGGTATATAAGGAACTGCACATGGTCATCTGTGAGTTTCTGACATTTCACTATGTTGTTGAGATCCGCCCCCATTAAGTGAGTCACAAGATACCTGCCAATCAGAAAAGTTTAAAGAGACACAAATATCAGAAAGGCATGTCAGCGTTTTATCACTTCATAAAAAGCCAGATGGATAAATAAAGTAGGGCTGCAACTAACGATTATTTTTATTGTTGATTAATCTGTTGATATTTTCTTGATTTCTCGATTAGTTGTTTAGTCTATAAAATGTCAGAAAATGTAGATCAGTGTTTCCCAAAGCCCTAGACGACGTCCTCAAATGTCTTGTTTTTTCCACAACTCAAAGATATTCAGATACTGTCATAGAGGAGTATAGAAACCAGAAAATCTGAGTTGTTCAATACTGCTCAGATATCGGAATCAGGTATCAGCCAAGACGCCAGTCTATGAACCCATCCGTATCATAATGTATTAACCCACAAAAAAAATCAACTTGTTTAACTGTAAATCAGTAGCCTTCACTGTGCAGTCATCCTGGATGTATCATGGCTGCCACTGGCAACTACTGTTAGAGCAGGGAAGAGGAACTGATTGCAGGTAGTCTACCACGTGACTGTAGCGAACCACAACAGAGTGGTGCTAGTGGAGAGATAACGGTAAGGGTAGTCTCTCACACACTCACACTCACACACACTTTTTAAAATCACGCTGGTTTCCTGTTGCTACTCAATATCATCCGATGTTGCAAGTTCAGGTATCAGGAAGGAAGGAAAAACGAGATGGCACTGGACCATCTCTATGGAAAATATTCACATTTAAGAAGCTGGAATCAAAACATTTTGATTACTCAAACTGACTGATTATCAAAACAACTGATTAATTCATAGTTGACACCTAATCAGTTAAATCAATCAATTGTTGCAGCTCTAAAATGAATATATTTGCACTTGCAACATGTTTTTTTTTGCAGTTTGTTTGCAGTCTGAAATAATTTTTCCATATGTCTATATGAGCTTAAACCGGTTTAGTAGCTACTTCTTTTCATGCTCACTTCTCTGCAGAGGCACTGAAAGGCCAAGCCCTTGCCAAATGGAACGTCACTTAACCACACACACCCAGACAAATGGGCTTAATGGGATGGCATCAGCGCACGATTCAAATCTAATCCCAGAGCTGTTTAAAAACGTCCAAACAGCACATGTGGAGAGCAGGATACTGCAGTCACAACACACACAGTCATGTGCTGCTTCATTAGCCTGCTCAACAAATATCCACTTCATGAATACCCTTCTATTCTCTCACACAGCGCAGAGAGCGACGGCCTTAAAATAGCACCTGGCTACACTTGAACTTCTGAGCGGCACACATGGACGCAGACACTCTCCAAAGTTCACTTGGAAAAAAAGGGATATAAATAGTGACCTCTGTTTTCCTCTCTCCTATAGAAACAAAAGCTCTGAGGAGCCTTACCACAGCATTGTGACTCAGTCTGTATATTTAGAGCCAAGGGGAATCACACTTTGAGCACCTGCATATCTGGGATTTTTCCAGGATATCGTACTGCATTCAGAGCGTTTCCAATTTTCCAGCAGATGTGCAGATAAAAAGAGTCATATTTCCTTCGGACAGCATGTGACTCAGCATTTATTCTTTTATGTATTGTAAGAGAAGCTCCACACCACCTGCCTACACTCCCTTTTTTCTTTCTATTATTCCTTCAGTCTCACACACAATCTACATGTGTGAACTTGTATTTCCTCCAGTCCTTCATGACATTATGCTAATCTGGGAGGAGGAGGGAGGGGCAGTTTGGGAGGATGGCTCTCCAATTCATCAGCAAACATCACTGCTCAAAGTGTGACAAAGAAGTGCAAGTACTGTATGTTTCTATGCAAAAACGTGTTCCAATGTGTGTGTGTTTTAAGTGTTTTTTGCAGTTTGCTGCATCTTTTTTTAAACTGTTGCTTGGCAAATGAGTTCTAGCATTAGTTTAACACAAACCATGAGCTGTACTCTACCCAATACTTAATAGTACAGTTTAAATTAATAAAACCAAATTCCCCGAAATCTTAAGTACCAGACTAATTTGCCTCCAGGCCTGTTTTCTGTTCAGGTCATAGTAACTATGGTTAGTAATGTCATACACCTCAATTTATCCAGCAAAAGCCACCACAATAAGAAAAAAAGCTCATGACACTGGCCTCATTTCTGCTTTGAGGTGAAGTTTTTTCAAGTCATGGTGTTCACAGCACTTACGCAAAAACATGAGGTGCAGAGTGGAAAAACGCAAGGCGCTCTGCACCACAGAAGTTCTGCACAAAACACTTCAATCCTATCCTCAAAAACCATCATAAAACACACTCTGCAAGATCAGGGCCCAAAACTCCACTGATTTAGCATTACACTTCTATAACAATGTCAGACTCATGATGGACAGCAGAACCAGAAATATTGCAATGCAATTCAACTGCCTAATGTTTGGTTGGAGATTTGACAGTGTTATGCTAGTAAGATGAACCTTTATTAATCCGGAGGGGAATTTGGGGGTTTTAGAAGAAGAAAAAAAAAAAAAAAAAAAAAAAAAAAAAAAAAAAAAAAAAAAGGAGTGGAAATAATGTAGCAATGAAGAAAATTCAGTAAAATAAATAACAGTAAAGAATAAGTCAAGGCAGCAGTTGGTGGGATTGGATATGCACAGATGTTTGTATGATATAACTATATGTAATATATAATAAAAAAGGAGAGAGAAGAGAGGGAAACCAAAGAGGGGAAGGTACAGAGGTCTGGTAAGATCACTTCTTTATACCTACACTTCAACAAATTTAGTTTCATTTTCAGACTTGTGCCGTGTACTTCCAACTGATGCTGACTCAAGTGACACCACTTGAGGTTATTTATCAGACTTATCAGCTCCCTCTGAAGCCACAATGGGCTTCATACAACTTTTATCATATATGCAGTCGTACTCCCCATAGAGACAGAGCACAGCGCGTCATACTCCACAAACCATGCACATCAGAGGGGAAACAATCAGCGTCACAATATGCAATAAAGAACAGAAACACTAACGCTAACAAAATGCCTGCAGCTAGCTGAAAACAGAGCTTGTCAAAGGATTATCTTAGCACCCAATGTCTACCAGGGGTGCAGCTGATAACTAAAATGATGATAGAATGAGGCAAGTTAGCTGTTAGCGAGCTAGTGTGAGGTATGTGTTAGTAAGTTACTGTAGTTAACTAAGACACTTGCAAATATAATAACCTCACTGCATATCTTTCTGATGTATCCACAGTAGAGATGTTAATTTTGACAAATTTTCTTAACCAATAACCAACCCTCATTAACCAATTATCAACCATTAACCAATAAGATTTGTGCCTCGCGTGCAGCGGTGTGCCAGCTGCAGTGTATGAGCACAACAGACAACTGAATCAACAGTTCACCTTCAGGAGAGCTACTGCAGCAACCACAGTGCTGCGTTCACTGTCACCAGTTCACCGTCCGGGAGCGTTAGCAGCCACAGTGCTGCATGTGGTGTTGTGGACATGCAGCCAGTTTCCCAGTAAAAGGCTCCACTGCACATTTAGTTTAGTTTAGCGGGTTGTCAGCTATGTGTCTGTCTCAATTAACAATAGCGATTGTCTGACAAAAAGTGTGTGGGTTCGTGCCCGCTGTTGTGTAACTTCAGGTTTCCGACAGACCGTGTGTGTAGCAGCAGTGAGTGTGGATTTGTTGGTGGCGTTGTAGCTGTGAACGTAGCTGTAGCAGACTGTGTGCATTTTTTGTTTGTCGGTGAATAAATGCTACGAGGCTACAAGATACAGCTCCTCAGCTGGAAGTCCCGAGTCCCATTTCGACAAAATGCTTGCAGAACACGTAGCTGAACACTGCGTGTCAGGATCCCACAGTTTCCTCATTGTTCCTGCTGATGCCTCAAGTCTTATTGTCTGTTTCCTCAGTTTGTCGGTTCGGCAGCTAATAAACACAACAGCTATTTGACATCTGTCTGTTGTCAGCTAGCAGACAAAAGTGACAGAGGCACCTTCGTGCAATACAAAGTCAGTGGAGAGCGATGATTTGTTTTCCCTACCGGCATGGGCGAGACTTAATTAAGCTCTGTATTATGACCTATGAACATGCTTTGCTGTGTAAAATTGTTCCCTTTAACAAAAATATTAAAGCATTTTCATGACATTGCCATGTAAAGTATGAAAAGGTCATGCAGACATACTGCATTGGAGAGAGGCTATTCAGGGACATGAATGAGGGGGAAAAAAAGGGCAAGCTTCACTTCTCTGTATCAGCTCTAGCTGTCAATGTCTTAAACCTTTTTCACATTTTGCATTAAAATGCACCGTGGGTTATCTGACAGCTGGACAGCTCTGAATGCAGGCATGAATTCACCTGAAACACAACCCCTTCTGAGCAGTCAGGGAGGATTGAGACTGCATATACAGTGTAGTATTCAAACAGGGTTTCCTGCAGTGTTTTACAGCAGAGGTGGTTTTTTTAAATGAAGTAAAATGCCAGAGACGCTGTATAATACTTGGAGTTTCATCTCACATACAGCATGTACATCATCTCTGGCAGTCAGGAAGAATTAAAAAAAACATTAACCTTTGGGGGAAAGAGCAGAGGAGCCATTTCACACAGCAAAAGCCATACATTAAAGAGTGGAAACCATGCATTGCAAGTACATCACATTTACAGACTTCCTAATGTAGTATTTATGTGACACAAATAACATCACATGTGAATAAACCAGTAGCTGATTTGCATATGCCAAACTACTTGAAAAAGGTTTTGAAGTCCTTACTTAAGATGCCATACCAACAGCTACCTGCATAATATTTTCATCTGTAGTTATATGACTGAGCTCAAATATGCAGCATTTTCTGTTTAGTAGTCACTGCAGGCTCCCATGGTTTAAAATCAAGGAGCGCTGTCTCCAAGTTCCCGGGTTCTGGTCTTGGGAGTGGACATATTCTCCCAGTGTTTGAGTGGGTTTCCTCCCACACAAAATGACATGCCTGTTATGTATTAGAAATAATGCTGCTGACCAAGGCCTCAGACATGAAGTGGGTCCCTGGGTGTTGCACTGCCCACTCCCAAACTGCTCCAAAATGACTCCAATAGAGTAATTTTCCATGCACGAATGTATAATGTATGTAATCAAAAATGAGCGAGGCAAGTATTTGAGACACATTCTTGCGTCGGGTGTCGACTGAACTCTGTCACAATTTGATCTTGATACAAGCTCAGTGTGTACAGAAGAGAAAGAGACATTCCACACATGACGAGGGAGGCAGCATGCACGCTCGTCTGAGGATTGAGTCACCGTCTCGCTGTCCACTTCCCATTTCTAACAACTTCTAACATCAAACAATAACTACCTGTTTGCCAGCAAAACTAGAAAACAGGAAACAAAAGAAAGGAAGCGGATAGTGAAGTAACTCTAGTAGCAGCCAGTGAGTGAATAACTAACAGTGGACGGTCTAAGAAATGTTCCAGTGTGTTTAGTCAGCTGGCCCGTGTCCAGGTGTTTCCCAGCCTGCTGCTGCAAAGCTACAAGCTGCAGTTTGTTGAACACTGTTTTTAAAATCATGCACAAGTGTTGCTGAAGTGAACTTGGGATAAAGGTTGTTATTCTAAACTTACACATCAGTGAATTCCTTCAGACTAGTAGCAGGACTGAAGACATCTAGGAGGCCAATCACCTGCAAAAATATGAAAACCACTGTGGAGTTCACAATGCTGACAATAATGGGTGGCAATTAAAGTAATAAGGCAACATAATATGCAAACAGTGTGAGGCATTGCATAAACAAACAACAACTTTGTCATGACTTTCCCCATCAGAAAAGAACAAAAGAAAAACAAGTTGACTCACATTTTCGTGTTTCATGTGCTTCAGCAACCGCAGCTCTCTGTATGTTCTCTTGGCATGGATGATGGACTGAAATGGCCGAGAGAGCTTCTTCACTGCTACCTTTAAACCAGTCTTCATATCATATGCAGAACTGTTAAAGAAAGTGAAAAAGCATGTAAGCTTAAAGGGGACCTACTGTGCTCATTTTCAGGTATATATTTATATTTGGGGTTTCAACTAGAACATGTTTACATGCTTCAGTGATCAAAAAAAAAAAAAAAAAAAAAAAAAACACTTCTCATATCCCTGTCTCAAACTCTCTGTTTGAGTTCATGCCCCGCCCTCCCACAAAGCCCAGTCTGCTCTGATTGGTCAAGTGCTGGCCCACTCTATTGTGACTGGTCAACCAAATTAAACTCTTCAGACTCGGCTCCAGCTCCGCTCTAACTAGCTTTTGTTTAACGGAGTGCCAGACTAGCAATTCTGCAAGTGTGTCGCATTATGCAACTTGGTGACATCACCACGTTACGGAAGAAAAGGCAGGACTTCAATCAAGGCGTTTCAGGCAGTTCAGGAGCAGTGTTTCTGTGGGGGAGAGTATCTCCCTTTGTCATGGACTTTGAGCATGGACTTTGCAGATTTTTAACATGCATAAAAAAAAAAACCTCTATAACACTAAAGGAGAGGCAAAAAAAACACAAAAGCATAATAGGTCTCCTTTAAATATCATTAATAACAATAAACTTGTCACTGTAACCTTACATATGGACCGATTTAAAGAATAAAACCTACACATGATGAAGATCAACACTTTGAACTTGAAATGAACTTAAAACATAAAGCAAGCTTGTCATTTTTAAACAGATGAGAAAAACTGTTTCGGCTCAGGATGGGCTGAGTTTGCTCTCAAAACCAAATTAGGTGCAGTAAGAGCTGCTGAAGGCTGCAGAAAAGGGCGACATCAGCAGAAAAATGTCATCTCTCAGCAGATTGGGAGCAGCCCTGCCTACAGTCTGTCCTGCACTCTAAAGTCTTGCCTGTCTAGGCCAAACCTGACACTTCCTCCTGCTCAGTTCACCTAACCATCGTCACAGCCAGTAGACAACCACTAGTGACTAGAAAGCAGTGTCACCATGGATGCAAGTTGAAATAGCCATCATATTCCATCCTTATCAACCAATACAAATGTCTTTAGGTCATACAAATACAAATGTGGGTGCACATGTCAAGTAGTAAAACATGCATGTTTAGAAAAAACATCTATAGGAAAAGCAATTCCACAAATTAGAAACATGGAAAATCCAACAAATATACGTTTCAGAAAGAAAAATTAATCTATTCTATTAATCACTTGCAGAAAAAAGGGCCATACATGTCAGCAACTATATTTCAAAACAAAACCAAGCTGCATGGATGCTGACTGCTCTGATGTTATCACAACCTTTGCTACTCTGATAACTAACTAAATATGGATAATACAGTGACTCAGTAGATAAAGAAGGTGGCCCATTAATCACAGGGCTAGCGGTTCTCCTCCTGTCAACACAAATCCTCCTCACTGTACGTAGACTAGGAGTGGCCATGGTTCTGGTAAAAAAACGAACCGGTCGCTTCGCCAGTCACGGTTCGGTTCGTGTATGTACCGTTCAGTTCATTTGAAATAGGTTATGAGGCTGATTGTTTATTTTTTTCGTCACGTTTATTGTCACACTAGAAATCAAGGCCTATGGAAAGAGGCTGGGACACGGCGGACAGGGGTATGGGGTATAAGACATGCACAGTGTAACTGAAGCTGAGGTTGTGTGTTGTGATTGGCTCAATGTCGGTGAGGGCGGACCAGATTTTACTGCGCATGTCTCTCAACACCGCCACTGTGTTTACACGACCGCAGTTATTAACTCGTCACCGCACATTAGTTCACCAGCTAACAGCGAATGGTAAACATGTAAGTAAATGACTTTAGTTCCTTTTGGTCAGCAGTGTTCAGTGTTTGTGTTTGGGGAGTTTATTGTGAAGGGACAATAGCAGTGAAGCAGTGATGCACTGTTGCTGGCAAGGGTGTGAACTATGGAGCCTCCGTGTTATTAATATATTAACCTCATAAGGTTTAGGAGCAACGTAACCCTCAGCTACACAAGCTGAAACTAAAGCTGGCAGTAGATCTGTAGTCTGACTGTTCAGGTTAGTTTGTCGTGTATCTTAGTAGTAAACTCATCAGCTGGCTGAAACAAATCAGCTCCTCCTCTCTACCAGCAGGAGCTGTAGTGGTTCACATCAGCAGAGGGAGGAGGACAGAGGACAAGAGGACAGGATGAAGGACTGATGCTGTCTGATGTTTGTGTTCTTCAGTCTTTATAAACTCCACTCAGGGATATTATTTATTTTTTTAACATGTCAGATTGTTTCCAGTGAGATACTAATGAGTTTATATGGTGACTTTGCTGTTGTAAACATTACTGTTGCTGCTCTAAAAACAGCAGTTGTATTTTAAATATTCACAAGTCACAAGTCATATCATCATTGCAATATTGAGCAGTGTTATTGAACATGGTAGATTTTCTTCATATGATGCTGTCTATTCAATGTTACTGTTGTTTAAAAAAGCTCTAGTGCTGGCTGACCTGATGCTAACCTTTTTGTTTTGTTTCTTTTTTAAATAACACCGTGGCACTTTTCTTTTAGATCAGAAGTTCAGCCATAATGAAGAAGTGTTTTGTTCCTGATGTTAGTCTACTGTTGTGAAGACAAACAGTTGTTGACTTATTTTGCTAAATAAATGAAAAGCATGTTTAAACTGAAGTTGGAAACTGGCTTACTTGCTGTACCATAAATGTACAAAACCGCACCAAAAACCGTGACCCCAAACTGTGAATTTTATGAACTGTCCCACTCCTAGTATATACATATGTATAAATGTACATTGCACTATTTGTATTGTCACAACTTAAAGAACACTTGACTTGTGTATATATACATTATATTTTATTTTATTTCTCATTTTATTGTTGGTCATTGGTTTATGTATGTATGTATGTGTGTGTTATATATATATTATATATATATATATATATATATATATATATATAGAAACACCTATTTTATCACTGCTTGTGTCCATAACGTTCCTGTCTATTCCTTGCCTTTATTTGTCCAGCTTTCCTGTCTTGTCCCTTGCTCTTCTATTTCTCTGTAAGAACGTTGAGAGAGAAACATAAATCTGGAGTCAAATTCCTTTTATGCATAGGAGTATGCAAATAAAGCTGAATCTTTGATTCACACGTTGACACTGGACCCCAAATAGTCCCCGATGGTCAAGTCAGTGCCTTGAATGGTAGCTTGCTGACATCAGTGTCTGTCTGTGTGTGTGTGTGTGTGTGTGTGTGTGTGTGTGTGTGTGTGTGTGTGTGTGTGTGTGTGTGTGCGTGTGTGTGTGTGTTTGTGTGGTCAAATTGGTAAAATAATAAATAATGCTGATGTATGAGTCACTTTCTAAGACAACTAAATGTTATCATTGTGATTAGTGGTTTCTCTAAAATGTTAAATTTTCAGGTATGTGTCATCTCAGTTTAATGCTGTGCAGCTCCAGTATGAATAAACTGGTCAGAAATCAACACTAAACTTGGTGATACTGTAAACACTGAGCAGTTTAAGCCAGCATACTGTTTAGAAACAAAAAAAAAAAACAACAATCACAGTCAATGCACTGGCGGTGAGCGGACAGTAATCTGACCAGCAACAGATTATCCTATTGCCCAGCAACAGCACAGCTGTCCACTTCCATTTGCAAAACAAACATCTGCCCACTAAATCAAGTGTAGCGCTGACAATGTTGTCCTAGATAGTATCAGCACAACCAATGCAAAGGGCCTATCCTATGAAAGCTTACACTTTCACCACGAAGCAGCATTAAGGGAATCCAACTCACCAGCAAAGACTTCTAAAAATAATCAAGAGGAAAGATCTCTACTGTAAATGCAAATGATTGTGTGCTGCAAATCTATTTATCATTAAAGAAAACATTAACTGTAGAGCTGCAAAAAGAGAGGAGTACTTATCCATATGTTTTCATTAAGGCTGAAAGATATACTGAATACTGATATTTGATGAGACTGCCTATCATTTGGGATTTGTAGTTTCCTGGTGTTATTGGATGTATTCAAATTAAACTCACACAACTGTCTAGACTAAGGCTGTAACTAGCACTTAATTTCATTATTGATCAATCTGTTAATTAAACTCACAATTAATAGAATAATCTTTTAGTCTACAAAATCAGAAAAACTGAAATTTACTAGCAACTGACAACAACAGCTACTCAAAATAATAAAAGGTTGATAAAACAAATGAGTATAAAATAATATTAATAATAAAACTACTAAACTTGTGAAACACTACATGAAAGCCAGACTAAATAGATGGGAGAATTTTGGGTTTTTTTGTTGATCGACTAATGAATCGACCATCATTTCAGCATAAATCTGAATATATTAAACTAATCTATACGAGTGACAATAACTTTTAGCATATTTCTGGCCACTACTAGTAATGTTTAGACTTAGATAGGGCTGCAAAATATATCAGTATTACATCGTATATTGTAATATTGTGATATGGCATGCATTTTCCTGGTTTAAAAAGGCTGCATTACAATAATATGATGTAATTTTCTGAACTTACCAGACTGTTCTACCAGCTCTATTACAGTTTGACATTCTCTCATCATTACTGATGATTAATTATCAAAAAGGTTTAAACTTAAAATATTGTTGCAGTATTTATATCAAGGTCTTTGGTTAAAAATATTGTGATATTTGTTTTTCTGTATATGTAGCCCAGCTCTACTCTAAGATCGGATTATATTAAATATTTATATAAATGCACCAACAATGGAAATATTGTCACATCTGATCATTTCAACACATTACAATATCATCATCTGTTAACCTCTTCTTTGCTTACTTGGATTACTTGGATCACCTGCTGGTAAGAGGTAAAATTAATAATGTCAATCAAATGTACTTTTCCAAGCCAGGTGTAATTAAAGTAGCCTCTGGAAACAGGACGTGCAGCTACACTGTGTGATTAGAAATACGTAATAGATTTATGAGTCAGTTCTGTGGTATTAACATGTTCAGATAAAGGCGAAGTTTAACGTTGGTGAGCAGCTTCCTGTAGTGTGGCTTGTGGGAAGATAAATGCAGTTAGATATGTTAAATGTAAGTTTTACAAGTGGATAACACGAGATAGAGAGCAAGTCAACAACAGGTTTTCTTGTTGAAAGGCACATCGTGGCTCCACCTTGCTAGCCAACAATCAGGACGAGCTAACTTTAGCATCTGCAGCACAGGCCTCGTCTAAATGAATGGAGGTTAAGTTTAGGTGACCACTGTAAGCACAAACGGGAACAAACTAACATATAAAGTCATTTACCACACGGATCCGTAGGCGCCAGAGCCAACCGGGGACAGGTTTTGGTATCGCTCCGGGACTTCCCATATCGTCTTGTTGACCTCCTGTCGATAAAACTTGGGTCTCTCTTTCTGCGACATTCCTGCAGAACCAACCGCCGACCACCGACTCGACTTTCTGCTCCGAGGTGGGGACTCCGAGCCGTGCAGCTCAACTTTCCCCCAAGTTACGAGAAGAGACGCTAAACTAAATGTTTCTCGTCGTTGGAGAACTTCAAGCAGTCGAAAGTGACGCTGCTGCCTTCCTGTGAAACGGTGCAGAATCACAGTCTGATAAATGCACGCTTTTAAGTCTTCACGCTATTTGTTCCTCTCCGCTTTCAGACAGCTCCCGAGATTTCACCCCGCTTGCAACACGCCACAAAGTCTCGCGAGAGTAGGCTGCTTGGGACCTTACGAGACGATAGAAACTGAAGCCCGTGGTGCTTTCATGTGCAACCGGGAAAAATAAGCATCCTCCAGCGCCTCGACAAAATAATCAAAATCCGTATGGAAAACATAACTGCAAGATTACAATTGAAAACAGGTGCATTCCTGACTGGAAAGGTTATGGTTATTTAATATTTTTAATTGATATGACCTAAGAGAAGTGAACAATTCCCATGGACCTCGTTTTTTCTCGTCCTTTTGTTTGTTTTAAGGATGGGAACTAAATAAATATGGATATTGAAAATATACCAAAACCCATGGACTGTCCTCTAAGACCTAAGATATTTATGGCTGTGGTGTGTCTCTGAACAGATAACTGTACTGTATGATTACATTTGATAAAAGGAAATAAAAAGAAGTAAAGAAAATAATAATAATTTGGTATTAAGTAACTAGTAGCTATAGCTGTCACATAAATGTAAAAGGAGTAATAAAGTACCATATTTCATTCTAAACTGTAGTAAACTAAAGGTATAAAGTAGCAGTAAATGAAAGTACTAGTAGTACCTGAATAAATATTCCACCGCTGCTTATAATGATGTGATATTTAAAATGAAGTGCTGTGGAAAAAGACTTTCATTCTTACATTTAAAATTGCAGAAAAAAAGAAACATTTCGATTAATGTCACATGTTTCTTTTTTGCCCTGTTTGACTTAAATATCATGAAATGTAGATTCATCTCTCTTTAAATATTTAAAGCATCTATTACATTAGAATTCACTTTGTATTTTTCTAAACCAACAACCACAAAACATTTTATATAGAGCTATTTTTTTAATATAAGTCACATGAAACTGCATATAAACATTTAAAGTAGTAACATAAAAGCATTATATATGTAATGTGAAGTGATTATTTTCATGTTTTGCAATATGAGCTTGCAAAGAGTACCTGAAGGCAGCATTAGAGGTTATTCCTAACTTTCAAAGATGCACATTTGTTGTTTTGTTCTTTGTAGAAAATGCCTTTACTTCTCAATAAAGCAGGATTATATCCTTGGGTGCAGCAGAAAAGGTTCTCAAAAGCTGTAGCAAATATAATTCAACATTATGAAACTGAACTGGATGGCTGGTCTAATAAAAAACACACAAACAACCCTAATAAAAATAAAAGATAAAAATAGAAACCAAATAAAATACACACTCCAGTTATGTAAAATGTACACAGTCTCACACATCTAAGATAATTGTAACTTCATCCACAGTTTGTTTTTTATAGCATTTTTAAATACACCATTGGGCTCTAAAAATAGGGAATATCCCCAATATGGAGACTTTCTATTGTAAAATTAGGTTTGGCAACCTAATGTATGACAAATAATACTAAATAAAATTGTCACTCATTACATTATTTTTAATCTTCCACAGTAAGCCTATATCTTTTGTAATAAATAAAATGCAGTCAACAGCCCACCTCTGTTTTCTGTGGAGCTGTTTATCTAAAGTTTAACACTTCCTCTGCACTCTGGTAGAAGGATCTGTTTGTCCTCTAAATCAAGCGTCATCAGAGTCTTCCTCCTCTCTTTGATGGCGTGAATATGATGATTTAAGTGGAACTGAGTCAAATCCATCTGCTGTCCTCTGAAAACACAATGAAAATAGCACAAAGCATGAGAACAAGTTGCCTTATAACTAACTCAATGTTTGTGGCTGCATCAAAATCTCATACTCTGTACTGCATACTCATACGTATGTGTACTATCGTTCAATGTACTTTTGTGTGAATAAACCGTAGTTTGTATCTTTTCAGATGCAATGAGCAGTAATTTATCCCGTCACTTCCTGAGAGCTTCCCTGCCGGTTGGAGATGCGTAAACATGGTAACCAAAACAACTCCATGGCAGTGTGAAAGTGCTAAGCTCTGCCTGTCTCAGTCATGGCCATAAACTGCAGCAGAGCTCCATTTATGATAACAGCAATGAGTAATACAGAAATGTCATACACACATTAAACTTCACGCCTGAACAGGGACTTGAACCCTGGACCCTCAGATTAAAAGTCTGATGCTCTACCGACTGAGCTATACAGGCTTCAAGAAGGGCACCCTTTGGACGAAATGTCAGCCCAAGACCAAAACAACGATCCCTGAGAACCAAAGCTTGAAGTCATTTAAAATATTTATTACATGTAGCAAAGTGAAATCGTATACTTTATTGATGTTACAGAGTCAACGTCCATTATGAAGGTTGTCATAATTGTATGTATGCCGCCATAATGTCTAGTGTTTGCATACTGTAATATTTCACTGGAAATAGTATGCAATTCACGTACTACTGGTTACATACTAAGGTTTTGGACATAATAAAATATCTCGCGCACTGGTTTAGTGTACTAAATAGCATGCTAGTGTGGAATTTCAGACATAACCAGTGTGAGCGTTGGAGTTACTGACCTCTCGTGAGAAGGATTTAATTTTGGTAAAGAAGGATTTCTTGGTGAGGTCCATGAGTTCGTCCTCTGCGTCCTCTCCCTCCATTATTGCACAGCTGTCTGCAGTGGGCAGCTCACACTCTTTACCCCCAGAGCTCATCATCAGTTTGGAGTACTTATACTGCAATCTGCACACAGAGAATAACATCTTGTCAACATACAGTAAATTACAGTTTGGAGTTTTCATGATATTAGCTCTAATCTTATTTACTACTGTGATATCAGTGCTAAAGGAAATGTGTAACTCAGCAGTCTTACTTGCGTGTCTTCTTCCAGAAATAACAGCTGATACCGACGAGCAGCACAGCAGCAATGGTTCCCGTCGAAACGCCAAACTTGAGCCAGAAATCCAGAGTCACACAAGCGCTGACTTTTTGTTCTGGTAGTGACTCTCCACCATAACATTGCAATGGCTGCTGCCACACATATGTGGTTTTCTGAAGCACACACAAACACACACAGATAGAGTTGCATTGGTCACATGTCAATTAACAACTTGAATCCTAATGTTTTCAGTGTTTTTCCTTACAGGAATAATGAGATTTAGAGGAGTTGGTAGGCAGATTTTGCTGTTGTTCACCAGAGTCAGGTTAGCTGTTTCCCCGTTTTCAGTCTTCATGCTAAGCTAAGCTAACAAGCTGCTGGCTTTAAGAGCGTATCAGTCTTCTCATCTAACTCTCCGGTAGAAAGGAAATAAGTGTATTTCTCAGAATGTTGAACAATTTCTTTAAATGTCCCCATAAAGATACATAAACATGATGTATATCTGTGTGTTCCAGTGCTTCACTGTGTCCTTATCACACTTGCAGTGCCTGAAGTGAAATGCAAGACGCCCCTCTTTGGGGCTAAATTATCCTATAAAATGGAAACGTTGTCTTCCATTTCATTTTCTATATTTATTTTCCTGTAATGCAGTCTGACAAAAGTATTTAGAACATTGAAGTATTTCTCTCATAGACAATATGTAAGAAGACTGCCGTTTTGAAGCCTCCAGTTTGTTTTTTAGCCATCACCATCTTGACTTTCATTGATGATGACAAGAGTGAGCACCACAGACATGTCATATCCATATCCCTTTACGCCTGAACAGGGACTTGAATCCTGGCGCTACCGACTGAGCTATCCAGTCTTCAAGAAGTCTGTTCTCTGTTCTCTCCCTAAGTTTAAGCTGTTGAAATCATAAAACAGAGACACAAATATGTGATTAAGTGTGAATGACTGTGTCTTAATTAAAGGGTCATTCAAGACATCCAGAAGTAACACCCATGTTTCCAGGAAGTCTGAAAGTGCTGAGGCCTGCCCAGATACACAATTCATTCATGCTACAAGTCAACTGCAGGCCTCTATTAATGGTGACAATAGCAAGCACTGCAGACATGTCACAATCATATTAAACTTGATGCATGGACAGGGACTTGAACCCTGGACCCTCAGATTAAAAGTCTGATGCTCTACCGACTGAGCTATCGAGGCTCCAAAATGCTCTCCCATGGAGGAAATCTCACCTAAAGTTTCAGCCAGTTAAGTGTGAATGAATAGTGTGAATGAATATGTCCTAATAAAAGGGGGCATTCAAGACATCCGGAAGTAACACGGATGTTCCCGCGTGCTCTGAAAGACACGTACCCATGGTAAGCTGTGCCAAAGTCATGTGACCAAAATTACTTCCAGGCAGTCTGAAAGTGATAAGCCCTGCCCAAATGCACAACTCAGTCATGGCCATAAGCAGTAGCAGACATCCATTAATGATGACAAGTGGTGAGCACTACAGACATGTCACAGTTATATTAAACTTCACACCTGAACAGGGACTTGAACCCTGGACCCTCAGATTAAAAGTCTGATGCTCTACCAACTGAGCTATCAAGGTTTCAAGTGGACCCTACTGTGGATGAAACATCACCCCAAGTTTGAAACCATAAACCACGGCCATAAATAAAGCGTGAATGAATGTGTCTTAATAAAAGGTGCGTTCAAGACTTCTGGAAGTAAAAAGCATGTTTCCGGGAGATCTGAAAGTGCTGATCTCTGCCCAAATGCACAACTCAGTCATGGCCATAAGCAGTAGCAGACCTCCATTAATGATGACAGTAATTAGCACTACAGACATATCATACTCACGGGAGCGATTGAGACCATAAACTCATGTTTACAATGTTTACTGACGCAATAAATCAAGTGAGAAGTAAGCTCATTTTCTTATAGACTTCTATATAATCAGACTTCTTTTTGCAACCAGAAGAGTCGCCCCCTGCTGGCTATTAGAAATAATGCAAATTTAACGCACTTCAGCATTTGTCCGTTACTTCTCCAGCAACCCTTTCACCGTGTGTTTTCAGTTCATGAAAGTTAATTCTAACCTTTTGTTACTTCAAATTACCAAGATGGCGACGGCCAAAATGCCAACTTGAGGCTTCAAAACAGCAGTCCACAAACCACAGGGTGACGTCACAGTGACTATGTCCACTTTTTATACGTAGTCTATGATTTCCTCCCACACAACACAAGTTTGTGATGGACCTGTGATGGGTTGAGGTCAAACTGTTTTTGTGTCTGTGCAGCACTACCTGTATTCCCTGAATGCAAGCGCTGACAATCTCTCTGTAGTGGTTTTTGGTGCAGAGTGGACACGCATGCTGGCTCTGCCACAGGAAGTGGAAAGTACAACCATCACACGTCCCCTCTGAACAGTTACTGTGGAGAAAAACACAGAAAAGGGAGATTATTACACTTAATGAAATGAAAAAGATCACAGAGGAGTCACTATGTCCACAGTTCAAATTCTCAGAGCTCAGCATGTGACATGTCATAATGCATTATGTGTGTCAGCTCAAATATTGTCCAGACACTCTTGTGAGGACAAAAGTTGAGCATGGTCACAGTGAAGGATACCTTGGCGGTGTGATGTAGTCTTTAGCGGTAACTGTGGGGTCACATCTCAGTCTGACGGTGGCGGACCGGCCTTGTTTACAAGCCTGAGTCGTCTCACTGGACCTGCCAACATAAAGGCTTTAACTTCTACTATATGTGGTATATTACATACTGTTTTTGATTCTCAATTACATTTCATATTTCAACACATAATAAAACTTCTAAAATCTATTAATAAAATAAAATCACATACAGCATATTATCATTATTACTATCAAAAACATGTATTTGAAAGTATTACAATGGATGAGTGCAACAAATTAGATGATTTACTTGTAATAGAAGATGACATCTGGCAGGCCGGACGCAGAGGGAAACAGCCATGTTGGAGATGAGATGCTACTCAGGGTTGTGTCAGTGGTCACACCTTCAGAATAAGAGGACACATAGCATATTTATCTAATATACACACTGTAAGCAATCCCACAAAGCAATGTGTGTTTTGACCCTTCATCACAGGTTGCATACTGTATGTCTGTGAGCAAGTTTAGCTTTTTACACATTTTAGAAGCCTGAACAGGTAAAACTACACTGTAATAACAGTCTACCTGAGGATCTGAGGGACTCTTTTTAGCCTGGCTTTTACTTAATTTGCCTTGCCATTCATTTATTTAGCCTTAATTTTTTAAGTTTTAATCATCATTTTTCATGCTAATGTAAAAAATACTGGGGCTGCCCCCTCTTATTTGATGAGTCAAATAAACAGTTGTTTTGGTTTTAGTTTAGATTTCATTAGTCAGTTCTTTAGTCAAGTTACTTTTCAATGACTTATTAGCGCACCTCTGGTAAACAAGATTTAAAGTGGAGCTTTTGTGTGCTTCTCAGATTCTCAACTCAGTTTTACAGATTAAATCAACTAATCGGTTAGTCGACAAAATCGTATGATTGTTAGTGGGCTAAGAATTTCTTTGGTCGAATACCAATAAATACAAATTTCCACTGAGGCAGATGGGAATTACACTAATGTTGCAGGTATCTGGTCATAAACCAAGACCTTTGGCTGTGTCCTACTGACAAAATGACCAGAAATAGTTTGAAGCGTCTATTAATTCAGTCACAGTTTAGATATCATCCTACATCCCAGCAGACTGCTGTGTAACATAAATGGCAATGTGTGTTGCCTTTAATTAATATCAGGATGTTTTTAATTGACTTTTCTGCAAATTACATAAATGTGGTGTTGAATAAGTCAAACAAACATTTCTGCTCTTTTACAGTAATAAATGGCTGCAGCAGGTAGTCCGTACCGATGATTGAGTCACCGATGATGAATGGCTGGGTGGACACCACGCTCTGACTCCTGATGTCAGAGGGAACCACAGTGGACTGACAGACGTAACCTTTGACCTCCCTCCCGCTCTCTGTCACATTTTCCACACAGGTAACTGGCACTCTGCCCTGTAAGAGAAACACAGACAGCAGGCTTAAATGCAACGTCAAACTAAATTTTTAAGAAAGAAATAAAATAAAAGTCATCGGCTTCTCACCTCTTTCCCACACAGACCCAGATTAAAGCGATGGAAGTATCTCAGGCCTTTGCTGGTGAAGCGAGGGCTGCTGTGGATGCCGGTGACGTTGGACAGAGGAGAGAAGTCATAGTGCAGCAGCGCGCCTCCGTTCGTCTGTACGTCCAACGCACAGTCGCTGAGACAAGCTGTGTGGGCCTGCAGGATGGAGAGGTACGCATTCTGTTTACAGTGGGTGGAGAAGTCTCATGTACCGGCTGTGGGAAACTCAAATAAGACATCTGGAAAAGGCTGATATCAGCTGGAATATGGAGGCATGTAAATATCTTATTCTGCCTGCTGTTACTGTAGAGGACGTCTTATCAGTGAGACTTATTTGTTTTTTGTGTTTCTTTCTGTCTGGGTCAGAATTAGATGTGAGAAGGCTACATGATGTGTGACTATTTTGATAATTTGAGTAATTAATTGATTGATTTTTTTTTAAGAAGAAAAAGTCTAAATTTACTCCTCTATGACAGTAAACCGAATATCTTTGAGTTGTGGACAAAACAAAATATGTCAGGGACGTCATCTTTGGGAAACACTGATCAACGATTTTTACTATTTTCTGATATTTTATAGACTGAGCAACTCATTGAATAATCAAGAAAATAATTGACAATGAAAATAATTGTTTGTTGCAGCCCTTGCTATATTAAATACATAATTTAAAATCAAATATGGTTATGAAAATTGTTCACTTTCAGAAAAAACTCCATGGACATGGCCTCTGCGTCCTCAACAGCCCTCCATACATTTATACAGTAATACATTACTCAGGAATATCTGTTAAGAGTTTTTCGGTGGAAATGATTTTGTTCCCAATATTACCTTGTTTGTCTGTGTGTTTGGTCCACACTGAACACAAGCGGCCTCTCCGACGGGATAACTGGGCCTGATGAAGGTGTTTGGTGGGCAGCTCTGACACTCTCCTGTCCCATTGACCATGTAGTGTCCCGGTGGGCAGGGAACGCAGGCCGAGCCGACCTCAGCAGAGCTCAGGGCACAGCGGTGACACTCAGAGGCCACACCTCCGATCACATTGGTGATGTGGATGGAGAAGATCTTTGCAGCATCAGCGCTGTATTTCCTCTCCTGAGGGAAGACAAACCCAAAGTGTCATTCACCAGTCTGTTCTGCTGCTTCAAGGACATTTTTAGGATTAGATTACCTACTTTCTACTCAGTCCTCATCTAGTTCATGTGCTGTGTTTAGAAGTGGACACACAGCTCCACACTGCCCTCTAGAGGTCAGTGCAATAACAGAGGTGCAAAAAAAGCTCCACACATCAGCAAAACCAAACACGATGCTACAGCAGTGTGCCATAGCAAATTCGAGTGAGAATTTAAAGCCTGCATAGCCATAATTCAGAAATAAGTCTAATGGGCGTGTCAGGTTTCGTCTTCCTCTAGCATGTCGTTTTTACACTCTCTGACTGTCACTAAACTTTAAAAGCAAACATTACAAAGTGTTATACCAAGAGAGACATGAAAAAGAAGAAACACTGAGACAGGCATGAGTAAAACAATAACAAATATATACACACAGATGCAAAGTGCACATACCAAGAAATACACAGTAAAACTATAAGATGAAACAGCAAAGCTGTCATAGGTCAGACCTATTTAACTGGTGGCTGAATCTGGCCCTTTCACAACCTCAAACTGCCCCTTTAATTATTAATAAATATGAAAAAAGTATTAAAATAATAATAATAATAATAATTTACTTCAATAGGAGTTTATTCCCATTCATCAATGTTACCACTTGTGCTATTGACACTGTTATGAACTGTTAAAAGCAATACCACTGCGTTATCAATCAAAAACAGAAATACTTTATTGATCTCTGGGGGAAAATTGGGGATTTTTATTTATTTTTACTATTTATTTTTATATTTATAATTTTGTGATATTTCATTTTGTGTTTACATTGTTTAATTATTAGATCATCATTTTATTAGCAGGTTAATTACACCATTTATTAGTTATGTTTTGTTGAGCATAGAAATACTGACTTTGTTAAAAAGTTTTAACATCGGCTGGTTAAAAGTCCAGTGTGTAGGATCTGGCGGTGTTTAGCAGTGAGGTGAGAGGATTGCAACCAAATGAAGCCTTGCCTGTGTTCATAGTGTGTTGGAGAGTCATTTGCAGCAGAGCCAGTGTTTAGTGTCGGTGCACATGGGAAAAGTGAGTGGTGAAGCAAGAGAGAGAGAGAGAGAGTGGCGGCAACAGGAGCGAGTAACGTTATCGATTCCGGCTCAAGCAGGAGACGTTAACACAGTTGGTTTGTCCGTTCTGGGCTACCATAGAAACATGGCAGTGCAACATGGCAGACTCCGTGAAAAAGACCCGCTCTTTATGTAGATATGAACGGTTCATTCTTAGGTAACAAAAACACGATTCCTATTATCAGGTGATAATACACTAAAGAAAAGCTGTGCGCTTGGCCAATCACGCACTGCTCCCGCGTTGTCCGTGCACAGCAAATCTATGCAGAGGATAAACTAAAATGCAACCTGAACTGTAAATAAAATAAACACAAAAAAATGACAACAAGCGGTAACTACAGATAAAACAATGACTAACTACTGTCCAGCCAATGATATGATGTGGTTCACACGTATTTACTTACGCAGCCAATCAATGTCATTGGCAGCGCTTTATGTGTATGTGCCCATAAGTGCCAGTGTATGCTGAGATACATGAAAAATTAGGGGGAACATTGCTCATAAATATTATATTAGAGTGTTACGCACTGGTCCTTTAAGCAGAGGGAAGTTACGAGAGTCAAACTGAATTTAAAAAGACGTTAAATGCAACATTGCGTTTGGTAAACCGAGTAATCTACTAAGATTAAAGAAGTGTATTGTTTTCACATTTAAATTTCCAGCTTTGCAGATCAGATGGTAAATGTAAATGTCCGGCCCTGTGGCACTTCAAATGTGGCCCTTCTAAAAACACGACTGAGCGGGCCTGTCATAGATCAAGAGTGATATTGTGCCTCACCGCGTTGAGCTCCTCTGTTCGCTGAAACGTCCAGGTGAAGCTGGTGGTGCTGTTGCTCTGGATCACGTAGGAGTAGGACTGTTTGCTGTTGCTGTCTTTCCACTGCTCCACCACATCATTATTCCACTGGTTATAACCCTGCAGAGAAATGCACTCTCCTCATATATACATATTCATTCAGATGGCAAGCTTTACTTCTTTATACGCTGGAACATTTCTCCTCACCGCCAGGAAGTAAAATTTGCAGTTGGCTGTACACGTGGTCTCAAAGACGAAGGTGATGCGAGACAGTTCACTGCTTTCGCTGTCTTTGGTCACAGACTGAGGCAGCCTGTTGGAACAAGCGGCATTTCATTCAATGCTTCCAGCTGGGAGATAGTGTATACATTGAATTGATGCTTAATTCCTTTGACTTCTCACCTGTATCCAGGGACACTGAGCGTTAGCATCAGGTAGTCTGTGTCCTGATCCCCAGGTGTGGTGTAGACATACTCTCCAGCCACCTCCCATGCTGTCATTACAAATACAGTTCAAAAAACAGCAACAGATGCTATCCTTCTGACAGTGTAGACGCACAACAATTCAGGTGTCATCTTTGAAATAACTCCTCTAATGTACTTATACTGTAAATTCTGATCAAAGCATAGATTAGTACTATAAGTCAGTCGTTCCCTGACATACATTTTATTAATACCTCATATTATTTTCAATGCATGACATTAACAGTACAGAACAGCTGATAAACTGCACAATTAACCCGAATGGACTGCAGGAAGTTTGTGTGAAATGAGTGATTTGGATGAATTTCGATCAGATTATTCCTGTGAATATTTAATCAGAGATGAGGTTTCCTGTCATTTTCAGGAACTTTTAATACAGTTCTATGTCTGTATTATACTTTTATTATTATTTTTAACAATCATACTTAATAGGCTTCTTTTTTTGACAAATCCAGTGTTTTCTTCTGCCTGAAGCTTGGCCATTGTTCTGTTTGTCCTCTCTGGTTGTTAACTGTGTACTTTTCTAATGCAGGACGAGGCTGTTTCACACAGAGGGAAGGCTCTGTGAATGTAGCTTGTGTTCGGGACTTCACCACGCCCTTATCCTGTTTATATCTTAAATAATAATCCATCCATCCATTGTCAACCGCTTATCCCGTTAGGGGTCGCGGGGGGGCTGGAGCCGATCCCAGCTGGCATAGGGCGAAGGCGGGGTTCACCCTGGACAGGTCGCCAGTCCATCGCAGGGCACATAGAGACAGACAACCATTCACACTCACATCCACACCTACGGGCAATTTAGAGTAATCAATTAACCTAAACAGCATGTCTTTGGATGGTGGGAGGAAGCCGGAGTACCCGGAGAAAACCCACGTTTACACGGGGAGAACATGCAAACTCCACACAGAAGAGTCCCAAGCCCGGATTCGAACCTGTGACCCTCTTGCTGTGAGGCGACAGCGCTAACCACTGCACCACCATGCAGCCCATCTTAAATAATAAGCCAAACTTTAAAGATTTCAAACAAATTGATTTAGTTTTCTTTACAAAAATGAACACTGAGATATAAGTCAACTGTATATTTTTATTAGCATTGGCGGGGCCCCCAGGTTGGGAACCAGGGACACAAGTAATGCATAGTTTGAAAAGTCCAGTACATTTTTGACCTTGGGAATAGTACAGTAGTTTGATAAAAATAACCTCACCAGCTTTTGGACCTTTGTACTTTGTAAATTATTTTATGAGACATGTTCTGTATTTTACTCTCTGTCTGTCTTATCTCACATTTTTCTGTTCAAGATAATTGCTTTTTGGATGTTCATTTGTCCTTCAACCTCTGGCTGTTTTAGTAATGCTGTTACCCTTCTATTTTGTGCCTTACAGTGTTTCTTTCTGACTGTGATGATTATCATTCAGCTGCTGTGCTGTCTGTGTTGCCTGATACTAAGTTTCTCACCCGTGCTGTGTTCGGAGTCGCCGAACTCTCGACGGAAGACGAAGCTCTTCATGTTGCTTGGCATCGTGTTCCACCATTTGTACTCGAGACCCACCACTGGTTCTGTGCCAACGGGGCACTTGGCACAGGCTGTAAGTAAACAATGTGTTATTATGTCAGAGAATAAATGTACTACAAAATGGGAAAACAGAACAGGAAACATTAAGATTTTAGAGCTGCAATGATTAATTGATTAGTTGTCAATTTTTTAAATTAATCACCAACTATTTTGACAACTGATTAATTGGTTTTAGTCATTTTTTAATTTCAGCTTCTCAAATGTGAATAATTTCTGGTTTCTTTACTCGTCTATGACAGTAAACTGAATATCTTTGAGTTGTGGACAAACAAGACATTTGAGGACGTCATCTTGGACTTTGAACAACAGATCATTTTTAACTACTTTCTGACATTTTATAGCTCAAACAACTAATTGATTAATCGAGAAAATAATCGACAGATTAAACAACAACGAAAATAATCATTAGCTGCAGCCATGCTGCTCCACCATGTTTCTACCCAGACCGGCCAAACCAAACACTGACTCTAGCGAGAGCCTTTCATGTTTTTGCGTTACCCGAAGGCCACCGTAGTTCTCTGACATGATTGCGATGCAGACGTGTGCCGCAGAGTGCTAAACTGTGGTACTGCAGCCGCCGTCTGCCTTCCCTTGTTCCTGAAGTAGTGTTATTATGGTAAGAATGGCTTCTGAGCGAGGCGAACAGCGTTACCACAGTTTTGCACTTGGCAGCACACGTTACCGCAGTCTTGGAAAGGGAGGAGTGAGCGGAGGAGTTCCACAACCTGCAACCACACCACTAGATGCCACAAAATCCTACACACTGTACCTTTAACTGATATTTCAGTGTCAAATGATCAACATCTTTAGTAAGTACACATGTATGACAGTACAAAATAAGTCTGACATGCATGTAAGATAGAGTATATGGAGTGTACTGATTCTGCACCTGTTCCGTTTGAGTAGAAATCTTTATCGCAGGGTTCACAGGTGGAGGAGTTGGTGACAAAGAAACCCGGGTTACAAGGAGGGCAGGTTTGCTTCTCCCCTGATGCGGGCAGCTTCACGGCTCCTTCAGCAGTTTCACTGCAGATCTTAGGCTCGATCCACTTGTACATGAGCTGAGTCTGAGACACACAGCGAGCCAGACGAATGCATGAAAAGAGCCACCAGATGCCAAAACAATTCATATGTAAAGAAACCTCATAGTTACACCAGATGGCTGCTAGCTGTTTTCAAGGTGAACTCTTTCTCTGTGTGTTTGCTTCCAATGAACTCTGCCTCCACACACGTCATGTCATTTTCTACATTACCTTTCCCTCAGAGTCACAGGGAGTGTGGGTGTAGAAGTAGTCACTGTTTGTACACGCAGGTCTCGTTTTGCAGCTCCCTGAACCAGCCTCTGGAAAAACAGAAACCAAGCCAGATGAAGATGGTGGGCGGGGACGGAGGAAACACCAACACACAGCTAACATTAGGACCCAGAGATAAGACAAAGCTCACACATTTAGGCAGTAAATGCAGGATTTGCATGCAGATTGCCTTGCATGCATGTGTGTGTGTGTGACAACATGCAAATGAGGAGTTACAGCGTACGCTGATCAATGCTATGACTGGAGTTTTATGGGCAGAGTGTTAGAAATGCAAACATGCATACCTGAATATGTGTCTTTTTCGCACTGATGGCAAACAGTGGCACCCTTGTTGGAGTAGGTCTCAGCAGGGCAGGGGGTACAACGGGCGGATCCTGGTTTTGCACTGTAGGTGCCAGGTTTACAATGGAAGCACTCTGATGTGTAGGCCACCCCTGGAAAAAAAGCATCCCACTTGCAATCATTACCAGGAAAAAGAAGTGAAGAACATGATTAAAGAGGACCTGTTATGCTTATTTTCATCTGCATACTCATATTTTGGGTTTCTACTAGAACATTTTTATAAGGTTTAATGTTCAAAAAACGCTTTACTTTTCTAACACCAGCTGTGCTGCAGCTGGCTCATTGGTGTGATCAGTCAACCTAACTTTCTGGACTCCATGTTTTACTTGCTGACATCACCACATTATGGAGGAATATGCAGGATGTGGTGGAAAAATGCAAACATGCAGCCATTCTTAAGGTCCTGACAGGTGTCTCACCTTGAAGTCTATTTCAGCTTTGGTGTTACATTCCTAGTCAACGAATATGCAGTGTCTATCTGACAATAGACACTTTTACAGGACAGAAATGTCAGTCAGAGAAGACAATGTGAGATATACGACTGTGAGCATTCCAGGGACTTCAAGCAAGGCGTTTCAGGCAGTTCAGGAGCTGTGTTTCAGTGAGTAGCTCCCTTTGGAGTGGACTTTGGGCTTGCACAAAAAACTATACGTCACACTAAAGCATTTCTTAAAGTGGAGTCCATATATATAAATTTATACATTATGACATTGTGCTGCATCATTAAAAAGTGCAAATCTACAGATGGGGACCATTTGCAGCAATAAAACAAGGATATTATCTCTTTAAGTCTTATTATGAGTAAAAGTTTTAGATCACAAATAGTTTCAAAGGCATCTAACAAGATTAAGAACCCCTGTACTAAAGGAAACAGAAAATGCACAAATAATAATTGGTCCTCTTTAAGACTGCTGCACACAAATAGATCTACCTGAGATGGCGATGTTTCTTAACAGCACAGGGTTGACAGTGCTGCCCTGCAGAGAATAAGCAGTCGTCCTCCAGTACAGCACATTGTTGCCGCTGTTAAGCTCAACCTGCAAAGGGTGAATGTGAACATGAGGGAGGAAGCTCTTCTAATCTGAATTCTCTCACAAATGACGACCAGTATTGAAGTGCTAGACTCAGACAAACCCTGTATTTGCTAAAGTTGGTCTCAGAGATCTTCATCCACCGCCTCTTAGAGTCTGTAGACTGACACTGGTCATTCTGAACCTACAGAGGGGAGAAAACGAGCCAAAGCTGAACAAACATGCCACCTAAAAACAGCCATCTTTGTCAATATCAAAAGTCATTTTAAAACACTTACAAAGAACTCAAAGTAAATGCTGTTGTCAGGGTAGAAATATTCAAAGGACACAGTTCCAGGTTTCTTCAGGCTCACAGCGTAGGACAGCGTTGCAGTGCACTCATCTGCATTAGAGGCTATGTAATCTCCCTCTGGTGTCCAGGTTGAGCTGGAGATCAGCAAAAACAGTTTGATGAGCTTCTTGAAACTAAGAAATCAAGACGCATAAAAAAAAAAAAAATTGCTTTTAAAACAACAATACAACTGAGGCGTATACTAACTTGGAGCAGTCTGTGTGGGCATCATCGCCGTTCGTGGTCACCCCGTGGGTGACAAAACCAGACGGCAGGCTGTCCCACTCATCGAAGGCCACGCCGGTGCCCAGAGAGTAGGTACCTACAGCACACTTCTGGCACTGCTGCGACTGCATGTCGAGGAACTCCCCCTCACTACAGGAGAAGGCTGCCAGAGGAACAGAAAGAGAGGCCTCAATGGCAATGTATCATGGAGATGTGGACAACATGACAAGGGACAGACGGAGGACTATCTGTGGTAACAACTTTAGATTACACATTAAAGGACCAGTGTGCAGGGTTTAGCAGCATCTTGCGGTGTGGTTGCAGATTGCAACCAGTTGAACAACCATCTGCTCCCTCCTTCATTTCCAAAACAGCGGTGCAAAAATGTGGCAACGTCATTTGCCTCGCAATTAACCGAATTAACCCAAACTAACCAGAATTTCCCTCCGGGGATTAATAAAGGTTCATCTTATCTTATCTTAACACTACTTTAGGGGCAACAGAAGTTAGAGGGTGGCTGGCGGTACCACAGTTTTGCACTCTGTGGCTCACGTTACTGCAGCTGCACAAGAGTGTTGGAGAACAACAGCAGCCTTCAAGTAAGGCAAACAAGCAAAAGACTCTCTCTTGAGCTGGTGTTTGGTTTGTCCGTTCTGAGCTACTGTAGAAACATGGCGGAGCAACATGGTGGACTCTGTCTCCCTTTGTAGATATGAACAGCTCATTCTAAGCTAACAAAAACACACTGATTCTTAGTTTCAGATCCCCTGAAATGTTACAGACTGTTTCTTTAAAGGTCCAGTGTGTAGGATCTGGTGGTATCTGGTTGAAAGGTGAGGAGACTGCAACTAACTGAAGCTTCTCCAGTGTGCCAAGCATGCTAGAGAGCTGCGGTGGCCAACGCAAAACATGCTTATCCCACTCTAGAGCCGGTTGCTGCAAGAGTAGCGTAGGTCATTTGGAGCCGAGTCAGTGCATAGGGTGTGTGTGTGTATGTGGGAAGTGAGTGGTGAAGCAGGAGAGAGAGCAGCAACGACAGGAGTAACGTTATCGACTCTGGACCAATCAGGAAAACATAACATTGTTTGGTTTGTCCATTCTGGGCTACTGTAGAAATAATATGGTGGACTCCATGGAAAGGGCACGTTCCCTTCTGTATGTAGATATGAAGGACTCCAAGCTAATGAAAGGTTTTTGTTACGAAAAGCTTGATAATGAGTTGCTTTGTTTTCGTCAAAAACACAACAACTCTTATTATCAGGTGATTATACACTAAAGGAAACACACTAATTAATATTATATTCCTTTTCTATCATTAGATCCCCTAATTGTTACACACTGGTCCTTTAAAGCTGTGGTACAGATTGAGGGTGTACATAAAATGTATAAAATGAGATATAAGAGTAGGACACTCACTGCACTGAGTGCCTTTGACTGGATCTGGGAGGCCTGTGCATATGTCGGCTTTGTTGGGAACCGCCACTCGCCATCGTGACCCGAGTACGTCACACTCTGTGTACTCAAAGTGATAATCTGACTGCAGGGACAAAACACAGGTGTTAGTTTCACACAGACGGCAAAAAAATGCACCACATGCACACCATAGATGTAGATCAAATCGATTTAATTGATTACGAAGCTGCCAGTCAGTGTGCATGTGAAGAGCAAAATGGGCTGGTATTAAAATGAGTTCACCAGATTGGTTTATACCTCTGGAATTTCTTTTCCAAAACCAGGCAAGCCCCTTTTCCAAATAAAAGTCACGGCTAATATTTGCCCAGGAGGCCGTCTTGACTGTTGTTTTAATCTCACTCATCAAGGATGTGCTGCTGCTACTCTGGACCAGTAAAACTCCCTTCAGGGTCTATTTACTTAGCCAAGGGGAAGAAATGCTGATTAGTCCAACCCTTCTGTAAACATGCACTTTTCAGCATTGTTGCAGAACTTTGGAGACAGCAGGAGCTCAGGTGCAAAGCTTTTGTTGTATTTGTTTGCTGTGCTTTCAGAGATACTGACAGTAGGAGACCGACAAACACCGTCCCACCCAAAATTATGTAATTTGGGATGTGCCAACATTAAAGGTTATCTTGTTGATCTGACACCCTCTGAAATAAGCTGTGAGTGCTGAGAGAGCACACAGTGTAATCTTGGTCAACAGCGGGCTGTAATATTCCAAGGAAAGTCAGACTAATACAAGCCCACACACAGCCTTGTGGGATTAATAGTTAACAGAAACACAGCAGCAGCAGCACTCCTCTGGGCTGTGTTTTCAATTAGAGCTGCCACATTAGCTGTGGTCGAGGTATCACATGAACGTGTGTTTGGGTGGGAGGATCTGATGTAAAAATGCATCGACGTGGGGATGTGCTGTAGCCTAATCGCCTCCTTTAAACAAACATGAGGAAACCAAGGCAACGGGACATAATGACCGCTGTGCCTCATGGTCAATGGACTGGCATGGAAACCAACTCACCTCCTTCACCAAATCATCATCCAAGCCCAATACTCTCAAATTACAAGAGATCTCTTGTGCTAACTTTTCCTGTACAGCTCTCACATCTTATTTCCACACACTCTGTGGTAAAAGTATGCTGATAATAAAGAAATATTACGAGCAATATCAAACTGTACTGTTATGCAAATTGGAAACAGATATAAAAGGGCGAGGAGAGCAGGGCAGACGATGTAACATATGGAAGCTCTAGTGAAACAAGCGTGCGATAACCATAAAACACTGAAGCATGCAAAAGTGAAGTGACTGATATAGTGTAATTCAAACACTTGCTAAACATATGTTTATTTCCCCCTCACAATATGTGAAGGAGGCAAACGTGTTTCAGTAGTTCTGCTAAAATCAACACTGTGGGATTGTTGCAATTCAAATCTCCCATTAGAAAAAGTACACTTTTCTTTATTAATATTTCATTTTAAAGGCTTCAGTCAAACTGGAACATGTTTCCCTGCATTATCATACACATGTCGAACTGGGTGAAGCTGTTTAAGAGGCCATCTTTTAACATTTCAGAAATGTTGCATGTTTTGCTGTATTAAAAATGACATTTCCACCTGCTGCACATCCATAATCAATTACCTGAACAAAGCTTAATATATACTGTACTGTACACGTATGGAACAAATGACACCTGAGCCAATTTAGCTTTGGGTTGGTTGTTATTCATAATGCAGAAATGTCAAACAATAAAACAATATGAATCGCCTCACCTCTTTGCACATTGGTAACTCGGCACAGGTCTGTGCAAAAAGCAGCCAGAATAAAAGGCGTCGCAGGTGTAACAGGCCTCGCTGCATCGTCGCCTCCCGTCAGAGCTGAAGTGATGGAGAAGGAGCAGCTGAGGGTTGACCTGGCTGCACCCTCAGGTGCTGCTGCTGGAGGCGGGGCTTCACCCTGAACGGTGAGCAAATAGAAAAATACTGGCAGGTGATTGGCTCTGGTGCCTGTTCCTACCCTGAATCATCTTTTAATGCCTGACTGTTGAGAAACAATAGGCTGACTTGTATTTCAGCTGCCTTCTGCTAACATTATTTGGCCATTTACTGTCAGAGTGAGTCTTCTTTTGTAACTTAGTAATCATTAAAATATATGAGGCTACTTAGTACGGTTACAGGCATATAACGTGTTGAGTTAAAAATAATATATATATATATATATATATATATATATATATATATATATATATATATATATATATATATATATATATATAATGGCTGCTTCGACATCGCTATGACACGTCATAGCATTTATGTGGGAAATAATTTATAAAATGGTCTTAATATCGACCTATGACACGAGGGAAGAAAGAAACATTCGCCAATACTCTTTTCTCTTGAAAGGTTTACCCGGAAGTTTGTTGTTGCCTAGAAACCAAGATGTAAGCATCCTAGTGGGGTTCCTCGTTAGCTAACATAGAAGCTAATAAGCTAATTACCAGCATATGTTTTTAGTCTGCCGAGCTTCGTGTTGTCATTAAATATGTCCGGCCGGGATCCGTTCCCCCCAACAAAGTTTGAAAACGGCTTCACTCTCAGCGGCTTCAGGCCGCAGCAGGTGGGTTTCCTACTGATAAAACATAGCTAGCTAGCTAGCTAGCTAACTGTTAAACAAAACGTAAGCTAAACGTAAAGGCCAAAGTCTAAACCACACGTGCAGAGATTTATTTCAAAATACTGTCCAGTATCTTACTGGTACTGGACATGGAGCACATTTTTTTTTTTTTGGAATGAACATCACGTAGTTATTAAATTCTGTGTATTTCTTGTCAATTTAATGCTATAAATTAACCTTATTAACCTGCTAGGTAAAAATATGCCGATGGGTTCCTGCTGAAAAAAGATTACATAGCCCATAGTTAACTGTCTGATAAGTTGTTTAAACACCAATAAGGAAGATGCACAATGTAAGCACAAACCTGAAACTGAAATAATTAAGGATTTAAAACTAGATCTTGACACAGGGATTGACTTCAACTTGTCACTTATATCGTGTTTTAGTGGTGTATATTCACATATCCACACAGTTACGATTAGATGAACACAAACTAGTTTCCCATGGGACCTTATCTAGTTGATAATCAAGCCTTGGGAAGTCAAACGAGGGGATTCAAACAGCAAATATTAAATGAGACAAGTACAGAGTATGTAAGTATATACTTACTATATCCTATCCCAAATACTGTCACTAAACACCCCATATTTCTCTGAGGTTCTCATTTAAGCAACCTATACTTTCAAACATTTTCAATTTAGTATAAAACGTTTACATTTTTGAAGTGTAACTATTTGTTCACAATAGGTATGACTTAAAGCTACTGAGTGCCAAGTTGAGCTCAGTAACTGTTGGCTTATTATGTGCATTAAAATTTCTATATATGGTGAATAAAATCTGTAATTCCCCTGTCCAGGTCTTAACATCATATTGTTCTGTTATTTTCATCAAAATAGATAGAATATATAATTTTTCTCCTTTCCCATTGCACAGAGAAAAACATATGATAAACCAACCCACATCGCCCAAATGGAGGAACCCTGGAGTCGCCTCCATGATGCAGCCACTTTGGCCAGCTCCCGGCGAAGTGTTATGCATTATGAGCGTCAGGTAACCGACAGGATGATGTATGATTGTGACCTTGACTTAAGAAACCAGAAAAACATTTCAAGGCAAGTACTTTCAAAGCACCACTCTTTTCTCAACCTCAGGCTGCAAATGACAGCCTCGACTTCAAACTGAAGTCTGTCTATGATCACCACAAGGACTTCTTCTGGAGGAAGAACCAGATTTTATACCAGAGGGAGACCGTCTCTGAGGACCAAAGGTGGGTGTTTGTGGCCTGACAGTACAACTTCACTGTGTTGGCAGTGGCGTTTCAACCCTGTTAATTTATCATTTAAAATGTGAATGTGCAGGAAGGAGGAAAACTTAAAGCAGGACATGCAGGAAAATGAACAGGAGAACGACATCAGAGTGTGGGTCGATCCACAGAGGAGCTCCATTTACAGCATTAAGTGAAGCTCAGGTGAAGTTCAGTTATATTATAATCCCCAGTTATTGCAGCAGGTGTCTGTGTGGATAAATTAACATAAAGAAACCTAAAACTTCTGATTCAAGTCCCTGACCGATTAAATCTGCAGTGTCCTTTTCCCTCCACAGGTATTTTCAAACAAGGGCTACACCAGGGAGCATGACGGCAGCTTCTATAAAGCTTCCAGTCCTACCATCTCTAACTGCCACCAACATGAGAACTCTGTTAATAAAGGAGTTGTTTCAGTGAATTTGTGTGCTGCTTGTGTTTATCCGAATGGTGTACATAGAAAACTGAATACTGAAAGGTGATTGATGGAAAGCAAACACTGTAAAAAAAGATGCATTTACACTGATAATGTCAAACATACAAAAGATGATTCCAGGATCACTTTAACCACAACACTCAATAAGCACTGATGAAAACTACATTTTCATCTGACACATTACTGATATGTTTAAAGCACCAATATATAATATACAGTTTACTGTAATAATTCATAAAGTGAACATGATGTCATCAGTGATTAAGAAATCATGCTGAATTTAAATACTAGCTTCTCAGACAACAGTGCTACAGCCAGTATGTTCTCATTTGACATTTCCACTCCAGTCCAGAACGTCTGTTTTTGTTTTGACCAGTGTGATCCCGTGCCCACTCAACACCCCGCTGCCACATACAGTCTGAAACAAACTGGCACACAAACGGCCTTTTGCAGCCATGGAAGTAAGCAAACAAACTGGATCAACAGAGATAGCGTTAACGTTAGATCTCATCCAACCTGAAAAGCCCCGGCACATCTCTCTGTGGTACAGCGAGTTCTTGAGACAAACAGCTGGGGAAGTGATTCAGGCTGCTGCTGGCCAGAGGTTAACATGGTCATGCCTAGAAGGTAACCCTCAAATTGCAAACACGTGCGCTGCCACAACTCAGACGTTTTAAATAGATCGATAGATAGATAGATAGATTCTTTATTGATCCCAAGTTGGGAAATTGTGGTGTTACAGCAGCAGGGCAGCAGGTTATCAGTACAATATACATGAGAAAATATACACATCTATGTACACATAAAAAAGAGAATATACACATCTGTACTAAGTGTGAAGTATATACAGAGAATCTTGTTATAAACTAATCTAATTCTAAGAAATGTAAACATTATACACTATAATAATAAAATAATAAAATAATGATATGATATAATGATATGTATGTATGATATATATAATATAATATAAGTAGAAATAGATATATAGAGATGTGGTATAATATATTACATATATATAATAATATAATACAATATACACGACAATACACAATATAACATCATGTAATACTGCATAATGTTATATAATACACCTGACCAACAATTAGCTGGGGGTCTAAATAAATCACACTAAATATAAAAAATATAGAAGAAATAAAGAATAACACTCTCTATTCAGTGTGCAGATGTTAATGTTAAATTGTGCAATGTTCTCTGCCAGCCAGAGGTGATGTGTTGAACAGCTTGATAGCTGTTGGCAGGAAAGATTTCCTGTATCTGTCCTTGTGACAGCGGAGCTGAACCAGCCTGTTTGAGAAGCTGCTCCGCTGTCGCTCCAGTACCGGGTGAAGTGGGTGGTCCGGATTGTCCAGAATAGACAACAGCTTGTTCATAGTTCTCCTTTCCACCACAGCCTCAAAAGTGTACAGTTTGCAGCCAATCACAGAGCCGGCCTTCCTGATCAGCTTGTTCAGTCTGTTGGCGCCGCCGGCTCTGATGCTGCTCCCCCAGCAGACCACAGCACAGTACAGGGCGCTGGCTACAACGGACTGGTAGAAGATCTCCAGCATTCTGCTGCACACGTTGAAGGATCTGAGCTTCCTCAGGAAGTAGAGGCGGCTCATCCCCTTCTTTTTCTTCTTCTTCTTGTCCCTAGTGGGACTAATAAAGGTTGATCTTCCTCTTCTTCTTGTACACAGCATCAGTGTTGGTCCTCCAATTCAGTCCGTTGTCGATGAAAACGGCCAAGTATTTATACTCCTCCACAATAGCAATGTCCTCCCCCAGGATCTTCAGGGGCTGTGTGGGTGTCCTCTTCTTCCTGAAGTCAATCACCATCTCCCTTGTCTTGGCCACATTGAGATACAGATGATTCCGACCAGACCACTCCACAAAATCACCCACCAGAGCCCTGTACTCCTCCTTCTGTCCACCACTTATACATCCTACAACTGCCGAGTCATCAGAAAATTTCTGTAAATGACAAGACTCTGAGTTGTATTTGAAATCCGAGGTGTACATGGTGAACAGAAGGGGAGAGCACCGTACCCTGCGGAGCTCCTCTACCACTGACCACCACATCGGACAGGCCGCTGCCCAGCCGGACAAACTGCGGCCTGTCTGTCAGGTAGTCTGTGATCTCTCTCTCCAGCTGCCTTCTCACCTGGTCGGTGGTCACATCCAGGCGGGGGAGGTCTACTGTCTGTGGAGGGTGGGATGGGCCTGTTAATGGCTCACTGGAGGGGATAGCAGGGGGGGAGGGGGAGGGTGGTGGGGGTGGAAGTGGAAGCATTGTTGGAAGTGGGGGGGGTGGGGGGGGGGCAGCAGGAGGTGGTGAACTAAACCTGTTGAAGAAACAGTTCAGCTCGTTGGCCCTCTCCACGCTGTAGGCTGGTTCTCTAAATTTGGACTGCTCTTACCCATTTTACATATTGTTCCTCAAAGTGGCCAAGTATATATGTAATGAAGATACAAAAGTAAGAAATATTTCTGCATAATTTGGATCTTTAATGCACAATTGTACTCCTGTGATGATTGCCCCAAAATGTCACAGATATTTAAGCACAATGGCACATGTAACACATATGCTCTGTTTCTTCCTATTTCTATGGTGTTTGATCAAAATAACATGAGGTTATTTAACATGTAAATATTTTCCAGAAAAATATCATTACCTACTTTATACTGCATTGCATACTGAAGCAGTATCCAAGTAACGCATACCAGGTATTAGATATTTAATGAATATTGTAAATAAATTTAACATACACTTTTAGAACAGAAACAGCAGAATCTTTTATTAAAATATAAAAACATGTACATGTGAACTGTTAAAGAAGAGATGAAAGAGTTGGACACATTTAGTATTATCAAAAGAGAAAGCATATTACTGCCGAAATAGAAAAATGTGCAAATGAGAAAACAACAAATGTGCTCAGTATGCTATTTTTTTGAACATCTGTTTTTTTCAAATGTCCACCCTGTTTAGACTTGTGAATGACCTTCCCACAGAACCATTAAATATATTCTACCTGAACAGCTTTGTAATTTAAAACAACTATTAACCGTCATTTTTACAGTTGTGTATTTTGAACTCACTTAATTGGAAAGTAACTGAATTGGAGCAGGACAGGTCAGATGGTGGGTTCATGCCCTGGCTTTTCTTTGGAGACATCGTTTAATGAAAGCCTTCTCGTCCCATTGGTTGGGGGGAAGCATTTGGCTGCCATTGTGGACGCAAAGGACGGTCATCTCCTCAGCGTACTGAAGATTCTGCAGCAGCTGGAGACATAAACACAAGAAGTTGACGGGCGCAGATTCTCATTCGTCACAATACAGCAGATTCACACAAAGCATTTTCCACTTGCAATAACTGATTCTTTACCACTTGGGGGCAGCAGAAACAAGCTGAGAACACAATACTGACACACTGTATCATCACCTTTTACATCCATATACTGTATGTAGCTAACATGTTAGCTTATTTAAAAGTTCTCTGTACAGTATTCAGAGCATTAAAATACTGTAGCATAACAGCTATTGTTTATGTAAAGATATAAAGGAGTAATACCTGAGCAGAGAATGAAGTTGCTCTTCCTCTCCCTGTGTTATTTGCGTAAGCTAAACGTGCTATTTACGTAGCCGGGCGGCGCAAGCATGATAGTGCATGTAAGTCTCTCTCTTGTGTCCCAGCATCTAATGGCCGCTGCTCTGCACTACACTCATATGGCGATTACCACAAGCAAAGCCGTCCCCAACCCAACCCTAAACACTGTTTGCTCTGTCCACACTGCTTTTGTTGTTTGCACTGTTTGTGCTGTTAGCACCGTTAGCTGCTAGCCGGTTCACCGTCCGGGAGCATTAGCAGCCACAGTGCTGTGTGTAGTGTCACGGCCATGCAGCCACTCTCACAGTAAAAGTCTCCGCCGCACATTTAGTTTAATTTAGCAGGTTGTCAGTTGTGTCTGCCTAGATTAACAACAGCAAATGTCCAACAAACAGGGTGTGTATTAGTGCTACGTTAGCAGCTGCTAGTGTTGCCAGTGGCTTTGTGGCCACTGTAGTGTAACTTTAGAGTGTTTCCGACAGACTGTGTCTGTGTGTGTGAGGCGGCGGTGAGTGTGGGTTTGTCGGTGCCGTTATAGCTGTGAATGTAGCTGTAGCAGACAGTGTGTACACAGTTTATTTGTCAGTGAATAAATGCTACGAGGCTACAAGCTACAACTCCTCAGCTGGAAGTCCTGAGCCAACTTCCTCCATCTGCGCCGGCTCTCTCTTAAGGTGGACCAGCTTTTCTCCTTAAATGAGCCGCTCCTCCGTGTTTTTCTCAGCTTTTTAATTGATTATTAATATTTCTTTAAAATGTTTAACCAATAGCGTTGATCGGTTAAAATGCTTAATGTCTGTTATCGGTTTAACGGTTAATTATTAACATCACTACTAGTTACCCTGTTAAAAATGTAATAACTAATGTAACTATTCGAATTACTTCATCAAAGCAATGTAACTTATTACATTTGATTACATAAAAAGTCCTAAAACCATAAATTGAAACCAGGTAATGTAAACCTCAGTACTCACTTATTACTGTCAAACTTTTATGAAAAGTGCTTCAATATGACTCAAAATAAGATGGAACAGAGCTACAGCACGAATGTTATGAATGAATGAATGTTGTGAATTTCTCCACTGTGAGACTAATAAAGGAATATCTTATCTTATCTTATATTCTACATAAAAGACGTTTACCAGATAGAATAGATTTCAGATGTAACCCCTTTGTAATCACTAACATTTTCATTAGTAACTGTATAATTACATATTTCCTTCTCAGTAACTGATACAATTACATTTATTTTGTATTTTAACTACATAACTCCTCTACATGTAACTAGTTACTCCCCAACACTGGATACAGACCAGCATTGGCATGTATATGGAGTCATGTTTGCAGCCACTTGATGAATTTAAGCCCAATGATCACTGTATTTTAACTCTGTTTTTGGTCTCCAACTTCTGAGGGAATAATCTGGCTCTTTAGCTGCTAAATGCTCTATGTCCACCAGCTGGTTGCTAGCTGTGTCTGTTTGGTACTGAGTAGGTCGTTTACAGTGGGTTTATAGAACCTTTACCACTGAAAACAGCTTGAAGTGATGATAAGAGCAGTATGAGTGAACCAAAACACTAAAGTTGCATGCCAGAAAACCAAAACGATGCGCTGAAAGATTTTAAACGTTCTTTAGAGCTGAGGGGAACTGTAGAGTCTCTTTCATCACAAAGTGCAACACCTCTCATACAAGTGACCATGTGATCTATTGTTGATATAAAAAATACTGACTATAGCCACTTATGCAGAATACACAGTATATGTACATTTCTACAGCGCGCACACACACACAGAGCTCAATCTATTGTTATCCTCTAAATACTCATTAGAAGGTACAAAAACTCACTTTGGGTGTTATGAAGAAGTACTGGGATGTTGTCTCTTTGCAGGCTGTGCGGACCACGATGTCAAAGACTCTTCTCTCATTTACAGGATCCATTCCCTGTACCAAAGAGAGAAACACACTCAGTCATATCCAGATAAGTGATAACTGGTGACAACTAACACTTGCATTAAAGCTCCACTCCAGTATTTTGACAGACCCTATGATATATGACTTTAGTAGCCCAGCAGCAGCGGCCAGACAGCTGCCTCGCCATGAGGAGATGGTGAAGAAGAGAGCGAGTGAGAGAGAGTCAGTGTGTTGAGATAATTCTTGTCTCATTTGTTGTCTGATAAACAGTAAATTAACCCAAATTGGTTTCATCTAAACTGAGTTGAAAAACGAGGCAACCTAGTTGCCGTGGTAATGAATTACGTCTATGACTATCACACCCCCATTCTCTGTTTGAGAAAGAACAAACAGCAAGTTAAACTGGCTGGAGGGGGGCTTTAAATATGTGTAGGCTTGCAAATGAGTGAAAAAACAATAAATTATTACAGTTACATTTTTTTAATAAAACTCTTCTTAAAACACTAAAAATCTTGAAGACAGGAGGAGAACATAAACTTCATCTGGCTATGTTAATGTTTGTGTATGCACAAAAAAAAGTGACAAAGTAGCTGCTTTGCTAACAAATTATATTAGTAAAGAGAAAGCTCACTTTGTTAAACCCACAGAGGACAGAACAAACCGATATGAAACTTGAATCATGCAATATCCCTGCATGTCTTTGTTTGTTTTATCATCTGATCTATTACCTCATTAACACCTAAATTTGGTGAAATGTTAGACCATGGGCTGAGGAACCAGTCATTAATTGTTGGTGCAGTTTGGACCTTAGAGCACCACAACACAGTCAGTTCTAAAACATTTAACATTACATTTTTTTACCTGGTTGATCTCATCCACCACTCTGAAGGGGCAGCGGTTGAGCTCCTGCAGGGCCATGAGGTAGAGCATTGTGGAGACGCTGCGCTCTCCTCCGCTCTGATGGTAGGCCGTCAGCTCGTGGAGCTGAGTGCTGCTGTGGAACTTTACCCGAATTCGGATCCCATACTTGTCATACTCCTCCTGCAATAAAAGACACCATTTAATGGGGTAATAATTAAAATCCTTATTGCCTGAACCAAAAAAAAAAGACCATAACATCTACTAGAACTTGGCAGGATATACACAAACTACTGTTACAAATACCAACAAGCTTACATGAATGAAAGGAAACAACTGCTGGAATCGTTCTTTGACTCCGACACATCAGTGTGTGTGTGTTGTTTCCTGTGCATCAGCATTTACCTCATTCTCTGAGTGCAGATCAACCTCTCCTGCACACTGCATGGAGCGGAAGAAATCACTGAACTTGTCATTAATCTGTTCGACCAGCTGCTTCAGTGGGTTCAGCCAGCGCTCCTTAGCCTGTGAAGACACACACAGAAATCACTATACACACACTTATATAGAGGATGGCCATATATGCTGCTGTATATAAGAAATCACAGACTGATCCATATTTCTTTACGTAAAAAAATGCCAGAGGAATCACTGCAGCGACATACACTCCTGATCAAAATCTTAAGACCAGTTAAAAAATTGCAAGAATTTACGTTTTGCACTGTTGTATCTTAAGAAGGTTCTAAGTATGTTATTCTCCTGAAAAAAATCCTTTGTCAGACGGGCATTGTGAATTGCAGCATTGTCCTGCTGAAAAACCCAGTCATCACCACACAGACGAGGGCCCTCAGTCATGAGGGATGCCCGCTGCAACATCTCCACGTAGCCAGCTGCTGTTTGACGCCCCTGCACAACCTGGAGCTCCATTGTTCCATTGAAGGAAAAAGCACCCCAGATCATGATGGCGCCCCCTCCGCTGTGCCGTGTTGAAAAAATCTCAGGTGGCATCTCCTTGTCATGCCAGTAGCGTTGGAAGCCATCAGGACCATCAAGGTTAAATTTTTTCTCATCAGAGAATAAAACTTTCTTCCAACTTTGAACGTCCCATGTTTGGTGCTCCCTTGCAAAGGCCAAACGGGCAATTTTGTGGCGTTGAAGGAGACGTGGCCTTTGAAGACGTTTTTTGTTTTTGAAGCCGTTCCTTTGCAGATGCCGTCTGATGGTTATACCTCAGGATCTTTTAAGAAATGCAAAATGACTGTCTTACTGCGTCCAACCTCAGCAGCGATGGCACGATGTGAGAGGCCTCGTCTATGCAGCTCAACAATCCTGCCACGTTCGAAGGCAGTGAGTTTTTTTGCTTTTCCCATCAAGAGGTCTTGACAGTGTGATTACTTGACAGAAAATGACATGGAATCCAAATTTTTGCACAGATTTGGGCTTTTAAAGGATGTGGTCTTAAACTTTTGATCAGCTGATGAACAGCCTATTTCAGTTAAATTGTTCTTTTCAATAAATTGCCTGATCAAAACATTTGGTCTCTTGTTCCCATTTCTTCTTTTTGCATTTTGAAACTCTATTTAGAACCTTCTTAAGATACAACAGTGCAAAATGCAAATTCTTGCAATTTTTTAACTGGTTTTAAGATATTGATCAGGAGTGTATCATGCACCTCAGATATGTTCTGTCGGTAGGCGTTGAGGGCGTTGGTCTTATCTTCCAGCTCTTTCTCCAGATGTTTTATCTCCTGCTCTCTCCTCTTGTACTCATCAACAACCTTCAAAGAAAAGTTGACAATTAAAATGAGAGACAGTCAAAGGATACACGCGACGATGCTTTCAGACTCACGATTGCTCAAATCATAGCAAACTGCAGCCCAACAGGCAACAACAGCTGTCAGTGTGTCAGTGTGCTGACTATGACTATGACTTGCCCCAAACTGCATGTGATTATCATAAAGTGTTCATGTCCGTAAAGGGGAGATTCGTGGGTACCCAGAGAACCCATTTACATTCACAGATCTTGAGGTCAGAAGTCAAGAAACCCCTTTGAAAATGCCAGTTTTTCCTTTCCAAAATTTAGCACATTTTGAGCGGTATTTAACCTCCTTCCCAACAATCTAGTATGAAACGGTTGGTACTAATGGATTCCTCAGGTTTGATAGTTTCATATGATGCCGGTATCTTCACTGTAGCTTAATGCGTTAAAGAAATTAGTGTCGTTAAAATGAATTTGCGGTAACATGTTATTATCGCATTAACTTTGACAGCCCTAAAAAAATAACAATAATAATGGCATTGTGTGGCCCGATCAAAGTCTCCTGTAGAGATTAAATAACTTCACTTACACTTTCACTGAGGCCAGTGAAGCACTCCGCTCTGGACCGCTCCTCGTTCAGCATGGCGTCGATCTCGTCCAGCGTATCGGGCAGCTTGCTGAAAGCCTGCATTAACAAAAAACGAGAACCATGAATATTTTTCTAAATATTAAACATATTTTGTGTTCAAAAGGCCTCCACAGCAGCGACTGGACCACATGATAAGGATATTATCCCATAGAAAGTGATGAGGCTTATTTCATTTGGCGATTTAACAAGCACTAACATTACGTAGGTCTTCAGCTAATGACTCGTCGGGTAGCATCCGGCAGATCGTCTTTGCTCTCTTCAACAGGCCTTTACACTGTTCTGTCAGCTGGATCTTCCTCTGCTCCAGACGGCTGCATTTTTGCTGTGAGAACATGCGCAGTTAGCAGACGCCAGCGATACAGAACAAGAAGCTCATGAAATATAGGAGTTACTATCATGGACACTTACCTCAGTGGTCTTGAGTTCAGAGGCCCCGTCTCTACAGTCATTCTCCAGCTTGTTCTTCTCAGCCGTCAGCCCCACCGTCTCCAACGCCAGGTACACCTTCTCCATAGTCAGCTTGGACCTCAGCTACAGATGGTGGAGAGACGAGGACAATGGAGGGAGAGTCAGGCATTTAAAGACAGAAAATGGGCAGAGAAATATTATGAGGACTTTTAAACCAAAAACAAAGCAAAACATGAAAAAAGATATATCAATAAAAATATATCCCTATATCAGAAAGGGTCTTTCTCACTGTAAGGCTGCAACTAACAATTATTTTCATTGTCAGTTAATCTGTTGATTATTTTCTGGATGAATCGATTACGGTAGTTGTTTGGTCAATAAAACATCATTTTCCCAAAGCTCAAGATGATGTCTTCAAATGTCTTGTTTTGTCCACAACTCAAAGATATTCGCTTTACTGTTATAGAGGTGTAAAAAAAACTGAAAATATTCACATTTAAGACCCTGCAATCAGAGAATTTTGAGTTAAAAATTACTTACACCAATTATAAAAATAGCTGGTATTAAATTAAATAGTGGACAACTAATCAACTATTCGTTGCAGCTCTTTCTCACTGTTAAACTGAATGATAAAAGTTTAACATGATGTCTGCTGGGAGGTTGAGTCAGAGCATGAAAACACAAAAGGGAGGTAAATTCATCGACAGAGAAAAGTACCAGTGTTGAAGTACAGTAATAACACTATATCAAAAATCTAAATGTAGTCCAACCACAGCTATCAAATGCAAAGCAGGCATGTACAGCTCCTTTGGTCTGATTTCATTGGTCCATACCTTCATTTGGGCCATGAATGCCATGACGATGGACACCTTCTGGGAATTCACAGCTGCAACTTTTTCTTTAGTCTCTTTTTCGATCTTCTGCATGTCGATAACACTCTGCTCCATCTGCCTCAGACTAAACACATGAATATATTTGCATTAACTAAACTAACACATCTCTACAGAGACAATTTACTAATCAAGTAATGTAACATAAAGATACAGAGGGAAACGCTCTGTGCCTGTTGGGCCTTTTGACTATTTAAGACAGACTTGCCTGTCCTGCTTGGTGCTGATCTTCTGCTCCAGTTGTCTCTTTTTGCCCTTTACTTCAGAGAGGTGCTTCTTCTCTGCCAACAGTTCATTGTCACGGCGATCCAATGTGGCGGCTTCTGCCTGCAGCGCCCTCAACCGCTCATCGATGTCTTTTAACTTCAGCTCACAGGTCTAATCACAGCAGGGGTGAACAGTTAAACTCTAACATGTTGATATGTCCCAAGGTATATTTATGTGAGTACCAGATACTAGATTTATGAAAGTTGGAGTTAAAATAAAAGGGTCAGGGCTATGTTTGTGTCTCTCTCTTACCCTCATCTGCTGCTCCAGCTGCCGTCTCTCTTCGGCGTCCACAGTGATGGTGAGGTACTGGGAAGGGTGCACTGCAGAGTTGCTGGTGCTGATCTTGTTGGAGTAATGGGACCTTTTCAATGTGTACCTCTCATCTGTTGTGTATAACACCCTGAGGTAGGGCTCCTCAATCACCTGTGAGAAAGAAAAATTATGCGACAAAGATAAAGGTCAGCAGAGACACGTTTTTAAAAAAAGAGTAACACAAAATAGCAGCAGGTTCTCTGAACTTCAACAGTCCAGCTGAGAAATAACAGCAGAAAAATGTATGTCCGAAACGCACTAGGTCAGCATATATAACTTAATGAGTTGATTATATTATTGTAATGGATGGTGCCTTTAACAGACCTCACTGAGTCTCAGCCTACACCATTTAACTCAATATCTGACCATCTCGCCAAAGAGGGTGAATTTTAAATTACATTCCTCGAAACTCTGCTGTTGTTCTGTGAGAACTGAATAATGTGGGAAGAGGAACGTACCGTCTTAATCATGGCTTTAGTTTGGTCATTGCCCACAGGGACATCATGCACCTTGTACTGGTGGCAGAGGTAACTCATCACCTCATCAGGAGCGTCAAACATCTCGCGGAGGTAGGTGAAGAACCCAAAACGCCTGCAAATAAGCAAAAAACAAATCAAACACAGAAACATACATATAAAAAGTTAAAAAGTAATGGTCACAGACAAAGACACAGTTACATCACAAGTAACATTACTTTTCCCTCACCTCAGGGACTCAATGTTTCGCGATGGCTGTCGCCTAGAACACGACTCCTCTGGAGCAGAAATGGAGTTCACCTTCAAGTTCATCTTGTCACGGACCTGAGCGTCAGGACAGTTAAAACTTTATTTCTTAAAACTGGATTTACACGCAAAGTTAGGATTTGTCTGAAAATCTGCACAAGATGCGTGACCTCAGTCATGAACCTCTCCATGTCGTCTTTTCTCTGGAAGACAAAGGCCCGCAGATCGTGGAATGAGATGTGGGTCTCCACGAACTTGGCAAAGCGATGCTCTTTCACATTGATCTGAGGAATGAGGAGAGGATTAGATTGCTGTCAAATCAGCAATTTTTCAAATGAGAGAACTCTCCCCAGTTTTCAAAAAAATAAAATCAAGAACGCAACTCCCAACCGTTGAAAAAAAAAAAACGAAATTAGGGAATCATGTATTTTGAAGATGTTTTTTAAACTAAAACATGTAAAACAAGGAGCAAACTCCTTTGAGGAGTAACTCAGTGCATAGGTTGTGTGAGTAACATTAGCAAGTGTCTGTGTTTGCAGTCAAAAGAAAGTGTGACAAAGGCAAGATTAAGTCAGCTGTAACTAGCTGTGAGTATAGCAGTGCAGTGTGTGTACAGTTTAGGCAGTCGGCGAATTAATGCTACAGTTCCTCAAGACACCAGTGCCTGTTTCTCTTGTAGAGTTTTTCCATACATGACTCGGCGTGTCAGCCCAGCACAGCAGTGATTGACGTCTCCATTAGAACGGAGCTATCTGCTGTACAGTATATAGCGCTCAAAGGTGCAGCTGTAAAACACATCTCATTTCCTATATTCTTCATAATAAAAGGTTCAATGTTATTGTGTTATTTAATAGATTTTATTTTGAAACAGCAAAATCAAGAAATGTTGGGTTTTCATCCTTCACTTATGGGTGCCCAAAGGACAAATTACAGTTATTAACAAATACATTAAGAAACATTTATATCTGCTTATATACACAAACAGTATAGCTACATAACAGTGTCTTATAAACTCCACATAAAATGTTTATAATGTGCTTATAAATGCTAAAATACAGTGTTTCATGCATGGTTCAGTGGGACTCACCACCAGCATCATGGGCTCATGGACGTTTCCTTCGAACAGTTCTCTGTTCTGTCTGAGCCACTGAAGGGCAGTGTGTGTGTCCCTGTGGCGTCCTCGCAGCATCTCCTCTTTGGCGTTCATCATGTTGTTCATGTCATTGAGCTTTCTCACCAACACTGCCAATTAAAATAAACACAATCTACATGAACCACATTCTTTCTTCATTTTCTATTACACGGTCTTAGATGGACACTGGTACGTAAGTTAGCAGCATCTTGTGTTAGATAATGACATCTTTGTTTATGTTAACTGGTTCAGAAAACACTGCATAGCTTGTGGGAATCTCTCACTTCTGGACTCAGCGGTGATGTTGTCCTTCTCCCTGCGAAGGTCGGCCTTCTCTCCTTCGATCTTAGCCCTCTCCTCCCGGCTGTTCCTCAGCTCGATGTTGACAGCATTGATCCGTGGCGTCACGTCGGGTTGGTCGGCAACTTTGGCGAGCTCCGCCTTTAAGTCATCAATGGTCCGTCTGGTGTTGCTGATTCGCTTCTGGTGGTCCTCCTCTTCCATCTGCTTCAGCCTTTGTGTTTGTTTAATATCTTCAATCTGTAGAGAAGAATATGGAGCGTTATCATTCATTACGCCACAGCTTTGTTGACTACTCGATTCTGATTGATCAATCACTGCATTCTGCCTTCTGTTATTTCTTTATACTCTGGAGAACCATTTCTGTGTCAAATTATTGATTTCTTAAGTAAGTAGCTGTGTACCGGTTATAAGCGGGATAATGTACAGTTAGTGGGTCATTATTGTGAAGTAAACCCCTTCGTTGGGGTCCACCCTCTGCTGCATCACCCTGTCAGGGTTTATTTCACAACAATGCCCGACAACAATGACAATTCCTGTAATCATCTGTTCTTACTTGATACAAAGCTAGGAATATACCACTGTTAAAGATACAGTGTGTAGGATTTGGTGACATCTAGTGGTGTGGTTGCAGATGGTAAGCAACTGTGTATACCTTCGCTCACTGCTTCAAAGATTGTGGTAACATGAGTGCAAAACAGTGGTAACGTCGTTCACCTTGCTCAGAGGCCATCCTTACCATAATAACACTACTTTAGGAGCAACAGAAGTCAGACAGCGGCTGGCAGTAGCACGGTTTTACACTCTGCAGCTCACGTTACCAGTTTCACTAGTGTGTCAGAGAACTACAGTGGCCTTCAGGTAACGTAAAAACGTGAAAGGCTCTCTCTAGAGCCAGTGTTTGGTTTGTGTGTGCTTATCTCTTGTTCTGGGCTACTGTAGAAACATGGAGGAGCAACATGGCAGACTCTGTGAAGAGGACCCGCTCCCTATGTGGATATGAAGGACTCATTCTAAGCTAATAAAAACACAATTCAGGTGATTATACACTAATGAAAGCATAGTTATGAATATTATATTTCAGCTAACAGATTCCCCGAAATGTTACACACAGCTCCTTTAACAAATGTTAAGTGTGAACCTACAAAAGGACATTCTCAGGGTACAGGAAGTCAGTTTAGTGTACAGTGGCGTGTTCACCGTGTGCTTCACATTGTTACATAGTAAATTAGATTTAATATTCTGCTCACTGGTCAATAAAATGTAAAAAAAAATAATAATAAATAACTCCATATTGCAAATCAATAGTTGCCACAAATCAAAAATCAACTTTAACTGCAGGATTTTTCTCCACAATAAAAGCAACTGGCTTCCATACGTTGTTAAATCAACCAGAGAGGTTGTTAAAGTTATAGTAGATGACAACATCATAGATAACTTCATATCAGCTTTAAGGGCTGTACATTTTCCTCCTATTTCTCAGTCTCACCTCTTTGTGTTTTCGATCCAACTGGTCTTGTTTCTGTTTGCACTTCAGAGAGGCCTCTTTGATGGCAGCAGTCTGAAAAACAACGCGCTCACAATTACCATCATGATAATATCACAGACATTACATTCCAGTATTCATTGTACTGTAGAAAAACATCAGAAATCGTAGCCTCTCATTCTAATGACGGCATTAAGCTCACTTTCAAAAGGTTTATAATTCATTTTAATTGCTCCTGCTTCACATTCAGTGAAGAGGTATTGAAGAAATGAACCTATGCTGTATCCTAAATTGCTGGCGGGATTCTCAAGTGTGCCGCACAATAATGTCTTAACATTTTTATTATGCATTTCTGTGGGCAACGTAATGATCTGATTAATTTATTAAGTACTTATAATTCATGTGAAATCCTTGTGGATGCCCAAAGAGGCTCTCCATAAAATTGTTCAAGTGCACTTGATGGATCAGTGAGCGCTAATAGCTAGACCTCTCAGCAATGCATATTACACATAGATCATAAGTAATAAATAGGATTAAAGTAATCTACAAAAAATAACAAATCAGTAACCATATTTCTTCTTTTAGACCCAGTTGTCGCACTGTTGACCTAACAGAGAGCACTTTTTCACCTTGGCCTTTATTTGTGCCTCAGTGGGCTTCAGCTCGTTGTCAATCAGCTGGATCTTCCTCAGCATGGGCGCCTGGGCCTGCTTCAGGGCCAAGAGCTGCTTTTTGGCCTCGTCTCGCTCCTTCTTTGCGCCCTCCAGCTCCTTGCGGGTGGTCTCGTACTCCTAGAATCAGACAAAAAGAACCAGAGCTAACAAAAGAATTCAGTTTTACTGCACACTGTGTTTATTTGTCTCTCCCTCTCGTATACAGTGTTTCATTCCCACCACTCACCACCCATGGTTTCTTCTTCTCAAGCAACTCAATCACGTCCAGATGCCTCTTCTTTTCATAGTAACGGTTCACGTCATGTTTGTTCCTCTCGTTTCTCTGCTTGGCCTTCTCCAGGAAACTGGACTTCTCCTTCACAACATTCTAAAGGGAAACAAACCACCAACAACACTGAAAAACCCAGAAGAGCCTGTTGTCTGCAATGCTGCCTTCATTGCTCCGACAACTATGTTTACCTCCAGTTCTCGTTCTTTATTGCGGAAGTTTTTGAGTTCACAATGGTACTCGTACATCTCTGGTGGTCCCACTGACTTCTCTGTTGCCTCCAGCAACTCTATTTTGGACATCTTGGCAAACTCTCCCACTTTTTCCTGTCGGGACAAACCAGCCACATCAACGGAGAGTAAACTGTTGTTGGAGGTAATATGTAAGACAAGTTAGAATTACTGAAGTAAGGATGTATATGAATAGAATAAAAGGTTACGTGTCTTCCACGTCAGCACACTGATACACTTCATTGAATATTGAAAACTATGTTTGAAAACCAGAAAAAAAAATAATGAGCCTGTTGTTGTCTGTTGGGCTGCACTTTTCCATGGTATGATTCGAGCATGTCTTTTATGCTAAATGCGGTACATGTGAGAGTTTATGGAAAACATTTGTCATTGTTTTGTGTTGTTAATTGATTATAATCACAGTTGAGAATTCAACAAAGCCGTGCAAAAAGAAATATTTAGATTACAAACCAGGTACCACTCACACAAGTGATGCCTGCACTGTGTAAATATCCTACAATTACAGCAGCTGTTACTCCAACTGAAGCAAACATACCTGAGGCAGAAACTGGCAGAGGTTGCTGATTTGGATACGTAGAGCTTTGACTTCTTCTTCCACTGCTTTCTGGTTGCAGTGTCTTCCATTCAGCATCCACAGCGACTGGTTGTTCTCCACATGAATCTCTCTGTTGATCACTACATTACCGCCAGTCTTGTACCTGGAAAAACAACAGAGTTTGATTCTACAGTCTAAAACATCTAAGAAAAACGCATATTACAATTATCCCTAAACCATTAAATAGCTGTAACACCATTAATGTTGATCTGTCTGTATTTCTAAAATGCAGAGTTTTGTTAACAAATGCACAAATGTATTTCACCTCATAGCTTGCTATTAGTAAAGTAACAGTGTGTGTCTGCAAACTTTTTTACATAACTTACAGTTCAATCTCAATAAATCCTTTATGGCACCCGCGTTTGACATACAGCCCAACCTGCAGAAAAAAATACAGACAGCTTTAATAATCATCATTAAACTCATCGGAATTGTAATTAATTTATTTGTCAGCTAAAATAACTAATAGTATAATAATCTGACTGACACTGTTTGACGGATCTGAGACAAACCATCATATAAAGAGTAACAAGAAATGAAAGAGATTCAAGTTACAGTTCTTATCACCAACTTTATGCCGTTGCCATCAGCTGAAAGCCTATCATCTATTAACCTTATATCAAGCATATTCTTTATTCACTGGTCTTGTGGAAAGAAATCAAGGCCTGATCAAGTTCAGAGTACATCTACCAGCGGTTGTGTTACTCTGTTTACCTTGTCACCTCTGCCCAGGATAGCGGTCTTGCCAGCCAGCCCCAGACAGATGGCACACACAATGCTGGACTTGCCAGTTCCATTGGCTCCAACAATCATGTTCAGATTAGGTCCAGGATGCACCACAGAGTAGTCGTAGGTCCTGTTGGAGCACAAGTTAGAGATTTATATGCAGTGAGCCACTTTGCCTCAAATTTAACCCACCTCCACTAACATTATAAAATATATTTTAAAAGTATTATTGTTTTTAATTTAAAAAAATGATTTAAAAAGTGTTATTTTTTAAATTAAAACACAAATTGGTAGCACTTCATTTTACAGGTCTGCAAATTTCATGGTAATTACATGATAATTAACATGTAACCTATTTTCTATTTTTTTTTATTTCTTTGGAATTATTGCCAAATTACCCCAAAATTTATTATAAATATTATTTAATTACATTACACTATATCCCAATAATTTATTTAATATGTTTAATAATATAACAAAAAAAACCTCCCCAAATCATTACAGTAGCTACCAGGTTACATTTGTGTAGACAATAAGTCACAGTGGTGAGATTTGTACCTGATCAGAAGCGTCTTCTATAATTTTTGGTTTTCAAACTCTGATGAAGAGCAGCGCACTGTTGCTTCTCGAGCCCAAGGGCCCTATTTTAACCATTATATGATATATTAGAATATAATTATTAAATAAAGTTTATAATAGAGTCATTTTTGATCAGTTTTGAGGTAAATTTTGTGGTAATTACCAAGAAATCTGTAGAATACCTGTAAAATAAAGTGTTACCCAAGAATCTTCAGAGAGCACTAGCAACAGTACCTTTGCAGTACAGTGAATACAGTAAATACTATAAACAAGTATTGTGTTCATGTACTAACTAAACTGATCATGAGGTCCAATAACAAGGCTCATGTTACAGTGACCAGGGTCTGTTTAGGATCTGTTTAGACACTTACAACTAGGGCCAAATCTTCTATCCTGATTAGGCAATTACATATCTCTATAATGATATGTATCAATATATACCATGATTTCTGGTAATTCAATAACTAAATAAATAGTCTATATGACATAACCTGTGGGCATTAAATACTTAACAAATGAAAAGTATTCTCTCATTCTATTATTACCTTAAGTGCAGAATGAACATAACAGTTTCGAGTGACATTATGGTGAAAAAATAAATAGACATGTCCAGTTAGACACTATGTTTACATGCACACTGAGGTTATTCTCATAAACTGAATTCTTGGGTGTACGTATGCAGAAGTTGAGCAATAAAGCTGAATGAATGAAGAAAATCCACCACACTGGAAAACACAGCATTTGGGTTCCCAGTGGACCTTTGCACGATAATTTCTCCAGCATTATTATGCAGGGAACCCTGTCCTGTGCTTTATGCACTTTTGTAGTCTGGGTAATGGAGCTGAAAGGTTGGCGAAGCTTTTAACTGAAAGGTTGCCTGTAATGTAACGTGTGATGTCAAAACAAAACCTCAACATTCAAATGACACTGAGGAGAGATTGAGAAATTTGAGTTAGTATAAGCTTGTTATTATCATTTAGACATCGTAATAGTGTACCATGATATCTCGATCTATCAATTCATCTCAGTATGCTTCCACTGAAAGACGGTAAATTATCATATAGAACAGGGACGCAACGACACCAATCGATTGGATATCAGGTCAATACGGACTCAAGTAGCTGGATCAGGTATCGGGACAATGAGGCCGATCCATCTATCCATCTTCAGCCGCTTATCCCATTGGGGGTCGCGGGGGGCTGGAGCCGATCCCAGCTGGCACTGGGCAAAGGCGGGGTACACCCTGGACGGGTAGCCAGTCCATCGCATGTCACCTGCATGTCTTTGGACTGTGGGAGGAAGCCAGCGTACCCGGAGAAAGCCCAGGTATCAGTATGAGGCCTGAAAAAGTCAGATCAATGAATCCCTAAGATGGACTTATTGCCCAGCTCTTTTTAAAACACAAACAATCCTTCAAAGTTTAGGGCCTGGGCATCTGGTTGTACTAGTTAAAGCTCTTTAACTGCCAACACCCAACATGCTGAAGCCTCCAGGAGTAACACCTGTATGTTGGCCCTCACCTCCCAACGTTATGGTCATTTTAGAGGCTGTAGCTTGTTTTCTTGTTGAAGTGTATTACACTATATTAGTACAGCATCTATATTGACTTATTAAGTAGGGTCGACTACTCAAGTCGGCTGTTAGAAACGGGATGAACAAAATATTACAAAGGCTATAAAATGACTATGAAGCTGACACCATCTCTTTTAAATAATCTCAATAAAAGCTGCACATTGTAAAATGTATTAAGACAGAACTGTTGTATCATACTGCAGTAGTTTTAATAGCTGACATTACCTGTTAACTCTGAAATGAACATTCCAGACATGGCCATTATGGAGATCTGAATTGGATTAGACATGTTTTTTTTTTTTTTATTTGTCCCTAGATATCTTTAACTTACTTAAAATGTGTATTATACATATTACTTTAAATATAACTTTTACTTAAAATATATGATTTTGGAGTTATTGTGTGATTTACAGTGTCAGTTTGACATGCCAGCGGTGAAACAAGTGGCATGTCGCTGGTTTCTACCAGCTAGTAGCTCCTATCAGTGGGACCTGGTGATGTTTACACATCAAATCATCCTGATACAATGCTAGGTAGCGCTAATATGTTAGCATGTATGCTAGCTTAGCCGCCGGGTTCTCATCGTCTATGATCGGACGTTGTTGTGTGTTGTTGACTGACAGTTGAGGAACAGGAACTTACAGGAAGTTTTTCATGGTGAGGCGAAGTATGGATCCCTCCACAAAACGTCCCTCTGTTCCGCTTCCACCGGGCTGACTGCCGGTGAGCATGGCCGCTATGTTGGTGGAAGTCTGTGAGTCGCTATTAGCATGACTTTGACGCCGTTTTTTGCTGGGCGCAGCCATGGTGAAGAAGAGGCGACGGACGCCAACGGAGGGAAGCACAGAAAACACCTCCACGCTCGGCTCGTTCTCCCTCTCGCGCTCTTCGTCTACTCTTCACTGAAATCTGATTGGACAAAATAGGTCACATGTACATACAACGGGTGACGTCATCGTTGAAGCTAACGTTTATTATCGCGATACACAATGTAACGTGATAAATAAATAATAATAAAGCCTCTATGAATAAAACGTTATGGTCTTCTCGCCCCTTCTTCACAAAATTATGGGAAGATATTTGCAACTTGATTTCTACCTGTACTGAACCACATTTTTTCTTTTGCTTTGAACATATATTGTTTGGCTTCACTGACTATCCATCTGCAAAAAAAAAAACAAACAAAGAAATGGAACAATATGTTTCAATTTTTTATTCCTCACGAAACAAAAAGCTATGAAAACAATTAATGTATGCTACATCTTCAAAGTTTTCATGTGAACTTGTTATACTTTTGGATGTTTGCATGCAGGGGGCGGCAGTAGCTCAGTCTGTAGGGAGTTGGCTTGGGAACCGGAGGGTCACCGGTTGGACTGGTCCCGACATGGACCAAAAAATGAGTGTGAACTGGTAGCTGGAGAGGTGCCAGTTTACCTCTTGGGCACTGCCAAGGTGCCCCTGAGCAAGGCACCAAACCCCCAACTGATCGGGGCCCCTCACTCTGACATCTGTTAACAACAGAGTGTAAATTGAATTTCCCCTAGTGGGACTAATAAAGGTTGATCTTCTTCTTCTTTTCTATTTTATGCTGGATTTGTTTCATTTCCTTTTCATTCCTTTTTATATTTGGCATTGCTTTTTGTTTATGTTTTCGCAATGCTTCATCTGTATGTGAATGTTTCTAATGTTTCCTTCTGTTACTCTGTATACTGGCAGTGTGAAAAAAAACAATATATGGTAGGCCTATTGCATTTGTCTAAAATAATTACACTGATATGAACACAATACAAAGATATTCTATTCTCAACAGATGCTGGTTAGCAGGTGACGAATATTGAGTTGGTATTAGAATAAGATAGATGAAAAACGTGTTTTGGGGAGATCTAGATCAGAAATTAGGATGTCTATTATTCTTTTGAGGAGTAAAAAGAAACTGTCATCTGTTCCTTTATTATACAAACAATATTCTGGATGGACCTCAAGACATTAGGGAGAAGAATGAAACGGCCACGGTATAAAGACAAATATTTCATTTTCATTGTGCAATTAGTTTTATTAAATGACATTTTACATAAATACAAAGAGACAAACTGACTTCAAAGATCTATTTGAATAAAGAACCAAATGTAAAGTTGTCATGTTAGTTATTTATTCATTACTTTTTATTCTAGCTTCTATTTATTAGTAATCCTTGGTCAAATCCCAGTTACCAGCCTTGATGTGATATGTGTGAGGTTGGTGCACATATGTTGTTTTAGAGGTGTTGGACAACTATTATACTCATTTTGGAAAATGCAGTTTATGGTTCTGTTGAATTGTATTGCATTGCATTATACTGAGAGGTGTTAAACTAACCTGGGGGTGGACAAAACATTACAAACAGGTCATTAAGTTAGTATTTATTGCTGGGTGTTGTACTAAGACTGAACTTGAGTGCACACTGCTTGCTTTATTTGAAAAAAGAAAGGGAGAGAAATGCATGAGGATGCAATAAATGAAGAAAAAACTGCAGCAGGCTGCATGAGACATGCATTCAAGGATAGGTTCATATTTTCTCACGTCTGTGTTAAAACAATACAAACGTGGCCATGTATATTTAAAGAGTTACTCCTATTCACACTAGCCATGTAGGGATTCCCTCCTAAAGAGATGGCAATAAAGGAGACAGTTCAGTACAAAACTGCATTAAGGTTCAGCTGAAGCTAATGTGAGGTTTAGTTCCAAATCAAGTAGGGAGCTTCCAAAGGTTATGCTATAGGACTATTTGATGTTGTTTAAGCACAGATTTCCTCCTTGTGATTCCCCAGTAATCTGTTGCTGGTCTGCAGCAGAGGGATAGTAACACTTTGTAACACTAAACCAAGTTACAGACTCACTTTGTTTTACTCAGACTGCAAAGTCCTCATATTAGCTTTGACTGAACTTACATGGAAACTGTTTAAAGAGGTTTCTCCACAGCCAGTATGGACATGAAGAAGAGTACAGCACGCAATAAATGTATATAGATGTGTATATTATTTTACGCAGGCTTGAAAAAATGTGAATCCACCATTTAAAACAGTGCAAGCACAGGCAAGTAACGATTAGGAAGTGACCATGACGACTGTGCCTGTACTGTAGACCTGTGATTGAGGATTGTTTTCCCTTAATTCAAGCTTTAATCTTAAGAGGAATAACCTTAGTGACCTATTTTACTCTTACAGCTGTTTATAGACCCAACTGCACTGTTCCTTTCCACCGCCGAATGCCCGTAAAGGTTTGCTTAATTCCAGCGAAGAAGCGAAGTTGCGGAGTCCGACATTTTTTGGAACACAAAAACCAGTAGCGCCTCGTCCGTGAACGTCTCACGAGCAGAACGCAGGCTTTAAAACGATCAATAACCGCCCAGGAGCCCTCGCGCTGCTTCTCGGTTGTGGTTAGATCAGAATCGCTTCTTTACTCATTGTCCATCGTGAAGCTTGAGATGAACCCACGCTCACCCAGAACTAGTATATCTGATCAATTCATCACCTCTGACCACAACACGAAGCGTGGAGGCCCTGGAGGTTAACATCTCGCCAGCTGCTCATCGCCACGGAGGCTCGCGAGCGCTTTTCCTATCATCTCCGATCGGAGCAGAGCCAAACTCAGACCAGATCAAATAAGATCACTGTGTAGGTTTTAACAGAAACACACGCAAACACGCCACATTCACTCACCCAAACACACTCTCCCACACACACACACACACACACACCACTCACGCAAGTCATTCAAACTGTGAAGCAGCAGGAAGTTCCGGGTCGTATATAAAGAGAACAGCCGCATGGAATCATGGGACATGAAAGTAGTGTCAATGCATTTTTATACTGACCCCATGTGGTCATTAATGGGAAAGACCTTCCCTTCTTTCTGTTTGATATTTCTGGCATTGAATGAGGGAACTACTGTTTCACAGTTAAGCTATAGTATATATGAACAGAGAAAGAGAAAAAAAAAACATTTTATGAGCAATCAATATCACAATACAATGGGAAAAAGGCAATAGAAATTACAACCACAAGCAGCAGTTCGTGGTGTCGAGCCCTTTTTTGCTCAACAGAGGGACACAGCTGAGTTGCCAAAATCAAAGCTGCGGGCAGCAAAAAACAATGTCACTTCAGCTGGTTTATTTCTGAACCCAATCATACACTTGTTTTATTATTATCAACGTATGCACCTTTTCAGTAACTGTATACTTAGTGTTCCACCAGTTATATTTCTTGGCATTTTGGGGATGTGTCTCATTAGATTAATTAAAAATACCTAGTAACTTTGGTGATTTTGGACAAACTGTCAGTGACATACGGCCAAATCTGCGCCAGGCCGATGCATGTTTGGAACTGATGATGCCCCCTTTTGAACAATTTCAAAATAGTTTTACACACATGGTTCAACATTGGTATGAAATATATCCTGTGCATTTAACAAAAAATTCTGATGTACTGTATAGTCTGACTTATGTTATGCCACACACATTTTTTTCATTTGCCCCCATATTGGTAAATTTGAATGAAACTTTCAGGGTATGTTTCAGGTACTCTGTTTGGGGCGGCAGTAGCTCAGTCTGTAAGGACTTGGGTTAGGACGTGGACGTCACGGGTTCAAGACCCCCATGGACCAAGACCAACTGGTTGCTGGAGAGGTGCCAGTTTACCTCTTGGGCACTGCCGAGGTGCCCCTGAGCAAGGCACCGAACCCCCAACTGCTCTGGGCGCTTGACAGGAGCAGCCCCCTCACTCTGACATCTCTCCATTGACGCATGTATATGTACTGTGTGAACAACAGAGTGTAAAACTGAATTTCCCCACTGTGGGACTAATAAAGGAATATCTCTCTCTCTCTCTCTTTCAGCCACACTCTATTGAAATTCATTGGTCATCATCTTGAAAACAAAATGAGATACCAACAAGCTCTATATATTTTTTTGATAAGCTTGGTCCCAGAAAATTTGGTAGAAATTGGACCTACAGGAGAAAATATCAAAACAGTGTTTTTCAGAAAATCTAGTCACAGATGACACAGAGGCTCTCAGTTAAAAAAAAATCCCATAGAATATGTCATATTGATACATATTTGTAAGATTAGTCACATTCAAAGAAATCTAAATTTAAAGTATTCAATACACAGTGAAATGGTGGCTTAATCGGAGATGATCCCAGCTGGCATTGGGTGAAGACGGGGTTCACCCTGGACAGGTCGCCAGTCCTTCGCAGGGCACATAGACACAGACAACATATAGACAGACAACCATTCACACTCACATACACACCTATGGGCAATTTAGAGTCATCAATTTACCTAAATTGCATGTCTCTGGAGGCCGGAGTACCAGAAGAAAACCCACGCTTACACGGGGAGAACATGCAAACGCCACACAGAAGAGCTCCAAGCCGGATTCGAACCTATGTGGATGGACGTATGTGAATTCATTTATAACAACAAAAAAGCTTTCTTTAAGAGCACTGTTCAAAGTGGTTTCTTTCTCCTCTGAAATTCTCATTTTCAAGTATAAGTTTAGTAAAGAATTCAACCTGCAAGTTGCTCTTTAACTACTTGATTGTAAATGCGATATTTTCCAACATCATAGCCTGGAAAATACATAGTGAGGTCTGAATACCTTTACATACTTTGCTCTAAGCCAGCTGGGATTGGCTCCAGCCCCCCCGCGACCCCTAACGGGAAAAGCGGTTGACGATGGATGGATGGACTTTGCTATAAATATATATTTTTGTTTCAATAAATCATAAATAAATAAATAAATAATATACATAAACTGACATTTTATACATGCACAACTTTCAGTCAGTCATGTTTTTGCGTAAAAGGTTCACAAACCACCTGCAATACTATAAAAAGTTAATCTAAATTTAAAGTTTTTTAAAATGCAGTTGAAACAGTGGCTTAAACAACAGTCTGCAGTCTGTGTCATTTTTTTTTTAATCCCAAATCAGTTTGATTAATTTGATTGTATAGTTTAACCCTTATAAAATTAGCTTTAGCTGGGCACCCACCAATTTTTCTAATGTATTAAAGGCCCTATAGACATTACATCTGTTGCATTTCTTTTACTGCGTACTCAACAAACAAGTAAAGACGCAAACATACAAATAAAGCTTGGTCCATTTCATTTCAGTGCTGCAGTGATTGTCTGTTGCGAAGGCAGGGTGACCTGTGAGAAACAAAGATTTGAAAATGTTGATTATGCACAGTTTAGATGATTTCCATCACAATGTAAAGTTCAAATATAGCAAAGACAAAACCATAAACTGCAACGAACTGATATAATGTACTGTAAGTGTCAGAGCAATAAAAAACATTGAGCACAGAGTGAAAAATCGGACTGCCTCACACTAAAAACTCTATTTTTCCTCAAAGCCTTTGTCGCTGGATTCAACTTGTAATGGTGCCGTGTGAGGCCGGTTTAAAGCAGCATTTGTGTCTGCAGTAATTACCTAAGCTAGCGTTCTATGTCCTGTGGGGGTTGTGAGGTAATCTTGAATGGTGTAATGAGATTTCAGCGTCTACTACCACTACTGACTACTGCTAGGTGGCACATTGAGTCCTTCATCAACAGCAATATGTTGGGCTTGGATGCAGTAAAGAAACAGACAACAGGCAGACAATGTGCAGAGGTGTGATTCTTTTGACAATGGACTAAAACAGGAGCACCGTTACTGGATAGACACAGTGGACCTCCACCATCCTGCCATGGAGGGGTCGACTCCAAGAAAAGTGAGTTATTTTCTTTACTCTCGTCTGGTGAGTGAGAGGTCAGCGTCTGGTCTGAGGGCCATCTGTTAGATGTTTAGCTGACTTCCATCAGGCTTCAAGTGAGTTTACAGTTATCGCTTATTTTGAATTCTGTATGTCCAATATACTTCACATCCCTCTGTGCATGTAAAGCTACCTGCAGATTATTGTACATAGTATGTTACTGTTATTCTATGTTTACATTTGACATTTTCTAAGCTAGTCGTAGTAGTCTGGTATATTTATAGTATATTCTCATATATTCTTTATATTGTGTATACTATAGATAGTTCTCTAAAGTTGATATGTACTGTATATTTACTGTTCCTCTGCATTGCCTGGGTAACCTGCTGCTATAACACATGAATTTCCTAATTTGGGATAAGTGCACACCTATCTCAATTAGGATGATAAAGATTATTGAATTAGATGCCCATCACCTTTACCGTCCATTAATTTGTGAAAGTGCTGTTGTTCAGTCTGTAGATTTTTATCCATATTGAAAGTGTTTTGCTGCTTTTTATGTTTACTTGTATCCTGCATTGCTTCTTCAATTCATCTTACTTTATAAATGCAGCATGTAAACACTGTCAGTTTTAGTAGATCTCATGTTCCAATGCATGTGAAAAAAAAAAAAAAACACACACACACACACACATTGATTTTTTTAGTCAGCTAGTGATAATACAGTTCAGAGCGTTTGTTCTAGAGAGAAATGAGAGATTAGGGGAAGCGATTTTGCTGGAATCCATCCCAGCCCTGCAGACTCGGACTGGAACAATAACTTCCATCAGGTCAGACACCCGCCAGGTTATCTGTCAGCTCAAACTGTCTGCAGGAGTCAGAGGAGGGACCGGATCTGGAGGCTTATGTCTGTCACAGGAACAGTAAAAGGCACGATCCCAAAAACTGTTCTGAGCTCCAAGAATCCCAGAAGCAGACCTCAGGGATGGTCAGCTGTAGGGCAGCTTACAGTATAATGGAAATAAACTTGACTTTAGATACAACAGCATCTACCATCTGCTCAATATGATCTGGTTTCAGTGGGTGTGGCAGAGGTATCTGTCTGATTGTGTTACAGCAGGATGTCATGGAAAGTTTTCACCCTGTGTTGTTGTTTTATAAATGCAGATATTTACATGATTTTCCCTTTAAATAACTAGTGAAACTTTGGTCATGTTTTGCCATAGACGATCACAGTCTGTCCATCACTGACAGAGCTGTTACGTCACCTTCGTGCTACAAGTAAACACAGCTCGCCTGCTTAAGCAGCACAGCAGGCGCCGTCCCCTCCTGCTCTCACAGCATCTAATTATACCTTCTCTCCAGTCGAGCCACAATTAAAATTAAGACTATGCTTTCATACATTAGTGTTAACATGACAAACAATTTACTAACAGGGTGTCTATTCTTTTTTATTCTTTCACACTTTTTAAGCAACCGAAACCAGGATATGGACATCACAAAAAAGGTATCTTCTACAATTTCATGACTTCATTTAGCAGACGCTTTTGTCCAAAGCTACGTACATCTGAGAGGTATTTTAATGCACAAATGCTGAATAGAAAAAGAAATAATATTCTAAACTTAAAACAACGTAACTCAAGTGGTACCAATCAAATATTTGATTGATTCAGCTCTTTGCTTAATCAAATAGATGAATTAATATATTTGAATGACAGGTTGATTAATCAATCAATCAATCAAAAATTTGATTAATAAATTAGGAAGTGTTTGATGGAATTGGTTTCACTCACCTGACAGATTGTTCAAATTGTTATTCAAATGTGTTTTCCCCTCTTTAATTCATTCAACTAATTACTTTGTGACTAAAATCTCACATTAACAACATACATGATGGCAAAAGGGATTCACCGATCCAGTGTTTTTAGTACTGATACCTATAGTGACGCCTGGGCCGACATATACAACACTTAACCGATACCAGAGTTTAATTAATAAGCTGTGTGCCTCACTGTGTGGAAGCGGCTGGGATTATTCTTTTATGTGTAACACCAGGCCTTACTTAACCATTGCTTTCCTAACTTTGTAAAACAAAATGTAAGAAATAAATACATAAATATAAATTTTGTTATTTATTATTAAAATATAAAATCACACACCAGCAGTCTGGAAAAAAAAATCTTCAGAATGAACAGGAATTACAATGCAGGTGTAAACCTTTTTAACGCAGCAACGAATTTGTCAAAATTTAAACAGGAATTAAAATTCCAGTATATAATGTATATAGTGTATAAACATAAAACTGAATTGAATAGATTGACCCTATAATCACCAGTATCTGACCCAGCTATTTGAGTCACTTTCAGTCACATTTTCAGGTTTTATTAGAATTAGACTTCACATCTGAGGAGTTAAATGTCAACAGGTGGTAATATGAGTTGTTTTGTGTCCCTCAGAGACCTCGGTTGGCCGCTCACGACTGTCCCGTCAGTCCACAGCAGACAGCGTCAGTGACGAGGTCGCTCAGCCCAGGAAACTGAACGGTTCCTCGGTGGAGACACCGAGCTACCAGAACCTGCACCGGGAGCTGCTGCTCAGCCACAAACGGTACCCAACACTGAAAACACCTCCACTCTCACAGAGCATGGTGGACTGCTTGTGTGACTGTGACTCTGACTGACCGTGCAGGGGCCTGCTGCTGGAGGAGAAACCAGAGCTGAAGAGAGTGTTGGAGCAGCGCAGACTGGAGCTACATAAGGAGGAGGAGATGGCACAACGGCAGCCCTCGGATCTGGAGACGGAGCTCCGCAAGAGGCAACAAAAGCTGCAAGAGGTCAGAAGAAGCACAAAACACACAGCTGAGAGACTAATGGATTAATAAAGGAATTATAACATACAAATAAATTCAAACACATAGGGGTTGTTGTTAGTGTTACACAAGGCATTGAGTACCAGCAGGAAGTAGTGGAAGGTAAATAACACATGTACATTTACACAAGTATTGCACATAAGTACAATTTTGAGGTACTTGAGTATTTGAATTTTCTGCTACATTACACTTCTACTTGTGCTTGTGTTTATCTGACAGCTGTGGTTAATTTTAAAAATTAGATCTGTCATTTAAATAAATGTATGATAAGCTTAAAAACATGATCAAAGATTAAAACAGTGCCTGTCAAACGTTTTGCCTTGTAGCCCCTCATATACAAACGCTGTGTCTAGTTTGGCCCCATGTCACATTTCAAGTGTCATCCAAGGTGTTTTCAGTTCAACCAAAGAGACCTTTCCCCTCTAAACATTTCAGATGGTTTCATTTAAAGGTGTTATTGATAATTTGATGACATTCAGCCACTAGCTGTTGCCTTCCCTTCCCCGCCTTGCATTGCATTCACTTCACAACAAGTCCTTGCCAGGCACTTACTGCCAATCTCAGCCATTTATCCATTTTCCACACTAAATTATGACCCAGAGATGCCACATGATATCAACATTGTTTTACTATTGGCTCAAAGCCTTGCTAGAAGTGGGAACCAAATGTCAGACATCTTCGACAGAGATAAACAAAACATTCATTAATTTTTTAAAATGATTCATTCACAATCATATATTTTAATATTTTTTAAGAAAAGCTATACTTTTATTCGGCACATTTCTAAAGGCTCTGTTGATGTTTGTTTTTTTAAATACTCTAAAAAATGATCAATAAGACCTTTAAGTAATGGTTCAACATCCAAAGAGGTTCATGAGTTTACTACTTGCTCATTTACATATAGAGAGGTGAAGTGAGATCAGATCACAGGTGATCACCCAAGACACGTGGAGATGCACTGTAATACCAGGTGTGAACAGACATACTAAAAGCTGTCCATCTATGTTGTGATCACTCAAGATGCATGTTAATGCCAGGTCTGAACAGGGCCTTTGGGTTTGCTGGCACTTTAACCCAAATCACTGTGTTTTTTCCTAAACTGGTAAGTGTTTTTTTTGTTTAACTCTAAAGAACTTGTAGTTTTGTTGCCTTAACCTAAAGAAGATGTAGTTTTGTTGAATAAACCTAAAGTTGTAATTTTGACGAAACCTTAAGAAGTTGCAGTTTTATTGCCTAAACCTAACGTAGTTGTAGTTTTGTTGCCTAAACCTAACGTAGTTGTAGTTTTGTTGCCTAAACCTAAAGAAGCTTTTATGTTTGTGTTCCAAAGATAATGGTTCATTCAGTTTTACATGTTAGAAAACACTGTCTTAAAGTTTTACTTTCACTTTTACAACGTAGTAGTTGGCCCACATCTATGGTACTTACAGTGGCCGATAACGTCTATTTAATGGCTTGATAACAGTCTAATCGGGTGCAGCAAGCATAAGTACCTGGCAACAACTTGTTGTGATGTAAATGCAGTGAAACAGGGGACGGAGAATGCAACATCTAGTGGCTGAATGTTATCAGTGTTATCAATAGCTTCTTTACATTTATGGTAAACTGCTGCTGCTCTGGACTAACTGGACTGTGGACACTTGATGGCCGAGATGTGATGCACTGACTTGCCTTTTGTCTTGCCAGTATGAGCAGGAGGAGATCAGGCGGCAGGAGAACGAGCAGAAGATCCCAGAGTTTGTCCGTGTGAAGGACAACCTGAGGCGGACACAGACGTTTGAGCAGTGAGGCCCCGAGGCTCCATCAGCCCCTGCACCATCTCACCATAGTACTTGTTTTTTATTCAAAATTCTACGTATCAGCATTTGATGAAGGAAAGTGGATGGATTTTTTTTATGTTTTTTATGGTCATTATGCTGTTTATTTTTTCAACTTCTTATGAGTCTGATCTGATGTTTGTTCAGTGGGTCACATCAGTCTAATTCTTTACTTTCTATGAGACCACTACTTGAGACATTTCTCAACAGGACTCTTTTGTATTAATAGAAATCCCCCACAAATGTGTGTGTTTGTGTATATGACTTGTATTGTGTCCATGTGCTGTGGAAATAAAGGCTTTATGGTTTGCAGAGATGTGTTGTTTTGTTGGACACGACTCAAAGCACTAGGGATTGATTTGCATGCAGCTCTTCTCCCCGAGGACTTCTTTCACATGGATATACGGGACTTTGTTTAATTAGCTGATCTTTTCATTCCATCACGGGACGAGAGGAGAAAGCACCGGCCATCTGGAGGAGGCTTTTCAGGATATATAGGCGGGGAATACCCAAGGGCCTGGTTAAGACACTGGAGACATTTGGGATACTCGGGGAAGCCACCGGCTGAAGGCAAATGGAAACAGCATGTTTGTTATTTCAGATTCATTTATTTTAGTAATGCATGGACAAATTAATCCACATAATCAGTGGTGAATGTAGTCATCTCATCTTCTAAAGTCTTATAGTATCGAAAGTTACAAAAAATACTTAATAATTATAATTGTTATATGATTATATTTCTCTCCTCAAATGTTTTTAGCTACATCTTGTAGTGTACTCTTTGGCTGTAAAGTGAGAAAGTGTGCTCCGACTGGTGGGCGGTGCTTGGTATTTCCTCACCTTATCTCAACATGGCTACCAGGGGTAGGAGCGCAGCATCTCAAGGGTGAGCTTTATGCAAAAGCGCACCTCCTTGGCTGCTTGAACAGGGGCGGGGCTACGGGGAAACAGATGTCGACCAGTAAACTGCGCTCGACACAACACCGGTACTGCATATCTATGGGTACCAGTGTTACACCAAAATCTGTCACCACCGAAATATGTGGCCGTATATTCCATAGTAACCTTTCAGCATATTGTAATGCAAGTGTTCTGAGTTCTAGCCTGTGACGGAAGACTTTAGCCAATCACAGGTCATTTCAGAGAGAGAGAGCATTCCTATTGGCTGTGCTCCAGCTGGTGGGCGGTGCTTGGTATTTCTTCAGCTGATCTCAAAATGGCAGTCGGGGCACAAATTTTCTCATTCACTAGAATATGTTTATGAAAACAGTTTTGCAAGAAATAGGCATTACAGTAGCATAATGTTTACACATATTTGGTCAATGCTGCCTAGTTTGAACATTTGATCAGAGTTTGTGACTGACTGACTGACTGACTGCTCAGTGCGGGAGGGCTCCACCTCGGCCCTGATTGGTTGTTTTCCTCCAGTCTGTGAAATGTTGGAGATGCTTTAGAAGCACTGGAGCACTCTTGTCAGGATATAATGACCCTTTTATAAAACTAACATTTTAAAATCATATCTGCCCACCATCATCATTTCTAACCACTACCGCTTTAACTATTTAATTGTGTGTGTTTCCTGTCACGTATTTATGACATATACACAAGTAGGCCACATATAGTTTAGTAGAAATAAAGTCAGCAGTCAAAAGTAGGCCTGCATCCGCCTCTGCAGTATAATTATGTTTTAATGTATCCTTGGATGAGTGTGTGGCTCATCTTGGCCCAAACACTTTGCTCTTTTTTTTTCATCATCATGGCGGAAGGAGGATGTGAGTGTGGTCTTGTTGTTCACCACCACCACCACCACCACCACTTACTTACCAGCTGTCTTGGGTTTTACCAAAACTTGTCTCCCCCTGCAGCCATTCTTCTTTTGTGCCTCTTTTCAAATTAAAAGCCCCCTCGGTGAGTCGCGTGCTGCAGAGCGTGTCTAGAGAGTCAGCAGCGGCGGACCAAACCATTTAAAAAGACTCCGGGGAGATCACCTTCACCACTAAATGTACCGTTCCCCTCCAACACATACTTTAGTGAAAACAATAATTTTAAAGAGAGTATAAAACGCATAAACCACGCGTTGTATTAAATAGAAGAATACATTTACCGGCACTTAAATACTTTTTAAAAAAACAGCTAATCCCCTCCCCCCTTCACGGATATGATGGAGTTGACTGAAACAGATGTCCCAAGCTTTGCTTTCACGTCTGGCCAGAGAAAGCGTGAACTGCAGCTCCGGAGGATGCTGTAGAGGAGCAGATAACACTATACAAGGTGAGTACTTTACATAGACTTTACAGAGGTTAACAACATGATATATACAGAGTAACGGAGCAGCAACATTAGTACAGCCAGTATTAAGCTAGTTAAGTATGTGAACTTAAACTTTAGAGACCCGTTACAAAGCTAGCTTAACTGAGTCTAACTCTTAAAAACACGTAATAAAGATACTCACTCTTCTTTAGTGTAGTAAAGTAACTAAGTACATTTACACAAGTGCGGTACTTAACTACAATCATGGGTTACTTGTAATTTACTTGAGTATTTCATTTATCTACTGCTTTCCTTCAGCTGTAGTTACTATAGTCACTTAAAACTACATGCAAAACATTTAGAAAATATGATGCATTTACATTTGATACTGTATATTTTGTTGATAATACTTATGTACTTTTAACTTTTTACATGCTGGGTTTGAAATGGCATATATTTAAAGTGTGCTATTGCCATTTTTACTTAATAATGTGATAATCTGACATGGATCTGAGTATACTTGATTCGTGATACTTGTGGTAAAAAACAACTACTAATAGGATTAAGCAGTTCTGATTGGTGATGATAAAAAAACAGCTACTATCATCTGTAAAACTGAGTTGAGTCTCTGCAGTTTATTGCACAGAGGTTGCTTTCACTGATAAACAACTCTTTAGTGTATTTATGTGGGACAGCAGGCTGGCTGGTGGCAGTTATTTGTGCCCAAGGCAGCAGAACAAACACCCATCAGTCCACATGTTGACAGACATGCTGTGCTACTGTGGTGCTAAAGACAACACCTCTGTGTTGTTATGCCCCTGGAGTCCCCCACTTCTTTTGTAAATGCTGGGTACTTGTGGGTGAAAAGAAGCTGTAACCACATCCTGCCAAGGGCCCAAAGAGATGACCATCGGTGTCCATTCAGAGGCCTCAGAAATGATGACTCAGAGGGACAAGGTGTCATGATCCCTGGTCAGCCCTTCACCCTCTGGAGAACAATGGCGCATCTCTTCTTGCCCTCTGTATTTACGCTGTCGTTGGGCTGTGACAGAGCTGGTGTGTCTGGCCAGCATATGGCCTCCTGTGACTGAGAGCAGGCCGATATGGTGCTTATTACCCCTGCATTGTCTCTGCTGGAAAACTAAGAGCCCTGCACTACTCAACAATGTTAATCTGACAAAGCAAAGAGGCTGACAGTGTTTGAGTCTTTGATACGAACTACTCGTAACCTTGGCTTTCGCAGCCTCTTGGCTGTATTTTGCTGCAGTCTGTGGAGTTTCCACACTCAGCGCTGCTTTTTAAGACAAAGATCTGACTCCGGTGACGTGCTTTGTAATACAACACTTCATTTTTTTCCTCCTGCCGCTCCCCCACATTGATGCACTTTTCTTCCAGCAGCCCATATTGTGTGCAGTGTGGATCCTTTTTGCTGAATGGATTTTGGCTTTTCACCAGACTCTGAAATAAGGCATGCTGTAAACTCGTTTGGTTTCTTCCATAGTATCAGCATTCAGTGGAGAGCCTTAATTACAGGGTTCGAACAGGCCTCGGTCTGGTTTCAGGCATCCCACACTGTTTCCTCGGCGAGGCTGGTCCACATTGGTAATTCCAGGGCCGACCACAGTGGTAATGAGCGCGGCGGTGGTGGCGGCATTCCAGGAGATCGCAGCTCCAAAAGGCTCATGGGAAAGGGTGGGGGGGGAAGTCTGGGAGACAGTGAATCCACATCATGATCTCTTGCCATAAACACCCACTTCCGTAGATGTTACACTGCCACGGTCTGCTGAGCAGCGAAGATGGGCGGGATGGTCAGCTCCCATCCCTGACACATTCCTAGATAGTCATTGCAATTAAGATGTTATGACTACATTAATCAAGCTGGGTGGAGACTGTGCTATCAGCAGCTATCCCTCCAGGAAATGAACAGCCAAAAACATTGTTTTTTCGCTCTCTATAACATTTCGACACTCCCATGACTCCAGGTTTTCCTGACAAATGGCATCAACATCTTGGCAATAAGCTGCAACTTCTAGTGAGATCTACCCAAACTCACCCACCCACTCAGCCTAGACCTCCGACCACAGACTCTTGTGAAAGTCTTCAGAGAGTTATGGGGTGTAAGTGGGTAAATCCCACATTACCCTGCCTGTCTCTGATTACCAGGCTGGATTCCTGTTCACATCTCTAGTTTTACATCGCTGCAGCATGGAGCCATGTGTCTGAGAGTACAGCAGGCCTCGACCTTGCACAGTAAAAACTCCTTTCCCCACCTCTCGCTGCAGCCTCAATAATATTAGCCAAACAACATTGCTCCGGCCTGAAGCAGAGTTGTCAGCACATATTGCGCCCACAGCAGATTATCGAGGTTGGTTGGTGGATACAGGGCCTTTTGTTGCAGTGTTGTTTTACTGACTCAAGCTGCCTGTGCCTCATTGTGCCACACGGCTGCTCATAGCTGCATCAGTTCACATGAGTTGAGGTGGTGAATGGGTCAGGCCTGTGGGATACACAATAATATCCTGTCCTCCTGGTCCCTACAGGAAAAGGCCAGATACTCATCTCCAAACATGGAGAGTTGAGGATTATACCCAGCCCCCTTAGGAACACATTGATTCAGTCTGTTTTCATGTCATCGTGCATCCCCATTTACTTCTCGAATGAGCTGTTTTTACACAGTATTTCAGGATGTAACGATAGTGGATCGGATATCAGGCCAACACTGACCCTTAATAGCTGGATCGGGAATCCATGACAATGTGGCTGATGTATTTAATTCAGTTCTATGTTTATACACCATATGGCTGTTCTGAATACCATTTTTTGGGCATTGAAGCTTCGGTGAGTAATATCCAAAGGTATTAGAAGCTCCGCTTTGCGGCGCAGCGTCTCCATTTCCACCGTTTCAGTTCCCGGACAGCACTGCTGCTGAACTATTGCACACACACACACCTTTACACACAAAAAACAGCAATATCCATCTGAGAATAACTAATAAATGAAGCAATTAATGTTGAGTATAAACAATGAATAATTTTGTGGGATTATTCCTTATTTCATGGGCTATTTTTTTATTTATACATTATTATTACATACTTATATATAAACAAAAAACAATAAACCAAAGCATTTGAATGCTGATTTGGAGGTCGAGCACCATGGCAACAATCAAAGCGTCAGGTCAGTCCTGATATACTATATACCTTATACACTGTTACACTTATACACTGAAGTTTAATCCCTGTTTAAATGTTGACCAACTTGTTGCTGCATTAAAATGGTTTACACTTTGAATTGGGGTTCCTGTTAATTTTGAAGATTTTTTCCACCATTTTCTTGGTGTACAATTTATTATTTTAATAATAGATAACAATTCAGTAATTATCGATATATTTATTTGTTACATTTTGTCTTACAAAGCAATATTTATGTTAGGCCTGATTCCCAAAGCCCAGGTATCGCTGTTGGTATTGGGGCTGAAAAAGTCAGATCAGTGCGTCCTTGATGATATTAATATAGAAACTACTCTAGGACTCATCAAGTTCATGACCTGTTATTTTATGAATGTGTGGCATTGAAGCAATAAGTGACGCCAGTAATATGGAGCCCGTGACAAGACTCTTGTGATCTGCTGGCCTTCTTTAGGAGAAGTCTAGGGCGGTGGCAAACATGTGAGATCCATAATAAATTAATTGACCTAAAAAAATTGAGAAAACAAGGCCAGTAAGTTCTCATCCTAAGGGCGATTTCACCAAAACAGCCAGACACAGACTCATCCCTAAACGTTATCTCCAATTTGTTGTTGTCATTGTTTTCCTCTTCTCGCTCTCGTTCCCCTCCACATCTTGTTTTTTGTTTATTGTCAGTCAGATGTTTTGGTGGACAACAACAATGCAGCAGAGCAGAGCCATAAACATGAATTGTGAAAGTGTGTTGGTGAAATAATGGGAGCGTTGCACAGGAGTCAGCAGGGACCTTGTGATCTGATGCTGTGTGGACAAACCCAGCATTGAGACATTCTTCCACTTCAAAGCCCCCAGAGGGTTTTCTGGACACTGGTTGAATAGGGAGCCGAGGGAGGGGTGCGTAGGGGGGGAACAGGTGCAGTCCATGAGTGGGGTAATTCCTGCTGCCATCTGCTTTCCTTTTTGGGGTCTGGGCTCTTTAAACGCCCTCTGACACGCCTCATGGCGACACGCTCCCCTAGCCAGCCACACTGTGCCCCGTCACCATGGCACCACGATTCGGATTAACCCCCGCACATGTGCCGAGTCAACCATGGGGGTCTGCCTCTTTTGTGAGGGAGAAAGAGGTGGAGGAGGAGGAGGAGGAGGAGGAGGGCGGCTGCATGGATAAGTGTGTGAAAGGACACTCGCCAGTCATTCACTTTTGTTAAGTAAATCAGCAGCAGGGAGCATGAATGAAGCCATGTGGTAGGAAAACAATAGGAGAGAGAGTATTCTTATAAGTGATCAGTCTAATTTTTTAAATATCTGCTTATTTCAACAGGTACTTCTAAAAAACTGAACAGCAGACAGTCGAGATGACGGCCATAGAGAGTAAAGAGGAGATCAGTGACACTGACAGTGGGATTATTGTGCACTCTGGTAAGAACATCACCACGAAATAAGCATCCGATTTCAACATATATAGTATGAATAACTTGGGGCTGCACAATCAGTATAAAACACAGTAATACTACTGATATGAAAAGAGCAAAAAGTTGCATGTCACATTGTTCTATTTTATTATATTTATACTAATTAAAAAGATGTAATTGTCACAAATTGCAATAAATTAATCTGCAGATTTTTCTAGATGTAATAGCAGATTTTAATTTGGATTAACTTTCTCACCCTGTAGGGAATTTGAAAAAAGTAAACACTTATGTATAAAGATGTCAGATGGGGTTAAAGTATTCCTGGGTGATCCATAGAAAAACTGTGTAAATGTTATAAAAATAATATTAATGCAGTTATTTTATATAGCACTTTAAGGTATTCAAAGGCACTTTACGTGGTAAAAACAGCAACTGAAACAGTTAAATTAATAACAAAAAGAGAAATCACATTAAAACAGTATAAATACTAATATATTAAATTTACAATAATAGTCCAAAATTATAGTCACTTAAAAATATAGATTAAAAATACTATAAAAATATTAAGATCTGGAACCCTGCTGTAGATTATTTACCATTCAAACTCAAACACACAAAGGCCAATACCCTTCAGGATGGAAGTAAATTCTGCCTAGTGCCACATAAAACATTAAAAAATATTTATTTCTATGAGATACTATCTGCTATTGATATTGTTGTCTTTTATATATTGTAGAAATAGTGAATAGTATATTTATTTCTATGGCTCCTAGATATCCAGATGATCTGATCTTGTGTGTGTTTCCTGCAGGTCCAGACAGCCCCACGTCCCCAGTGAAGGACCTGACCACCCACACCAGAGCCCTGAAGCTGAAGCACCAGTCTCTGGAGGAGCGTCTGGAGCTCTGCCTGCTGGAGCTCAGGAAGCTCTGCATCAGGGAGGCAGTACGTCATCTCTAGATGATCACATGTGCATACCACCAAATATTAGTTTGTACTTTGATAAGGAACTTTGTGATAGCTCTAAATGAGTGGTTATATTTGCATTTTGCCTGTAATCAACACTTTTATTTTGAATTTACAGGAGCTGACGGGTAAACTGCCCTCTGACTACCCTCTGATGCCCGATGAGAAGCTGCCCCGGGTCAGAAGGAGGATTGGAGCTTCCTTCAAGCTTGACGAAGGTCTGATCCATCTGGATAAACAGGTACAATCCTCCATCAGTGTTTACTATTAAAGAGAGCGATTACAATTCATCAGCTAAAACTAAATGTCAGAATTTGTGTTTCATCGTAGGATTCAGAGCTTCAGGTGCTGGAAACTGACTTGGCTCTTCAGCGGCAGATTTACGAGGCGGCCCGCAAACTCTCCCTGGAGGAGCACCTGAGCAAACCACAGAAGAAGAGCCGGCTGCAGCAGTGCAAGAGGGAGGAGAAGAAGGTGAAGGATCTACAGGAGGCCGTGTTCCAGCACCGGATCAAGAGCGAGTGCAACTCACCGTGCATCAGCATCTCCAACAACCAGCACAAAGGTGAGTGACACTGCTGCCCTCTTTAGGCCAGACTGTGCACTGCACCCATGAACACAGTCTGTGGGTTTGACACGTTTCCCTCTTCTGTATGCAGATCTGAACATGTCTGATGACAGCTCCCTGTCTGATGTGGTGGCCCTGGATGATGGTGAGCGGGGAGCATATTCACACATACAAACTCTAAAGATTATCATCACTATCTGATAAACATGCTTAGATTTAGACGTACAGTAAAAAGAAGTATGAATTAGATTGAATGTGTTATAGATCAGTGGTTCCCAACCTGTTTTCCTTGAAGCCCCCCTACTTATATCTTAGAAAAGCTGAGCCCCCCCCCATATTTATGATATCATCATCCTTAAGGAAAAAAATGCCGAAATCCTCAAACAAAATCCTCAATTTGAATGAAGTGATTCAGTGTATTAAGTGAGTTAGTCTATTCTTCTTAAATCAACTGTCTTCAATGAATATAACTCATCAGTTCCGTCAACATAAATAAAGTTATGACGTCTCGATTCACCAAAAACACATTGTGAACTTTATTTTTAATTTTAAATGATTACATCTATCTTTTTTCAATAAATTTAGACTTTTGGACTTTACAACATTCAGGAGTTATTGGAAATGTTTGGATCACATGAGGTGGAATCATTCTCACACAGCCAACACTGAAATCTAATTCTACAAATATAATAATAATAATAGTAGTAGTAGTCTTATGCCTGATATTTATCTGCAACTGTGCACAAATAGTGTGTTTAAAGAGAATGTGGCCTATAAAGTTGCAAAGAAAAGCTTTTAAATAGTTTATATACTTTACATTTACTTTCTATAGACTTTAACAGTAATTGTGCTATGATGATTTTTGTTATACATATGCAAATGTAATTTTGACAACCTCAGAGCAGACAAATCCTGGCGCACCTCCTGTGATCTTTGCTGCCCCCTAAGGGAACAGTGTTATAAATAATGTAGATGGCAGATATTCTGGAGCAGCATGATACCGACCGTTTGATGTTCTCTTAGATGTGGACTCGCCCGGCCCTCTCTCTCCTCCAGTGTTGGGCACTTCTTATTCAGACCCCCTCCAGCTGTCAGCTACGACCCTTCAGTCATCCCAGCAGTCATCGGGCCAGCTCAGCGCAGAGTATGAGCGCTCTCCCATCCAGAACTCTCCGTGGAAAGAGTCCAGTCTGGATCAGCCTTACCAGAAGCCCACAAACGCTCAGTCTTCTTGCAGCAGCAGGTCCAGGTAGTGTGAAATGGAATAAAAACCCATCGATTACACAACAGCACTGGCTTGAGTGTGTCAACATGACGATAGGAGACAAAACAAGGAGCTTAGTGTCAGTATTTATATCTCATATCATCTTTTCTGTTTTTGTTGTGTGCAGTAGTCCAGCAGGAACCCAGGTGTCTTCAGAGAACATTATTCCTCTGTCTCAGTTTATAAAGAACGCGGCGCTGCGTCACAACCACTCCACTAGTGCCCCCTCCACCCCAGAGCTGCATGTACGCCGACAGTACTCCCAGTCCTTCAGGTACACAGAGAAGTCAAACACATCAGTACACTAATGCACAAAGAGCATAAAAGCGTGTCATTTTACAATTTCACATGATATGTCTCACCAGACTTCCCAAAAGTAAGCCACCACCTGCTGACGAAAGCGGTCGAGAGCGAGCCAGGCTGCCACAGCGGCGCTGCATGGCTGACTTCATGGTGCGTTCTCCAGAGTACTCTCCCTTGCGCCCTTACCAGTCCAGCTCAGAGGATAGCAGCTCAGAGCACTCGTCCTCCTCCTACATCAGCTCTCCTGGCAGGGACGGACCCACTGAGATCCCAAAGCTCTGCCCGCCACCTTACGGATTCCACTTTGGTGCACAAAAGAAAGGGCTCTCCAGCTTCGCCAGCTCACACAAGAACACCAACCAGTCTCAGTCCAGCTCCGGCTACACAATGGCAGTAGCAGAAGATGGCCCCCTCTCTCCTCAAGACCTGGACATGGGGAAGTGCTTCCTGTCCTCCACTCCTGTGACACACAGCCCTCAGCAAAGACAGTGGCAGCAGGGGGCATCAGTGCCGAGAGGGATCCTAAAGCCCCCTCCGCCTTACACCAGGCTGGTGCGAACGCCCTCGCTGAAGGAGTACCCGAACCACGCCATCCGGCTGATGCCCAGGGACATCGTGTCGGAGGAGTTGAAGTCCTGGCATCAGAGAAATCAGCTGCAAAAGTTGCGACCAAGCTGTGTGGATCAGAGTGTCAAGAGCCCCACTTCACCTCATCTGCCTCCATTTAAACAGGTTGGTATGCGAGAGTAAATCAGGCCACTAACACAAGGGTTTTAATATATATTAGTCTGTTGATTATTTTCTTGATAAACTGAATTTTTAGTCTCTAAAACATCAGAATTCAGTGAAAAATGTCCATCACAATTTCCTGGGGTCAAATGTGACGCTTTTACATGTCTTGTTTTGTCTGACCAACAATACTAAACCCCAAAATTATTCAATTTAAAATAATGTTAAAGGTGCAGTGTGTAGGATTTGGAAACATCTAGCAGTGGTTGCAGATTGCAACCAATTCCCCCTCCACTCACTCCTCCCTTTTCCAAGACTCCAGCAACGTAATTGCAAAACCGTGGTAACGCCGTTTGCCTCGCTCAGAGGCCGTCCTTACCATAATAGCACTACTTTAGGAGCAGCAGAAGTGCCTGGCGCTACCACGGTTTTGCACCCAGAGAACTACGGTGGCTTTCAGGTAACATAAACACATGAAAGTCTCCCTGTAGAGCCAGTGTTTGGTTTGTCCATTCTGGGCTACAGTAGAAACATGTAGAAAGATATGCAGGGCTCATTGTAAGCTAACAAAAACACAACGATTCTTAGTTTCGGGTGATTACACACTAATGAAAGCAGAATATTATATCAATTTCTGCTGATATATCCCACACTGTTCCTTTAAGACATGGAAAAGCAACTAATCCTCACATTTGAGAAGCTGGAACGTCACATTCTTAGCGTCAATAATGCCTGAAACAATTAATCAATTATTAAAATAGTTGCTCATTAACGTTCTTTTGATCAACTACTCAGATAGTATAATATGTTTGTGTACAGAATCTATAAGATGACCTCTGATTTCATGACTTTTTTCAGGGTTCGGGTAATGTGATTCTCCAGAGAGCTGCAGACGGGACTCCGGTCCAGTGGTTCATTGCAGAGGACGCTGAAATCGTGAGCCAGGTGTAACTGAGACCTCTACGCCTCCACAGTGTGTTCAGTACGATGTGTGTTTCTATTTATCTCTGTATTTATTAAGGCTTTGGACTCTCTGTGAGATAGTATGTTGATACGATGCTGAAAACGTGGCCCTATCGGTTCCCCGATGTGCACATTTCTCTTTTTAATTTAAAACTTAATGTAAGGTGGTATGCCAGTTTTATTTATTTTAAATTGTTTTCTAATCAATGTTTCTGAGGTGAATTTAGATTCATACAAAAGACATTTAAAACACAATTGCTGTGGTTTCAAGAATTTCTTTGTGTCTGGCACACATTTTGCACATGAAACTCATCTACAGTCATTTTCAAATAAATTTAGTTCTCCATTCTTAATATAATTTTTTTAATGTTATACTATATTTATCTGTTAATGACAGTTTCCCTAATTACTAAAATGTCAATACACCTTTGAAAATGCATTGTTCTTCTTTTTTTTTTTATATATATATATATATATATATATATATATATATATATATATATATATATAGTTAAAATTTAACATCTAGCCATGAAATGAAGTGAGCTGAATCTTAACGTTTGCTTTTAACTCTTCATAATTAATCACTGATGCCTTAAACGGTGGTTTGATGAATGTTTTCACTGCAGTATGGTGTTTTCTTACTAACCAAGTGATTGTATCAGTTTTGATATGTTTTGTATATTTATAATAAAAACTACAGCTGAGAGTTAAGTTTGTGGTTTTGTTATCTAGAAGGTAACAGCTAAAAGAACACAAAGTTTTTTCAAAACACACGAATAAACTGTTTAATATTCAGGTGTTTCAGCTGGTCTATGTGCTGGACGTTTATAGTCACAGACAACATCCTGCTATTCATGGCTCACGGTCTTCATCGTGACGCATCCACAAAAAGTAAGTCAGTGTTACGACACCGAAAAGCACAAACAGGTACATGCAGACAAGCGCCCAGCGGCAGCGATACGACCAGTGAGCCAGAGGACGACGTCTCCACAAAGATCCACACCTGAGGGGAGCAGTCAGTCGGTCAGTCAGTGTTCGTCCAGAGGAAAAATCATCACAGGTGTCTTTTCAAATTATATTGACTTACATGTTCCCAGAAAGCCGTTGGTAAATATTCACACTCTTTTTATCCTTGTCTGCTTTTTTCTTTGATAACGCAGCTTTGCCCTTGTGTCTCTGTCGCAGAGTACCCAGAGGAGGACTGTAAAAAAGACAGTTACGTGACATTTTTTACAGCACAGAGTCAATGTCATGCTGCACAGGGTGGACAACAGAAAAGGCCCTTCACTGATGGTGTTTTTGAGGCTGATGATATATAGTGTCTTCCAGTCACACTTCCCTTTGTTCCCCAGCAGACATTACCCCTATGACACCCTAAAAGGCCCCTACTGAGAGGTGAGTATCCCCCAACAACCCCCTCCCAAAGCATTTTGCCAAGAGGCCCAGAAAAAACGAGATAAAAGGAGTTGCACCTCGTACTCAAAATACCAACAGAAATAGGCATAGTTGCAGAGTACTCACTTTTCCCTTTCCAAGACTGCAGTAACGTGAGCCGTCCTGACCACAGTCACACTACTTTAATAGCAAGGGAAGTCAGACGGTAGCTGGCGGTAGCACAGTTTTGCACTCTGTGGCTCACGTTACTGCAGTTTCACATGACTATAGTGGCCTTCAGGTAACGTAAAAACACGAAAGGCTCCCCATAGAGACAGAGATTGGTTTGTCCGTTCGACTTCTGTAGAAAGATGGCGGAGCAACATGTTGGACTCCATGAAGACGACTACGTAGATATGAAGGGCCCATTTGAAGCTACCAAAAACACTTAGTTTCAGGTGATTACACCAAAAATTATAGAAGCAAAGAGACGATATTGTGATGTTTTTTTAATTTGACAGCCACTGCCACCATTTTGGACTGAAAACGCTTATTATGTTTATAATATTTTACTGTTAAACACAGGCCATTTTGGTAAAAGGGGCGGGAATGGGTGAATGCTGACATGTAGTGTAAAGCACTTTGAGTAGACGGAAGACTAGAAAAGCGCTATATAAATGCAAGTCGATTTACCATTGGTAGAATATGCCAATAGAAAAGAAATCATTTTGTTTTACTTTTTAGGCAGAAGTTTCACTGGCGTTTCAGTCCAAAATGGAGGAGGCGTAGCTTTGCTGCTGGGCACTGATGTTTCAGTGGAGCAAACAGATGATTTTCACTTCTTGGCAATATTTGTTTTTTGATTATAGTCTCATAAAAACATAGTTGTGCATATTATATTAAATTTATGCTGTTAATTAATGTTATTAATTACACCATTATCAACGAAGAGCAAGATTTAGCAGATTTAGTGTTGACAGCAGGCTATAGTATTGTGTGGTGTTTACTTTTTGCTGTGTGACTTTCTGGTGGCCGGTTGTTTCGATGGGAGGCAGTCTGGGTTGTTGGGGACGGCAGGTGGAGGAAACTCAGCAGCTGGAGCTTCTGACGGAGTTTCATCTGGATCCAGCGGCCTGAAAAAAAAAACAAAGAAAATGGAAATCAGGGGAAGCACACTTGTTGATCGTGTATCCCAGATACAACACGTAAACAATGAGTCTCCAGTTGACCTGTCGTCCAGCGAGCAGCTGTTGTCCTTGGTGATGGCAGAGTAGACGGACTCGGAGCTCAGGGGGGCAGACGAGCAGGCGAGGAAGGAGTCCTTGCTGAATGACCTTCCAGGAGCTCGTTTCTTCAAGTCTTGCTTTACCCTCTCCTGTAGAGACAAAGAAGAAGTCACTCATTTGGGTTTATGGAGACCATTTGTACAGAAAGTTCACTTTCCTTACCTGGATTGGGCAGGGAATTAGTGACATACTGACTCTGCGACGACCGCTGTACTGGAAGAACACAAATAAACAGCAGATTGAAGCAATGAAGAGGTAGTTGCACCCAGACATGACGAAGCCAAATAACCGCATACCTGCAGAAAGCTTTTCTTTCTGTCGTCACTGTCCTCTGGATCTACAACAAGAGATTCAGTCAGATGTTGCACATGATGGAGGAACAAGACAAACAGCAGGAGACTGAACATCAGAGACCTGGCGACGCTCCGGGGTCCATGATGTTCCTGCAGGAGTTCAGCTGCTGGATCGTCTTCTTGGCCTCCTCCAGCTCTGCTACGTTTCTGTCATGTCGTCTCCTCAGATTCTCCACATGAGCCACCATGAGCTCGACTGCACGACTCACTTGAGCCTCCTGTCAGAGACAGAAACATATCACAGACAATAGAGAAGCAACTGATCAGCAGGGGCGAAATATTCAATATTTCACAACAAAAAAGACAAAATCAGAGATAAGTCAGAAAAAGCTGAACATAGTCATGATTTATTAGAAAGAAATGTTCTGATAACACATTATTATATCCATCATTTACCAAAGTTAAAATTGATTAACAAACAGTTAAATGATAATGTTGAACAATTATTAGTAATGCCATAATTTCTGTTATTTTATTATCAGTTTGTGTAATATGAAATAGTTTAGAAACTATATACTGTAACACAGCTGATAAGAGATAACAATTACATTTTGATTACTTTACAAACTATTTATTAACAGTTTATTGTTGCACACATTAGTAACAACATTTAACATAAAACTTTATGTACAATATTAGGTATTTGTTAATGATCACCTAATTTGTAAAGAAGAAGAAGAAATCATTTGTAAACCATTTGTAAACCCGAATTTCCCTCTGGGGATTAGTAAAGGTTCATCTTATCTTGTCTTATCTTATCTTATAAACATTAAATAGACAGATGAACCAGAATTATTAACCACTGACAAAATAATTTGTCTAAATAATGCTTATGCTTGACCATTAACAAAGAGTTACAAATATAAATCAATGTAATGTTTATAGATGTTTTACAAACAGCTTCTTTATGGTTCACAAATATTATGTCAATTATTAACAAATATGTGTGTATATATACAGTATATAAAATGTTTAACTATCAATTTACCATTTGTAAATAATGGTTATAATGAAGTGTCTTCATCCCTCTGATCATCATGTGACCCCTCAGACGTGACTGACCCTGACTCACCAGCTGGAAACCACTGAACCATCAAAAGTAAAACAGATGCAAAGGAGCCTCAGAGTACCTGGTGCACAGCGCCGAGCACCTCAGCTGTGTTGGAGATTCGCTCCACAGTCCCAGCGAGGATGTCCAGAGACAGCTCCAACCTCTGCAGGATCTTACTGCGCCTACTGTCCAGACACAGGCCCTTCAGCGTCTGAAAACACACACACACACACACATGTGCGCCTGCTCTCTGGTGGCATCATTAAAGCTAGATCTCACACCTCCTGTCATGTGCTGTACCTCCAGGGTCTCCCTGCCTCTGCTCAGCTCCAGCTGGATGTTCTCCTCCGCCAGGTTGCGGGCGTGCTCCTCCGCCTGCAGCCGCTGCTTCAGGGTGTACTGATCACAGCGGAAGGCCAGGGCGATCTGAGAGAAGGATGTCTGGGAGCAAGGAGGTTTTCAATGCACCCTTACACTTCGGATCGTTCTGTTTTGTCGGGTTTTATGGTGCAGTCTTTATGGCTGAGCTAACAGTGTAAATAAAATAAACAGTTTTTTATCTGCTGTCTAGATGTTTAGGCACAAAATCACTCTTAAAATGGAGGTACAGGCTATTAAAACATTAAAGGATAAGTTCACTATTTTTCCAAGTCTGTCTTCAAATGATAGTCCAGTGCCCATATGAACACTGAAACAGGTTTAACTTGTTGTAATCATTCCTCCTGTTTATACGGTATGTGCCTTTAAAAGATAAACGTTTGAATCCATTTTTGCACAGGAGGACTGTGGGTCTTGTCCCCCATGATCACTTACAATGAAAGAGCATTAGGAAGGGATCACTTAAAGGGACAGTTGGGGTGTTTTGAAATGGGGTTGTACTCATGCGTAGTCAGTGTATTATGTACTGTGACCGTGTCAGGATGGCCGAGTGGTCTAAGGCGCCAGACTCAAGGACTGAAATCCTTCCGCTAGCATGGGACTTCTGGTCTCCGAATGGAGGCGTGGGTTCAAATCCCACTTCTGACACATACCTTTTTCCCGTATTTCCCTCCAGGGATAAATAAAGGTTCATCTTATCTTACTGTAGATGACAGTCGGCACGCCCCCCGTTTGAAGAAGCAGACAGGAGTTACTGCGAGGGAGCAAAGCAACGTACTGCTGTGGACGGGGCCGGCAGAAAACGTATTTTAGCCGCCTAAAAGAAAGGCTCACGTAAAGAAATCAATATCAGTTTAAGTATGTTATTGTATGTTATATTTAGAGTACTAGTTTACTGTGCCGTTCAGACAGCCCTTTCTGATGGAGAACTGAAGCCACTGTGTCCATCTCGCCAAAGCCACCAGACTCCATTGAACAAAAAAACAGTAATTTCACGTTGCAGAACACAGGGGGTTGCTTGTCTTGCTGGTTTGTTTGTGTTATGGTGTGACTTTGGTGAATCCATACTAATAAAAGTCTCACCTTAACACAAACAAATTGATTGATCGTGGCAGCGGTAGACCAGCAACTCCCGTATCCTGCAAGGTAAAATTATTGTTTTTTCCAATGGAGTCTGGTGGCTTTGGCGAAACCATAGCTAACGGCTTCAGTTCCTCCTCGGAAACAGACCGTATAGCTGTCTTATGGCAAGGTGAACCGGAGAAACTACTCTGCCGACCATCATCTACTGTAACTAATACACTGACTATGGATAAGTACCTCATACAAAGAAACCTTCAAAACACCCAAACTATCCCTTTAATGTCTGCTGTGAACAGGAGGAATGATCACAAGCAAAACTTTTTCACTCGAAAAATGGTGAACATATCATTAAAAGCAACATACAACAGGCACAACAATGCAGACACATAGTACATGAAGTAATGTACATATAAACACGTATAAAAAGAGGATATATACATGTACAGTATGGTATATCATGGTGACATTACCTCCAAATCTTTCTCTGACATCTCCACACTGTTGGTAAAGACGGGTGATGAAAAGTCAGATTAAATATTTAGATATGCAGTACTGTGACAGCCTAGTAGTAGGTTAATACTACACTGTGTCACCTGTTGAGGCCGACACGCTCTATGATGGACAGCTCGTTCCAGCTTGTGATTGGCGGCTCCTCTTGACTGGTTTCTGTGGTAAAAACACAACCCAGTTTAAATGTAGAGCCGTGACACTGGTTCCTGGACATTATGAACATTTTGTACCTTCGTCACTGTCCTCACTGCCCAGCATGGTGGACGGACAGTAGCCGTTTGTCTCTACATAGGGCTGAAATGATCAGAAACATTATTACTGAATGATACAATCATTACATATAAAGCAGTGAACAGGTGGGACAGCTGGTAGATTACCTGACTCACCTGAGCGGTCATCACTACATCAACCTCTGTCTTCAGAATAATCCAAACATGTTCCTCAGATTAAAACCAGATTAAATTATTCAAATCAAAGTCAAAACTGGGTTTTTCATTGTTGCTGGAAACACAAATATATAAATACAAATATAAATTCCTGTTCGTGCTTGGTTCATTTCTCCCTCGGCCTTTCTCCTGCACTGAGAATAGATAATCTTATTAAGAGATCCACAGTCAAACCAGAGCTGGACGACGGCCCCAAGAGGCTCATGGGTAGCTGTGGCTTTACCTGTTGTTGTGGTTTTATCTTTAGTGCTTAAATGCTGTTGTTGTCTGTAAATTCAAACACTCTAAAAGCAACGTTTAACACGGTTAAACTGACTGGTGGATGTAAATATACATTCACTGTACATAAAGTACAGGCACCAATAATTTTCTTTCAATTTATTTCTATCTTATGGATTTAAAACACTACACACTACTGTATTCAGTAAGGTATATACAGTACACACACACACACACACACACACACACACACACACACACACACACACACACACACACATATATATATATATATATATAGAGAGAGAGAGAGAGAGAGAGAGAGAGAGAGAGAGAGAGGATCTCTCTTCTTTTGCAACAAAATCCATTTTATTATTATATTATGTCCATTATTTTAAGAAAATATCCAAATTATTTAAAATTATTACAATTTGAGAGTTAATTCTGCAGCATAGAGGGACCACTATGAGGTCACCAATTCATTTTAGAGCCTTAGATGCCTCTGAACTAGGGATGGGCAGATCAAGACTTAGTAGTCTTGATCCGCCCAAAGTTCGAATATCAATAAAAATCACTAGTGTCAATACAATATTTTAAAAATGTGCTGTGTCACACTGACTCTTCGTGCTGCTCTATTTTCTTCTCTGCTTGTTTTATGCAGCAGCATCTTGTGTGATGTAGACCAGGACACGGCTACAGCGACCTCTCTCATGTTGATACTACTCATTTCTTTATTTCTGGGTGTGTACTCATATGATTGTTTTCTTCATGTTTCCCTACATAAGCCTCTGTAGCTGGGTATAAACTACCACGCTCAAAAAAGACACTTAAATCACACATCAGATCTTGATGACCAAATTATTCAAGTAGAAAATCTTTACTGATGTACATTGTATAATTTGTTTAGAACAAAAAGACGTAACAACGGTCAATGGAAACCAAAATCATCCACCCATTGAGGGCTGGATTCAAAATCACACTGAAAATCAAATGCACCGATATATAACATCCTATAGGTGCTCAACTGGATTTAGGTCAGGGGAACGTGAGGGCCAGCCAATGGCATCATCTTCCAGGAACTACCGACACACTCTGGCCACGAGGCCGGGCATCGTCCTGCACCAGGAACCAGGAACCAGTGCACCAGGAACCAGTGCACCAGCGGAACGTCCGACAGTCCCTCTGAGGATTTCATCCCAATACCTAATAGCAGTCAGGGTACTGGTGGCTATGACTGGTGCGACCCTTCGAGGATATGCCTCCCCAGACCACCGACCCACCACCAAACCGATCATGCCTGACCCTTCAAGGCTGCCATCATGCCTGTTGCTTGTGCACGTTTTCCTACCACGCTTTTCCCTAACAGTCAACTTTCCATGAAAATGCTCCGACAGCACTCTGAACAGCCAGCCCTTTCAGCGATGACCTTCTGTGGCTTACCCTCGTTGTGGAGGGTGTTGATCGTCTCCTGACAACTGTCTAGTCAGCAGCCTTCCCCATGATTGTGGTTACGTGTACTGAACTAGACCAGCTGAGTCACATTTTGGCTGATCAGCACATAGTACCCCATTGTGCATTCACCTCAGTAGTGACACTTCTCTCCCCTACATATTTATACATTAGCTGCTTGAATTAATAAAAGTATCGATATCAGAGATCAAAATCAAATTATCAAATTGTCTACCCCTATTACTGAAGCACCTGAACACATTTACTGATCAGAAATAAGGCTCCACCATTTTTCCTATATCATTTTTACCTCAAGACAAAAGCTGTACTTGCTTTTCTATTCGTTTTGGTCCTATGCGATTCAGTGTTAGTTTATTTATATAATTTCTTGGAAAAACATCAAATGGGAATTCAGTTAGAAGCCTGATATTCTGTCTGAATATGAGATATGCTCACAAAATTATTAGACTGAATCAGGATAATTACATTACAATGTTAAACACTGGTGAGGTTTTAGTTGAATTCTTACCCTAAATTAAAATATTAAGAAAATCAAAGTTTAAATCTGAAAAAAAGAAACTCAAAACAATCAACTTTGGAGCATCTCCACATTTTTATTAATAGAAAAGCTGTCCTTTAGTAGAGGCGCTGGGGTTTACCCATGGTGCTCTTGACGTAGAGGGCACGCACGTTCTGCCAGTTCTTCTTCAGCAGAGACACCAGGAAGTTGACAGCCAGGTGGATGTTGTACACAAGCTCATCCTCGGTCATCTTCACGTGTCCTACAGCCACAGCCAGACAGAGCACCTGCGGCACAAAGATCAATATATTACTCAGTAACAACAGCTAATTTCTTCAGCATAACCTCAATGTTTATTTGTATTTGTAATATGTTTGTTTCAGACTTTAAATTTGAGCACTGCTGAGCGTACCTTCTTCATCTGGAATTTGATGGTGGATTTGACCTCATCCACCTTGGTGTTCAGGTTCTCATTGTGGGTGAGCAGGGAGGGGAACTTGCCGGCCTTATTCAGACCAGGACCCAGGATACGAGGGATCTGCTTGATCAGAGACTCAGAGGCCAGGAAGGCATCGTACTTCTTGGCTAGAGAGGGGCAGCAGCAAACACCACTGTTTAACAAAGCATGTCAGACTTCAATCATCACATCAATCGTGTTTCAGGACGCCAGCTTCATACCGAGCTTCTTGACCAACTTCTTGTTCTTGTTGAGCTTCTTGAGGGCCTCGATATCCATGTGTGGCAGCTCGGCGGCTTTGGCCTCGTCACAGTGCTGCTGGTCTCCCAGGACGCACACGGAGAACTTGGGCCTGGGGAGAGTCTTCAGCCTGCAGATTAACAACGCCATTAGAGATGTTGCTCACGACCCCACGTCAAACACGGGGGCATCAGTTGGAAGTAAGGCAGGGTATGATTGAGAGAAAGCTTCTGCATCATGGTGGTTTAAATGACAGCTGACATGTTCACTTGTAATGAATACATCGTGCCATACTAGGGGTGTCATGAACCTCCAAATCCACGATTTGACTTTCAATTTCAAGGCTATGATTTGATTTTAACATGCTATTGTTAAAACTATGGAGTCTTGATTTGTAAAGAAGAGATCATTGGTTTTATGGCCTCTTATGCTACAGTCATTTACGCATTCATATTCTTCTTAAGGAACTGAACACCACTTTTATTTGGAGAGGGTTTCAAAAATTAGACTACAGCAGTCTATAATATGAAAAGCTAAATTGTTTCAGTATCAGCATGTGTGTAGAAGTGTGCTGTAATCTACAAAAATATGTATTATACATAAGTAATTTGTCATTTACAGTCACTTGTTTATTTCCTTTTATTTGCCCTCTCCTTAGACCACTATCATGACTGAGGCCGGAGGCAGAGCTTTGGACAGTGTGCACTGAGACGGCACTCAGCAGTCCACTAGCTTGTTGCACTTGTTACAAACACTATCTGCTCTGATACGACAATGCTGAGCTGAAAAAACATGCATGTAAACCGAAATTCAGCCGTGGCTTTGTTCTGTCAGGAGATGCAGTGACTTAAAGATTAACAAAGTAAAAGTAGAAGAGCTTTAAGTGGAACAAAAAGTAAGTAAATAACTAGGCTATGCTAGGCTAACTGGTGCATGCAGATGGTACTGACTACTGTAGAAAAAGGGACAGCCAATCATTTCCCATCATGCTAGCCTTGTCCAGAGCGCTAGACTAAGTAGTTTAAGTTTGCTGTTTTATGTTTTACAATGCAAATGGTACTTTTGTTAGTGATTGCATTGTAATGTGTCCATTCAGAATATGGTGGCTTATGTTGGTAATTGGGATTTTGTGCTATGACAGAGATGACTAACTTTTCTTCAGTACAACTGTTTTCCTTCAAGTTTACGTGAGCAGGCAAGGGCAGAGAGGAATAAAGACAATCCTGCTTATGACTTCAATGGTCAAGATTAGGAGCTGTCTGATGACTTTCCAATTTAGAAATGAAATCATAACACCCCTATTACATACATTCATCAAATCACCATTTACAAACTTATTTTGCATTTCAACAATTTTGTGATGGAAGAAGAATACTCCTAAAATATTAAAACTCAAATACTCTGCCATCCCCAAATGACACTATCATTTTACTGTGTAGTAGAAAAGATCTTACCCATACCACCACCATGGCCGGTGTCCAGCTGACCTCTTTGGTAACATAACGTAAATTGGTCGGCATGAGGACCTGAACTTACCAGCTCAGCCACTCAAAACCTTCCCTCATGTTTTAAGACCCAGGGTAGGGGTCCGTCTGCTTCACCTCCACCAGCCAGGGCTGAGTCAGCTCAGTCAGACTACCCAAAGTACTTCTCCATGTCTGCCCCGGGCCTGTCTGGGCCTTTTCACTTTAAAGATTTAAAATCAACTAGTTGCCATATAACAGACTGTTTAAATCCTCAGGCAGGGCTGGACGCACACATGGAAAAGGTTGGGTGAAACAGTAAAAGGTCGAACCTGACAGTGCCGGAGAAACGCTTGTCCTTCTGGGGATCATAGTTTTTCAAGCTGATCTGCAGCTCCACCGACTCCGTGAACCTACAAACAGAGACAGTTACACACTGTCTCCCATTCATACATTTTTATCTCAAGTGTCAGGTTTAACAGCTTCCTCCACATGAACTCACTTCCTTGGCTTGGTCAGAGAGCCCTGCAGGACCTCCTTCACAGCTTCATACAGCGTATCCCTGCTGACTTTACTGTAACATAAAAACATACTATATATCAGCAAAACGCCTCCATAAAGGCAGTTACTTCCGTTGGCCTGCACCAGCGAGTCAACATTCATAAAATAGGTACAAAATTCAGAAGGATTTCAGAAATATTTCATTAAGTACTATCTAGGAGGGCTAATACACACATCCGATGATTGATTGTTTCTAAAATACGTTTTAAATGTGTGGATTCCGGTGGATTACATCAAAAACTCAGCGTGGTGTCCCAACGTTACAGCGGGAGATGAACCGGTGCCGTACGACACCTTCCCCTTATTCTGAAAAACTAAACTAAATCACACAACTTCCGCATAACGCAATAACACCAAAGTCTTAGGAGGGTAGTACAGCTCAGAGTAAATGTGACAACAGTTTATTTAAAGACATTTATTCGCTGAACTAGGTCTAACCTCATTTTAGCGGCTTGTCCCTCTCGTCTCGCTACGTCGAAAAGGAAGTACAGCGGGAAGTTACGCAAAATAAAGGCGGCTGTGATAACGTCATCAAAAAGCGCATAGGAGATTTTTTTTTCCTTTTCAACCAAACTTTATTTAAATCTATCTATCTATCTATCTATCTATCTACATATAAATACATATATGTATATATTAGAAAATATAAGAGCAAGAACAATATGTACATACAAAACTGCTCATTCCAGATGTACATTAAAAAGCACAAAAAATATAATACAATAAACAATTAATAAAAAATTTATCAAACATAGTTATTGTGATTGCCCTCTTATTCTTAATGTTTTTTTTAATCATGGTGCCATTATTGTCTCAGTTCTTGATAGAAAAAAAAAGTTAAAATTTAGGTTTGGAGTCCGACCGTCTCTTGTGAATGTGAAATTTCCACAAAATACATGGAGACTACATGTTTGTCATTATAAACATTGCAGTATATCATAGAATAGAAATGATATAAAAAATAAATAAATTGCACAACAAATAAAATGTAGCAAAATGAAAGATGGATAAGAAAAACAAAAACCTTCTGAATCTGCTAATTTAAAGTGTATAGTAAATAGTGTTTGCCAATTTGCAATCTTTGGATGTTAAGTTTCCATTAGCAAGCTGGTCAAATACATTTTGAATCAGTAAAAAGAGGTTAGTCTTTTAAGCTATATTATTTCATAGGGCATACTATTTTGCTAAGATATTAATCAAGTTAATTATGTAAATTCATCTGCAGGGAAAGTGGAATTGTTAAAAGTGTCATATCATCTTTGTTAGTATGATGTCTTTCTAATTTTTTTTTTTTTTTTTTTTACAAACGTTCTGTAAAGAAATAAGTAGCATGAAAACAATTTAACACATGTTCAGTAGTTTCCCCTTGTTTTGTTTACAATTTACAGGGAAGAAATTCCAAAAATAAGCTTTAGTATTAGTAAATATAACAATGATAAATTGTCAAAAAGTTGATAATAAAAACTTTCTTGATAGTACCTTTCATACAGGTGGTGTAGTTCAAAGTGCTTTACAATAAAGTGAAGAAATGAGAGAATAAAGGCAAAATAAAACAAATGGAAATGCTGCACAATGAAATGAATAATGTGTGCGTGTATGTTAATGTCGGGCTTTAGATATTCGTTTTTGTGGTGTTTATTTGTTGTTATCAAAAATATGCTAACCAAAAAAAAATAAAGAAATAAACCCACAAGGAAGTTGCATCCTGCATTAAAAATCTCACAGAACAGCTCTGAAGCATTATCAGTATATATGTATTTTAGTATTAAAAGTATTCATGCAGCAGAATGGCCTTCGTCAGTGTTGTATTACATACAGTATATTACAAAACACGGATTCTTTGATACATGAGCAGGGTTTTAGTGTTTAAGATGGTTGAGATCACTTCTGTTGGACAGCATAATTTGTAACAGTGCATTATATTTTATAAGATGATTACAATTTGTATGCGTTCTCAAATAATCTTCCCAGTGCTGGCACTGTTATTTCTCTCTGAAATGTAGTGAAGCAGAAGTTTAAGGAACACTGAATGGAAGTATTCAGGTCAAAGACCTCAAAATTGTACTTGAGTAAATATTTTCTGCAGGGCCTGACTCTGGGGAAAATTGCGATAGCTGTTTGTGTCAAACTGATGGAACGAGGTGCTTCAATTTCAAGTCAAAAGTCAAAAAAGTACCAAAATATGTCAAAATATTACCAAGAAGTGGACAAGAACTCTTTCAAACTGTTTTATTAAGACGCGTTAGGTCAGATGAAGCTTCATGTGTGTGTGATTCTTTTCAAAGCAGCTTGGAGAGACTTTTTCAGGAAGGTCTCATTTAACATCAGACAGCCGTGCAGGGAGTGTTTGTGTACAGTCGTCACCTGGGAAAACAGTTTGATACACATACAGAAAAATTACAAACACTACTTCGTCCACCATTATGGATGATATAAATGCGTAAACTTACATGGCTGCTATATTTGGTGAGGACTGTTAGCATCATCTTTGCAAACTTCACAGACTTTGTGAACTGAGGACCCTGGCTGACGAGCTGTTCGGTGAACTGTGTGAACACTTCTTCACTCAAGTCAGGCTGAAAAACAAAACAACCCGATAACATTGATTATTATGACTAAGCGCCCTTGCAGCGCTTTTCCCATGAATAAAGAAATATTCATCTAACCTTGGAGTCTAGTAAGCTGTGGATAATGGACAGTACTGCCTCACTCCATGCTATTTTGAACGTCATTCTAAGGGGGAGAAAAAAGGTAAAAGACTGCATTAACAAACAACTAATAACCATAAGAATCTGTGATGTTGTGCTTCTTTGACTTGTTACAGCAGTAAATACATGTTTTATCTTACTGAAGCACCAGCAGCCTGTAATGGGAATCCAGGCAGCCCTCTATCAGCCTGTTCAGCAGCTCAGCCTGCAGATTCCCTGAAAACAAAGCAAAGTTCAAAACAGAGAATCAATTGATGTTACGGCCAAGAGGTCAACAACAAGGTCATAACATCATTTGAAGCAGACACTGAATCCATGTTAGCTGCTCTGTAACTAATGGACCCTGAGCCACCCTGCAACAGGCAATGTTAAAGGGCAACTTTGGCATGTAGCTGATTTCAACAAAGTGGATGCAATGCAATAACCCTGCATGGCAGCTGGATTCTCATGGTGTCATGAGATCACACGAGTATCACTGGGTCAAATGTCACATGAAAGTCCATCTTGTCAGGCCTGCGTGCCAGACAACGGACCAATCAGCATCCCTGATAGCTTGAGACGACACAGAAAAGTGACTGTAATAAACAACAATGGTAGCTCCTAAAGAGCATAGATCTATTTCTTCAATGAAAGAAGAGCAAAGAACGGCACTGAGCGTATAAAGTACGGCAATGTTTTACGCTTTCCTTTGATTGACGGGCGGTTGACCTAATCACCTGCTAAGTATTTTTTTTTTTTTTTAAAGTGTTTGTCCTTTTCCAAATGGTTTCCAATGACAGCTTCTCAAATGGTTCTGTGAAACAAACCCTCTCATACCCATCACCTGTTAATAACTGATATCTGCACTCAGTCGTAGCTCAACCCTTCCCTCACCTATGTTCTTTTCCTCTAGAACCGGTCCAATCAGAGCGTGGCACATTGGTCTGGGATAGCGGCTGCAGAGCGACGTCACTGCAGTGACTAAACATCTGGAAGCCGGTTCTGACAGGGACAGGACCTGCAGTAAATTAATACCCTGTTAGTATCAAACACTGCGACACATTCTGCATCCTTCGCACATTCAGTGAAGGACCTTCTGCAGCAGAAGGCTCTCGATGAGCGTTGTCGCTGTGCTGTAGCTGAAGTCAGGAGACGGAGCCAAAATACTGCTGCACAGTTTAGGCAGAGTCTGCTCTGGCAAGTCAGGCAAACTCAGCGTGCTGCATAACACCTCCACCTGAATGGGAGAGGCAGAGATGTGGGATTAGTCTTTTATACATGTATACGAGTGGCATAGTAAAGCTCCCTGATTGGTCAAAAGAGTATTCGTCCTGTGCTGAGTGTAGCTGTAAGGCACAGCGAGCTAAACTAGCCAGTGGTAACTATGGTGACTTCTCCACTTTATTTCTCATATTAGAGCAGCTGTACATTCAGAGACATCTGTGCAATGAAAAACAATAACTCTGAAACACCTACTACCTTTGTGAAACTTATGTTCAAGTCTGTTTTTGTACTGTTATTGCAGTACAATAAAATACCTTTAAGTTTAGTATAAACACTAATGCATGTAATAATGCAGCAGTAATATGTGAATAAAATGTCTGCTATCAAATTCTGAGGACATACTTGGCCGGGGTCACAGTCGTTCAGCACTTTGAACACCTCTGTTGAGCTCTGGTCCCACTGCAAACAGACATTAATAATTTATAGTGATAACAAATGTCAGTCTGTGCTAGCTGGAAGAAAAGACAGTTCTTCTTACCTCTGTCTGACTTTCCAGTAATTCTTTTATTTTTAGAACAGCAACCTAAATAAATGCAAAAAAAGACCATTGTTTCAAGTGTAACTGTAACCTGTGTGATAAAAATAATTATAATAGATGATACATTTCAGTGTAGACAGGACAGATAAAGTTGCTGTGTGTCTCTACTGGAGGAGCATGGTCTCTACCTTTAAATGTTCAGGAAGGGCATCACATGGACTGTCTGGTGCTGGCTGCACTTCTTCAGCTGGAGCATCACTTCCTAATCTTCCTGATGCCTCTTCTTTTGCGTGCCGTTCCTCAGCATTGAGACATTCACTTCCACAGACATCCATCTTCATCCGTTTACACTGTTGCTCCGTTTCCTCGCTGTCTGAGTCCAGAGTAACAAAGCTGCCCTTTCTTTTCCGTTGTGTCCCCAGCTCTGATAAACCAGATGCTCTCTGAGAAGCAGGTTGTCCCGTTTGACCGCTGAAGCACTTAGCCCATCCTCCAGTCTCACCAGAACCAACCAAACGCTGTGACAGCTCCTGGAGTCTCTGGCTGCACAGTGGAGAGTACAGAGGCCCCTCGTTGGCCCCCAGGTTTCTCTCCAGCTGTCTAACCAGAGCGGTGACCCAGGGGCTTGGATGGGGGTCCTGGCTGAGGCATTTGAGAAGATGGAGGACAGTGGTCTGAGGAAGAACCGAGCGGATCAGGTAGATGAAGGAGAGCAGGTTTTGTTTGAATAATGCTGGAAACAGGCACACCAGGGGTTTACTAGAGGAGGTGGGGATAAAAATAGGTGTGAGGCATAGACACAGGTAGAGTATGTGACATAATATGGTAGATGTTGTTTTCTTTAGATCTGGTGCATAGCTGAAGATGATCATTTCATGGCATTACACAGAAGTCAATGGGGTCATGTGATAACACAATCTAGATGTAAAAATAAACAAAACAGTATTCCCTGACTCCCCTTCCATGAAAGAATGATAAGTGTGGGTATTACATAAATTAACCTCTACACACAAGTTAAACAGACATATACACTCCTGATCAAAATCTTAAGACCAGTTAAAAAATTGCAATTGATCGAAATACTTGTGCCACCCCTCCGTATCAGCACTGGGAACCATTAAAAGTATTTTAGTGTTGTTTGTTAGTTTAGAAAAGCCTATACCGTTTTCTTAACTCATATTTCCATATACACTCCTGATCAAAATCTTAAGACCAGTTAAAAAATTGCAAGAATTTGCATTTTGCACTGTTGTATCTTAAGAAGGTTCTAAGTAGAGTTTCAAAATGCAAAAAGAAGAAATGAGAGCAAGAGACTAAATGTTTTGAGCAGGCAATTTATTGAAAAGAACAATTTAACTAAAATAGGCTGTTCATCAGCTGATCAAAAGTTTAAGACCATAGCTCAAAAAAACCCCTAAAACAGAAATTAAAGTCTCAAAAACAGACTCAGTAATGAGCAGCTCCACCATTATTGTTGATCACTTCAAAAATTCGTGTTGGCATGCTTGATGCGAGTGTTTCCAAAAGGCTTGTAGGAATGTTGCTCCAAGTGGTGAAGATGGCTTCACGAAGGGCATCCACTGTCTGGAACTGATGTCCATTTTTGTAAACTTCCCTTGCCATCCATCCCCAAATGTTCTCAATTGGATTTAGATCAGGGGAACATGCAGGATGATCCAAAAGAGTGATGTTATTCTCCTGAAAAAAATCCTTTGTCAGACGGGCATTGTGAATTGCAGCATTGTCCTGCTGAAAAACCCAGTCATCACCACACAGACGAGGGCCCTCAGTCATGAGGGATGCCCGCTGCAACATCTCCACGTAGCCAGCTGCTGTTTGACGCCCTGCACAACCTGGAGCTCCATTGTTCCATTGAAGGAAAAAGCACCCCAGATCATGATGGCGCCCCCTCCGCTGTGCCGTGTTGAAAAAATCTCAGGTGGCATCTCCTTGTCATGCCAGTAGCGTTGGAAGCCATCAGGACCATCAAGGTTAAATTTTTTCTCATCAGAGAATAAAACTTTCTTCCAACTTTGAACGTCCCATGTTTGGTGCTCCCTTGCAAAGGCCAAACGGGCAATTTTGTGGCGTTGAAGGAGACGTGGCCTTTGAAGAACGTTTTTTGTTTTTGAAGCCGTTCCTTTGCAGATGCCGTCTGATGGTTATTGGGCTGCAGTCAGCACCAGTAATGGCCTTAATTTGGGATGAGGATCGTCCCGTGTCTTGACGGACAGCCGTTCGGATCCTCCGGCTCAGTGCCGGTGAGATTTTTTTGGGTCTACCGCTTGATTTTTTTGTTCCATAAACCTCAGGATCTTTTAAGAAATGCAAAATGACTGTCTTACTGCGTCCAACCTCAGCAGCGATGGCACGCTGTGAGAGGCCTTGTCTATGCAGCTCAACAATCCTGCCACGTTCCAAGGCAGTGATTTTTTTTGCTTTTCCCATCAAGAGGTCTTGAAGAAGAAGAAGAAGGTACTTTTGTCCCACAGTGGGGAAATTATTTCACTCTGTTTACTTTCATGGTATGCACACAAACACACACACATGCAGTAATGGAGAGATGTAGAGTGAGGGGGCTGCTCCAGACAAGCGCCCCGAGCAGTTGGGGGTTTGGTGCCTTGCTCAGGGGCCCTCGGCAGTGCCCAAGAGGTAACTGGCACCTCTCCAGCTACCAGTTCACACTCAGTTTTTGGTCATGTCGGGACTTGACCGGTGACCCTCCGGTTCCCAAGCCAACTCCCTACAGACTGAGCTACTGCCGCCCCACAGTGTGATTACTTGACAGAAAATGACATGGAATCCACATTTTTGCACAGATTTGGGCTTTTAAAGGATGTGGTCTTAAACTTTTGATCAGCTGATGAACAGCCTATTTCAGTTAAATTGTTCTTTTCAATAAATTGCCTGCTCAAAACATTTGGTCTCTTGCTCTCATTTCTTCTTTTTGCATTTTGAAACTCTACTTAGAACCTTCTTAAGATACAACAGTGCAAAATGCAAATTCTTGCAATTTTTTAACTGGTCTTAAGATTTTGATCAGGAGTGTATATGGAAATATGAGTTAAGAAAACGGTATAGGCTTTTCTAAACTAACAAACAACACTAAAATACTTTTAATGGTTCCCAGTGCTGATACGGAGGGGTGGCACATGTATTTCGATCCTAGTAAGTAATAGTACTCAGCATACAAAGAGGGTCAGTCTAGCATTCAAAATCTGGGTAAAGGTGATATTTAAATGTAGTGGAGTAAAAAGTACAGTACTTTCTAGCGTTGCAAGATTTTGAACACAACATTTAATTGCAATTATTTTTTCCTGATATAGCAATTATGATACGACTTACGATATTAGAATGGATAATCATTTTTACATCATTCTACTCATTCAACATTAAACAGTGAATATGGTGTGGTTTTGGCAGTGATCTGTAACAAAGATGTTTTCTTAAGTCTGTAGAACATGATGAGTGGGTCAGGACATCGCTGTAGCGCCACAGTAATTCATTTATGGTATTTTGACACATCTAGCCTTTCACAAATAATTGCGATTTCCTCCTTATTCTGCGATTTTAAGATCGCAGTAAGTCATATTGCGATTTCGATATGGTAGGTAACTTCTAGTAGAAAGAAACGCCCCTCTTCCTGAAGAAACAACCGTTGTGTTGTCTTCAGTTACGCTGAATTAAAGTTACATGTATTTTAAGGAAACGTAAAGCGGTTACTTACACCGTCAGTGGCTGGGCTTCAGTATCTGGACACGTTAGCTCGTCTTGGCACAGAGTTTCCATGAAGTTGGTCAGGGACATCTCGGGGTTGGCTCGCTGCTGTCGGTGGAAGACTTCCAGAGCTCTGTGGGCCCCGGAGGTTCCACACAGAAGCGACCGGACCAGCAGCTTCGACTGCCCGTCAAACCGACTCAGAAACATACCGGCTGCCGGATGAACCCAAACAAAATGCCTTACCACTACCAACCACGGATGTACCAGCTACCAGCCACCACCACCCCGCCAGTTTTGTTGACATTACTTCTTCGCGCGTGTAATTTCACCCAGTTTGTGCTCTACACCTCCACCTAGTGGTTAAACTCAGAAACATTACAGCCTCTTAAATCTTCAAATAAAAGCACAATACACTTTCAATTTCAGTGAGACAAAATGTGAAGCAATGTTTTATTTTCTGTGTACAAGTACAACTTGTTTAAAAAGAAATAAAATCTAACATTTTATATTATTGCCAAAAATAGGAAAATGGTCTCAGGATTATTACTTAGGCAGTAGTGTATCATCAGTAGTGGACATCAGCAAGAAGGGGTTCAGCATACTTGTTATCTATAGATAATTAAAACTACCATCCACATAACACTTTAAAATATCAAAATGGTGCAAATTGCTACAAGAGGTCAGAACTGATTAATCAGGTTAAGGGAAAATGAATCTGCAACATGTTTAAAGAACTATGGTCACAGGAGTGAAATAAATCCAAAGTAGCAAAAGCGCAGATCACATCTGGGATGCTTATATCTAGAACAGGGGCAACAAACCATGCGCCGCAAAGAGCCGAGTGTACATGTCTTCATTTCCAGAGACTGTAGCAGGTGATGTTACAGGTTAGTTCCTCTGTTAGTCGGTAAAATCACCTGCTGTAGTCCGACTAATTAAAAACCAACACACTGGGCCCTCACGGAGCATGGTTGACATTTACTCAAGAGCGGATTTCAATACCGACAGAAGGATCTCAACACAGCCATGTGTTCCTTTGGGGGACAATATTATAATAAGACCCCATTCAGTGGTTTCAGGCACTGACAAAAAGAAAGAAAAAGGCTCAGAAACCATACTCCTCAGATAGGTAAAAAGGAAAGCCAAAGTTGTCATCATCGTCGCTGTCCTCATCGTCCCCAAGAAGGGTCAGGGCTATGAATAGATCCAGCAGATCTACACCATCGTAGTCTTCATCCTCTGTATAATATTGCTGAGCAAGAAACACATGTAAGGGAAAAGTACATATCTCATAAGTGGTGAGAAGTGGATTGCATGCAGTATAAACAGGGATTATATTTACCGGAAATGGCCCAAAACGTTCATGTTCGTCATGTCGATAAAGGCACTCCGTTTCGAAGGGGCAGCATCTGTATCGGGTGTAGTAATTGCATTTCTTCTTACTAGACACATGACAGAACAGGGGGGGATTCAGTTGCATGTGGTCATTTCTCAAAAGAAAAATGTGAGAATTCAGCATTGGCTTGAGTTTTAAAGCAATTCTGCATTTGACTGAACATAATACTACACGGCAAAACTGCATGGGAAAAATGCAAGGGTCACAGGTTTTACAATTTCTTAAACTGCACCCCCATTTTGTATTAAACACTAACAGCACCTTCTGTATCCATAAAAGACAGAGTTCTAGCTTGACAATTGATTTAAAATCCAGTCCGTCGGGGGAAGTCTTACAGGCCCCATGAAATGAGTCGCATGTATCATTATCTCTTCAAACTGCAGTACACACAATATTTTTGGCATCATTGGGAAAATATTCCATAATAACCTTGCAGTATATTGCGGTTCACTTGTTCTGAGAGAAAACTAGACTTCTGCACCCTTATGGCTCTATTTTCAGGCTTAAAAAAAAAAAAAAAAAAAAAAAAAAAATCTAGCACATGATGGGAGACTTTGGCCAACCACGTCATTTCAGAGAGAGCATTCCTATTGGCTGTTCATTCAACAGAGGCAGCTGTCACTCAAACTCCAAATGGCCAAACTACACAGTGCTGATCAAATATGAATCGGTATTCTGTTGTTCGGCCGGTGGGCGGTGCTTGGTATTTCCTCATCTGACCCTAACATGGCGGCTGGGTCGCAAACATTTTAATTTTACAGACGAGAAGTCAAGTAGCATGTCCAGTATGAAGGTTGGGTGACTGAAACCAATGTACAGTACTACAAACAGTGAGTATAAAACAAAGGTAGAGCCCTTAAATTGCATGGCGTTTTCTTAAAACTGCACTGGTGTGTACAATTAAAAGTTTCAGAGGTCATCGGTCATATTAGACCTTAATCCCAGCTGTAGTGATCAGTGCTGCTATCAAAACTCACGCCATACCTGAATTTCTCTTTGAAGGCTGCAATGACATTTTCCTTTGCTTGTCCTTCCACCCAGTGTTTGTTAGGCACATAAAAGGCGGACCTCACTCGACACTGTGGGCAGCTCCTGAGGAATAATCATTAAACACACTGATGTCACGTCGCACTCTTTACAAGCCTCTTCAGATGCAGTTAAACATTCAAATATAACTGAAACCTACTTTACCACATCTGGCCCGAGGTCTTTTGTTTTCCTCCAGGTCATGATGCATTGTAAACAGAAGGAGTGATTGCAGTTCGGCAAGATTCCAAAAACATGGTTTCTTGGATCTGTCTTTTCATACACCTTGTCCATGCAGATGCCACAGGTCACATTTCTACTCTGGAGGATGGCCTCCATTTCATCTATATTCCCCTGGGTACTAGAGGCCGCAGCAGCTGCACCATCCTCTGTCGTCTCAATGGAGGAAGTCTCCTGGAAACAGGAACTTTTAAGTCAATATAAGCCCACTGGTTTCAACTTGGTTTCATTCTCTGATAAAACTCGTAGAAAGATCACACTTAATTAAGCAAACCTGCTCATTTCTCCCATCACACGCACACGCTTGAGCAGCTTCTGAGCTCTGGACCAAATCCCAAGAAGCAGTGTGAGGAGTGTCTGTGTCATCTATAAAGAAAAAGTAAGTGAAGAATGGAGAAATGCTAACAGAAGTTGCTGTCATCCATGACAAACATCCAGTACCTTGTGATTGTTCCTCAGCAATATCTGCTGCCAGGCGCCCAGTGTTGTGTTGAGGATTTGGGATATTAATCATCATCATCATCATCTGTGATCTGCTGCTGGACATCACCTCGGCCTGCTGAAGAGCCGGCTCTGACCCTCTTCTGTCAGGTGGAGCGTAGGCAACACTGGAGGAGGAAACCGTAGGCATTGAACCTCTTCTACCTGCAACCGCTGCATCAGTTTGAGGTGGCTGAAGGACATGGAGATACCTAGTGGTGGAACATATTGAAGAGTTATGGTCATCCGTGTGCATCACATCCTCCCTTTCATATTATTTCATTTAGTTGTAATATATCCACTATTGCAAAGCTTAAACATTAACTAGGATATGTTCCCATGGGTTGCCCCCATTCTGGGTAACTTAGTTGACAAGTCTAGAGCTTAACTGAATGCTTTGAATCTTCAACCACTGCCATGGTATTCAACCTCAAAAATCAGTATTCACATGCTTCAATTTATTTGTTTATATCAATAGCCCATACATAACCCATAAAATAAGGAATAATCCCACAACATTCATAATTTTTAGTTATTCTCAGATATTGCTGTTGTGTGCAGGGCACTGTACCAGGAACTGAAATGGTGGAAATGGAGACAAAAACACAGAAGAACATCTCAGCTTGCCGTGCTGCGCCACAAAGTAAAGCTTTGAATACCTTCAAATATTACTCACCAAAGATTCAAAGCCCAAAAAAATGGTATCTGGAACAACCCCATAAATAACACATTTGACAGATTCCCTATTGTTGCCCAAAATGCAAATAGCAGGCCTAGCATAGTTAACGACATTATTTTCTTCATCAGGTTAACCTTAAATTTCAACATATATTTGAATTCAAATAAGAAAAGAATTGTAAACCATGACAATGTATCAAACAGTGAATTAATATACTCCTTGGCAATGCATTATTACAGATAAAATGAGGACAGTCACCAGAATGTATTCAAAATGGCCACCATTGAGAGAGGAAATTACATCCTGTGATGTGGGACACATGATTTTGAGACAAACCATTTTAGTTTCAGGGGTGTGTTCTGTTAGTAACAGTTGACAGAACTTTTGCAGACATTAAAAATTAGATATTTATATAATTTAAATGTGAAATTCAACTTTTTAAATAATTTGAATGTATTTGGATTTTTTTTTAAAATAAACAAATAATGCTGGCATTAATGGTTTAAAATCATTATTTCTTAGGTTAGGACACACTCAACTCAAAAGTGTACATTGAACATCATGACAATTTCAGGCTAAATAAAACAGTAGGAACAAAACGTGTCTGATCTTATGATATTCCTGAAGAAAATAGTTAGAAAAAATATCATCAATGGACAAGAAATGTATCAACAGTTAGAAAATGAGTGCTATAACAGAGGGAGGTTGGGGATGAACAGGCTTACCTACAGCGTTCACCATACCAGCATCCACCTTTCTGAAAGTACCTGCATATCTGGGTTGGTGGTATAATTGGCCATTCATGTCTGTAGTTACACCTTGAACCAAACCTGCAAGATCCATTCATGAAACGCCTGTAATGAAAAGGGAGAGTGAATTTCAGAAGCAGCATGTGTTTGCATATAGCTGAGGCAGTGGCTATTCAATGCATAGGCATGATAATCCAATATTTTGTATATCTTTATTTTATTGCTTCTGAATTACAGGTCAAAACCCAAGATCTCTGCATTCAAGTCCCAAAATTGGGCAAGTCACAGGAGTCAAGTCTCAAGTCTCTTGGTTGATAATACCAAAATTTTAGAAGTTACCCACATAAACAGTAGGATGCAACGTTAATGTTGACCTAAACTAAAAGGAAAAGCTAAGGGAAGGGAAGCTAAAGGCAGAACTGGTAACTCAACAGTTAACTATAACGGCAGTTAGCATCTTTGGAGATGGTTAGCATCTTTGGTTATCATTTACTTAAATTCAACACAGCTAACGCTAACAGTTATCCAACGAAAAAGGACAATGTACGTTATACACAAATACCATGAAAAAGCTGTCAATGATATCTCCAATAGCCATCTTTTTGTAAGTAACTAGCTTTAGCTAACTTAGTACCGTATATACTTAGCCAGCTAATTAGCTGAAACGGATAGTTCAACTTTACCACACAGACGTGGATCAGTGCCAGTGGCTGATTAGTTTGACGCTAACAAAACGGTTAACGTTTACTATTTCAGCGTTAACCCTTTCTTGATTCACGTCTCCTCACGCTAACACCAATTATATAAACACGAGTCCCATTTTATTTACAACAAAAACACATTTTCTGTCGTCCAAAAGTCACTTTCGCCGCAACTTCCGCCTTCGGAAGAAGCAGGACGGCTTTAGAAAGTGACGGTAGCGCAAACGGGCACCTTAGTAACGTTTTCAGAGCAACTACAGGTACTTCCCTGCCGTTTGTTCACTTTAATAATTAGTATCAGGCTTTATACACTTACCTACAGATACTTCCACTACGAGCCGAGTCCATCCTCCGTGTGTTTTGAGCATGCCGCCAAACAACCTCCAGTCCACTAACTAAATAGATGACAGCCGTTTCCGTTAACCAATCAGATTAACAGCGGACCAATAGAAACGTGACGTTGACGTTACGTCATCCAAATTCCCACTCATGTGTTCATGTGTCTCCCATTATGGTAATCTTATCACCTATAATAATAAAATTATAATAATAATGTAATAAAAAACATTAAAACATCAGCATTAATATTTCTAATAACGTTTATAAGCGATATGTAACTAAACTAGATCTGCATATCAGTTACATGTGACTATAAGGACGAAATTATTTCAAGTTTTAACATGTTTTTCTGTGAACAAATATATCCGTCCATCACTTAGACAGGCATAGAGGTAGCTTACATCAACTTTTTGGGGTACTTTCTCAATTTATCCATCCACACCCTTTGCAATGTTGGCACACCACACATCAGCCAATAATATCAAATTTGCAAGAAATTTGCAGGAATTAAGGCAAATAAAATGTTAGAAATGAGATGAGACAGAGGAATAATGTCACAGATCATACATTGGAGGTAGATAGGGATCAAGACAGATTAAGAGCACAGGAGGGAGACCGCTGAAGGTGGACTGTGTGCACCTGTGTTGACATATTGAAGTCCATTCAGAGCAAGTACAGTAGAAAAAAAAAAGAGGAGTCTTATAGAGTATGAGGGGAAGAAAAACAGTTGGAAACGTATGGATCCTGGCTACAGTATTGTAAGGCTGATACACTTTGTGGCTCTCCTAACAAAACAAATCAGACTATACACAAAAAGGGTGGTAATCTAGGACTGTGGTTATATCTTATGTGAAGACAGAAGCAACTCATGATACCAGATCCCCAATAATGACATTGTGGTTCAGTATGCTGGTTTTAGGTAAGTCCACCTAAGGCGTGAAATTCAAATTCCTCATCAAGGAAAGGTTTTGTTGGTATGATATATTTGGTACAACCTAAACTAAATAGGCAGGCATGTAATACGAAAAAAACATATATACTTAATACATAAAACAAGATGATTCATGTTTTACCCTTACAAATATGATCAACAATTACAAATAATTAGTACGATAATTACAGAGAATAAACTAAGAATGCTAAATTCATGATCATTTGCATGTCAAAAAAAAAAAAAAAAACAGAAAAAAAAAACATGCGGTCCCTTGTACTTCAATGGGTAATGTGTTTATAGTGTCAGTTTAGAGACAGAAATCTGTGCAGCATAGTCCATTAGTTACCACTTGGGTAGATGGCTTTAAAACAAAACCTGTTTAACTTGGATCTCCACATTTATTGAAAAATGGTATTGCACAGACAGCTGTTTTGAGAGAGCTCTACACTGCTGGAGCCAGCCCAGTTTGTGTTCTATTAACCAAATGGCAAAGTAGCTGTCATTGATGATGATGATGATAATGATGATGATGATGATGTAAACATAAACCAATTTGTGCATCTTCAGCTTTACCAAAAGTCTGAGAACAATCACACTACCAAAGACATTGGTGTCATAAGAAACTCTTGCACAGTAGAAACTTTACAGCTCCTTTCTATTTCAACTATGCCATTGGTGTAAGAACATGAAATGCTTTCCCTTCACAGACAAACCGAGCCAAAGTGACTGAGTGAGTGAGTGAGTGAGTGAGTGGGGAGAAACTCTCTCCAGACGCTGATCTGGGGTCAGCTTTGCTATTTGAATGTAACAGGAGCAGCCTCGGTGAGAAAACAAATCATTCTCTCTGTTAAGTGACCGTTGTGGGAAACTAGGACTCGCAGCAAATGATTCCAGATGCTCATCTCCACACACACACACACACACACACACACACACACACACACACACACACACACACACACACACACACACACACAACTGTGCTGTGCTGAGGCTATGCTGACATTGAGAAGACTTTGCCGATTGTGTTAGCCCTACCACGCGACTTTGCCTCATCTGCACATTAAATCCATGCCCGTACGTGGAACAGTGCTTGTACTGAATGCAGTGTAGTATCATGTATGTAAATTCAGTCTGTAACAGTATTGCTATAAGCAGTCCGAGCTGGAGAATACTAATACATGTCTTTGTAGATCTCTTGTAGTAGAGGGTGGAGCGAGGTCTCCGACTCAGTCTTTTTGATCTTTTGGACAAGCTGAACGTTCTCAGTAACTAGCTGACGGAGGTCGGCCATCTTCTGCAGCAGCTTGGGGAAGAGGTAGGCTGAGTCAGAGTGGTTTGCTTGTAGGTGGAGGTCCAGAGCTTGGAGGATGTTGTCCTGACTCTGCTCCACCTGCTTCACGTTCATTAGCCCAGGGCGATCTAGGAGAACAAGAAGGGACGCCTTATGGTGAGTCACATTTAAAAAAAAACAAAAAAACAGCAGGGACATTATGACTGAGAATTAATTATCACTATATTTTGTTCAGTAGCAGCAGTTTCTAAGCAGTTTGCAACCTGAACCCAGCATGAACAGCGTAAAATGGATGAACGGATTAATCAATTCAAAATAAAAAAAATAATGAATTTACGTTAATGTCTTTGACTATAAAATTGACACTGAGTCAAAAAACTTCATAGCAGTGACAGTGTTGATGCTGAGTGAAAGTCAACAACACACCCTTCTGCATGTACAATCCCACTTTTAGTACACTTGTGTCTCCCAACAGCCTGCAATCAGGTGCTAAACATTTTATAACTGACACTACTGAGAAAAAGGTTTTTGTAAATAAAATAAAAGATCTTTTTAGACCTTCTATGGATGTTGTTTGAGGAAACTAATAAATACTTATAGACATTCTAAGACCTGCAGATTCCCTGGACATAACAAAAACAAATACGACATTCTTCATACTTGACTAAAAAACTCTTCAGCCTCACCTCCACAGAGAATAATGGCAGCAACAAACAGGGCCAGGTCGCTGTCATCCAGCTCCAGAGCATTAAACTTGACAGCAAACTCAAATTTGGGCTCCATGATCTCACTAAAGGGCTTTCTTAAACTGCGCAGGAACTCCCGGGTCACAAAGCCTTTACCATTGGCCACCAACAGTCCGTCTTTGTTCATGAGAGAGGGCAGCATGGCAAAAATAGCTTCGTGCACACCGTACTTCAGCAAAGTCACCTGCAGTGGGCACACAGTCAATTGTACATTAGTGCCTAAAATAAACAGTCACATACAAATAATCATTCTGTGCAGCACAGCAGAGGCTGACTCACCTGGTCATTAAGGTAGAGGTCCACAAACCCTGGAATGCTCTTGGCAAACTCGGTGAGCTCTCGCACCGTCTCCACTGTGGTGCACTGGCAGCGGTAGAACACATGGACCCCAATCTCCTTGGTCAGGGGTGCACCTGGAACTAACTGGCTCCATACCAAACCACTCTCTGCCTTCCAGAGCGTGTCCATATCGTAGATCACAAACGGCTAAAAGGAGGACAAACATACATTTCTCTTAGAAAGACTTAAAGGGTAAAATATTTAGGATTAGAAGAGAGACAAGAATGGATTATATATTAACAGCTAATTTCTGGTAATTTTATGTATTTTCAGTCTGGGCTTTAAACCAGAAACATATTGACAGATTAAAACCATATAGTATCCTTACATTAGCACTTAAAGCAACTAACAGTTGAGGATCAGAGCCACAGTACTCTGACAACAGATGTAATAATATATTCCTGTGACCCACTGATCATCATGTATTACTTGTATATTTCCATTAGTATGAAGGCTGGAAGTAACAAAAATAGACTGATAAAATTAGAAGTGAAAATTATCAAGTGATTTGATTAATTTATGGTTTATCTGCATAAACATGTTATTATTGCATTAACTGTAACAGCCACACATACATCAATACATTTATTAGCGCTGTCAAGGTTAACATGATAATAACGCATTAACGCTGATTCGTTTCAATGCCACTAATGTATTTAATGCATTAACACAACATGCAATTCATTGGTTAGAATGAAGATACTGGCATCACATTTATCTAGAAAATCCACTGGTACCAACCATGTCCTACCAGCTTGTCAAGAAAGATGTTAAATAACGCTCCAAACCTGCGCTACATTTTGGCGAGGTAAAAATCAGAAAACAAGATCTGCACACTGCATAGGTAGCTCCCAGCAATTTTAATGATGCAACGTTTCGATCTAACAGAGGTCGTCATCAGGCACTGTCAAATCCTAAACCTAAGGAATCCACTGGTCCCATGTCATACTAGCACGCTGCTCCAAACTTGTGCTAAATTTTGGCAAGGAAAAACAATATCCTTTTTCAAAGGGGTCCCTTGACCTCTGACCTCAACATATGTAAATGTAAATGGGTTCTATGGGTACCCACGAGTCTCCCCTTTACAGACATGAACACTTTATGATAATCACATGTAGTTTGGGGCAAGTCATAGTCAAGTCAGCACATTGACACACTGATAGCTGGTGTTGCCTGCTGGGCTGCAGTTTGCCATGCTTTGGTTTGAGCATATATTTTATGCTAAATGCTGTACCTGTGAATGATTCTGGACAACATGTCATCGTTTCATGTTGTTAATTGTTTTCCAGTAACAAATATAAACATACATCTGCATATAGCAGCATATTCGTCCACTACCACATTAAAAGTATTAAATACTTCACAAATCTCCCTTTAAGGTACATTCTGAACAGATAAAAATGTGTGTTTAATTCGCAATTAATTGTGATAAACTATGGACAATCGTGATTAATTGCAATTAAGTATTTGAATCAACTGAGAGAGCTAATATTTATATATCTGTTTAAGCAGGGCTGAGCTGTACTAAGAACATACCGAGGTGCTGCTGGTTTTGCCCGACAGGATGCTGCGGGCCCTCTTCTTGGTCATACTGAGGTTCTTCAGGTAGGCTACGTTGACTTGTTTGGCCAAGGTCTTCAGGTCTGAGCCACCTGGTTTGCTGAGGTTCAGTTCCTCCGCAAGCAGGCCTGCCACCAGCTTCTTCCTCTCCGCCTCAGGCATACGTCCATATCGGATCGCTGAGCAAACACACACACACGCTGGTCTTATTTTGACTGAATATTTCAGGCATAAATCACTTTGTCAGTACCACAGTTGGGTTCTGATACCTGGTTTTGTTTTTGGAAAAAGCTCCTAGTTAGCAAAACACTCTTGCGAATAAAACAAAAATCACTGTACTGAATCTAACAGCATGCACAAACACATTTTATCCTACAAACATTTATCAATGCAAACCAATTACAAGTTAACATGCTGGAGCTTGACGATCAAGTTCTGCAACCCCCAAACAGACAAAACAATAAGATTCCAAAGGAGATTAGAAAATAACTGAAAGAGCTGATTTCTTACTCAATTTAGATTAAATCAAATCTTCTAGTCTATACCCTTATAAGTGAATTACTTTCCCATTCAAGTCTTTGATTTATAAAAAGAATTAGCTTAATTATTTCACATAACATGGCCTAACTTATGGAATTAATTTGCTAAAAAATTCTCCCTCTCACCATCATGGGACATTCCCAAAGACAGGCACTTCTGGAAGCGACAATATTGGCACTTGTTACGATTCTTCTTCTGAATCTTGCAGGATCGCTCACAGCGATCATATTCCAGTTTCATCCGCACAGTTCTCCGGAAAAAGCCCTGAGTGAGCAACAACACAACCGGTTCAGCACGACAGTTATTGAACTTTGTAATGTTTTTTTAGCTATTCTGCTCTGATGCGCACATACACACTGTATTACCTTGCAACCCTCACAGGCATGCACGCCGTAGTGAAAGCCGGAGGCCTTGTCCCCACAGACCTTACACTCCACGCTGATCCCAGACCCTGTGCTGTCTTCTTGGCCAAGGCGCAGCTGCTCTGACAGCGAGGGTGACGAGGTTTGGGACAGGTCTGCATTAAAAAAAAAAAAAAACAGCATGAATATAAATAGCCTGTCATTTAAATATATATTAAATATATATGTCATGCACCATTTCCAAGCAAAATCTTGAAATTAAACTCTTACCTGTGTAGCTGGATGCTGCACTGCTGTTTTGCTTGCCAAGATTGTTTTCCTCCTGATCCAGATCTTTTTGCCTCTGGTCCCCTTTCAGGCATTTAGAGGGAGGAAGTGCCTCCTCCTTATCCTCCTCATCCTCACTTTCCTGAGCCTTTAACTCTTGCAGTTCTGTCAGTTCCGACACACTTGTCCCCCCACAGCTGTCTGACTCTCCCTCGGGTGGCGTCCACCTGACATCGGCTGCATCCTGGGGGGATTTGGGCTTGCAGTGGCCGTTCACCCTGTCGTGCTGCTCTGTACCTTCCATGGTTGCTGTTTAAGCTGACTCAGCGGCTCCCCTCCTGTCACGTTGCCATCATAGTTCCACTATTGAATAGAAAGCTTTGTTTTAAATAAGCAATATTGATATGAATAATCGACACATAACGTGGATTTTACACATCGCTATTAACTGGCCTCAAAAGTCCACATACCACCTACCTTGCAATTATATCCAGCATGTGAGGCCAATTCCAGTGACCACTCACTAGCCAAACTGAGCATTAAGCTTGTCATAACAAGTTGCAGAGCCAAAATGCTTCCTTAAATGCTCGCACACTGGTAAAAATGGATATACAGTGTGGCTATTTAGCTTTAGGTTAGTGTATCACTTCTAACTGAAATTCAAGCATTTATTAATCTTTGACAGTGTATTTATTTAGACTCATGCCCCGAGTCAGTCCATTACTACTAGTTGTGTTTGAGCTGCCAGGGAATGTCCTTGATAGTAATAGGCTTATGACATGATATACACACACTGTGAAGGTATGTCTGGATTACCCACTTGGCAAGTGGAATAGACAAGCAGGGGCCTCAGAAACAGTCCTAAAGACCACAGTTTTAAATTCAGATAAATAGGGGTGGGTACTATGCATAAAATACTCTGAAAAAATACTCTAAACTGTGGATTATTTTCTTGATTAAGTTGTTAATAGTAGTTGTTAATTTGTTTGGTCTAAAAATCATGAAAATGTCCAAGATGACGTCCTCAAATGTCTTGTTTTGTCCACAACTAACAGATATTAAGAAACCAGAAAATATTCACATTTTGGAAGCTGCAATCTTGACGTTTTTTCCTTTAAAAAAATACCCAAATTGATTAATAAATTATCCAAATAGCTGGCAATTGATTTAATAGTTGATAACTAACATTTTCCACTAAACCACTAAAATAATAATGTATATTTATTGGTAATGCAGCAAATCTAATACCTGAGTGTTTAAGGCACTTCAACGATCATGTAAAAACCTAATATAGCAACTAAAGCAGTCCAGCTCATTGATTAACAACATGTTCACAATGAGACATTAAAAGGGGCAGCTATGAGCTATGAGAATAAAATATAAATTAAAAAACACAGGCCTGGGCACAAATAAGGGCACCAGTTCACATCAGCTATAGAGGTTTCAGTCCCCTATTAAAACAATGGATGATTAATACATACACGTCAGCATTAAACTGTCTTTTTGCGGTTTCTATCAATATGTCCTGATTGACTGTAATGTAATATGTATAAATGTCACTACTGTTTCTACAGCTTTTAAAAACTGTGTCCTTTTCCAATGTTTAAACCTCACCTCCGGATTTATGTTTTTGTTGTTTTATGTTTTTGTATAGAACACCTTGGCCAGGGACAACAGGTAAAAAAATAGCCTTTTGGCTAATTCTAGCATTTTTTATATCATGTGTATTTATTGATTTGTACTGTCCCTTCCACACTCGCCAACCCTCCCAATTTTCCTGGGACATTCCCGTTTTTCATTGCCTCCAACCAATTTCCTCCCAAGGTTATGATTCTCCCACATTTCTCCTGATTTATGCTAATTTTTCACACCTTTTTTTCCATTTCCATTATCTCAGCATGTTTCTGGCACTTACAACATGTATAAGGCATAAGCTCTACTGTTTCCACCTGGACGGCTATAGAGCTATCATACATTTTTCCTGGCAGAGGGGGGCTACTCACGCGGTTTGAGCATCACAGCAAAGCTGTCATGGCATGGCGCAAGCCACTGGGAATAACAGGATACATAACTGGATGCAGCGTTGTAGGTGAGCTCGTGTTTATTCCTATGAGAGCTCAGTGTGGCATGACGCCAAAACGGTTTGACTGCTGAGTGATAAAGTTTCCAAGTCATTCAGCGATCTTCTGCATCCATTGGGCCCACAGAGCAGGCGCAGTAGCGTTTCCTTTAACTCCGCCCCCCTGTCTCATTCACATGAATGGAGGAAGGAAAATAACTCTGGATTCTACAAGTTACAACTATTAGTGCATTTTGCAACTAAGACCTAATGATTAAAATAAGGGCTTTTCAAGTGTTTATACTTGGTAGTTGATTTACATCAAAAAAAAAAAAAAAAAAAATCAGTTACAGATATCTCTTTCCCAATATAAGTCTATGGGAAATTTTTGGGCCTGATGGCACCATGCGACAGACACTGAAGTTGCAGTACCACTGTTTGGCCACAACAAAAATTTGCATCAAAACCCTGCACACTTCATGGGGGCTTGCTCGCAACACAGCAGCGTCGTTAGAACTGCACTTGCCGCAAATCACATCGTCACAGCGAAGCCGTTGTGGCGTGGCGCAAGTTTTTGGAAATAACGGGTTTCGGAGCGCAGTGGTGCCGTTGTCACGATGCGTCTGAGCCTTCAGTGAGTGAGAGACGGAGACAGAAATGGAGAGTACGAGGAGAGAAATAATAACCGTATTTTTCGCACTATAAGGCGCACCGGATTACAAGGCGCATTAAGCGACACAAAATGGTCAGATAAGACACAGTTTATCAATTCATTTAATAACTCAATAACTTCAATAACAATCAATATTTATCTGGTGTAACACATGAAATACAAAACAATACGCTCACTTTTCAGTTCATTCCTCCTCCACAAATCCATCAAACCCTCCATCATCAGTGTCTGAGGTGGGCGATTTTAAGTGCGCCTTATAGTGCGAAAAATACGGTACTCAAGAAGGGGCAAAAGATGAATGAATGAAAACTGAGGAATATTAGTTTATACCAGACAGTCACACAAGTTCACACCAGAGGGGCAAATTATTCAGTTTTCTTTGAGAGAATTGAGAAGTAAAATTAAAAGCAGGCCTATTTAACAAAAATGCTATTGCAGTGTTTTTACTATTTCATTATTTTCATTCTTTAAAAGTCACCAGACTGCAGAAAACAAACTCTCTGAAACTCAAGGTCTCAAGGTCGGCAAGCGTGGTCCCATCTCAAATAAACTAAAAAAAAATTAAAAAAAAAACATCCATGAACCAAGAGGGCCTACATCTCAACCACAGCTTTTAGCCTGACATTAACGTCCCCTAAACATTTCAGTCTGTTCTCCACTATCTTATAAAGATTGTCTGTATTGGAGCTGGGAGACATCTGTATTATTGTTTGCCTCAGTTCCATGGTAGGGTGCACACAGTGTACTTGGGTGCTTTAAGGGGACAGGGTGCATGCACTATGTACACACTGAGCGGTGCTGATCGCTGGTGGACGGCGGTAGGGGAGAGGGCTTTGGGGGTGGGGGTTAAGTATTTGCCCCGCGGCCCCCTAGTGGATTAATCCGTCCATGTATGTAGCCACAGTGTCTGCTTATTACAGTTTTATTAATGTTTTCTGATTTAATATTGTCATTACATGATCGCCCGAAGTCTTTGTTTTTGTCTTCATAGAGTCGAGTGAACAAAACAGCTGAGATTGGGACTGTTTAGACTTGTCGTCCAGCAGACAACCTGTCACACTAGTTCTCGGAAATATCTGCCAACGTTACTGTGAATGACAGGACTGTAACTGGATACAAGCATCTGAGAAATGAAAAGTTTAAAAACACGGCCACCGTCAAACTTTTTTACTCGACGTGAAAACAGTATCGGTCGTACAAATGTGCAGGCTGTCAGTTAACCGTCGAAGAGAGTCGGCACGGCTAGCTAACTTAGCTAGTTAGCTACTAACCTTGACTGACTACTACTAGCTGTTAGCGTGGCTGACCCACATTCCCGTGAGTGCCTTTAAATAACGTTAGCAGGCTTACCTCTCCCAATACTGCTGCTGGTTCACAAGATGTTTACGCTACGGGAAGTTGGGGCTAAAATAAACATGTAGCGAAAACGGTCCCGAGTCCCGTCCAGGATCGATCGGCTGTTGACAAGTTGCTTGAAGTGAGCAGCGGCAGTTAGCTAGCAGCAGGAGCTAACGTCAGACTGCTAACATAAACTTAGACCGAGTCCGGCCTTCATGGAGCTGACAAACAAACCGCGGAGCTCAACAGGAAAGAAAATACTTTGGACACTTTTGGTCGCTACTATATCACATGCAGATAAGCGTAGCGGACTAATAATCCCTCCCCGACTCTCTCATTGTTGTTCCTAGCATTGCTTTGCTTTGCTTTGCTTTGCTTTGCCTCACCCCCCCCCCCGACCCTCTTCTCCTCCTCCTCCTCCTCCTCCTTCATCGTCACATGCCAGGACGCACACACACACACACACACACACACACACACACACACACACATCCAACAAACAGCTCTGTGGGGAATCAAAGTCTCTGTTATTAGTATGAACTGTTGTTTCTGTAGTCTGGACTTTCATTTCTGCACTGACATTAAAAAGCGTTCATCATATCTGCTGGTTTTAAAATATTTTAATTTTTAATAATAATGTGAGAACTCTAATTAAAATATATATCATATATAAAATATTACAATCATTTTAAATAACAATATTTCAAAATAATAATTGATCTCACTAGATTTGACAAAAATGTCTTTATTCTTTTTTATATTTGGGTTGCTGGAAAGAAATAATAAATAATGTCTGACAATAACTGATATATTTGACTTCAGGACATCTCTGACTACATACATGACGAAAGTCAAACATTCTTATTGTATTAATTTAGATATTTTCCAAAATAAAAGTCCCTGGAAGTGTATCATTCAACTTTTTCACAGTTATCATAGTGATAAATAAAAGGTAACAAAAATCGCAATAAATGGTAATATCGAATTGCAGTACTTAGAAATTGCAGTACATATTGAATCAGAGTCCAAGTATTGTGATAGCGTTGGATCGGGAGATAGTTGTGTGGTACCAGCCCTAATAAATAAAGTTGGATTGTATGGAAAAACACATAATAGAAGCAAAATGTAACAATTTAATGTTTTTTTTTCTAGACAGATTTTACATGCCAACCAGGCAAAGCAAGATAGTGCCATGCCGTGTGATTTTGTTTTAAAATATTTTAATTTTAAACAATATTTTGATAATATAGAATTTAAATACTCACATTGTTATAATTGAGTATATTATAAAATAGTAGAATTATAAAATAATTATAGTCATTCTAATAATCATTTGAAATGAATACTATTTTTTATAATAGTATTTGACTACACTAGATAAGGCGATGTATGCGTCTAATGTTTTTATGTTGTTGGGGTTTTTTTTTCTTGCCATAAAACAGGCAACAAGCCAGAAAGTGCCCCAGACCCCTATAGGGCCCCTCAAGAGTCTCTGATTTACTGGAGAACATAATATGTTTACTTGAGACTTTGCTTGGCAGTCAGTACAATTACAATATTAATGGATGTCATAAGCTGTCTCCTGTCTATGAATAAAAGTTTTCAACACTGTATTTACAATGCAACAATACAACAATGTATTTATTGTTTGTATTTGTGTGTTTTGTGGTTTTAATGGCAACCTTCTGAAATCCGTATCTGAATTACTGTAGAGTAAAAAATACACCCAAGAGAAAAAAACTCTGTTGATACTGATAGATAAAACTATAGGACTTAATGTAGACAAGACTTCTTAAAAAGCAGTACTGGATTATAAAAATAAATCCAGCTGACATGTACTGTAGTGTGCTCAGTGTGTCAGAGGATGTCTCTGTTCACTCACGAGTCTCATCAGAGAGCTGTCACAATTAGTCAGCGATGACACATTTTAACACTGAACTAATGACGTGGGCTCAAACTCAGGCGGATGTGTAGTTTGCAAATTCAGCAGTGTGGGCTTCAACTTTTTTCCACTGTGTAATTAAAATGCCACCAATGGTACATCTTATTTAAATATTATTTATTTAAGATGTTCACTGTGTGAAGTATCAATTGAGATTTGATTGACAGTGAAGATTACAATTTCTCTGAACCGCATGCGGCATATAATTTAACACAGTAAAAAATACAGGCAGAAATCAGGTTATGGCATCGATTCACTCTTTTATTTACAATTATGTTAACTGGTAACAGAAACAGGAAGTTCAGTGAGAGTTTCTCTCTCTCGCTTTCCGGTTTATCAGGAATGATACTCTTCATACTATTCAACTGAAATTGCGGTGAACTCTAATACTGAACTAACTTTTTACGTTAAAAAAAGTCAAGCCAAAAAATATACATGTAAAAATTAAACATTGTTATGTGTCTATATTATAGAGCTAAACAAATGAGCTTCCTTGCATTGTATGTAAGTATCATCCTTTAAACGTCTTTGCACTTTCAGGATTTTACTTAGAGCTCATCTTCTTTGCACTGAGGTATTGTTTATGTCCAGAGCAGGCTTCACACAGGCTGCAGTCAAAGCATTAGTTGATTCTGCAAATGCATCTTCTCATTAAACTGTTTCTGTCTGTGAATTGAGGTCAGTAAATTCAACATTTAAATGGTAGTACTGTTGGTAGTAAATTCAGTTTCAGGTGTAGATGTTCCACTGTTATCATCTCTTGCCCTTCCTGTCACAGACTGATCAGAAGTGACCTTCACAGCCTCTTTGACTCATGTTTTTACGGGATGTCCATGTCTCCATTAGAGGCATGGGAGTGGCGTTTCTCTAGGTCACATCCAGCTCTGTTGTCGACATTTTCTTTGCTCTCCTCGTCCTGATCCTCTGATCCTGATCTCCTTCTGAGGCGCAGCCCGGGATCTCTCTGTGTCGGGATCTGGAAGCTTGAGAAGGAGCTTCCCAGTGACGGTCTCTTTTCTAAAAAAAACCCAGCATAAACAAAATATGTCAGAGAATTAAGTGAATTTTACAGCAGGTAAATTAAATCAGCGGTTTGGAGATGGGGATGTTGAAATAGAAGGAAATTCACTGGTTAAAAAAATCTAATAAAATTCAGGAAGTATATTTACAGAACAGGCCATGAAACATAACAACCATCTATTTATTCACATATGATCTCTGAGTGAAGAAAATGGTGTCACAAAAGTTTTTACACTGTTAAATGTCAACCCAGCCACAGCAGTTGCATTTAGTGCTGGCATTTAGTAACCATCAGTACACTCTGGGGACATTATTCAGAAGTTACTGTAGCATAAAAAATAAATGGTTATTTCAAACACACACTTGTCATCATATAATATGATGTTAGTTCTTTGTCAGTAAAACAGTAGAAAGTTTTATTCACAGCAGACATTTTCACAATGTCAAACTGTGCCAGCCACCTGCTTTTGTGCAATTTGCTCATAAACAGCTGGATGGAAACACCAGCTGAAACATCAGATCTGTGTGGAGTGATGAGAAGTCTATAATGTTACTCAAATTAATACATGAAATGTCATATTTAACTTTTGACTGGCGCTCTTCTTCATCTTGTTGTGCTCTTCCACAATGGTATAATGGAACCCATCAGGAAAATCAGCTGTTTATCTTGATGTGCTCAACTACTAATATTTGCATAATGGTTGTCGATGGAAATGAGTATTAATTGGCATTTTCTTTTGCTGATTTTCTGTAAATTCAATACACTTTGGGCTACATTTGGATGGGAACTGGGCTATAGTAGGAAAAGCACAGGTGTTACTAATAACATTAAAGGTGCTGAGAACGGGATTGGGAGCATTTCCATTGCCTCCACATGGCTCTCAACATGGAAGATGGCAGCTTGCAGATAATGGTGCTAACAGCGCTAACAGTGAAAACAACAGTAACAGAACCTGAGGGGGGACCAGATGGTGGGTGCTACGCTTCCATGACAGCACCCTCGGTCAGAATGGCGTCAGCAGCTGTAACCACCATATGAGGGCAATGCAGAGTGGCGGCCATGAGCTACATGCACTGAAAGGCCTGGAGACATCAACAAAGCTCAGAGAAGCTCTGATTACAGCACATACAGAGGGAGAGTGGCCTCTATGCTCAGGTGGACATTACTCATCTATATCTTTACATAGACAGTCGTTGTCTGCTGCTATATTAATTCTCTGGATATCGTATCGAGCACCATTAACAATGGCTCTGTTTTATTCAAATGTCCCAGTGAGTCAGAACACATAATACAATGACCCTGAAGCTGAAACAGCACCTGTGATTTTACTCCTGGGATATGTCATCATGTCTTCTGTGGGAAACGCCTAATGCCCTCTGCTGGAGTGAAAGTTGAAAATTCAAGCTCTTTAAATGTTTCTCATGTCACACAAGATGAGACACATACCGCCTGGTCCGATTGGTCTCATCAGTCTGTTCATCTGGACGTTCCAGTGTTTGACGTTGGTGCTCGCCTGGCGAAGTTTCCGCTGGGCGGCCTATCAGAGAAAAAGGGCAGCTCATTAAAACACCTGATACCTACAAGAAATAAAGAAATAAACTACTGTTAACATTAGCACAAACTACAAACAATATAAATATCAATGACAAGTGTCTTTTCACAGTGAGTTACAAAGTTCTGTCACAGTAAAGAGAAGATATTATTGACAGTTAAAATATAGAGGCATGTTTAATATTGTCTCTCTTAAGGGAGATTAGCAAAGCAGAAAAAAACACACTGGTGAGTATAAAAAGAATAAAATTCATAATATGAGTCACATAAAGGACAGAGTAAGCCTCAGTAAATAGACAGGAGAGCCATCACACTCTGTTGATTGAAACTTGTTTAAAAGTTTCTAGTTGGACTTTGAAATCATTGAACTGTTTTGAAGGAAAGACCTTAATAGCTGTCTGATTTGTAGCATTAACATCTGTGTTATACTGCATCCTGTCTGCTCTGCTGTCCTGTGAATGAGATTTTAAACCTCAACAGGCTCTTAAATGGTCAAATAAAGGTTAACACAAATGAATAAATAAAATTAATTGAATCGATAACAGTAGCAGAAGCTGTGTAGACGGTGTGCAACATAAAATTTAAGCCAAAACAGCAGCCGATGCTATTGGCTCAATGTTTTATTCAGTTATCACAACATCAGAACCCCAACAAGCACCATTTCCTCTTAGAGATAAGAGGCTGATAACTTGGACCCAGATTAATGGTGTTTTGATGACTCGATTGTGCTCTTACTTATCTGTGAGGCTTTTATTTTTGAGTTCTTACCACTACATCCTGGTCAACCCTGTGCCGGTTGGCGCGGACCTCCTCCAGCTGCCTCTGAGCCTCGTCCAGGGCCCGGGACTTGGCCTCCATTTCCTGTTTCAGCTCCTGCTTCTCCCTCTGTGTTTTCAGGATGTACTCCTCCTGTTCCTCCTGCAGGGACATCAGGGCCTTCATTTTCTCCTCCTCCTCTGCCAGTAACCTGGACGCAACAGAGGACACAAACAATAATATCTTAATAAAAAAATGTATGATTGAGCCCTCAGATATTATAGTGAGTACAGAAGTTGGTGCTAGCTGTTTTCAGATTAATGGGATTAAGTCATCAGAATCATTTACTAGAAAACGTTGAGAGAGAACAGAAACAGCGACACAATAGATCTGACTGATGGCAGCATTTAACAACTTCCTCTGTTAGCAGCTCAACTTCCTCAGGAACATAATGTAACATGAACTCCTGTCAACAGCTGAGTTTAATGCTGTCTGCACACAAGAGCTCCCTAACAGATTATTGTTTGCAGGCTCTTAACCCAAACAAATGACTTCTTATTGTGCAGTGAAAGTGTATAAATGTCTCTAATCATGTATTAGCAGAGATGGGTGGTCATATATAACACTCTACCCTGCTTGGGCATAGCGGAAGGCCTCCTCGTCCAGCCTGGCTTTGATCTCCTGCTGCAGCGCCTCCTCTAAACGCTTCTGCATCTCCTCCAGCTCCTGGATCCTCTTCCTCTGCCGCTCTGCCTCCTCCTCTTTCAGAGCCATCTCTGCCTGCATACTAACCCGAGCCTTGAGACGCACAGCAAGAAGCAAAGAAAAGAAAACACACATCTTTTTTTTTGCTTTTCTCTTTCTTCCTTCTTTGCCTCCACACTGACTCACCTCCTCAGCCTCTCGCAGCTGGACCTCCAGGGCCCGCTGGAGCTGCTCGTGCTGCTGGCGCCTCCTCTGCTCGTCCTGCTCCAGGAGGGCCTGAGCCTGCTTTTGCGCCTCCTTAAGGAGATCCAGCTCCGCCAGCTTGCGCTCCCGTTCCTCCTGCAGGGCCCGTAGCCTCTGCAGCTCCTCTTCCTTGGCCTGCCGCCTCTTCTCCCGTTGCTCGCGCTGTTCACGCCGCTTCAGCTTCAGATCTTTGTGGAGGGACGTTTTCCCCTCCACATGCAGCCTGATCGCTGTTTGAATGGCTGTGAAGGAAATCATGCTTAATGTCTTGATATTAGGGCTGTCAAAGTTAGCGTGATGATAAGGTGTTAACACAAATTTGTTTTAACGGCACTACTTTAACACATGAACGCAATTTGTAGTTTGATAGTTGTAGTGGGCTCTGTTTAAAAGCCAGACTGAAGATAATCATATGAAACTAGAAGACCTAAGAAATCCATTGGTCCCATGTCATACTGCTCCAAACTTGTGCTAAATTTTGGCAAGGAAAAAACTGGCATGGCCATTTTCAAAGGGGTCCCTTGACCTCTGACCTCAAGATATGTGAATGAAAATGGGTTCTATGGGTACCCACGAGTCTCCCCTTTACAGACATGATCACTTTATGATAATCACATGCAGTTTGGGGCAAGTTATAGTCAAGTCAGCACACTGACACACTGACAGCTGTTGTTGCCTGTTGGGTTGCAGTTTGCCATGTTTGAGCATATTTTTATGCTAAATGCAGTGCCTGTGGGGAAAATATTTAGCATATTTTAGTGTTGTTTAATTGATTTTAAATAATAAATATATACATATGTTTACATAAAGCAGCATATTTGCACACTCCCATGTTCACAAATGTATTGAATACTTGAAAATACATAATAAATGTGTGGTTTATTTGCAGTTAATCATGATTAAACATTTTTATCTGTTGACAGTCTTACTTGATACAAAGATGAAGCTTTTAAGATTAATCTATGACTTATCAGTGATCAATATCAGTCTTCTCTGACCTGTCGTCCATTCCTGTCTCTGTTTGGTGTCTGAGGCGCTCATCTCATAAGTCTTGGAGAGGGTTTTCAGACAAAACATGCACCTCTTCCCATCCCGGTCTGGTAGCACCTGTTCATCAAGGACAACCTTCATTGTAATTAATAAATATCCCTCCTTCACATCTCTTGTTGTGACCATTTCTTATATAAACACTGGTGAGGAGAAAAATAAAATGGTGAACTCACAGGGTAAAGGACGTTTTTGATCCACTGTGAACGACCAAACAATATTTGATCGTCTACTTCCTATAATAAAGCATGATTTTAGAATTTTTCCTTTGGAGTAACACATGGTGCAGCGTGCAGAGGGCTTGCTGAAAAAATAACAGAACTCGAGCAGTTTTTGTTTGTCATTACTCAGTGTGGTACTGTGTGGCATTGATGAGCTAATAATTGACTCAGTGTTTATGTCAGAAACTACCAGAACAGCCCATCGGCTTCACTGCAGCTCCTCTATTGCAGGCTTCATATCAACTGGTCATTCATGAGAGTGAGGCGGCAGACTAATCTTGAGTTCAGTTCACCTGAGCTCTGTGAGATTTGTGAGGAAATCTGCAACAAGCAACATTCAGTTTCCACCCGTATTGCTTTATATAAACTTGATAGTGTCCAACCTTTTATTATGATACATAAACATGAAGCTATGTCTAATTAGGGACTGTATGAAAATTATTGGGGGTAGGGAGGTTGAGAAAAGGGGGAGGGTTATGTAATTTTTTGTCCTTTCTGAAGGGAAGGTAGTCAATATTTTTGTGAGGGGGGCCTTAAGTGATTAGTGACACAGTATTTATCACTATTCTAGATCAGCTCCCTTTTTATATGCATCTTAACACAAAGCAGAACGATAGTAAGTTGCACCTATTTTGCGTTAACTGTTTCATACTACTGCATACATGAAAAAAGCCTTATGGAAGCTGGCTCAAGAGGGAGCTGCCTGAAATCTGATAATGGTTGGATCTGAAGAAGTGAGGTGACCAGACCTCTGTAGTCCTGCTCTTCCTCTCTACACAAAGCTAGCAGCTCGAGGCTACACTAGCCACTACTAGCATGACACACCTGAAACAGTAAGAGCACTGTGGGTAATGTACAGTAGGTGCTAGGTTTTGACACAGAAGAGGAGAACTCAGAATAAATAAGAAGATATCCCTGGTTCTGCTGCATCAATTTTGATACTTTCTTGAGTTTAAGTGTCCATTGTGAGTTGGACAGAGTTATAGGAGAGCAATACTAAATCAGTGGAGGACCCTATTGAGGTTTAAAAAAGATGATGTGAGTGCCATCCATCCATCCATCCATCTGAAACCGCTTATCCCGTTATGGATTGCGGAGGAGATGGAGCCAATTCCAGATGGCATTGGCCAAACTCGGGGTACAACCTGGACAGGTAGCCAGTCTGTCGCAGGGCTGACACATAGAGTCATCAATTAACCTGCAGGTCTTTGGATTGTGGGAGGAAGCCGGACTACTTGGAGAAAACCCACACTAACATGGAAAGAACATGAAAACTCCACACAGAACCTGGGACACCCTTGCTGTGAGGCGACAATGCTAACCACCGCACCACCGTGCAGCCCATGATGTGAGAACATCATCTTGAATTCTCTGTATACTTTTAGTTAGTGCCTAAATTTTACCAATTCAAAAGTGTTACGCTGACTTCACACCAAGCAGCGACGAAGTGCAGCTTGCCACAACAACCACATTCTTCTGAAATTCTTTGTAACATTGTAACATGTAACATGTCAGAGGAGTCACAGTCACAGGATCTGTTTATAGACCGACTGCGGGTCCTCTCTGGCAGCACTTTGCTGTTAAAAGTTAATCTTTCTTAACACAGTTTTTCACAGACATCACATGGAAGCTCGCTGCAGACCACACTTTGCCGCTGCTCTAGTGTGAATTCAGTGTTGAGATATACTGGGGAATGTGTTGCTGTTTATCTCTAGTCAAGTAAATTATAATAAAACTAGGGAGGGCCTTGCTTTTTAAAATATATATATATATATATATATATATATATATATATATATATATATATATATATATATATATATATATATATCTGCCCTCCTTTCCACCCCAGTAATTTTTGCACAGTCCCTTGCGACTCCTTGTATCTGGTTGCACATATCTATGGGTTGTGAGCAATACAAGTGTATTATCTGAATTATTTTTTCAGTCTTTTCAATTTTTTAAGTAAAAAACAATGACAAGAGAAGTCTGAAATAATCTGTCAACCATCTTGTGACCATGTTCACAGCCAGGTTGGGAAACGATTGCTTAAAGACTGATATTTTGACTCAGATGTAAAAAAAAATAAAAAAAAGAAAGCAAATGAGCAGTATGTATTTCAATCCTGGATAACCTGACAAAGAATTCATTGTTATTAAAATCCACAGTTTCCAGAGTTACCAGTGTTTAGCTTTGAAAGATGATCATGTCCAGCTGCTCACCTCCACACAGCAGTTCCCATCCAGGACTATATTGCCCTGGCAGTCCTTGCGGTCCTCCCCGGTGTAGTAGGACAAGTTGCTTGGCCTCAAGGTGAACCAGCGCTCCTTCCAGTTCCTCCTCAGCTGGCCTTTCTTCCACAGATAACCCTTTATGCACCCCAACACACACATAATATACTGTCACCAACACAAAGCAGAATAGGAACCAAAACACAGACTCCAGGTGGCAGACGGTTCTCCTACCTCTTTGAGGACATCGCCAACTATCTCCCTGTATACTTCCTCTATAGCCATGCTGATTATACTCTTATCAATTCCTCTGGTCATCTTTCCTGAATTCATCATCTCCAGAAAAATCCAAACAGTAATGCCGCTCTGCTGCACTGAATCTTGGGAGAAGAAGTCCTCTAATTCAACACAGTTGAACTCAATACTCATAGCCATACAGATCTTCTTGAGGAGGTACTCCACCTGAAGAGGAAAAGAAACCAAAGTGTGAAAATTAATGTGGCTCATTTGAACTGTTTGTCTATGCTGCATCATATTCAAGGCAGGAACTTAATTGAATCTAGGTAATTTTTTAGTACCTTTTTATAATATTTTTGTTTTTGGTCTTAATTTTAGTTGTATTTTAGAGACTTTCCCCTTAAGTTTTTTTTTTTTTTTACTTCACTACAGTTGGGGCAGATAAGATCAGATCAGTGTGCTTTTACTTTATTTGTGCACTTTATTTTGTAGTTTTAATTTTCAACCAAAAGCACCAAAGATTACATCCAGCAATGCCCTTTCTCAAGAGTAACTTGTAACTCTAAAAAAAACCTGAATAATGTTTTCTTAAGCTCAGCATAATATAAACCTCTCAGCCCTTGAAAATTAGGGCTTTCTCTTGGCAGCAGCTGCGAAAAACACACGACAGGAAACCAAAACGAGAGTTTGCAAGTGAGAAACAAGCCCACACGCTGCATGAGAAGAGCAAAGCGTTCCATGATGGCAAGAAACAAGATTTCATGCAGGGTGTAGTTAGTGGTTATAGAAGATCCAATGCCACTTTTAGGTCACAGATTGTTGACTACAGTCTCTGAATTGTATTCAACAACAGAGCACAATAACTTGAAATATCCGTGTGGCTAAATTTAGACACAAGTGTCGCTATCATTACACGTAGACACTATCAACTTCAAGATGTGCATATTTTCTTCTATAATCTTACAATATAAAATGCTTTTGGCAGGCCAATTGTGCTTTAAATAACTAAACATACTTCATATTCCAAGAAAAAGCATTTTTAAAGTCTCTGTGTGTGATTGTGAAGAAATTCCTTTAAATCTAAAGATATTCTAGTTGAACCTACCTCATCAGCGACCATAACCAGTGGGTACTTGTCTTCGGAGAGAAAGTTAAAAAGGCACCAGAGCTGAAAAGCATCCCTCTCAGGCAGAACGGTGCAGCTGGTTTTGTCCGTCTGGTAGTTTTTTTTCGCCGTAAGCGTCCAACAGAGCTCATCTACATTTTCTTTAATGAAAGAGCCTTCGATAACCTACAATAACAAAATGCATAGATTGAAAAATACTTGACTGCACAGCATTACAGTTTGACAAAACAAAAAGAGGGCACAGTTGTGTTTCCATCACCTTGTCCAGGATGTATTTGTTGAGATAAGGCATATAACCCTGACTAGAAACCGGACCATCATCATCATCCCTGAAGTGCTCCTCCAAAGCAACAGGGTCATGTGGGATACTCAAGACTGTGCACAGGTTGTGAGACAGCACCTGAAAAATCACAATGTGCAGGACAGAAATGTGTGATTTAAAAAGGACAACACACTACAGCAGAGAGGTGCAGAGCTAATCTGATAAATCAAAAAAGCTTCACTGACATGAATGTTGATGTTACATTTCTGAGAAACTAAATTACATGCTGTATATTAATAGATGGTTTTGTTTGCTGGGATAAAACCTTTGATTTTTGTTCATTTTCATCATTAGGGAACTGAAATTTAGATTTTCTGTTGTATCATATTTCCAAATATAATTTTGTTTGCACATACATCAGTGTGAAAAATACAGAAAAGCAGAAAGAGTTTTTTAAGTACATACTTCATTCCAGTGCATGGCAAATATTTTCATACACAAAGAAACTTTTTCTCTGGTTTGAAATCAGTGAAATCAAATTTCATTTGTGTAGCAGCTTTCATGCATTTAGTGCAGCTCAAAGTGCTTTACAGTACAGACCAATAGCATAGGGTTATCGATTATTTTCATTGTCAATTAATCTGTCAATCATTTTATCAATTAATCGATTAGTTGTTTAATCCATAAAATGTATGAAAATGGTGAAAATGTCTTGTTTTGTCCCCAACTCAAAGATATTTAATTTACTGTTGCAGAGAAGTAAAGAAACCAGAAAATATTTGCTTTGAAGGAGCTGGAATCAGCAGAGATTTTCTGCTTTTTTTCTTAAAAATTACTCAAATCGATTAAATGATGATCAAAAAAGTTGCTGATTAATTTACTAGTTGGCATTGGGAGACTTGTGCTGAATGAGTCATGAGATTGAAAAATGTCAGTAAAAATGGCAAAGTGAAATAACATTATTTAAAAAGAAATTAAATAGTCAAAAGGCAACTGCTACTTGACAACTAATCGATCAGATTAATTGCTGCAGCTCTATTATAGCATAGTAAAACATTGAGAGACTCATAAAGTCATAAAGTTAAATAATATGAATAAAAATAAATGTGAAACAATATAAATTAAATCCAATAGGTAAAAGCAGACAAGAAAAGTTAACAAGTTATAAGTGACATAAACTATGATAATCACAATTACTTTCATTGTAGTAAAAGTCTTCAAATAAGAGCGTGCAACATCTTGAGATATCTGCTGCATGTTATCAGACAGCCAGTCTCCGTGCGTTGAGCCATAACCACATCCTGTCCCTGGTCTCCTGTGCACTACAACATCTGTCACTTTTGAAACTAAAGAACATGGTGCCTGTACACATACAGGCTGCACGCATAAGAGGGGATAAGCCTAGTCATGAGGCTGACCCGCTGTGAGCCAGGCAGCACATTGGAGGTGGCTGGAAACGGGAGTCTGATCCACAGCAAGTGACATAACAGTGAGATCAACAAAAATACAGTGGCTTCATTGATGCCCTGTGGCGAGAAACAACAATCACCAGCATGTTTCCACTTTGTCCTTATTCCCACTGTAACAATGTTCTTTTGACGTACGCAGACTCATGTCTATTCAACTTACTGTTCTCAGGTCAGGTCCAGTGCCAGAGGACCCTTTGCACTACAAGCTGGTACATGGAGGCCCAGTATAAAGCACAGCTTGGAGATGAGGGCTCCCATTCATATGCACACTGAGAGCAAACTGTTACTCTCGTGCGCTTGCCAAACAGAGGTGCATATTGTGTGCCCTCTTTCAGCAGTGAAAGCATTTTACTCGAAATATAGAGAACAAATTTGTTCCCTGTTGGACAGCATGTGGTTTAAAAACACAGGAAATACTGAGGGTGATCAGATTGCGTACACATAGTTCCTGATGCACAGAATAAAATGTAACAAGGATCAAATAAATGCATTTGTGACATTTTAGTTTGCTGAGCACTTGAAATATTTTCACCTCATCCTCCTCAGAGCGAGCCCACGTGATGGAGTATGACTATGAGGTAGGAAATGAGGCAGCAGAGTAAAAAAGGGAGTGAACTGGCAGACAAAAAGGTCTAATTTTCCAGGTAGAGGACCCCTCACTCACCTTCAGCTGAGACTTGGACACTTTCCCGCTCTTCTCCAGATCCAGGGCTGTGAAACCGTACCAGATGGATTTGAGCAGCTCGGACCGCAGGTCCATGTCTGCAGCACAGTTACTTTCTGGTTTCCTCCTCTTCGTCTGTTCTTCTTCCCTCTGCTGTTGACACAGGGCCCTTGGGTGACAGGCAGACACCCACACTGTTGCTGCTGTCAGGCAGGCATGGGGCTTTACCAGGGTGGTGGCAGCGACACCTGCAGGCTGTATACAGTCACTGACGGAGAGGGAGGGTCTTCATTGTTTACATGAGCTGATCCTGCTGTAGTGAAAGAACCATTCAGATCCTTTGGGATAGAAATAACACAATATAAAAATGCTTCAATATAAGTAAAAGTCCTTGGTACAGAGTAAGCTTTAATACTTTTTAAGCTGTTGTATTATAGCTTTATGTTATTATATTATGTTCTATTATTATCACAGATGCATTAAGGTGTAATGTTTAGTTGGTGTATGTGGGAGGTTTAAGTGGAAATAATTTGACAATCTGCTAGTGATCTGTTACTTAAGTAAAAATAGCAATACCACATTGTTAAAAAATAGTGTAAAAGTCCTGCATTCAAAAGTGTTCTTAAGTAAACGTGCGTTAGCATCAAAATACACTTAAAGTACCAAAAGTAAAAGTACTCACGCATAATTTCAGAACGCAGAACACAATACCACTGGATTATAATTAGTACTATTAGTATCACTAATGCTGCAGCTGGCAAAGGTGGAGCTCAGTTTAAATACTTAAAATACTGATGTGTAGATTAATATAATAATACATAAAAATTTAGTTGATTTAAATTTTGTATTGATAATCTGAATGTGCAAAATATGAATCTGCTAAAACTGCTAAAATATCAGATTATTCAAAGATGCCTGATTGTTTATGTGTCTTGAAGGCAACAACGAAACAACTGTAATATATTAACATATTTTATTGCTATGGTGTTATTTGCGAACTGCTAAACCGTCCCCTAATGTAATTAGCATTTAGCTAAATTTAACTCGAGTGTGTAGTTACCTCTCATATGAGGTTAGCTAACAGTCATTTAGCTACAAACTTAGCTGGGCCAGTTACTATATTGTTCCCTATATTTTTCCCATATACCTTACCTGATACGGTATTTCAATCATTAAGGTGGAAATAGCTAACTTATTAGCTAGGTAGTTACATTAGCAACTTCTTGATCATAATCGCTTTCACCACAATTCATTGGCCCGGTCCGTGAAGGCATCACCTGAGTTACAACCGTTCCGCTACCGCCCCCTACTGGTCTGGCCCGGATCCAACACTTATCCACCTAAAACGGACAAACAGAATACTAATCCCTAAAATACAATTCATTTTACATCAAAATAAAATAAATACATAAACAACAATATGTCTACATTCCACAAATAGTAATATATAGCACCAAAAATATGAATATACACTAAAGCACCCCACAGACGCAGAGATTCCTGTCAGTTTAGACTGTGTGCACATTTTGTAATGGACTGTTATGTCTGTGGGTTACAAATTGAAGTAAAAATGTGTTGATTAGCTTCCATTCCATGTCATGCTAGCTTGTCAGCAAAAACACTCAGTAATGCTTCAAAGTTAAACTAAATGCTGTTGCGGAAAAACTGTCATGGCCATTTTCAAAGGGGTCCTTTGACCTCTGACCTCAAGATATGTGAATGAAAATGGGTTCTATGGGTACCCACAAGTCTTCCCTGTACAGACATTCCCACTTTATGATAATCACATGCAGTTTCAGGCATAAAAAATGTGTTTTTGGAATGCAATATAAATGTGCTATAAAATGCTTTTATGTTTTGGTTAGCTAAAGTCACTGTTTTTCTTTTTAAACTGCATTGCACAAAGAGAATTTATAAATCTGTTTTAAATGATGTACATATTGACTGTTTTATGGTGTTTTTGTAATTTCCTTTTTTAATTTGCACAATTTATTGAAACATTAATATTTCATTTTTTATAATTCTTCCTTTTATGGCCCCTTAAAATGTCAAATGATGAACTTTGTAATTTAGCCTACTAGTCATAGATTAATAAATCAATTTGTAATCAAATGTATTAATGGGTATTTTTGTATTGTACGATTAGTTATTAAATGATTTATTAATATTGTTATTGTTCTTCTTATTATTATTCTTATTCTTATTATTATTCTCATTATTATTATTATTACGCGACCCTCTTTGTCCTCCATACATTTCTAATGGAAGACAATAAAGTCTATTCTGCTCCATTCTAAGTACAATGGCGCGGCAAAAAACAGTCACGTGGTAAAACAACTTTCGCGTCGTTACCATGGAGCTGTTTTTGAGAAGACGTCGCTCATTGGTCGACGATGTTGCCATGACCATAGTGGGCGCATTCATTGGTTGTTACGGCTTCTTATTTCAACCAATAGTGAAGCGCGCTTTTTACAAACTGCTGTAAGTCCAGGAAGTTGACAGCCCACTGCGACGTGAAAGGACACAACAAGGGATCTTTAAACGTGAACAAAACGCCTGGAAAACCAAAACACTTGGGAGTAATTGTGTCAGAACATACACTATTGGAAGCACAGAAGGAAATAACAGAGGACATTTTCTATTTTTATAAAGTTTTATAAGGTTTGTAATAAACTGCTCTACGTGCGTACGTAGCATGTGCTAACGACGGTTTTTAACAGCTAAACTAGCTTTCTGCTCTGGTTAAAGCTAATCTAGCTACTTCTCTTCTTAATTTTGGTTTGCGCTTTTTAGGCTTAGCTACTATCAAGTATGTTATCTATAGCTCAGGCTTATAAAGTCTGTTTAATTTAACGTTAATGCTCGATATGTTTTAACGTTCACTGTGCCACTGATGGTGGCATCTGGCTGCATGGAGCTCTAGCTTTCTTGACTTGCTTGTTTTTCGGTTAAATTGTCAAAACGCTGGAAGGAGTCGTCTGTTTATGTTTCTCTTGGACTTTGATTTATGCATTTTGTCTGTCTATATACGCTGTTTGTTACTAGGCTTTGCAGTGTTTGATGTCTGTTTGCCATTTGTTGCTGTTGTAGTTGCTCTTCACACCTTGCCACCATTATGGACTCCTCTCCAGTCCTTCGTCAGCAAAGTCACAACAAAATCCGCAGCGACTTCATGAGGTAAGCCAGTTGATAAAGCACTAGAGACGTGTTTTCACTTGATTTTCCCCTGGATAGGAAAACAAAAGTACTTTTTGTGTGCAGCTTATAGTAAATACTGAAAGCTGGCAATGTCCTGTCATATCTTTAATCTTGTTCAGTTATTGTTTGATCAGGTAGTTCCTTCTATCATTGAGTAAACTGATGATTTCTGACTGAGTCACATATTTTCTGGATATTTCATATTATATTCAATGCATAACAATAACAGTACAGAATAATTGAATGGTACAATTAACCTTAAGAGTGAAGGCATTTGTGTAAAACAAGCAGTTTTTATGATTTTTGAGCAGATTATTTTCTGTGAATATTGAATCACATATTTTTTTTTTTTTTAGGAAATTTCAATACAGTTCTTTGTATTTTTTCTCAGTTTTAACAATCATGTATTCTCTCTTGAGTAATTCATTGTTTTCTTCTCCCTGACACTCATTGTCCTGTTGTCATTGTTCTGTTAGTTTTGGTTGTTTTAACTGCGTACTTTTCTAATGCAGGACGAGGCTGTTTAACAGAGAGGGAAGGCTCTGTGAATATAACTTGTTTTCAGGTCTTCACTGTGCCCTTATCCTCTTTATATCTTAAATAATAATGATTTCATCTAATTTTCTTCACAGAAATTAATGAAATGCTGAGATATAGGCTGTATACTGTTTATTTATTTATTTATTTATTTTTAAAAAGTTATCTTACACCCCTTAAAGGACCAGTGTGTAACAATTAGGGCATATCTTGGCCCAAATCAAATATAATATTGATAAGTATGTTTTCATTAGTGTATAATCACCTGATTTAAGAGTCTGTGTTTTTGTTAGCTTACAATGAGATGTTTATATCTAAATATGGAGAGGCTCCTCTTCACTGAGTCTGCTGTGTTGCTCCACCATGTTTCTACAGTAGCCCAGAACGGACAAACCAAACTTTTCCTGCTTGGGCCACAGTTGATAACGTTACTCACTTCTGTCGCCGAGGCTCTGTCTCTCCTGCTTCACTATATTTGTCCCATGTATAAACACACTCTAAGCACTTGCTCTGATTCAGATGACCTATGCTACACAAAAACTGGCTCCAGAGAGGGGATTCACATTTTCGCGTCGGTCACCGTAGCTCTTCAACATGCTTGACACACATGCAAGGCCTCAGTGGGTTGTAATGGCCTCAGCTCACCACTAGATACTGCCAGATACTACACACTGGTCCTTTAAAATCAAGCACGCCTTGCGGCCCTACCCTGACACATGACCCCCAGGTTGGGAACCAGTACTTTAGACTGTATTTTATTTAGGCAAAGTTCTTGTACGACTGCTTAGATTTAGACATTTCACATTTGCAAACTTTGACTTCTTTTGTTAAATAAAAAACAAGAAAGATGTTTATATATCTCAGAGTAAGGCAGCAAAAATGTGTTTTGCTATTGGCCCTGAAACTTAGTTTAGTAATATTGTAGTTATCAAAAATAAATATTTAACTCTAATTTCATTTATTATTTAGCAACTGACTGGTTTTCTCCACACAGAACGAAGAATGAACATAACAAAATGCCAGCGCACCCAAAGCCTTCCAAACTCCTCTCCGTACCTCACCTTTCCAACCAGAATATTGAGAACCAGGATCCAGGAACCTCAGAAATAGGTAGGAAGGCACCTGTGCGACCAGGTGTAAGTAGGCTTCCAGTGCTTGCAAAGTCGCTTCGTCTTCAGACTACGTCCGACTTCAGTCAGTCGCACTGTCGGTGGGAGGAGAAACCTCTGGCTGTAAGTGTTTCCTTCCTGTCCTGTGGATTTAAATGTTTTCTGTTTGATCTGATTATTCATATGTTCTTAATACTTTATAATAATTTTCCTACAGGGGAAAACTAAGAAGAAAAAGCCATGCACCAGGCCTGTACCTTTCAACCTGTCTCAGCCCAAAAGCTCAAGAATGGCCACTGAAAATCAACAGCCCCTCAGTGTTTCACAATCAAGGACTCGTGCTGTCCAACCTAGTAGCAATGTATGCAATGCTCATCTAAAAACCCAAAACATAAATGCAAAACCTACTATACATCCAGCTATGTTAAACCACAATGTGGATTCAACTAAAGGCTCAGGGACATCTCATGGAAAGACTAAAGAAAATACACACAGACAGCTGTCAGGACAGTCTGGGCCTTCCAACACATTTAAGACTTCAGAAAGTTTGTCCAATCCTTTAGCGTCCATTCCTAATAATGTTATGCATCAGACCGGCGCTGTTTCTTCTGCACAGCCTGCTGTTAGTGCAGAGGACTGTTTGGATAACATGAGCCTGCTCAGTCTCAAAGATTCAGCCAAGACATCCCATGCTAGCCAGCTGACCACGCAGGGCAATTTATCCAAAAGTTCAACCGGTGAGTTAAATGTGTTGTTGTCTTGTCATTTACTTTTGAGCAGCACACTTCCATTCATGTTTTCACAAGATGATAGCGCACATATACATCCTTATGTTTGCATCTATGTAAACTCATTTGTTTATATACTCATTTGCCAGTTTATTTGGTACACCCAACTAAAACAGTCTGATACATCAGTCCTGTGATAAATCATATCCATCCATCCCATACATCCATCATTTTTTGTTGAAACTGTTTAAAAGAGGTGTTGGATAGGGTGGGGAAATATGTCAATATATATTATCAAAACTATATAAAATATTTATCATATGTTTTTCTATACGTTTCTATTGTAATAAAAGCTAGGCCTACATTTATTTCTTTTTTCTCTATAATGTCACGTAAATCTCAAGTTCTTAAACTGAGAAAATACTCCAGTACTTTTTATGTGTCAAGTATTTAATTCACACAGAAGTGCACAAAAACATGCTTTACCATGTGGTTATTTCATATAGACTATGCATTCATTGAATTACCAGAAAACACACTGTATTGTGATTATATATCATAACTGTGAAATGGCCTACTGTATATTGGGATAGAGTATTTTGATCATAGTGTTGACTGGACTTTTGATCATTTTGAAGGATGTTTGTGGTGCTGTTTTGTATTGTGTTATACTGACAGATGTTTCTATTATTGTGTCCACCCCATTTAGTATTTATGAGGGTTGGCTAAATAAATAGAGCGACAGAAATCTTTTGCATATACAGTAGGTGTTGATTTATTTGTCTGTTTTTATCCAGACAAATTGGACATTTTTAATACTGCTATGATCTCACATGCACACCAACACAATTGTAGCTTATTATTTTTATGAATTACTGTAAATAGGCAAATTAATAATTTTTACAATTGACCCCTTTCTCTTTTTTGGTGTGAATAGCACTAAACAGGGTTTCTTATGCATTTCAGACAAAGGGGAGAACTTCCAGTCTGATCATGCGGCTTTGCTCAGTATCCTCCGAAATGAAGGAGTAAGACCCACAGGTCTGGGATCTGCTACTCCACACTCCAAACCCTACAACTATCTGGTATATTTGTCTTTTGGTCCCCACTCTTTTGTAGATTAAGCTTTTGAATCTTCATTTCTGTCTGAATAGTGATTTCAGTTTTTAACCATTTTAATAAACCTTTCATATGCGTTTGATAATCATTTGTTCATTCTCTTCTTTGCAGCCCCAGCGAGTGTCAGTCATGAAGAGTCGACATAAAGCTGGACCCACCACAGGTAAACTGAAAAACTGCCATCTTGACATTTTGACGTTATTTGGAGCCAGAGTCTACACAGTAGTGATTGGAGGGCTGGATAAGCCCACACACCCCACCAGAGCCTATAAAAAGCCAACCACGGCCGCAGCTTACGAGTGTGAGCCACCTAGCTGCAACGTTAGCATCACGATAGCTGTTTGGCTATAAAGACACAACAACTAACCACTATATCTCTATAACTACATTTATGATCAAACTGACTCATGTTCTATTACACAGACTTGTGATGTTTATAGAAAGTTAAAGTTACATCTCCTCTCACGTACAATCCCTGAATCTCCGGCTGCAACTACTTTACTCAGAGCAGCTGTCAAAAACCAGCTGTTGGAAAAATTTATTTGAGGTTTACTTTGACTTTTTATTTTGTCTCATGTCCCATCTGCCAACATGGGGGAGGCCAGATTTATGACCTATACTGCAGTCAGCCACCATGGGGCGATCCAGATGTTTTGGCTTCACTTTTGAGGAGCTGTCATGTCATCCATCTTTATATACAGTCCGTGGCCCCGTCCACACTCTGCTTGACCCATTGACTTCACATCTGGATATACATAAAAATCTTTTTAAAATCTTGTAAAGTTTTGCACATGTAAAACTTGCATAGTTTAAAAATTATTAATACATAGAATAAGTGATCTTGTTTACAGCTCAAGATGTCCTGTCAGCAGTTTTACCAGCATCTCTTTTTAAATGGAGGTCTATGGGAAAAATACTTTTTGAGCTGCAGGGGATTTTTTTTCATTGCAGTACCTCGAGTGGCCACTGGTACAGCCTGGTACCTGCGCCAAACACGGCTGTTTTTATACATCCAGCCAAGAAATAGTCCAGGACTTAAACCATGAAACACAGCAACATCCATCCATCGTCAACCGCTTATACCATTAGGGGTCGCAGGGGGGCTGGAGCCAATCCCAGCTGGCATTGGCCGAAGGCGGGGTTCACCCTGGACAGGTCGCCAGTCCATCGCAGGGCACATAGAGACAGACAACATAGAGAGAGACAACCATTCACGCTCACATGCTCACATTCACGCTCACACGCTCACATCCACAATTTAGAGTCATCAATTAACCTATCTTTGGACGGTGGGAGGAAGCCGGAGTACCTGGAGAAAACCCACGCTTACACGGGGAGAACATGCAAACCACACAGAATAGTCCCAAGCCCGGATTCGAACCTGCGACCCTCTTGCTGTGAAGCGACAGTGCTAACCACTGCACCACCGTGCAGCCCACACAGCAACATGGGGGCGGCAGTAGCTCAGTCTGTAGGGAGTTGGCTTGGGAACCGGAGGGTCACCGGTTCAAGTCCCGACATGGACTAAGAACTGAGTGTGAACTGGTAGCTGGAGAGGTGCCAGTTTACCGCTTGGGCACTGCCGAGGTGCCCCTGAGCAAGGCACCAAACCCCCAACTGCTCGGGGCGCTTTTCAGGAGCAGCCCCATCACTCTGACATCTCTCCATTGTTGCATGTTTGTGCATGTGTGTGTTCGGGTCTGCATGTACCTTGTATAAGTTAACAACAGAGTGTAAAAATTGAATTTCCCCTCGTGGGACTAATAAAGGATTATCTTCTTCTTCTTCTTCTAACATGTTGTTTATTATACGTCATTTTTTGTGAAAATGAAAAAAAAAATAAAATGTGAGCTTTAGAGGTGCTAGTAGGCAGGTGCACAGAGTTAGGTTAGCTGTTTCCTTTCATTTCCAGTCTTTTTGCTAAGCTAAGCTAACTAGCAGCTGGCTCCCACTTTATATTTACTATATAAACATGATAATGGTATCTGTGTTCTAACTGTTAGCAGGAAAGTAAATAACCAAATTTTCCAAAGTATAGAACTATTAATGATTGTTTTGTTTGAACACTATGTACGGTATCAACAATTTAATACAAATGCAAGTCTAAAGAAACCAAAGTGGAGCCTTGTGTCGATGAGAAACCGAGAGAAGCAAGCTACTTTTAGTTTTTGTACCGCTAAAAGGCTCTAGGTATTATTTGCTATGTATAAAGTTACATAACAAACAACACAATGTAAATGAATTGGCCTTGTCAATGTCATGTCAACTGAATCTGTGCTCTCTGTGCTGTTCCTACAGGATCAGTGAAGTTGGTGCATTTCTCCCCAGACTCCGCTGCACTGCAAAGTATCCTGCAGAACAAAGGAGTGCAGGGTGGAGGGTCTCTGGGTGCCACACCCAAAAACTCTGTCTGTCCATCAGGCAGAGGCACTTCAATCTACACAGTATGAATACATAATATATGTTTTCAGCACTTTTTAAAACTCTAATTATGCTGCTTGTGTAACGTTTATTGTGTTGCTTGCTCTCTCAGGCTCAGAGAGTGCCGGTTAGAAAGAATCGTGCAGAGGCAGCTGGAGGACCAGCAGGTAAGATACAGAATGGTTGTTATCTCACGAAAGCAAATGCATCCTTATCTCTTTGTCCTTTCACCCTGATGTGACGCAGCTGTTTTATCCTCAGCAGTAGCAGTCAAAGAGACTCCACTGAAGAAATGGACTCCACAGAGGGTCCGTGACACCAGGCACCAGCCCATGTCTGCTATGGTCAGTATACATGTGTTGTGTGATCATGCTCTGTCTGTTTTGGTTGGTGGTGTTTCTCAGCGTCACTCCCCTATCTCACCACGCTGCTGTTTTCAGAAATGGCATCTGTCGACACACCAGTCACCGTACGCCGTCACTCCGGGGCTGCGGAGCTGCAAATCCAACCTTCAGCCGCACCAGGAGGTGAGAACAGGAAATCATGTCAACTTTGTAATGTGTCTACCAATGATTATTTTCACTGTTGATTAATCTGTTAATTCTATAATCTATAAAAATGTAAGAAAATAGTGAAAAATGTGGGTCAGTGTTTCCCAAAGTCCCAGATGAAGTCCTCTTATTTTGTCCACAACTCAAAGATCTTTAACTTACTGTCATAAAACAGTAAATAAACCAGAAAATATTCACATTTAAGAAGCTGGAATCAGAGAATTCTTAAAAAATACTCAAACTGATTAAATGATTATCAAAATAGTTTCCATTTAATTTAATAGTTGACAACTGGTCGATTGATTGTCAAGAGAAGCAGAAGAAAATCAGAAATTAATCAACAATGAAAATAATCATCGCAGAGTCGCAGCTCTATATAACATTATGCAATAGTTTTTGATGTCCTCCATCACAGCGTTGTATATCGTTAACCTGAAATATACACACTGTTTGTTGGCAGGAGATTGTCCAGAGATTGTTTGATGATCAAGAGGACGAACAGAGCACCAACGTGACGGACAAAGATGCTGAGACACAAGCAGAGCAGCGCCCAGCTCGAGTCACAACTGTAAAAAGTTCCATCCTTACAGCCATACAGACATCCATGTTGAATTAAGTTATTGTTATTTATGTCAAATATATTGAAAAATGACTATGCTGTTCTGGTGTCATCCCTCACTCCTCCAGACTAAATCCCTCTGTGAAGAGAATATAGAGGCGAGCAGGGTCAGCAGCGACCAGGTTGAAGAGGAGGAGGAGGAGGAGCAGCAGAGGATTGTGGGAGGACAGCCGTTCTTGCAGGCACCACAGAGAGAGTCTGTCATTTTTTTCTCAACGGGCAAAACGCTGTTAAGAGCTCCACGCTTTGAGAAGCAGGAGAGCTTGGCCCGTCAGGAGCAGCATCCTCCAGTGCTGCCAGTACACAAAGAGGTGTCATCTGTGTCAGCGCCAACCTGTCAGATCAACCCAGCTGTTCAGAGTCTACACAGAGGTACCACTGACATCTCATAATACTTCATCTTATAGTGTTTCACATGCAGTGAGCATTTTTCCTCTATTGTGACTGTAAATATCATAGTGTCTCTAAGTGTAACTTTTTCTATTACAGACCTCATTGTTCAGAAGAGTTGTGCTCTGAATCCTGCTGCTGCGATGCTGCGTAAGCGTCTTCCTGCTCTGGAGGAGCTCCGTTTGGACGAGGAGGTGGCCACCTACACCTCAGCATCTGTCCCGGCTACTCCGGGGTCTCTCCGCCCTCGGCCCCGCTGTGGCAACCCACTTGCCTCCATCCTGCTCTTTAAAGAGTCCTCAGTGAGTACACCGCCGACAGTGTGCATGTACAGAAAATTAGTATTAACAGTGCGATGCGTAGCATTTTTACATTAAATCACTGACATGATAGTTTTGAAATGATCAATTGAGCCTATGTTTTTTTAAAAAGAAGTCTTTAGTCAATAAAGTGTACGTAAGCACAAATGACCAGCGTTACCAGAGCAAAACATGGTTTATTCAAATTGCTGTTTGTGTAATATGAAAAATCTTATAAAACAGCACATATTGCAAAAACCGGTAAAACTACAGTCTACAGCCATGCTGCATTTCACAGCAAAGCTTTGAGCTAAATGCTAACATGCTGATGTTTAGAAGATACTGTATATTGTTTACCATGTTCACCATCTTAGTTTAGTATGTTAGGGCTGACCCAAATGCTTCGAAACCTTGACCGCTGCCATGGTTATCGACCTCCAAATCAGTATTTGAATGCTTTGTTTTTTGTTTTGTATTGGCCACATTTAGTTTTTGGCCTGATGGTGTCGCTCGACGAAACAACAATACAATACAGTTCGCTCTGAAGGAAACATCGTCTGAACAAAATGTCATGACCATCTAATAGTTGTTGAGACATTTCACTCAAATCCCCACTTTTTTCGTTGCAAGCCACCACAGCGCCAGGCTTTGAAGCCAATTTTTGTAGTTCCCCGAACCGTGGTATTACAACTTCTGGGTCCATTACAAGGAGGGGGAAAAGAGATGTCGCGTATCATCATTGCGGGATACCATGGGGGTACAACACATGCGCAGTAAAATCTGGTCTGCACTTGCCGAAATTGAGCCAGAAGCAGCGAATAATTGCAGCTCCAGTTACACTGAGCATGTGTTATACCCCAGAACTCTAGACCATGTCCCAGTCTTTCAGTAGGCCTTGGCTTGTCACGTGATGCCATTGGACCCAAAAAGATTATTAGATAGATTATAGATTATTTTTAGCTTGTTTTTATTTTGTTTTGTTTTATTTTTACTTTTTATTTTTATTTTAACATTATTTTTGTTTTTATGACTGTTTTATGTCTTAATGGTCTTTTGCACTTTGTTGCAATGTTCTTGATTGTTTGTGTAAAGCACTTTGAATTGCCCTGTTGCTGAAATGTGCTATACAAATAAAGCTGCCTTGCCTTTCAGACTGATGTTGAACCCCAAACCCACATTACATAACTAAATCTAAGCAGGTTTTGAGTATTTAGGGTATTCACAAATACACTGCCTGTAAGACATATTCACCTTCTTAGAAAGCAAGACAGCAAATTAGTTTATTTCCCAGAATATTGAACTTTTCCTTTAGTTTGACAGTGGCATCCAACACAGTTCCCACTGGGTCTTAAAAAATATTTAAAAAGTCAAAAATCCAATAACCTGAATTCAAGGCCTCAACGTTACTTTGATTTCAAAAGAAATGTATTATCTTGCTTTTAAATGTTTTGTTTTTTGAGCATGCTGTTACAAAACCATATCCAGACAGCTACACTAAAAGCTGAGGTGCTCTGGACTTAACACTCTGTAACGACGCATCAGTCATACAGCAGCAATGATAATACTGATGCTCCAGTTTTCTGTCATATCCTTAGTACTTTCTTGCCAGTATGGGTGTGAAGTCTTAAATAGCATCCATAGTGGTCTTAAAAAGACCTTTAAAAGTCAAACCTGCAGATAGACTTCAACACTAGATATAGCACTTTAAAACATGTGCATGCATACATATTCTCTGTACATACATACATACACTGTACACAAGTTGATATAAATATTTATCTTTGTTTTGTTTTTCAGACATTTGTTCCGATTGGTTTCGATCTCTCGTCCGACTGCTCTTCTCCTCTCAGCTCTCCGCTGCTGCAAAGATGACTTCATGCTACAAGTACAGTATTGGTTTTACTGTCTGATATCCAGAGTGGATAAGTAGAAATACTGTAGATCATTTTGGTGTGACTGAGACTTTTTTTAATGGAACTAATTTTGTTTGTCCGACACTGCTGCTGCCAGCCTTAATTCAAGTCCAAAGAACGCTGCTAGCATCATTTTTAGAAACCTTTTTGTATTAGAAATGCTTATGATCACTTTCAGTAGATGCTTTAAAAAAAAAAAAAAAATTAAACTTATTTCTGTTTAAATAATGCATCTTTTACACTGCAGGCACTCATGTAGACAATGTAGATGCATCCTATTAGAACCATAACTAAATGTTGGAAAATGAAATGTTTAAAAGGTCAATGAAGACTCTGGACTGAATCAGTATTATAGATTTAGTATACAGATGGACTAGGATAGCTCAGAGCATCACACAGCAATCTTCCTGTGTGGATTGGAAATGAATAATGTTGTTAATGTACAGTGTTTATAATAAATTTCTATATGTTAATGTCTGGCCACGAATGATTTTTCTTTCTGCTCTTGAAATTATTTACAGGGGCGACCCACTAATTTGTATAAATCCTACAGTTAAAATATTAAAAGATAAAATATTGTCTGTGGTTCTGGAGGAGCTTTCTAAAGTCACAAACTGTCTACAAGGGGTGAGTGAGATGTGGGTGTTTATCAGGCAGAGACCGTCAATGAAATTATCCTGATAGTTGCATTGTGGGAAATGTAGGATTCAGTGTTTTGAAGCTTCATGCTAGAATCTAATAGGTTTCGTGCTGAATCATTTAATCAGTCAGTGACAAAATTAATTGCCAACAATTTGTGATGATCAAGTGGTCATTCAATGAATTTATTTCTGTGTATTTATTTGTTAAATTTTGTTTTACAAAATTAGGAAAGTAATGTTTTGTGACGAAGAGAGAGCTGAGCTGGAAGCTAAAGCTCTCATGACTAAAAGAACTAGACTGCAGGTACAAGCGGCTGGCTGGCGTGTCCCTTAGAGATAGGGTGAGAAGCTCAGCCATCCACGACGGACTCGGAGTAGAGCCACTGCTCCTTTGTGTTGAAAGGGGCCAGTTGTGGTGGTTCGGGCATCTGGCAAGGATGCCCACTGGGTGCCTCCCTAGGAAAGGGGTTCCAGGTGCGACCAGCTGTGATGAGGCCCCGGGGAAGACCCAGGACTAGGTGGAGAGATTACATCTCCACACTGGTCTGGGAACGCCTCGGGATCCCCCAGTCAGAGCTGGTTAATGTGGCAAGGGAAGTTTGGGGTCCCCTGCTGGAGCTGTTGCCCCTGTGACCCAACCCTGGATAAGTACTTGATGATGAGTGAGTGATGTTTAAGTCAGGCCTGATGTAGCCTAACATTGATATCTGATCAGTACTTGGTATCAGCTGATACCTGAAGCCCAGGTATCACTATCAGGACTGAAAAAGTTCACTAATTAGTAATATTTTTGGGGTTTTGGACTGTTGAAACAAGCAATTTAATGATGATACCTTGAGCTCTTGGAAAGTGTAATGGCCATTTCACTATTAATTATGACAATAATGAAACTAAACGTGTATTCATAGTCAGGATATTTCGGTCTCTGCTGCTTTAATTTCGACTGTTATTTCTTAATCTGTCTCGTTTTAAATCCTCCGACTTTATGAGTTCTTCTGCCAGTTCTTTGTTTTTTTCCTGAGGTCTTAGGTAATGCTTTCATCGGTCGTGTGAACTCCTCAGCATTAAAGACATGGAAAAGAGCATCTTTATTACATGAAACAAGATATGCCAGGTTGTCAGCAGCGTTCCCCAGATTGCGTCTGGGCCAGATGTAGAGTTTACAATGTTCACATATCAGCCTCATGTGACACAGTATCCTGTTTAGAGACAGCACAGTATGAGCCCTAGATGGCTACTCAACATGGCCTCTATGCTTTAGCTTTGATATAGACCACAGGATTTACTGGCTACATACAGCCCAGTTTTAGATTTTTAAACATCATTACATATTTAAGAATGAATAAAAACTTGTACATATTCAACATCAGTACTTCACACACCTGCAATTACAGTATAACTGTTTATTTGTTGTCATTATGCACAGACTCACAAACTGAAACAATGCCGAATATAAGATGAGTCATCTACTAAACTTTCACCTTTCAACCTGGAATAATCTAAACTAAACAGACGTATAGTATATATCTAGTAAAAGTATTTTCAATTACACAGTGGGATACAGTACAGTGTGTACATGTGAGATACACCCTGCTGCTGAATCAGCCTGATTCTAGCTGGCGGTTTTCATTTAGGCTATTAAATGTCAAACATAACGAATGAAGATCTCAGAGACCGAAGAGAGGCTGTCAAATAGCATATGCTGTGGCAAACAGCCCAAAAATATCCAATTTACAATATTTTTCCTTTTTCTTTTACATGATTTACCAGATTATTCAATTTGTTGATTTTTGTTGATCAACTATTTGGTAATTGTCACATTGTTTGAGTTGAGGAGTCTTCCTGAGCTGGACCTGTTCTTGTAATTTCATGTGTAGAAAACTACAAACAAAATAAGATCAAAAGTTTCTAAATCCTTTCCATTGTTTTGTTTCTTTGTACATATGAAGTTGAAAGACGTAATCTGAAGTACATTCAGACTGTCACCATTGTGCTTCCCTGTGTGTAACTGTCCCCTGCAGGTGGACACTGGGCCTGATGGAGTATATTTAGTAGTGAGTGAGTGGTGGAGGGTGTCAGTGGGAGGGGGCTCGGCCAACAGTAGACTATAAAGCCTGTGCTGTCACTCATGCCTCCCCAGAGGAGCAGAGAGTGAAAGAAGAGAAGCTCTGTTCTTTCTCCTTCGCCGTGTCCACCCGTCTGTCCTCTGGAGACATGTCCAAGGATCTCCATCCAACCATGGACCCCACCAAGATGGGGCTCGGACGCTCCATCGCCGTGCTGACATCAGGAGGAGACGCCCAAGGTGAGCGGAGCATCTACTGCTTTATCGCAGCTTTATTTTCAACACAAAATGAGTCCGAGGGGCTAAAATCTATCAGCTTCCCTGCTGATGTGTCTGACACACAACAGTGAAACCCAACCAGCTGTAGGAACCTTTCACCATACAGGAGCCATTAAAGTATTGTTAATGCTCTGCATGACATCTGAGGAGCCAAAGAACAGAAAGGCCAAGCAACATTTTTTCAAGACCTGTAAGTGGTGCAGAAGACCAGCTGCCAGTTGATGGATGTAATGATGAGAAGATTGAGTCTCAGATTTGCATCCCAAAAGTGTTTGATGTACATCCAGCAAAGCGTCAAAAGTCCTCACAAGTGACAAAGTAAACTGTGTTGTAGACTGAGAGTTTGTCAAGATGTCATCCATTCATATTGGGTTTTCCTTTGTTAAACTGAAATATTGGCGTTAATCTGTAAAAAAAATCAGCACAAGTTCAACTCTTATATTCATCTCATGTTCCCAATCTCTCTCTGCATCTCTATCTGCCCAAAGCGTTCCCTTATTTCACGTCTTTGGGGCTAATTTTAGTGGTGTTGACCTTTTTCTGGTATGGGGGAGAGAAACGCCCCCTGCCCCGCCCCCCTCATCCACAGCTGCTGTCTGGTGAAACAAGAGCTGCAACATGCCAGCCTGTCACAACACAAGCTCACACTGTGGCCTTTAGTGTACTGGACATCCCACGGTACACAAGATGTACACTCCCGTAAACTCTCCTTTCCATGGGGCTATTTCTGTCTCATCTGTTGCCAAAGCACAGGTCACTTAAAGGTTAAGTCTTACGATGATATCTGACAGGAAGGGTTGAACATTGTGTCATTGTCTACAATGTGACCTGAGTCATCACATGGCATTTGTGTGTCTCAGGTATGAACGCTGCTGTGAGAGCCACAGTCAGAGTTGGTCTCTACACCGGAGCAAAAGTCTTCTTTGTTCATGAGGTACGATGCTGCATACAAGCTACAGTACATTAACACGTCATAACAGTGCAAACTAGAAAAGCACTCGGAGAGCGCAGACCTCCGCCAAGCACCATAGTTTCCCCCCATATTATATCAGTGGCAAACATAGAACATATATACAAGACACAACATAAAACTCACAATACATTAGGCCAAAATGTAAGAGTACCCCCATGTTTTATAGAAACTGCTATAAAATCCACCATCTGGATCAGATCTGGATCAGCCTTTGGGATTTGGTAGAAGTACACATTGTAAATCCCTGAGTCAAATTTCATGAGCTTTGGGCAACAATTACCAGAGATATTGAGAAACAATATTTTGGGTCCCATTTACCCCAATTTTAACGAAAATTTCAAAGTGATCCAGAATCCAGGATTTCCTCCGGATCACCCCCAAAATTAAATCAGTTCTTCCTTTTTTTTTTTTCTCACATTTTCGACACACCCTGAAAATTTCATCAAAATCCGTCCATAGGTTTTTGAGTTATCTTGAACACAAACAAACAAACAGACAGACAGATAAACGCCGGCAAAAACATAACCTCCTTGGCGGAGGTAAAAAATACAACACAGGAATTCGTAAAGAGGACCTATTGTGCTTTATTTCCCTTTCATTTAGTGTGTTAGTTATAGTATAGTATAGTTTTTTGTGCACGTAAAAGGCCTGCGAAGTTCCAATCCCAAAGTCCATGCCAAAGGGAGTTAGACTGCATTCACACCAGATTTCAGTGAAAACGTCCCCCTGTTCATTTTAAAAGGGGTAAAGACGATTGGGCTGCGACAGTTGCAAAGAGAGCCGAAAAGAAAAGCAGCAGCTGACGGAAAAGCAGAAACTGAATCAACTTTTGGAGAAATGCAACCCAGCTTTATGCTGCAGAGTCCAGAGCTGTCCAACCCAGACACAAGGGAAGAAAAGACATTAATCGTGGTGCATAACGGGCCATTAAAATGACTCTCCCACAGCCCTGCAGCCTTACCTCTAAGCATGAAACACTTTGCTTGAAGCCCTGCCTTTTCTTCTGTAACATGGTGATGTCACCAAGTAACACAATTACATAATACCTGTCTGCCGGCTAGTTTGGCACGGCCTCAAACAAAGCTAGTTAGAGTGGAGGAGGAAGGGAGTCCAAAGAGTCTGGTTCAGTTGACCAGTCACAACAGAGTGGTCTTTTCGGGTGTGTTTTTAACTTTAAAATATACAACCATGTTCTTGTAGAAACCCAAAATACAGGTATGCACCTGAAAATAAGCATAATAGGACCCCTTTATGCCTGTACTAGCTTTGTATATAATAAAAGTTATGAAAGAAAAGAGCATTTTGTTGCAGTGCAGGGTTAAACCAGTACATCAGGCATCTTCATTCAACCGCAGTGTGTGTTAACGTGTTGCTGCAGGGCTACCAGGGTCTGGTGGACGGAGGAGACAACATTCGCCCCGCCACATGGGAGAGTGTGTCCATGATGCTTCAGCTGGTGAGTGATGTACAGTAGTGTTGGTGCTGTTTGAACCCATTCAAGCCGGAAGATTGTATTTAGCATGATAAGGAAAAATCTGTTCTAGCTGGTCAAAAGTCTTGATATTTGGTACGGACAAACTTTTCTAAATCAACTGATTTCTATTGCATTAATAGTCAAAATCAGGATTTTTGAAAAATAAGGAAAACTTTAACAAAGAGTTGAATAAATGTTTTCCATTTGAAATATTTTTGTCCACTGTATGTGTGTACAGCTCTTTAATATTCAACTTGTTTTAAGTTCGTACAGTAGATACCAAATACTTGGCTGTGCTTCTTGTAGTTTCAGAGATACAGTCATCTTCTTATCATACTATATCTAGTCTTTGGGCGTATGGGACTACTGTTTTTTTTTTTTTTACTGAGTCAAATGCAAAAACAAATTCTAGATACAATATGATGATAAAACTCTGTCTTGTGAAAATGTCTTGATATTTGTGTTTAGATAAGCCTTCCAGTGAAGGAAATGAAACACCCCCAAAAATGTTTTCTTTCTTTTACTGGTGCCCAGTGATGCAGATAGTTTTAATTTCTTCTTAGAGGAATGCGGTTTAACAGCACTACACCATCCTTGACATAGTTTACTGTTATAAAACAGTGTGAGGTATTACAAAGGAAGCATTTAGCGGCATAATTCTTCTACTCCTCATCTTTTAGTCATTTTTCAATACTCCCAGTACCCTCCATCCTCCTCTTACACAGCACACAACTGTTTCCTGACAGTGATAAACAAATAAAATATTAAAAAGAGAAAATTTAGGGTTGGTTCAGCCTGATGGTAAGACCTTTAGTGAGTTGAATTAAGTTATAAAAGTTTAAAGGACTTTCTCAGATGGCCGGTCATGTCTTAGTTTTGGTTTAAGTTCCTCCAGTTTAGGGATATCCATCTTGAGATTTCTGCTGCCACACCAATACGATGTAGGTTAACGGGATGTTGTTTGTGGTCCTCACGAAGCGCTGAAAAGTCACCGTTAAAAATTTCAGCAGCAATTTGTCCTTCCATAAAAAGTGTCCCAGTAACTCTGGATAAGTATCTATTGGATAGAAAGTGACTCCAATGAAAACTGTTGACAGTGAGGAGGTCTGTGCTTTATGCAGAGAAACCAGGCCAATTATCGGCTGAAACAAAAGCATCATTGTACAGCTGTTATCGTGGCCTCGGTCTTGACGTGAAAAGACATGTTTCTTTTGAACTTTTTAAATATCATTTTTTAATTTACAAAATTTAATTTAGCACCATGGTATCTGGAGGTGAATGTGCAGCAGGCAGATGTCTGAAAATCAGCCCAGCTGGAGATGACAAGGGAAGAGAGAAGAAGTGTTTTTATTTTTGTAATTTGAATGAAGTGATCCGGGCTGCATGGTGGTGCGATGGTTAGCATTCTCGCCTCACAGCAAGTGGATCGCAGGTTGGAATCCAGCTCTTCAGTTTAGGTTAATTGATGACTCTAATTGATGACTCTAAATTGCCCATAGGTGTGAAGGTGAGCATGAATGGTTGTCTGTCTCTATGGACTGGCGACCTGTTCAGGGTGTACCCCGCCTTCACCGAATGCCAGCTGGGATCGGCTCCAGCTCTCCCCCACAACAGGATAAGCGGTTGAAGATGGATGGAGTGAACTGATCCTTTAACCTTTACAACACCTACTCCACTTGGAACCAAGAGCTTTCTTCTCACACGCACTGATAGCACGAGAAAAGTGATGTTTGAGAGTTGATGTTAAATGACGGCCTCAGCCTTGTAACTGAAGGATGATGGAGATGCAAAAATACTGTATTCATTCACGTCTTTCACTAAATAAAGAGGGCTGGCAGGTAGAGAGGGACTGGCAAGCTGAGATTCATGAAGTGTGTGAAAATGAGCAACAAAGTTGAAACAGGCCATGGTGAATATTCAAGGATCCCACTTCTTCAGGGCTTCAAGGCATCTCAATTGTCTAATGCCACAATGTGCTGATCCCTCCACAGAGTTTAATATTTAAAGGGTGGCCGTTGTGGAAAATATTGTGGGGTTAAATGTCAGCAATCTCTGCATTGCTGCATTCCTTCCTTCAAAGCCAGGAAGTGTTTGTGTATCAGTATCGTCTTCTCTTGTCAGGGAGGTACCGTCATCGGCAGCGCCCGCTGCAAAGACTTCCGCACCAGAGAGGGCCGTTTGAAGGCAGCCTGCAACCTGGTTAAACTGGGCATCACCAACCTGTGTGTGATCGGAGGAGACGGCAGTCTGACCGGAGCCAACCAGTTCAGGACTGACTGGAGCGGGCTGCTGAGTGACCTCATCCAGGCTGGTAAGGAGACAAACATAGTAATAATGAATCCTGAGTGATCATCCACCCTGCTGTGCCACAACCTTTTCATGTAGCACCACCATCAGGTCAAAATTTTAATTCTGCCAACATTTTGACTTATGACAGAATACCTGCAAAACGAATGACATTCCCATCAGCCTCAGCTCTAATTTGTGTTTAGTGTTTTTGTCACAAACATTACCCTTTCTAAATATTGCCAGAGATGTTAGTGTTTAGCAACTGCAGCTTCACAGAGTCAGTAGTGTGGTTGTAGACGCTAAAAGTCTTGCTTTTGTTTTATTGTTTTAACAGTGTATCACAGTCACTGTTATTAGACTTTATGGGGAACAGGGAGGAACAACTCTATAAACCGTGTGCACATAGATACAGTTATTGTTAGATATGTGTGGGGAGGTTACTCCAAAAGCCAGGGATAATACCTGGGAGTAAAAGAAGGCATTGTGTTTCTTTTCATCACACAATCTGTTTTTTTACTTTATGCAGGTAAGATTACAGAAGCAGAAGCCAAGAAATCTTCCCACCTGAACATCGTTGGCATGGTGGGCTCCATCGACAACGACTTCTGTGGCACCGACATGACCATCGGCACTGACTCCGCCCTGCACCGCATCATCGAGGTGGTGGACGCCATCACCACAACCGCACAGAGGTCAAACATCCCTGTGACCCAGAGATCCTCTTTTTTTATTTGATTTTTGGTCATTTTTTTTAGCCTTTATTGACAGGACAGCGGCTAGCGTAGAAAGGGGGAGAGAGGGCCACAAGCCAGATTAGAACCCGGGCCACCGCGGTTAGGACTCAGCCTTGTTATAGGGGGCCACTGTACCAACTGAGCTCCTGGGGCACCTGTGAGATTCTCTTTAATATTCATCAAGGATGAAATTAGATCACAGCAGCAATAAATTACTGGAGACATGAAGTATGAATTATTCAAAATCTTCTTTACATACTTCTTTACTTTTCTTATTTGTACAACATACTCTCTGTTGATCCACAGCCACCAGAGGACGTTTATCCTGGAAGTGATGGGCAGACACTGTGGGTCAGTACACTGTGTGTGTGTGTGTGTGTGTGTGTGTGTGTGTGTGTGTGTGTGTGTGTGTGTGTGTGTGTGTGTGTGTGTGTGTGTGTGTGTGTGACAGGGACACATCTGTGCATGTATGTAGTGAACACACACTAGTCTAAAAAATAGAATAAATTTCCATCTGTTTCAGGGCGCTAATTTATATATGTATGTATGTATGTGTGTGTATATATATATATATATATATGTATATATATATATATATATATATATATATATATATATATATATATATATATATATATATATATATATATATATATATATATAGGGTTGATCATTAGTGTGTTTACAAAATATTTACACTGAGATTTTTGATAAATAATCATCAGTAATGTGAATATAATGAATAAGTGTGTAAAACAGCTAGAACAGTCTGTTAAGTTCAGTAAATTGCGTCACTTTACCGTAGTTCAGGCAGGATGCAAGATGCTGTCAAAACAATGTATAGTTCTGCCTGAATTCTGTGCGGACATTGCTGGTACGTGGGTTTATGTGGGTTTATCTTGATGTGTGTGTTTGTCTGCAGGTACCTGGCCCTGGTGTCGGCTCTGGCCTGCGGTGCAGACTGGGTTTTCATTCCTGAGATGCCACCAGATGACGACTGGGAGAACCACCTGTGCAGGAGGCTGATGGACGTATGTGTGTCTGTATTAGGATGCCTTCTGGTGTAAATACTACAACATACAGTACAGTATGTCAGATTGCACAAGTACATCTTTGTTCCTCCTGAATGTGTTGTTTTTTAGCAAAGGGCCAGAGGTTGTCGTCTGAATGTGATTATTGTGGCAGAGGGTGCGATATCCAGAAATGGCAAACCGATTACATCTGACCAGATCAAGAAGGCAAGCCTTCCTTTCGATGTCAAGTATTACTCCATGTTGCACAGACAACATCACACTAACAGGTGGATATTTATTTCTCTCCAGCTGGTGACTGACAGACTCGGCTTTGATACCCGCACCACTATTCTTGGACACGTGCAGAGAGGAGGAACGCCCTCAGCCTTCGACAGAATCCTGGTAGATGTCTCAATAAAATAACAAATATAAAGGACAGTGAACACCTCACACACACACCTGATGATCTAACTGTGTGTATCGTCCAGGGCAGCAGGATGGGTGTGGAGGCGGTGATGGCGCTGCTGGAGGCCACTCCAGAAACTCCTGCCTGTGTGGTCAGTCTGTCCGGGAACCAGGCGGTCAGACTGCCGCTCATGGAGTGTGTACAAGTGGTATGTGAAAATATTATTAGTGTACTCTCGTTGGATGTTTCTCTCGTTGTTTTGGAGGACTGACATTAAAGCAAAGACTCTCTGTCGCTCTCTTTGCTACAGACCAAAGATGTGACCACCGCCATGGCTGAGGGCAGATTTGAAGACGCCATCAAGCTCAGAGGAAAGTGAGTATTTTCGTCTTAAAGGACCAGTGTGCAAGATTTAGTGGCATCTAGTGGTGTGGTTACACATTGCAACCAACTGAATACTTGGCTCAGTCCTCCCTTTTCAAGCATGTTGGAGGTTCAGGTAACATAAAAACGTGAAACTCTCTCTATAGAGCCAGTGTTTGTCCATTCTGAGCGACTGCAGAAACATGGCGGACTCCGTAAAGAGGACCTGCCCCCTATGTAGACATGAGGGGCTCATTCTAAGCTAACAATGATTCAAAGTTTAAACACGAATGAAAACATGAATGAATATTATATTACTTTCTAATAGATCCCCAAAATGTTACACACTGTTAATTTAAATAGTGTAGCCATGACGAACAATTAAATGTATCCATTATTTTGAAATATTATTTATTTATAATGTAAAGAACAGAAACCGGATTATTACTTATTATCACCTGGCAAATTTAATGATCTTTTTATATTGGGTTTATAATGCATAATGCACATTTATTTTTAATGTATTCTTAATTAATAATAAATCTAAATTTACAGTTCCGAATAATAACTTAATCTAATCTTTTTTAAATTTGGTGGATTTATCAAATGATTATAATTATGTCAATAATAATTTTGGTGGCACACTCCTCAATGCTCTGAACAAATAAAATATATCAGATAAAATACAAAAATTAAACAAAGGAAACACAAAACACAACAAGAAAAATGATTAAAAATATATAAATGTTATCACTGATAGGGATTAATACCACCATTCAGATATTTAAAAATGAAAGGATCCCCCTTTATTTGATTTCTGTTTTATTTTATGTTATTTTGTTTGATTCATTTTGTATGTTTTTGTTTGTTTTTAATCCTCTGCCAATTATTATTTTTTTTGCTTGTAAATCACAAAATATTGTTTGCATTGAACCTATCTGTAAAATTAAAAACTAATAAACACGTTTAAAAAAGAGAAGAAAGGGGTGTATTGCTCTGAAATGACAACACTCAACCTCGTTTGTGACGTGCAGGAGTTTTGAAAACAACTGGAACACCTACAAGCTGCTGGCTCACATCAACCCCCCAGATGTTAAGGTAAGGTAGACTCTTACCAACGTTAATGAAGATTATTCTTTATGAAAAATAAAATTCATGACTTGAATGTTTTACACCAGCATCTTGTCCCTCTCTCTCTTACTGACCAGAGCAACATCAATGTGGCCATCATGAACATCGGTGCTCCCTGCGCTGGAATGAACGCCGCCGTCCGGTCAGCGGTCCGGATGGGCATCATCCAGGGACACAACATGTTGGCTGTCCATGACGGCTTCGACGGTCTGGCTCACGGACAGGTACGTGTACACTTCCCTCTTTGGCCTGAACCTCCTTTTGTTATTACTTGAATGAAATAAAATTTGTACAGATTTAAGTAGAATGCATTTTACTGTACCAACAGTGCCAAACCATAACTAAAAACAATGTAAATTAAACATAAAAGGCTGTCATTCAGTGATGGCACTCTGGTCAGGTTATACTAATAACACAGTTTGCTCTCTATTGTTGTTTTCTGGAAGTTTTTCTTTACTAATTTAAAAAAGAGTCTCTAAATAACAAACACCACAAGACAGTTTATTTCTATAGAAGAAGAAGAAGAAGAAGATCTACCTTTATTAGTCCCACAATGGGGAAATTCAATTTACACTCTGTTAAACTCATACATGGTACATGCAGACCTGAAACACACACATACATGCATTAATGGAGAGATGTCAGAGTGAGGGGGCTGCTCCTGACAAGCGCCCCGAGCAGTTGGGGGTTTGGTGCCTTGCTCAGGGGCACCTCGGCAGTGCCCAAGAGGTAAACTGGCACCTCTCCAGCTACCAGTTCACACTCAGTTTTTGGTCCATGTCGGGACTTGAACCGGTGACCCTCCGGTTCCCAAGCCAACTCCCTACAGACTGAGCTACTGCCGCCCCCAATAAAGTGAAGTTTTAGTTGTTGTCGTCTGTTTCCAGTATTTTAAAACTCATCTCGCCTGAACAGGGACTTGAACCCTGGACCCTCAGATTAAAAGTCTGATGCTCTACCGACTGAGCTATCCAGGCTCTATATATGTTAGACCTGCAATGATTAATCAATTTGTTGTCGAGTATTAAATTAATCAGTAATATTTAGGGAAAAAAATCTAATTCTCTGATTCCAGCTTCTTAAATGTGAATATTTTCGCATTTAAGAAGTTTCGTTACTCCTCTGTAACAGTAAACTAAATATTGTTGAGTTCTGGATAAAACAAGACATTTGAGGACGTCATCTTGGGCTTTGGGAAACACTGATCAACATTTTTCACCATTTTCTCACATTTTATAGACCAAACAACTAACTGATTATTCGAGAAAATAATACACAGATTAATCAACAATGAAAATAATAATTAGTTGCAGCTCCAGTACCCATCATAATGTCCTAAAGCCCAAGTAGATGTCATCAAATGTCTCATTTCATCTGTTGTCAACAGTTCAAAACACAACAGAACAATTACCAGAACAATTAGGAGATTCAAGGTAGTAATCAATTTTCGATTAGTTGTCAACTATTAAATTCATCGCCAACTATTTTAATAATCGATTACTCGAACATCTAAATTCTCTGATTCCAGCTTTTAAATGTGAATATTTTCTGGTTTCTTTACGCCTCTATGACAGTAAACTGAACATTGTAACAGGAGAGACCAGCACACTGGAGCACTCAGATTTAAGACAATCAGCTTTTTCACAGACTTATATTTCGACACCACCTGCATCTTCATCAGAGTCCTTAAGATTGTCCTCTTCTGTGAGCACAGCATCGTCTTAATATTCCTCGTGAAGCAGCTGAAGCCATTCAACCTCCTTCTTTCAGTAAAGTGAATATCTCATTGACATTTCAGGACGTCATCTTGGGCTTTTGGGAACACTGATTGACATTTTTCATCATTTTCTGACATTTTATAGAGAAAACAACTAATCAATTAATAAAAATAATTGCTAGTTGCAGCTCTACTATATATACTATAAATCAGACTCTGTGTTGTTTGTCTTTGTTTCAAAGTAGTCATCCATGGTTTCCATGTTATTTTGCTAGATAAAATATTCAGTTGGTAATTTTCTCTCCCTGCAGATTGAGCCCATCACCTGGACTTCAGTGACTGGCTGGACCGGAAGAGGAGGCTCAATGTTAGGCACCAAGAGGTAAAACACAAGTTGTTCTTAGTTATTTTTTTAGTGGTTCAGCTTTTGTCGTAACATTACAACACTATTCACTGTGTAATTTGTCTGTTTCCCAAAGAACTCTGCCAGGTAAAATGTTGGAGGAAATCAGCCAGAATATTGCCAAGTTCAATATCCACGCTTTGGTGATCATCGGTGGATTTGAGGTAAAAAAAAAAAATAAAATAAAAGACGTGATGGTGCTTCTTCTCCTTGAAAACCAGGAGTCATGTCAGTGCTGGTTGCTGATCAAATGACTCTTCTTCTCTTGACATCTTGTCCCTGGTTGCAGGCCTACGTGGGAGGCCTGGAGCTGGTTCAGGCCAGAGAGAAATATGAGGAGATGTGCATTCCCATGGTGGTTATCCCCGCCACTGTCTCCAACAATGTCCCCGGTTCTGAATTCAGCATCGGCGCCGACACCGCCCTCAACACCATCACCTCTGTCAGTGCCTCAACAGCACATATTCACACACATGTACAAAAAACTAGCATCTTAATTTATTTCTTCTATTTTCTGCAGACCTGCGACAGAATCAAGCAGTCTGCAGCGGGGACCAAGCGCCGCGTGTTCATCGTTGAGACTATGGGCGGATACTGCGGCTACTTGGCCACCATGGCCGGTCTGGCTGCTGGGGCTGACGCCGCCTACATCTACGAGGATAAATTCAGCATTAAAGACTTGGAGGTGAGCTGACGACAGGACCAGCTTATCCAGTTAAAAGAGTTTCTGTGCCTTTAAGATGTGTCTTGATTGTGATCTGTGGACTGATAGGTGAACGTAGAGCATCTTGTGGAGAAGATGAAGACAACCGTGAAGAGAGGTTTGATTCTCAGGTAGGTTTCTAGTCAGGTGTGCAGCAGACATGAATTGTGTTATCAGTAGTCTGGGTGAATGCTTACTTCTGAGTTAACAATATGTGCATTTTATAGGGCTAGATGTAAGAATTACGTGTTTTCCAAGACAGGCTTTAGTAGATGTAACTTGTTTTTTTTGTGCTTCCGTGAAGTTTGTGTTGGAGTCTGAGTTGTGGATGAGGCTGGTGGTTTGTTGAGGTTAGTGGACTCTATTTCTAACCAAACGTTAGTGATTGTTGCATTCTGTTAGCCATGTTGTGGAGCTGAAGAGAGGCACCTGCGAGTGCGCAAGAAGTTACATCTGTTGAACTGAACGTTTTGAAAACAAACAAAAAGGCTTCTTTAGGTTTAGGCAATAAAACTACAAGTTCTTTAGGTTTGGGCAACGAAGCTACAACTTCTTTAGGTTTAGGCAATAAAACTACAATTTCTTTAGGTTTAGGCAACAAAATTACAGCTGCTTTAAAAGCAGTCTACAGGCTGATAGAGGAAACCCAGAAACTCATGGAAGGTGTCATTTTTTAGGTTAGATTACAACCTGTTCACACTAACAATAAAAACCCAAAACAAATAAAAATCGTTCATGTGTGTAATCGTTGTGTTTTACCAGTCTGTAGTAGCCAGCTTTCTGTTCTTCGCCGTGGTATGTTGGGGGGGTGGCATCAGCACCAGAGATGCCACCAAACTTAACAAACTGGTGAGGAGGGCTGGGTCTGTGGTTGGATGTGAGCTGGACAGTCTGGAGGTGGTGGCAGAGGGGAGGACCAGGAGGAAGCTGGAGTCTATTCTGAAGAACCCCTCCCACCCCCTCTATGACCAACTGGTCCAGATGAGGAGTACATTCAGCCAGAGACTGATCCCCCCTCGGCACACTACAAACCGTCTGGGTCAGTCCTTTCTTTTGGTGGCCATCAGGCTCCATAACCAAGGTCTGACCCCCATGTGACTCTGATCATCTGCTCCGTATTTATTCCAAATGTATATAATTACATATAATTATATAATTACATATACATATGCTGTGCATATACAATACCCATCACCTGCTGCACTTTACTTATTACCGTTACTGTTATTTATTTTATTGTCAATTTTCTTCATTGCACCTTCTTCCCCTCATTGCACCTTCTCTTTTACTTTTTACTGTATTGTATTTATCTGTACTGTTGTTGATGCTGCTAAGACACCCGAATTTCCCTCCGGGGATTAATAAAGGTTCATCTTATCTTATCTTATCTTAAAAACGTACATACATTCCCTTTAGTCAGTTAACACATATTTTGGCTCAGGTTTATTCACTGTGGATGTAGCAGAGCCTCATTAACAAGCAACAGAATAGTTAATATTTGCTTTATAATGAGAGAGAGATAACTGGTTGCTCTGTGTTTTCAACAATAGATTAGTAATATATCATTTGCACTTGGAAAAGGAGGAGAAACAATCAGGATAAACACAAAGGTGATCCTGTCAATCCAAAATCTTAGAACAAGAGGCAACAAGGAGAGAAATATTAAAAAGCTTTTCTTATGGTGGCTTAATCATTTAAAAAGCCAACAGGTGAAGATCACTGTAGGCCTTCGTCAGGGCATTTAACAAATAGGTGTGGCCACATCTATATGGTATCAACAACCAATGGGAGGAAATCATATGAACCGTAGGGGAGACAAATTGAAAATAATGAAAACAATGAAATAGCATATTACACTGAAAAAAGTTGCATACCCATGGGTTTTAACATAGGCTGGAAGTAAAACATGGAAGCCTCTACAGAGAAAACAAATATATTTTACAGAAAACATGTTATGTCAACATGTCATATCCAGAAAGCCTCCTTCCTGTTTATCTTTTGCTTTATAATTTTTTAATTGTGAATTCAAAATGTGAGTGATTTTACTTTCCCCTCTTGACCGTAGCTTAAACACAGGTAACCTCCTCTCAGGTGTTTCTATCTCTAAAAGGATTTTTGTACTGAAAAGATACAGTCCAAATCCTTCCTGATACAATAATCTGTCAGTTTTCATTTAACAGGAATGAGAACTGCAATGCCAACTACACCACTGACTTCATCTTCAACCTGTACTCAGAGGAGGGTAAAGGCGTCTTCGACTGCCGTAAGAATGTCCTCGGACACATGCAGCAGGTGTGTTCATGTGGCGAAACAGATGTTGTTCTCGTTTTTGTTATATTACAGTTTGATCAGTGATGCACCCGTCTGTCCTTTATCGACTACAGGGTGGCACTCCAACACCCTTTGACAGAAACTTTGGCACAAAGATGGGTGCCAAGACTGTTCTGTGGCTGACTGAGAAACTCAAGGAGTGTTACAGGCACGGTAAGTTGCATCTGTTACTGTTGCTCATTTTGAGATTATATAATAAAAAGGTAGTTTGGAAATGCAACTAAGTCACTCTGATTTTGAGGTACTTGTACTTACTTGAGGTTTTTCTATTCCTTTTCCTTGTTTCACTGAAAAACAGGTGGTGCTCAATTTAGAGCTCAATATGTTAGATGTATAAAGTTTTCCATTAGTGCATGAAAATACTAATTTAAAAGAAAGGAAGATAAAAAATACACATGTACAGATACATGTAAATGTACTTAAACATTCGAGGAAAATAGCAGTAATTATATATTAATCAAACAACAGCAAAAGCATGTATTGATGCACATACAGAGTGAACACATCAGACATAAACGGCAATAAATAAAGTTATCTGAGCTTTTCCATTTTATTCTTGTTACTTAAATTTGTACTTTACTTTTCAGAGGAAGATGTTTGTTTTCACACCACGACCTGATAGCTTCACTTACTGTTTACTTTGCAGGTGAATATTGTATACACAAAACAGATCATCAGCTTAGAAAATATTATGCATTACTGTATCAAACTACAGTATATGAAGTAGTTAAAATTAGTAATAGAACATCACTTACACATTAATGCCAGTAATTGTAATCCAGTTATATAATATGTCATCATATACACTCTATCTGACTGTTATCAGGCTACTGAATAAGTGTTATCACACAGCACTCATCTTTCCCATGTTTGTGGGCTGGTAGGGGCCTACTAAGCTAACAGTAGGTTCATAAGGCAGTTAAATGTCTATATATCAACCTACTACGTTTTAAAATGAAAGTGAAACTTTAAAGCTACACGTTCTAACATGTTAAATTGAATGAAACTAAACCTTTTGAACACAAACAGAAGGTTTTCTTTAAATTCAGGGAATACAACTACAAGTTCTTTAGGTTTAGGCAACAAACTACAACTACTTTAGGTTTAGGCAATGAAACTACAACTTCTTTAGGTTTAGGCAACAAAACAACAACTTCTTTATGTTTAGGCAAAAAAATACAACTCATTTGGGTTTAGGCAACAAAACTACAACTACTTCAAGTTTAGGTAATAAAACTACAACTTCTTTAGGTGTAGGGAATAAAACTACAACTTCTTTAGGTGTAGGGAAAAACATCATATTTTGGGTTAAAATAATGATGAACACAAACACAAAAACACATTGTTGGTTTCACATAGGATGCAAACTCCGGTCCCCTGGTTGAAAGTTATCTGTTTGTTTGACTCATCTACCACTCCTCCCGCCAACCCTCAGTGGACTTTCTCACTTTTTATACTACACATTATGAATAGATGATGGTACCTACTGGTGGGTGTAGTAGGCATCTATTGACCCACATCTATGGGGCTTATAGCGAGAGAAAGCGGCTATTTAATAGCCTGACAACAGTCTAACTAGCTGTCATATAATACGCACAGGGGGCAATAATATGTACTTTTACTTACACACACACACACACACATTGTACATATACAGTATATAGAAATAATAATACTCTGCTGGTGGTTTATATAATAATAATAATCATTGCATGGCATGTCCTGTGTCCTTTAGGTCGTATCTTCGCCAACACACCGGACTCTGCCTGTGTGCTGGGCATGAGGAAGAGGGCGCTCACTTTCCAGCCACTTTCTGAACTGAAGGGAGACACAGATCTCGAGTAAGATGCATGTTTTGCATATGGTTCACTGTACTACTAGTAGTAACGTGTTTAATGGTGAATATATGGTGAATAACATCGCTCCATTGTCTGCTACAGGCACCGCATCCCTAAGACACAGTGGTGGATGAAGATTAGGCCCATCATGAAGATCCTGGCCAAGTACGACATCAAACTGGACACGTCCGAACACGCCGACATGGAGCATGTGATCAAGAAGAGGAGCCCTCTCGAGAAATAGACAAGAACAGAGCGAGACAATTTTTCGGTTCCATTACAAAGTGTTCATCTTGTCCCACTACCTGTCCACATGCCTTGTTTAAAGAGCTGCTGTCTTATCCTTTCTCATCATTATGGTCCAGGTAATAGATAGTGATGATCAGTAGCTCTCAAACTCGCAAACCCTTCAATGAATCAGATATCAAGAAACTGATTAAAGATATATTTACAAAAAGTGTATTATTTGTTCTTTATGTTAAATGGACTGGAACGTGAAGTGTTCTTGGACCATTCAAAGAATCGTTTTTTTGCATAAAGTATCCTAGTACACATACAGTAAAAATGCTGATAGACCACTCACAAATAAAAGTCTTGAAAATTTTGCAGTTTAGGACATTTAGGACACAGATGTGTGTGAAAACAGCCAGATGGGATACAGTGAGAACAAGTGTTGGGCTGCAAAAGCTGAAAAGATTCAGGGAATATCAATCCATCAGTCCTTTTTTGTAACCACTTATTCACTGAAACAACTGCAGCTGTGAGCAGGTAAATCTATGTGATATGATATGACTGCTTTAAAGATCCCCTCCAGACATGTTTTAAGACTTTTAAAAATATGTGGTGGGAAAGTTCAAATACCACATTTTATATTTACCATTATTGGTGAGAAAATTATCTAAAAATCGCCTGCGCACAAAGAGATGTTTTTAGTTTTAGCAGAATTTTCAGATTAATTTAACTTAATACCTAGTTTATGGTGTCACCTAATTACAGATGAAACATGTCTGTGAAGATTTTCAGTCATCCAAGTCACAAGATATCTGCAAATGTTAACAGATTCACAGCAAGTCCAGGTGTCACACATCAAACAGTACACTGCCTGTGGTTGTAGTCACTGAATCATGATACTGTATTCACCATTTACTAACATGATTTCTTTATTTATAATCAGTGGAGCCATTTTTATCTCCCAGACGAATTTCCCCCTGGGGATCAGTAGAGTACTATCTTATGTTAGACCGATAACGCAATAAGATATATTGAATCATCAGTGTAATACTGTGTGATCTACATATCTTTGAGCAACCTATTTGGATTAATTGAAATGTTTTCAGCAGCTCATCAGCTGATCCTGATTACATCTCAAGTGGAGTGAAGACGTGATTACATCACAGCACTCCTTTTTCTATAGATGCTGCACAAGCACCCATTAATTAAGCCTTCTGGTAATCACTGAACACCCTTTATGAGCATTAACTCAAACCGAAGATACCTGCTGCACTATAAAAGGGAATATAGTGTATATATGCATTATACTGAGACATATATCTATTAATATCCTAAATACAAGAAATACAAGATACACAACATAATACAAGAACAGGAGCATCTAAGGATGGATGGGAGGGGGGGTCCTTGTTTGGAGTTGTATATTTTAATCCTTTTGTTTCTGGCAAATGTAGTTTGATATCAGGAAATTAAACCAAAATTTGAAAGTTTCAAGTGTGCTATTAGTATTCTTCTTTTAAACTTAAAGTAAGGGAGTATACATTCAGTTTACTTTTTATGTACTTATCAGAGATGTTCTTAACAAATGTATACTTGGCTCATACTGACAAGTATACAGAATACTCTGAGTATACTTGGCTCATACTGACATACTGTCAAGTATAGAAGAAGAAGAAGTAGAAAGTCCTTTATTAGTCCCACGAGGGGAAATTCAATTTTTTCACTCTGTTGTTAACTTATACACGGTACATGCAGACCCGAACACACACATGCACAAACATGCAACAATGGAGAGATGTCAGAGTGATGGGGCTGCTCCTGACAAGCGCCCCGAGCAGTTGGGGGTTTGGTGCCTTGCTCAGGGGCACCTCGGCAGTGCCCAAGAGGTAAACTGACACCTCTCCAGCTACCAGTTCACACTCAGTTCTTTGGTCCATGGCGGGACTTGAACCGGTGACCCTCCGGTTCCCAAGCCAACTCCCTACAGACTGAGCTACTGCCGCCCCAATATACAGAATAGTCTAAGTATACTTGGCTCATATTGTCAAGTATACAGATTAGTCTAAGTATATTTGGCTCATATTGTCAAGTATACAGATTAGTCTAAGTATACTTGGCTCATACTGACAAGTATACAGAATAGTCTGAGTATGCTTGGCTCATACTGACATACTGACAAGTATACAGAATAGTCTGAGTATACTTGGCTCATATTGTAAAGTATACAGAATAGTTTAGGTATACTTGGCTTATACAGACAAGTATACAGATTAGTCTAAGTATATTTGGCTTACATGGACAAGTATACAGAGAAGTCTAAGTATAATTGGCTCATACTGACAAGTATACAGAGTAGTCAAGTATTCTTGGCTTATACTGACAAGTATACAGAAAAGTCTAAATATACTTGGCTCATATTGACAATGTCAAATATACAGAATATTTAAGTATACTTGGCTTATACGGAAAAGTATACAGAATGTCTAAGTATACTGGGCTCAGATTGTCTAGTGTACAGAGTAGACTAAGTATACTTGGCTCCCACTGACAAGTACAAGTAAGTATATTTGCCCTGTAAGGTGGCTGGTGAGGAATTTATCTTTTTATAATTCAACTTTATAATAAAAGTAGATAGAATTGGCTTTTTATCATTTTAAATACAACAACAAAATACACAGTAAGTCTTAAGTCATATGTACTCTTGACTGGGGTACTCCTCAGGACATAAATACAGGAATGAGGCGTATTACCCCAAAATACTGTAGAAAACTACAGTATGGATCCGGAAAAGGAAATGGTTTGTGCAGAGGTCACCGGGACCTCGCGGTGGCAGCCGGGACGTCGGCGGACTGTGTGCCTGCGCTGAGGAAGGGTGCGTGTCCCCAGTGTCCGCTCCGGTCGCCCGGTTAGGAATGCGCCTCACAAACCCGGTGTGTGGTGTGATATTTGAGGAAACGCCAGCTGGGACTGTGGTCTAAGAAGAGTCATGGTTTGGCATCGGTTAAACCTCTAGTATCTTAGCGTGCAAGTTTGAATCATTGAGCTAGCTAGCGTTAGCCCGCGTCGTTGATTCATAGCACGCTAGGCTGCTAGCTTTAGCCTGTAGCACATCTGCTAGCCGGCTAGCTAGCTAGTAAGCTAGTTTCAAAGTGCTGCTGCCAATCCAGTCGAACAGGAGACTGACCAGACTGACTGCTGAACCCAGCCGCTTTTTCGGAAAGAGGAGGTGGTGGCAGGCGGGGGGCCGGGAGAACGCGACGGAGTGGAAGTGAGTCAGGAGCGGCTGATGAGTTCAGATCAGAGCGGAGAGCCGCCGCTGCTGCAGGAGGAGGCTGATCCCGGACCGAAGACCGGTGGGAAGGACGAGGCTCCGCTGGGGAGCGAGGGAGGGTCAGGCGGCATGGTGAGTTGGGCCTTCTTTAGCAAGCTAGCTAGCTGGCTAAGCGACTGCTGCTCATCGGGGACCTGTTAGCACATTACGCCCCCCTCTGCGCGATGAGTATTCATTAAGCAACAGCTAAAATTAACGCAGCCAAGACATATTTTAAGATACTACATTTCAGCGTGACTTTGTGATTATTTGTGTAAACGCAGTCTTAGTGTAAAATCGCTAGGTAATATTGATTATCAAAAAACTGTGTCCCAGTCACAGCACATACGGCAGCACTTGTACGACTAATTACTAACTTGCAGGTCATTTTACACACTTATCGTTAGCCTGATCTCCACTGCAGCTCCCATAGATGGATAGCTAGCTAGCTAATGCTAGCTTAGCCACTGTAACAAGCAAGCTCATTAAGTAGTTTGCTGAGTAATCATTAGCTTGCAAGTTAAGTTATGACACTGCTGTACAATGGCGGTAGTAGTACTGGCATCGGCAAAGTACTGATTGAGTCGTTTTCGATATATAGGTGATCGATGCCTAGATTATTGGCCGAAGGGTAAACGTTCATTCACTAACGTTATCTGTTAGCTAATCGTGCTGCTAGCTAACTGAGCTAGCGCAGTGACATGCGTTGCAAATACCTGGCCTGTGCTGCGCAGCGCAGTCAGCTGACTTTACTTGGCTTGCAACGGCCTGTAACACAGAAGCATGCATTGTAACCATGTGTCAAGTTGCACGGCACATAAATGTCCGAGCTCCTTTGAATGACACTGACGCCTAACAGTGTGGGGGCCATCAATCTCGTCTTAATTGGTGCAGGGAGAAGTGTCCTGAGGCATAATATAAGTGGCAGCTGTACTTGTCAGCCCGAGTGCTTTTGCTGTAAAGGGGATGGATCTGTTAGCAGGTGGCGATGTGAAAAGAGGGAGCTGGTAAATTTGACATTCATTATAGTTTCAAAATTAGTGTACAACTGTCAAGTCCTCTTTGGATAAAAGCACAATCCACATTTGGTTTACATCACTGTCTGTATGCCTTAATATGTACAGTATGTGATCTATTCTTGGCCACAGATCTTTGCAGGGTCAGGATTTCTCCTGCCAGTCCACGGCCCTTTTCATAGAGAGGGTCAGATCCATAAATCCTTCAATAATGTGCACTGGAAATATAAACTTAAAAAAACTTTGTGGTCAATCAAAGCTTTTATAATCATTCTCCATTGTGAGGTTAACAGGGTAATAGCCTCTTGTCGATAGGGGATCATGGGGCCCCCTGTGGCACTTCTGGAGCCTTTAAATGAAACTTGTGAGCTCATATTTACAATCTGGGAAGTTGTGTGCATGATTAGCTTGCCGTTCACATGGTTAAGTCTTGAGAACGCCGCTGTTTAGCAACAGCAATATTAACGTTACTGTTGGCGTCTAGAAGCCACAGAGGCTAACAAGTGGGTAACATAATGAAGAAAATGCAAAGACATAATGACAGAGGAGAAAGATGAGGTCATTGAGAATATCAGCATTTTCCTCAGACATGACGATTACACAGAATTACAATATATGACTAAAATTACAATGTATTAACTTATTATGCAATGAAAATTTATCTTCCTAGCCTCTGCCGTTTCTGACAACATCAATAAACACATCACAACTCATGAACTCGGAGCTTTCACTTACAAGGTTGTGAATGCCACAAGAAGGGGGCATTCATATGGGCTGTTCTCGTGCACACAGTAAACACAACCCCATTTGAAGGCACAAATTTCATTGCACTTCTCTGGTTTCCAATTAGATGCTATGGAGGCCCAATGGTATGCAGGTGTTTCCGCGATCCAAAGATTGCACCAGGTGATTTCAGTTTGTGGCCACCCCAATATAAGATTAACGTGATCAATGAACAGCTGCAGGTGTAGTGATGGTTGGTTGTAGCCTGCATGCTTTCAGTCCTGCACATTGTTGGAGACCACAGTTTAATTTCTTGTTAAAGTTCTTTCTGTTGTTGCTGCTGTAATGTCTATCCAAACAACAAAAGGTACATTTTAGTTTCAGTTCCTGACACATTTTTGTCAGTGGTTTTAATTATATGACTTTATTTTGTATTTTCCGGACTGTTTTTAAGTGTTTTGTATGGCTGTTGAAATGTAATTGTGGCATTAGGCAACTGCTGTTTTGTGTGTTACATTTGTGTTTTCCATATCCATTTCCATAATTGCATCAGGTTATGTTCTCATCAGATTCCAACCTTGATAGTCATAGATTTCCTAAAGCCCTTGGGTCTTACACTTAACAGCTATTATGTTTATTTAATGCAATAAGGAAGCGTGTTTACTGCTTACTGCTCAGTGCTCAGTATAGATATAAAGAGTAACTCAAATGTGTTTGTATTGATAAACAAATCAATACAAACATGATTTCATGGTTTGACTGGATAGATACCAAACATACTGGGTACTATAGTGTGTTAAAATGCCAGCTAGTGTCTGTTTTTTTGTGGCTATGTAAAATGTCTTCAGGTAAAATATGCACATCATTCTGCTTTTTAATGTTGACATAAATTGAACGTGCCTGATCCTGCTGATTTCTGCTTTTGAAGGTCACCTCTAAGGGCGCTGGTTTGAACCCAAATGCCAAGGTGTGGCAGGAGATGCCCGTGGCCCCCAGCGAGGCTGTTACCACCAGCCCTCATTGGCCCCCCTCAGACATCAGTGAGGGTGAGATACTCTTCTATCAGCCCAATTAAATATCCATCAGAGAACTCCTAATTGATTTTATCACATATCACAAGCTTGAAAGTGTGAGAAAAAAATTCCTGTTTCCCCCAGTTTTTCTTTTTTTTTCTTTTTTTAAATCCTTTAAGTACAAACACAGAATTAAGCCAAACACTGGGAGGTGTATAGACAAGGTAAAGCAGCCCTGAAAAACGGACTATTCTGTTGTGGGTTCTGAATGAAAATCTCTTTATCTCGTTTGCAGGTTATTCTGAGCCTTCGTCTGCTGGGTGCAAGCAGTACACTGTGGGATTCACGGCCCTGGATGACAGCAGCTCCACAGCAACAGCTGAGATAGCAGTAAATGGAATGGACCCTCCAGAGTTGGGCTTTTCCCCTGCTGAGTCCACTACAGGGACCTCTGGTCAGTCGCGTCGCATCACATGCAGCAGTCGTCTCCACGCATCAACTGTGATTGCAACTAAGGATAGATTTTTACATTACATTTACATTACGTTTATCCCTTTTTAGTATGGATGGCATATACAACTGTATGGTCTAACATAAACAGTCTCCACAGTTTAAATACAATGCTGTTCTGTGTGTATTGCCATCACAAATATGGCTTCCACTGCAGCACAGTGACCTGTATCAGTTCGTAGGTTTTCAGGAGTATCATTTAAAAATTATGATGCCAGTACCATTAAAATGATACAGATACCAGTAGAGCACTTCATTTGATACCCATCATGTGAATGGAAGCTGTGTGTGTGTCCCACTGGTTAGCTGATCGCTCGCACAGCACTCACACAGCGCTCGCACAGCGGTTACCACTGATGATGCCTTCTCCTCCCACCAATGGTTCCAGGACACGTTGTTAGCACTATAAGCATTGTTAGCTGCTAGCCATCAACTAAGACATCTGAGTTCAGAGCTGTGTGCAGGCAGGCAGTTCTAGCTGTATGAGTTGCAGCTACATCTGCGTTAGTGAAACAATTACATGTCACAGTAAATCAAAGAACAGTTGCAGTGATTGGCTGTGAGCAATATGGTAATTTTTTCAAAATTTGACACAAGAAGGATCGTTCACAGGTATTGTTTGACTGGGGAAGTTTTAATACTACTTAGTACTGAGTTGCTTCGGTCAATATTTTAAAGGTACCGATACCCAGTCCTAGTGCTAGAGATTCTTAGAGTCTGTGGTTGAAATGAATGAAAACCTGCAGATTGCTTAATGCCACATGGTTCAATTAACATTATTCTTCCTAATAGTATTTTCATCTTGCAACCGGGTGAAACTTAGAGCACACAGAGACTATTTGACCACACCTAACCTATCCAGTTATTTGTATTTCATTAACCCTGTTCACATGTAAATCCTGTGTTTGACTTGCGGGATATTAACACATGTTCAAACCTTGTTTGACCTGTTCAGACTGGTTGTCACGTCTCACATGTGACCTTTGCTTAAAGGGGCATTTAATTTCATGATATGAGTCAAACTCCAAAAACACCGAACCCTACACAACCCACGATTCATTTATTAGACCTTGTGTGACCTGTGTAAAGATATAGAGTAATGTCTACCTGAGCAGAGAAAGAAGTCGGTCTCCCTTCATGTGTGTTGTAATCAGAGCTTCTCTGTGCTTTGTTGACACATCTAGGTCGGCTGCATGTGATTTTTAGCGCATGTTTGTGCATGTGAGTGTGCCCCACTGGCTAACTCACAGCCGCCGCTCTGCACTGTTCTCATACGGTGGTTACAGGTGACAGTGTGTTGCACAGTAGAATTGAGCCCAATCTCACATTTAGGACCTCTATGACAGTGTTATGATATTACAGGCATCATAAAAGTAGAGAACCGTTGTAGTGATGCGTCTGACATTTTGTTTGTGTCTCTCAGTGGATTCCAAACCTGAAGAACAATCTCAGATGTCCTCTGAGAATCTACGAGAGTCTCTGAAGAAGGAGCTTGAGTTTTATTTCTCGAGGTAAGACACAAGCAAACCAACTTTTTTTAATGCTTTTTATACCGTGGAATTTGAAAAATAGTTATTTCACAAGTCAAGAGAAGGCTAATCCTCATGAATTTGTTGTTTTGTGATTCAGAGAAAACCTCTCAAAGGATTTGTACCTGATGTCCCAGATGGACAGTGACCAGTTTGTCCCTATTTGGACTATAGCTAGCATGGAGGGCATCAAGGTCCTTACCACTGACATGGACCTCATCCTGGATGTGTTGAGGTGTAAGTGGCAAGTTCAAGCTGGTTATGTGAAATGATCTGCACATATCTGTGATGTGTTTAAATACTTTGAATTCCCCACAGCCTCTCCTATGGTCCAAGTGGATGAGAAAGGGGAGAAGGTGCGTCCTAATCACAAGCGGTGTATTATCATCTTGAGGGAGGTCCCTGAAACCACACCTGTTGAGGTAAAGCTAACTTGCAGCCTGTCTTTAGAAGCATCAGATTGTAGTGAGGATGTTGACCTGAAGTGTGACACTGTTCTTTGTACATAACATCACAGGAAGTGGAGTCATTGTTCAAAAACGACAACTGTCCAAAGGTGATAAGTGTTGAGTTTGCACACAACAACAACTGGTACATCACATTCCAATCAGACACAGATGCTCAACAGGTAAAACACATCAGATTTCACTTTTCTTTACACAGTCTGAAGTATTCAGATGACGAGCTGCATCATGATGATTCTTCCATTTGCTCCTCTAGGCATACAAGTATTTGAGAGAGGAAGTAAAAACATTTCAGGGAAAACCCATTATGGTGAGTTAAACTAAAACTCCTTTGTCATTTTGGAAAGGCCCTCTCTGTGAAGTTGTTTTTAGTTATTTCACTCTTTGCTCTTTTTGTGGTTTTCCACGCTGACAGGCCAGGATAAAGGCCATCAATACATTCTTTGCAAAGAATGGCTACCGTAGCATGGACAGCAGCCTGTACGCTCAGCAGTCCCAGAGCCAGTCCCAGTACAGCTCTCCGCTCTACATGCAGCACGTCTACCCCCAGCAGCAGTACCCGGTCTACGGCATCGTACCCCCCACCTGGACGACTCCGCCCACACCATATTTTGAAACTCCTCTGGTGAGATATACCTGCTACTCTTCACCCTTCATGCACCTCATTTTAAAACATTCACTTGCTGTGTTCAGTTATTTTTGTGTGTCGTCAGCCTGAAATGCTAAAAGTTGTGCACCGGTAGTAACTGATTGGCATCTTGTTTATTGTAAGAGAAATGCATTGAGTGAATTCAAATTAGTCTCTCCCTCCTTGCAATTTGAATTGTCAGTGGACATAAACAATATGTCAGCAGTGACGAAGGTTTACTAAATTAAGCTAATCATGAAGCTAATCAGTAAGGTTATGAATTGTGTGAATGCTAGCACTAGCTCAATCAGAATTAGCTGAGCTAAGTTTGGAAATAACTGAAAGGGTTAGGTTTTTTATTTTATTTTATTTATTTATTTATTTTTTGAAGTGGGTTTGTATGCACAGTCTACTACTTTTGTGAATGGAGTCTGGTGTCTTTAAAGAGTGATAACGGTTTCAGTTCCCTGTCGGAAAGAGCTGTGTGACTGTGAGGTAAATTGGATGTGGATGGGAGCAGCAGAAAAATGTATTTTAGCCACCTTTAAAAAATAAATAAATATCAGTTAACGTGTAAGCTATATTTAGAATATTTATCAATCACCTTCAGACAGCTCAGATAGTTTTAATGGGGACCTGAAGCCATGATATTGCAGTCTTTAATGCTACCAAACTCCATTCACAAAAACAATAATTTTACCTTGCAGAACGCAGGAGTCGACCGCTGTATCAGTCGATTAGTTTATGTGACTTTCAGGTCCAAACTGACATGGCGTCCACAGCAGTAACGTTGCTTAGCTTCTGTGCCGGTACTCCTCGTCTGCTTCTCCAAACAAGGAGCATGCTGACCGCCATCTAAGTTAGCCTATGTAACGTTAATAGACATTAATAAGGATGTACTGTGTATATACTGTTACAAGTAGCAGCATGCAGAAAGCTCAGGTCTTGTGGGAAAATGTTTTTAGAAGGTAAAATAGCATTTGGAAGCTAAAACATACTTTGTCCTAAGTTTGAATGTTTCAAGTTTGAATACATAAATACCACTATGAAGCTACACAATTATATAATAATAATAATATATGGTATAATAATGGACCTGCCCTTTAATCAGTTGTACACTCACACAAAATTTATTTACAGGTCCTTGTGGCAGAAACTGAATAAATAACTCGACACACTGTTTTTTTTGTATTGTACAAATACGATCTGTAAATACTGTTTTCCCCTCATGCAGGCACCGTTTCCCAACAGTAGCTTTGTGAATGGATTTGGCTCTGCCGGACACTACAAAACTGGCTCCAGTTCTCTTAATATCACTCGCCCATTCAACAGAAACCGGTAAGATGGCATATAAGTTTCTTTGTTGGCTGTTTTTTTGCATAAACATATTCTAATTCGAATATTTTACCACTTGTGTCATTGTTTGCACGATGTTAACCCGTGAACATCAGATCATCTGCAGTTAAATTTTGTGACCTCAGCAGGGAATTGTTCTTCACTCCCTGTCTTCTTACTGTCCCCACAGTGTCCCCCTCTATTCAAGAAAGAATGTAATAAATGCCTTCAGGTACCACTGTTACACTGTACAATAACTTTCATTGCTATCCTCATCTCTTACCATACTGCAACAGCCAAATGACTCAATCCAAAACGGGGCCAGTCACACTTTTATGGCCATGATGCCTTTCAGCAGTGTGTAAATGCTGCCAGCTAATGGGCATCCTGGATTTGTCATTTGATAAATGCAGGCTTGCCCAGCTGCTTACTGATTCTGAGCAACTGGCTTTTTCCATTTATGGCTACCGTGGCTCCAAAATGTCCTCTTTGCATTGACATTATTACATGTAATTGTTTCTCTGCATCACAACTAACCACCCATTTTATTTGTTCATTGTTTTTTCTTAGTTTTATTGCTGTTTTTTTTTGTTTTTGTTTTTTTTTTTTCCTCAGTGATTGTATTACGACATGCACATGTTATTGTGCTTTAACAAAGCAATGCTTACAGTTTGGAGTTGAGAGCAGGTCAGACAATTGTCAAGCTTTAGTCTGTAAATCTGTCACAAGGATGACAACTTTGCAAGTTTATGTAGTGAAAAAGCAGATTCACAAAGAAACTTCTCACTGGACTCTTAAGTCAGACCCGATGATGAGATCAAGATGCGCATAGAGGGAAACGAGGGAGTGGAGTAACTGGCTTTGGTTCACTCTTTCTCCTCTTCATCTTCTCCTCTTCCTTTCTTTGTCTCTCTGTCCTCCCCTTCCAAAGTTAGGAGCTTCACTTGCGTCCCGATGAGCGTTCAGATTATGAGATCTGAGGGTCAAAGACGGATGAGAAGATCAGTCCATGTGAATCACGCCGCTTGGTCTTTGTCAGACAATATCTGTCTCAGTAGCCCAGCTAGGTCTTAAGGTCTTTATGCTCTAAGTCCGTATTTTTCATCCGAAATTGTTGGATGTTTGAAAATAAATGCAACCTCACGTTGTGTCCATGACGTTTACACACCGACTCTGAAACTTTCATCCGTCATTAACGTTTTCAGAACGGTTTCGATTTTCTGCTTTGTTTTTTTCTTTAGGGCTTTCAGTTGATAATCACATGATTGTCTATAGTTAATCACGTTTAATCACACTTTTTTAATCTGTTCAAAATGCACCACTACAACCTAAAAATCGCAAGTTGCACTAATGTGTTAAAGAAATCAGTGACATTAAAACAAATTTGCAGTAACATGTTATTGCATTAATTTTGACAACCCTAGTTTTTTCTGTATCTGTCTGAAGCTAACCTGGGCATTATACAGCCTGCCTGGCCCGAGAGGTCTTAGACAAACCTTTACAAAATTCAAAATCCACATTTTACTTACGAAGCTAAAAAAAAAAAAAAAAAAAGCTTTTGCTTTGAAATGCACATGTATCATTGGTAAGCTTCTTCCCGTCACACTTGACATTGATGTAAATTGACATGAGTAATGTTTGAAGTAGCGTCACTTGCTGAGGTCTACAATAAGTCATAGATGGCTAAGTATTTTTTCGGAGGTTGGCAGTAAAGCTGTGTGCTTGGTTTGCAAAAACGGTTGTATTCAAAGAATACAACTTGAGCTGTCTCTTTGAGACAAAACATACAGAAAAATACAGAAACCTGTCTGGAGATGAGAAGGAGAGGACAGCCGAGGGGCTGCTAGCTAAGATACTAAAGCAGCAAGGACATTTTGCAAAGCTGCATGCAACCTATACGGTTCAAAGACTCCCGCATATAATGTAATTGTAAGTGTTTTCTGTTGTGATAAAATAGAGATTATGTCTGACAGTATTTGTTTGGCCCCCAGCCACAATCTGGGTTTTTCATGTGGCCCCCCCAGGAAAAATAATGGCCCACCCCTGAACTAAAGGCAAAAGAAGGTTGTTTGACCACCGTCGTTGCAAACGTCATCATCCAAAATAGCAAGCAATCATATCCCATTCCCAGCACAAAGCACTTTAAGATAAAGGAATAAGACAATACAGAGATGTGTACTTTAAAGAGATTGTGGCAGAACAGCTGATGGTCACAAAACAAAGGATGTAGGAAAGATCAGACAGTAGAGATTGTGCTTTAGGCAGCTAAACGATAGCTTCTTGCTCATGTCATTCTTTCATTAGCCCCATTTTGGACTAACCCTATCCATTGCACCCACATAGTTAATGCAGTTTTGTCTTGTTGTGAGTTTTCACAACAAACAGAGTAATAAAATGCATCAGAATCAGAGTGCAAGCGTTCTGTGCATAACAGCGGACTTTAAAAAAAAATGCATACAAAAAATACAGACTTGGTGTGCAAAGCGCTTTACATGGGCGTTATAGCTCTTGTCAGTGAGTTTGATTGGTTGCAGATTTCACCACGTTCAGTATGTTGCCATCAAAGTCTCTGCTGCTTCAACCCCCCTGCCCTCCTGCATGTCTGCAGTCACCCTGAAGACACAGCATGTTGTCTTATTCCTCCAGCAAACTGTGAACACCAGTGTTTCCATTTAGCTGCTTCATCCTCCATTATCTGAAAATTGTTCATGGACCCACAACAAATAATGATTTTTCTAAAATATGGGCTTGTTGCTGTCTGTCAGTGCAGTTTTCTATATGTGATATTAATGTCCAAACACAAGCTCCACTTATAGACCATACAGTGATTAAACATGTCATTAAATTAGATCTGCTTAACTGAAATAGCTGCTGAACATTTTTCAAGGCGTTAAGATATTAATAGCATTCACACATATTTATGTATTATAGAATAACATTGGTCAAGTTCCTTTAAGGACAGTGTCATGATGCCCTTCTGTGTATTGTTTATGCTCCATTTTTTTTCATGAGTTTTCAACATAGGAAACACTGGTTACCAGTATGCCTTAAGAGTATTTTCAACTCACTTCTGACCATGCTCATTTTCACCTTCTCCCCTCTGCAACAGAAACCACGTGAAGCCCCAGGTGAGGACAAGTGAGGTGACCTCAGCGTCCATAACGCCTGTCCCCTTGGAGAGTCTGACTGGACTGCGCAGCCCGCAGCCCCCAACTGCTGTTGCCGCCGCCACCACAACCATCCCAGTCCAGGCCGCCTCTGACCTGAGCTCAGCGTTCTCACATCTCTCCTCCTCTTCGGATCCCAGCGACGACGGCGGCGTGGCTGGACGTGGAAGGTAAACCTATTTCACCGGACTGTAATGGCTGCTGTTCATTAGCTGTGACTTGATCAGTGACACTTGACTGAGTTGCTTTTGACAGATCATTTTATTTGAATTTCAGACGGAGCACAACCTACAGAGGAACACGGAGGAGGCGAGAAGACGAACGGATTGCGGTAAATGCCAATTTTCATGTTGTCTTTTAAAGTGGTATGTTGTATTTAAAGTGTAACAATCTTGTGATCTTACTGTCTGTTGGTTCCATTTCAATTTCCTTTCTCAGAGGCCTGTACCGCTAGCAGAGGTCAAGGTTTCTCCACCCAAGTTCGACTTGGCTGCTACCAATTTCCCACCTCTTCCTGGCTGCGTGGTCAGTACACAGGGAGAGCCGGTGCTGGAAAACCGAATGTCAGATGTTGTACGCGGCTTGTACAGGGACAAGGTAAGAAGCAGTTTGATAAACTGCACTGAGGGTATTGTTGAGAGGGGGACTTCATCGATGTAATGTGCATGTCTCCTTGCTTTTTATAGACAGAACAAGCCAATAAAGAAGCCACTGTGAGTCCGGGTCCAGGCCAACCTCCAGTTACAGAGGAAGCTGTGGCTGTCTCAAGTCCTGCACTGGCAGCAGCGAAATCTGCTACACAACCACTTGGACCCTCGGCCCCTGGGTACGAGTGTCTCTGACAATTCAATTCAGGATTAGGGCTGTCAATCCATTAAAATATTTAATTATGATAGTCCATAGTTAATCGCAATTAATCACATGTTTTATCCGTTGAAAATATAGCCTAAAGGGAGATTTGTCAAGTATTTAATACTGGTATTAACATGGTAGTTGACAAATATGCTGCTTTATCCAACTGTATGTATATATTTATCATTGGAAATCAATTAACAACACAATCAATGGCAAATATTGTCCAGAAACCCTCACAGGTACTGCATTTAGCATAAAACAAATGTTTGTGGGTACCCATAGAACCCATTTTCATTTTCATATCTGGAAGTCAGAGGTCAAGGGACCCTTTGAAGATGGCCATGACAGTTTTTCCTCACCAAAGTTTGGAGCGTTATTTAACCTCCTTTGTGACAAACTAATATGACATGGTTGGTATCAATGGATTCATTAGTCTCAGTATCTTTACTGTAGCTTTAAAACTGAGCCCGCTACAACCTAAAAACTTGCATTAATGCATTAAAGAAATTAGTGGTTAAAACAGATTTGCGTTTTTTATCATGTTAACTTTGACAGCCCTTTTTAGCATATTTGCTTGAACTCAAACACCTGTATCGGTCTTAAAATGGTAACTTGAATGTCTGAAACTCTTGTTCCGACAGTATCACTCGTCAGGAGAAGAGGGTTGAACGGGCAGAGCCTCCAGCTCCAAAAGTGGCTCCACGCACACCCAGTCAAACTACCGTGAACCCGCCCCCCACTACACAATCCGTGCCTAGCTCCAGGCCTCAGCCCTCCGCTGCTGTTGCCGCCTCCACGCCAGCGACTCCCAGCACGCCGGCCTCTGCTACAGCCACTATTCCCGCCCCCGCACAGGTGAGAGTCTTAGTGGCGACAGCGTGTACTTGAGCATAGTTGTCTTCCCGGTGATGAGATCTTTTGCGCATAGAGGGAAGTGAGGTAGTGGACTGACTGGCTTTGGTTTTCTCTCCTCTCTACCTGTCACTCTTCTTCACTGTCTGTCTTTTATCTCTCTCTCCCTCTCTGCTCTTTCCCACCAAATGTCCAGGATGTTCACTCCTACCCCGATGAGCGTTAAGATTATGAGATCTGAGGGTTTTGTGGGGAAATCATATTTAATGTACAAATGGGAGTCTAAGTTACATCCATTTTAGAACTGTTTTGTTTTTATTTTTTTCCTACTTTGGTTCAGGAACCACGTAAGCTGAGCTATGCCGAGGTGTGCCAACGGCCACCCAAGGACCCTCCACCTGCGGCCCCTGCCCCCACTTCCACGGTCACCGCGGCGGGCCAGCCGTTACGCGAGCTGCGCGTGAACAAGGCAGAGGAGCCGGGCTCCAGCAGCAGTACCGGAGACAAGCAAGAGAGAAGCCACGACAGGGAGGGGGGTGGGAATGCAAGGAGAGCCGACCACCACGTGAACGTGACTCTCAAGGCTACTACCGCAACAACGGCCCCAGAGGCACCGGGGGCCTCAAGTTTCGGGACCAGAGGCGCCCACCTCCGGCCCGACGCAGCTCCCCGCAGGGAGGCTACAGGCACACTGGCAAAGAGCAGAACATCCCACCAGTATCGCCAAAGTAAAAACTTGATATGAATAGAAAAAAGATGTATGAATATATACATGGATATATATAATTATATAAAAATGAATAACATAAAAGCAACAACATAATGGTAGCCACCTTTCCCCCCCTGGAACTTGTCCAAAGAAAAGCTTTTAAAGTGACAATAAAACCGGGACATCCAGGACTAATGGGCAAAATGACAGCTGAAGAACTTTTGACGAGTGATTTGAAAAGGAAACAAATTGTTTTGACCTCCAGCATTATGCTTAAAAGAATTTAAGTGCGATTTCTCTGGAGGCCGTCTCATTTATGCTCTGCTAGGGAGAGGTGGGATGCTGGGTCGTGCAAACGACCCTCTACCTTTTTTTTATTTCAAAGAATAGATGTCTGCAAGAACAATATGCACTAAGAAGAAAAGAACATGCATATATGTCATGTACATATACAAAGATATCACTAACACGCAATGAGACATCAGTTGTTTTTTTGTTTTTTTTTTTTCTTGTGTGCTTAGGTTTGCAAGTATGACTGAAGGGTTGACTGATGTCTGTGTATGCATTGATTGTCAAGCAACTTGATTGAAGTGCTACAGTGTGCTGTTGCACTGATGTAATGAAATGGATGATTTTTACATCAGAGAATCATTGTCCTGAAACTGGACGGTGTGGTCTTCTAATGTACATTAATGAAATGTGTTCGATGGTGGTATTTCCAGGTTCATGATTGGCTTAAATTGTATCAGTCAGATATCAGAAACTGTAGATGTACGCCGCGGTCAGATGTGTGGTTTTGTTTGAAGCCGAAATCCACTTTGGGGTGTGCTCACTGGCCTGTTGGCCACAGTAAACCTGCTAGCCTGGTCCAAAGTTTTTCATGTTAAGTTTTATCTCCATCTACCTGAACCCGCTCTGATTCATTCAGAACTGTTGATAATCAGTCAGGTTCTCTGTTTACATGTTTTGTTTTTGGTAGGTGTTTTCCAAGAGAAAAACAAAAGAATAGGTTAATGGTAAGATTTGACTGTTCAGTGCACCTGGTTGGTTTAGGTGAGGTTTGGCTTTTTTACATCATCACAGGATATCCAGGTTAAGCTTATATCTGTGAACTGTTCTTAACAATGGCATAGTGTCAAAACTAGACTGAGGAGTGCTGTTAGCTGAGGACAATAGCTACATGATATTTGGCAGCCAAGTTGTGGGTATAAAGAAATATTTTCACGTGCTATGTGCCAGCTGCCTACGATCATAGTGTGCTAGGATAAAGTTTTGATTTTTATTGACGAGGTCTGCTAAATAATGTAGTCTTGGGGAAACTTTTGGCCCAGTGAAACTGGATTTTGAAGAAGCTGTAGAGGTGTAGTTGCCTATGCTATATTGTGATAACCCTTCACTAGAAAATGTGTGTGGGAGAATGTAATTGTTCTAGTACTGAATTTACAGAGGGAGGCTTTTACAGCAGGTATCCACCAGATTATTTTGTGCTTTTAGGGTGAGTTTGCTGGTTTGTTTTCTTTTTTTTCTTTCCTTTTTTTTAATTTTTGAAAAAAACAATTAGAATTTGAAGTTCGACTCACTATGTATGTATTGCTTTTTAAAATTTATTTATTTTAATTTTGATGCACAACGCTTTTCTCCCAATCTTGGTAGGCTGGTTTCCCCAAAGTTGTGTGAAATCGCATTGGCAAAAATAAAATCACGCATATGACATTTATACTGTTGGAGATGTCAGATGAGCGAAAATACTTGATGCATTGACTTTGGGTTTAATAATGCAGTAAAACGAGTAACCAATCACTGGGGCTGTTATTTCTTTTTCATTAATGAGTATGAGCAGCTAGTGATTTAGTCTAATTAAATAAATGCACTAACTTGTTTTTAAAAAGAATCTTACTCATGAGTAATGTGAAATCATTTTAGAAGTATATGGTTGATGTTAACAGGCTTGCAAATACCTACAGGAATCCCCCCTCCATATGTTTGGGTTATTTTCTGTTAATTCGGGTTGGTGTGGCAAAAGGAAATATAGTAATGGATCAACCAAGTGTTTGAGACACAATCCTAGAACTGTATGAAATGTCACCAAAAATAAATTATTTTGATTTGGCTTTCCAGTCTCACATTTCTTTCTGCTATCTTGTGTTTTTTTGTACACACATAGTTTAATGGGTTGCAGTGTTTTATGCAAATGAATCAGCAGTAAAGTCTGTTCCAAGTAATTTAAGGTGTTAGATATACAGGATTTAAAGGTGTCTTCAGTTCACTTCCCCACCCACTCTAGAGTTTGACTATACGCCCTGAAACCGACAAGTCCCATCAAAGCAAAGGATCAGATTTCGGGTGGAGTTTGAGCCATTTCCTTAAGTAAAGCTGATAAGGGCGGATTATAAAGGTCTCATTTTCAAATGTAAGTGAGAAGTTTCTCTTTTTCTGACTGTGCCAAATTGCCATATGTTTGCATTTGTGCATGTTATGTGTTGCAAGTAGGACTGTCAAAGTTACATTATTGATTACAGATTGATTTTTAACACAGCTAATTTCTTTAATGCATTAATGCAACTTGGGATTTTAAGGTTGTAGCAGGTTTTAAAGATACTGGCATCATATGACACCTGAGGAATCCATTGGTACCAACTATATCATTCATCAGAATTTTTACCTTTTTTTCCCCTAAACAATTTACTCAAATCGATTAATCAATTATCAAAATAGTTGGCGATTAATTTACTAGTTGAAAATTAATCGATTAATCAATTGTTGCAGCTCTAAAGGTGAATTGATTTATAAAAACACCATAAAACAATAAGTACATAATTAAACAAATATGTAAACAAATGTATTAATGGCTATTTTTATTGCACAATTATTATTAATCAATGAAATGCTATATTACTTTGTATTTATTTTGACTCTTGTGGCCCTTCATAAATCCTCAGCAAAAGCTGGAACAACTGAATATTTGTTTCTTTCATAAATTACTTAAATTAGTACTTCAATATATGTTGAGATGCATTTTCTGTCAATAATGAATCAATTCATTGTTTTATCAGACTATGACCAACATTGAGACCATTTGTATTAATACTTTTTTAAAACCTACTGTATGCTTCTTGTTTATTGCACTATCCACTTTGCTGCTGTAACATGTGAATTTCTCCACTGCGAGACTAATAAAGGAATATCTTATCTTATTATCATTATTATCTGCATCCTGATTTTGGTGGTGGTGGTAGGTATCATGAGCCAGAGGGTTTGGAGATTTGGAGCTGACCATATTCCAGCTGAAACTATTAGTTGATTTATCAATTTGTTCATCTTGGTCAGTAGCTATTTTGATTTTCATTGTTCCATGCAATAATAAGCTTAAATATCTTACGGTTTTCTGCTGTTGGTTGGGCAGAACAAGCGGCTTGATTTCACCACTTTAAGAAATTGCAATGGTCACTTTTCACGACTGAATTCCAAATTTACACACAAATCTACATTTTTCATTTATTTCATCCATTATTGACTTTATGACCTTTAGCTGCAACAATAAATCATTATTATATTTTATTTATTTATAATTATTACTGTTTACATGACTTGTGGTCCTCCATACAGTTTTGCTGCTTTTCTCTGTTATAATATTTATATAAACTGAATATCTGAGTTTTAACTCATCATGGCCATTTTCGCTCCTATCTGACATTTTGTGTCTACAGTCCAGACGAAATATAAGACTGTTATTTTAGAAAAAGCTGAAAACATAAATGTTTGTGGTGTGTTTGAGGCTTGTTTTGCTTGGCTGGCTGACCTGCCTGTCAGTCTGCAGTGATCAGAGAAGCCACTTTTCCGACTGTACCTTAACATGGTCATGAGCTGAGGCATTCACGGCATGCCGGGGGTTGGATGCCTCGGAGCGGCCATACATTTCTATTTTGGGAGAGTAAGTACACTTGGTAAAGACCGACCTTCCAGTCAGACATCGTAAAAGCCGGTATAAAAGAAAAATATGCAGTTATTTGAAGTTATGGCAGTAGTGAAGTGAAGCGTCGGGGGGAAGAGGCTCGAGGCGGAGGGCGTGGCCGCGAGCGCTGACGCTCTCTGTGTTTATGTCGAGCCGAGCAGCAATCAGTCGGTCCGGTAACCTGTCAGCCCTTCAAACAGTGGACAGCAACGGTATGTGGTCTAAGTAGCATCGGCAATATGTCGATGTTTGATGCGAAGACGATTTGAAAGCGCAGTCACAAGTATTTGAAGTGAATGTCATTCGTTTTTTTAGCCTATGAGTGTCGACTGTGCCTCGCATCTCGATGCTAACGTTAGCTAACGTTAGCATGCTAGCTAGCTCACTTGGTGCTAGCTGTCGGTGAAACTAGCCGGGGGTTATTTTATTTTACTTTAAACCAGTCCGACAGCGTCATTCGGCTTTTGCGATTTGTTTATTACCATTCATAGGTTATTTTAAAAGCTGTCACTTTTTGTAAAACTTGCATCACTGTTGTTTTTTTGTTTTATTTTGTTGTGGAGCGTGTTGTCAAGTGGGCTAACGTTAGCTGTCAGTGACAGTCATTTGTTTACGTGTAGTTGTATGGCTGATAGTCTGCGGGCAGAATAACGTTATGTATCTGCTGGCAGATTATCACATAATGTTACGCCACATTTTATGGTCTGAGCTCTGCCAGTAATGTTTATTTCAAATCAAAGAACGGGGAAAATGTGTTAATTTGTCAAATGCTCTATGTGATGGTGATAAAAAAAAATACTCATTCGTGATTGTCGTCTCTCACAATTGCATGACATCTCGATCTGAAAATCAGCAGGTAACGTAAAGCAAGTCGATATCACGATTCTTGGCAATTTGCTTATTTGCACATATAAAAATTTCCAGACAGCGTAGTACATGAAATAATTACAGCAGTGTGAAATACACGATCTACCAATAATTTAGACATAGCAAAATATAGTAAAAACAGAGACATAGTTTAGCAAAGTACTTGACAATATTGCATCCCATAAACGTCCAGCAGTTATGGGAATATGAAGAAGACTCATTCATAATTCACTGTCAAAGACTAACTTAACAAACTAAGAGCATACGCTCGTGATATGGTGTAGAGTTTTTGTAAGACAAAAAAAATAAACAGAAACTAAAGAAAAAAATATGCACAAATAATAAAAAAAAAAAAAAGCGAATCAATCATAATCATAGTTTAGACTTGTATGACAAGGGAAAATATTGGTTGGACCCAGTTTATATAGGCAGTCCATATGGAAAATATAGATTGGTTAAAAGAAGTGATTTCACGGATCTTTAAAATGTAATTTAACATTAAAATTAAAAGACAGTGTGACATTATCAATTGGTTTTATAAGAAACACCTAAATAAAAGGATAACATTGTGCAGGAATAAGCACATATCTATGTTAATGCGTGTAATAATTAAATAGTTGTGTGACACACACTCCTTTCCTCTACATAACAAATGGTCTATCGCCCAAAATAACAAAAAAAAACCCTGAAGGACTTTTAAATTTGTTATTGTTATACTGTGTTATTTTTTTAAGGCCCAGGATCTCCATTGAGTCTTACAGCTTTTAACCTCAACTTCTTGAAAATGTGTTTCAGTGTGCCGTAGTGTCACCCCGGCCCGGGTGCCATGGTCCTCAGTTACACATGAGCTCTACTATGTGGTACATCATGCAAAGCATTCAAAGTAAATACTCATTGTCTGAGCGGCTCATCCGCACCATCGCAGCCATTCGCTCATTCCCACACGACAATGTGGAGGATCTCATTCGCAAGGTAGGCCCTATCTTCCAGTACGACTTCAAATAAATAATATCTCTTTGTGTCATCAGTTTTATTGACATCATTTGTCTCCTGTTTGCCTTAAGGGAGCTGATGTGAACCGAATGCATGGCACACTGAAGCCCCTGCACTGTGCCTGTATGGTCGCTGATGCTGACTGTGTAGAGCTGCTGTTGGAGAAGGGCGCAGAGGTATGTCATATATGGCTCCCACGCATTGTCACCAGCGGCAGTGGAAAATTGCATTTATTTAAAAAAAAAGCCTTTTCTTTTTACCTCTCACCATGACTTACAGATTTGGTGAGATTTGTCCAGGTATAGACTAGGCCTGTAATACAATATTGCCAAAATCTCCTGAATAGGTAGGTTAAACAAACTTCAGCAGTCTCACAAGGAACAGTAAGCCTGTCCAGTGCTCACAGAATAGGGCAATCTTGTAATAAGAGAGATTTCAGAGAGCAGGTCCAAAGCACACTGGAGCACACAGATTTAAGGCAGTAAACTTTATTTAAAGACTAGCATTAAAACGGCAGTTGCGTGTTCATCAGAGTCTTGATGACAGCGGAGTGCATTGTTACGTAAATGGTGAAAGTGTGTGCCACATCCCTGGCTGGGGACCTGCATGTCATACCTCTTTATGTAGGGCTGTCTTTGTGGCGGAGCAAGCAGTACTACAACAGTTTGCTATTTACCTGTCCTTGAAATTCTCTTTGTCCTTCTGTGTGTTATTTTGGTGCCCAACTACCACACCCTCTGATCCACTTCAGCCAGCCCTTTGCACTTTGTGCTCCTGTACGTACATGATCCAAAACATCAAGTGCTTAGTCCATTCACCTAATACTGTGTTCACACGACGAGCGACACAGCAACAGGCTACAAGTCATTTTTAATGGAAGCTGGTGATATGAAGCTACAACCAGTAGCAACCAGTGGTGATATGAGCATCAACCAATCATATTTTTTGTTTCACCCTGTTCCGTTCCGTCTAAAACAAATGCAGTTAGCTAGTCTCCAGTGGTATAAACAACATAACTACATCAATGAGAGCTTAAGGAACACTTTAACAACAGCTCATCGACAATGTAACGACAGGCCTGGGCGTTTTGTTGCTTTTCTTGCTCATACTATGAACACAGCATAAGACATACCACTTTGTGCTGTTGCACAATTGCACCCACAACTTGCACAATTGAAATATGGCCCAAAGTGTTCTTAACGCCTTTGCATAACATTGCTGTTAACATTACATTTCCTCATCAGGTGAATGCTCTGGATGGATATAACCGCACAGCACTGCACTATGCAGCAGAGAAGGATGAGAGCTGCGTGGAGCTGCTGTTGGAGTATGGCGCCCAGCCAAACGCCCTGGACGGCAACAAGGACACTCCACTTCACTGGGCCGCCTTCAAAGATAACCCAGAGTGTGTTCGGGCCCTGCTGGAGAGTGGGGCCTGTCCCAATGCCAGGGACTACAACAATGACACGCCTTTGAGCTGGGCAGCAATGAAAGGCAACCTGGAGAGTGTTAAAGTGCTATTAGACTACGGAGCCCAGGTACATGTGACCAACCTGAAGGGCCAGACCCCTATATCCCGACTGGTCGCCCTGTTGGCCCGGGGCCTGGGCACTGAACAGGAGGAGGAGTGCCTAGAGCTGCTGTGCCGGGCAGCAGGGCGGTTTGAGATCCGACGGGCTGATGGCACTCTTCCCAGGGAGCTGAGTAAGGATCCCCAGCTGCTGGCGAGGCTGACCAACATGGTGGCTCAGGCGCCCACGCTTCGCTCTCTGGCACGCTGCGCTGTCCGTCAGAGTCTCGGAGTCCAGTTCCTCCCCACGGCTGTAAAAGAGCTTCCTTTACCAGAGACTATAAAAGACTATTTACTGTTGAGAGACTGAGGTGATGAATCCACTGGGGAGCTCTCAGACCTCACTGGCTGCTTATTAGACAGCTCATCACGCAGCATTTATTGGCAAAGAAGTGTCTCTGGTGAATTATAGGATATTGTCTGACAGTGGCCCTTATTTATCAAACCTTGCAAATGAGTACAGATATACATATGCTCCAGGAGAGAGGCTCAAACAAGTCTTTTTCATTATGTAGTAATTAGCTAACATCTAAATGAGCAGACTGCACCAGTCCATGTCTATATTGTTTCATAAAAACTTATGAAAAGTATGCACGTTTTGGTAACTTTGGTCTGGCCTGCATGTAGTACAGAAGGAAACGATAACATCAGGGTTGTTGGGCTTCATTATAGGGATTGACCTGAAGCTAGCTGTGTCCAAACTTCCAGCTGAGAGCCAGTGCATCTTTGACATTTTAAATATATTTAGTTTTCATATGCAAAATTTACAATAAGTATATTAAATGTTAAATTTTAATACATTTTAAATACCATGTTATTATGTTTTGTCACAGAGCATGAGGAAAATCTTAATGTTGAGTTTGGTGGTAAAATTAATGCTCTTGCTCATTGTAAGCTTACATTTAAATGTAAGATTTACGGATGAGGGCTAATGTCTCATGATGCTGTCAGAGGATGCTGTTCCTGAAGTAGGAACGACTGTTATGTGGTCAGAATATATGACAGTTGGAGTCGCCGTCTTTCTCTCAATGACGTCCCAATGAACTCACAATGCAAACATTTTTGCTATAGCAAGGAAAATCAAAAAAGAAAAAATAGCACACACTTTGACCAGAACTGAAAAGATTGTGCCAGATGGGAACAGTTTTATTTGTTAATTTGCAGACTATTTTCATTGGTTTCACAAAATGTGCCAGGCACACAACCTCCATATAGCCCTCTGAAAATGTTCAGCGCTGATAAAAGTGATGTCAACATGGCTGCTGTCATATGCAATTTACTATTTATTTGGGCTTTATTTAAAAGAAGGATGCCGTTGCCAAGGAGGAATAAAATGTGATGTTTTTGCTTTTCAAAGGTGCTTCCTAGTCATTCAAATTTTTGCAGCATATGTTTAAAAAAATACTTTATTTTAAATTAAATGTTTAGATGTTAGACACATGAAATGGCATGATTACTATGTTTTTGTCCTTGAAAGATTCACTAAATAAGCTTGCTAAGTGTATTTACGTTTGTTATGGTATCTGTCTGAAATCTGACCATTTCTGTGCTTGATTTTGTTTGCTGTAAAAATGAACCCCTTAGATGTCTTGTGTACACCTGCAAAAGTGCTTTTTTTCTTTGTCAATGAAAGTAAATGCCTTTATATTCCATTCATTTTCTTCTCTCCATCCAAACGGACCACTATAATACGCCTAACAAATCCTGATTAAACACTACTTTGAAAGCTCAGCTGTAGACAATGAAACCCTACTAAAACATCTGGCTGTGTCATTTTCATATTATACTGTAGACCTGAATCAGATTGAGCTTTTATTTGCATAGTCCTATTTTACAGCAGATGTTTTGACTGCAACAGAAAAAGCACAGGTGCTACAGATAACATTAACAATGGCTCTGTTTTGTTCAAGTGTCCCGGTAAGTCACAGTATGTACAGCGGGACACTGAAACCAAACCTAAATGGAATTCAGCTGTCATTAATTTAACTATGTACACCTGTTTCTCCTGCTCCTTTAATACACTGTCATTAAATCTCCCTGTTTTCATAATCAAACCGGTTTGAAATTAAGAGTTTTGATGCCAATCTCATTGTGACATGACAGGAACTGCTTTGTCATTGAAAATATTTTAAATATTAAGTGATATACAACGGGCTGCACGGTGGTGTAGTGGTTAGCGCTGTCGCCTCACAGCAAGAGGGTCGCAGGTTCGATTCCAGCTTGCGGCTCTTCTGTGTGGAGTTTGCATGTTCTCCCCGTGTAAGCGTGGGTTCTCTCCGGGTACTCCGGCTTCCTCCCACCGTCCAAAGACATGCTGTTTAGGTTAATTGATGACTCTAAATTGCCCGTAGGTGTGAATGTGAGTGTGAATGGTTGTCTGTCTATATGTTGTCTGTCTCTATGTGCCCTGCGATGGACTGGCGACCTGTCCAGGGTGAACCCTGCCTTCGCCCTGTGCCAGCTGGGATCGGCTCCAGCCCCCCCGCGACCCCTAACGGGATAAGCGGTTGACGATGGATGGATGGATGGATGGTGATATACAACATTATCTGCTGCTCAAATGTAATTATACACAACAGCATGAATATTAACTTTATGAAGAAAAGGCTGTGTTAGGTGTGAAATTGCATCTTCTCATTAGTGCTTGATTGAATGCGGCTGTGATCACTTTGTGTCTGAGCAGTGTAATTACAGCTTAACTGCATCATTAGACTGAATCACAGTCATTACAATGAGATGACCGGAGGAGCTCAACCATGAAAAACCACACCAAACATTTGCAGCTGTTTCGAAGACATTTCAACTACTTGGCCCCTGGAGAATAATAAGAGGAGCAATAAATAACACCTCAACAAGGAATTTTTGATTTCGACACTGTTGGAAATGTATTTACTTTGTGATTACAGTGGTGAAACTCCTCAACCTGAAAAAAATCCTTTTAACAGGGAGAAAAAAAGAAAAAAACGGAAGAAACCTCAGGAAGAGGAACAGAGGAGGGATCCCTTCTCTAGGATGGACAGACGTTCAGCAGATATCATGTGTACAGAGTAACGATATGATGAAAATACAACATTGACAATCCATATCACAAAAAATAATATGTATAATGTGAACATAATTGTGTGAGAAAGTGGATCCAGAATGATGTCAATCAGCTTCCTAGCAACATGACCTCCTCTCCACGCCAAAAAGATAGTGCCAGAGCGACAGGACCTCCTTTCCAACATGGAACCTAGGGAGCGGACCAGAATTTTGTTTTAAAATCACATTTGCCTAGTAATGTAAATGTATGTTACCCATCCCAAAAGCTCCCTTCAACTGAGGTAATTTATTACAGAGCCAGAGTCTCCTGGAGGGCAGAGGTCCAGGTCCATCACATGGAATGAGGCACCACCAGCCGGAGAGGCTGGGAGAGGTCACTGAACGGCTGATGGTCCAGCACAGAGTAGGGTGAGCGAGAGGCTGAGGCTGACGAGGTTGAGTCCACCTGGTAGAGCATGCACCCCATGCACCAGTCACTGCAGCGGCCCGGGTTTGAATCTGACCCGTGTCCATTTGCTGCGTGTTGTCTCCTCTTTCTCCCCCTTTTATGACTATCACTATCTCTATCGGACAGCCCAAAGCCCCAAAATAAATAAATACTCTGGCCAAACATTGTACCTGTCTAAGATGTTTATGACAGTTCAGTTTAATACAGAAGTTAACTTTAGCACATTCAGTTCTCAAATGATCCACTAGGGGTCTCTCTAACCTCGTCTCTGAACTCACATCCATAGTCTCGGTAAAATGCCTCTGAATGGGATGTCTGGTGTGATTTGTATATTGGAGGAAAACTGTGGTGTTACGTAAAAATTGCTGTGGATTACATCAAATGCCTCGTCTTTAACACTTTATACATTTCAAACATACAATTAGAGCATAATCTCAAGTTCAACCACTGCAGGATCTTTTGTTTCTGTGTATTATTAATAACATGTTGGCCTATTGTTTGAGGCTTATACACCACTCTGCCGTGTACTGCCACAGTCAGGAGGTTCACTTAGGGAATAGGGAAGGAAACAGCAAGAAGGGGAAAGACCCCCCTCATTTTTAACGGCCATAAAATATCTTTGCTTTTGTCGTGTGAATTGTGACACATCATGCAACAGTAAACCAAGCAACATTTAAGTTAAAAAGACAGAAAAATGATGACATGGTAAAAAAAATAGTCATCCTCTGTGTGCCGCAGACCTCCACATACATTTAAATCATGTCAGCATCACAAAATCATAAATTTGTCTTGATGGGTTTTGTAATCTGTACAGCATTATGACACTCTCAATCTTTAAACCCGTGATTAAGATAAGGGAAACTCCCACAATAACATCTTAACCTTCTACTGAGCTTCAGAAGAAAAATAGTTCAATATTAATTTGCAATATCTTAATTATTGCACTCAACTGCTTTTAAGAGAGACATGTTTGATCCGTTACATGCAATGTCATCCAATTAATGGAGATAATGTCTTTGTGATTGTCTTGAACAATTTACTAACATGAGGGGGAATCATTTAATCGTAAAGACAAATATACAGAAAAATAATATTTTTTTCACAGTCTTAAAAAATAATGTTAAATTATTCTATTGAAATGTATGAACGGGCATTCTGCTAGAAAGCTATTACCAATATTTGGTTGACTGAATCTAGCATGAAATGTGTTGGTTTGTATGAGTGACTTCTTATAAATGACTTTATCCCTGAAGCCATTGGCCTCCTAACCAGGGAGTCTGCGTTCGAGTCCCGTGTGGGGTGACTGACAGCAGTGTGGTGCAGCAGAAGCGTGCTGGGCTCATTACCAGAGGTCGACGGATCAAAACCATCCTCAAACTTTACTACTCGTCCCTCTGATTGTCACACACTCTGAGTTAACAGACTGGACCTGGACTTAATTCACCCATCAACTGCTTTATAGGCCTACAATACTGACTTAACTGTACAACAATCTGTGCAATAATTAAACTGTGCAATACACCATCAATAATACTGCATTTATACCATACATTTAAAGAAATACACTCATTTAATTCTTGTTTATAGCATTCTGGCATTGATACTTAACACATTTAATAGAACCCACTTCTCAGCATTTTGTATTTACTTATGAGCCTTTTGTATTGTATTTACTTATTTTTGCTGTGGTCACATGTTATATATCGCACATCTTAATGCAAATATTGGTACATATTTCATATTTACTAATATATTACTTTGGTTTCTTTACATATAGTTGGTTTATATTGTGTTGTGCTTACTCCTTTATTTCTATTTTCTTACATTTCTTTATGTGTATATAAGAGCAACTGTAATGCCCCACAGGGATCAATAAAGTAACAGGAAGCACTGGTGTTTTATTTCTTTTGCATTGCCTCAAATCAGGAGAAAATCCTCAACGTCCGGATCCATCTTCACCTCCAGCTGCGAGAACTGAGCCGAACTCTCGCGATATCTTGACGTCGAGGGGAGTGTCAAATTCCAAGAGAGAGGAGAGGAGAGGGGAGCCAGAGAGAGGGGCGCAAGGGTGAGTTTGTAAACACTTTATTACCCTTTAAATTTAACATTGATATGTCGACTACACTAAAGTATGACAAAATAGCTATGGGCGCGCCAGTTTTCAGTGTTTGTTACTGTTTAAACGACGCGTCTATGTGGTTGTCAAAACTGTTGTGGCAGTTACAACGTTTCATTCGGACCCGCTGTCTCGCTTTGCACTCAAGTGTCAGTCCGCTTACCAACTAACTGCTAGCTTCTTTCCTGTTTTTGTGAATTTGACTCTTCGCAGCCTCCTTAAAATACACCAGTTCACTTCGCATTTAATTAAATTGGTGTTAATGTGCGTGAGACGCCACGGTTGAAACTGGTAGTAGCGCTGTTATTACACATTTTGAATGTGCGTTCGGCCTGCTGTTAACGCTAGCCACACCAGCTAGCCATTAGTTTTTCGTGGATACAAAAAGTTGATTTCGGGTTTCTAACCAATAAGATTGAGCTAGAGGATGTTATTGACAGGGTCCAAAGCCTTGCATGCGATAGATACTGTTGACTGACGTGCTAATAGCCAATTGCTGAAAAGAAAAGGCGGTCTTGTTACGGGAAAAGGCAGGGCTAAGTGTGCCCCTATGTCGCCAGACGGTAATGAAGGCTAAAAAAGACAAACTTTTTCAAGGCAGTCGGCGTTGTCTGGAAGAAGGAACTAAAGTTTTCAGGACTGAGGGATTTCAGTTTGACCTCGTTTACAAGCCCGAAACCCCACGAAACATATCTGCCTGTCTGTTTTTTTGGCGGTAGCGTCTGCTGTGATGATAATCTGGGTCTGGGCAAGAAGAGCCTCTAAAGAAGTCTCAAGTAATAACGATATCCATAGTATTGCAATGTGATCTGTTGAACGCCCCAGGATCCGCATCCCCATGCATGTCAACACCTTCATTAGGAATGTAGGTCATGTTTTTGGCAGAGTTGTACCTCATTCCCTCACATAGAGTTACACCAGAGAAAACTGCAGCCTGTTTTGTCCCACCAAACATCTTGACCCACGCTGAGTAATGACAGAAATTAGATTTTTGTATGCAGCTGTTTTTTTTTTTTTTTTTTTTTTTTTTAACATTATTGCACATATTCAATACTTTAAAAAATATATGTTGAGCATGTATGTTTACATATGTATCTGTGGCTGAGATGTCAGTGATTTTAAGTGTCAGTTTTATTATTGATTTGTTAATTCAGTATTTAACTGACAATGCTATGGAGAGGTGAAGTCCCTCCCCTTCCGGTGGACCCCATGGGACTTTGTTTCTGGAAAAAAAAAATAGTCAATGGTGAGAGACAAATATTTTTTTGATCCCGTTTAAAATGCGCCATGAATCACACTTATGACATTTGTCAATTTAAAACATAATTATGCAAGTTAAGAAAGTCACAGTTTGTCATAGGTTTGTTGTAGTAACAGTTGTGTGTGAAACCGCTCAGTGAACTGCATCTCTCGCCTCGCACAACATACGTCACCAAGCTAGCTAGCTACCTTGGCTATGTTCCATGCACAAATGAAATGTTATCTGATGTGTTTTATCCAGCAACTCCTGGTGTTTTTATCAGCTGGGAAGAGAAAGAACAAGCGACAACAACCCATTGCTGGTGTGACTACATCCCCGTAGGAAACACACAGACATCGTAGCCTCAGAGAGTGAGACGTCTCTTATGAGACTTTTGGGTGTGTCATCTTTCTACATATTTTCACAGACTTTCACAGAAACTACGACTTTCTTGACTTGCAAAATTATGTTTTAAATTGACTCATCGTATGTGTGATTCATGGCGCAATTCAAACGGGATCAAAAAAATATTTGTCTCTTCATCTCTCTCTTTTTTCCGAAATAAGGTCCCATTGTGGTCCACCAGAGGGGGCGGGACTTCGCCTCTCAATAGGGCAGGAGTCGACAACCTTTTGAAATGAAGTGCCTTTTTTTAGCATTCTTCTTAATCAGTCTGCCATATCAGTGTGAAGGTTAACATTAAGTTTAATTTTGTAAATCTGTAATATTATTCCAACCATATAGACAAAGTGCAACATTTTTCTCCCATAATCAGGACATTTCCAAAAAAAACTCTCTTGCAGTTACTGCTAGTGTGCCATTGGTTACATCGCCCGTTGTCTACAACACCTATAGAATATTAAGCATAAAGGATTTAATGAAATTAATGTCAGCAGTAGAGGCTATGCAGGATTGAGACACAAAACATCAAGTGACATGGTCCTTTTCTTTTGAATTCAATCCAAAACCTCACGGCAAGTGCTTATAAAAGTTACAGACCACGAAGAAGCTCGGCACAGTGTTTTTGATTTAATTTTAGAAAACTGCCCTGGCTGGGTAACATCCTGTATTGTCCTGCATTGTCTACTAGCCCGGCATGGATTTAGCTTTTGGGCCTTGTTAGTTATGCAGACATGGATATAGGATTTCATTTGTTCCATTTACCAAATCTCGGGTTCACTTTGCTTACATAAATACATATTGGCTGTTGCACACACCCAGCTACAGCCTAGAGCTCCTCTCTCTGAAGCGGATAGCCCACATTTACAGGGCCTCACCTGTTATCCAGCAAATATCCACGATTATTTAATTAATCGACCACTAACCGACTTTAGCGATTTGACTCCCTCTCTGTCACTTTTTTTTCTTTTTGTGGGGTCTCCCCTACCCTCTGGCAATTCAAGTCTCAGATTCCAGAGTCATGGCTGCAGCGCGAGCTATTAATACGGTTTGTTTAGTCAGTTTCCTAGCAGGCTGCATCAAACACTGGATGGCTGTGGCTGATTATAGCTGGGACTCGTTCCCCTACACCTGCTGAGTCGGAGAAATCCAAGTTAACGGTGGGACTTTTGGCAGCAGTTCAATGAGACAGGACAGGAATTAGGCCACTTTGACTGCTTGCACCTTGCATGAAAAGAGACGAAATTGGTGGACTTGATATCCTGTAAGACTGTAATGGATATCAGTGATCAGGACTAATGTAACTAGCAGACTGATTTATTGACTGTCGCAGATTTGAGGTCCTCATGAAGCTGAGAATTTTACTGTGTGCAGTAAAACTTGACACTGTCAACTCATTACTTACTCTTAAGAGTTTATTCTCTGTCAGACACTTTTGACAGTCAAAGTAGTAAATTTACAGTGTAATTTCTGTCTGTATTCATTAGGACTGGGATGATTCACTTATCTCCTGATTCGATACTATCTCGATACTTGGGTGCCGATTCAATATGTATTGCGATTTATAAGTATTGCGATTCAATATTATGATTTTATGATTATGATTTTTTGTGATTTTTGTGAACTTTTTTAACACTAAACCATGTGAAAAAGTTGACTTATACACTTATAAGGGCTTTTAATTTGGAAAATGTCTAAATTAACACAGTAAAAATGTTTGATTTTCAGCATGCATGTAGTCAGAGATATCCTGATGTCAAATATATTATTATCAGACATTTCAGCAACCCAAAAATCAAAGAATGAAGATTTTTCCCTCACAAATTGGTGGTGTTTTCTTTGTAATTTATAAAGAACATGCAGTGTTTTATACTTCTGATTAATATAATCCAATCAATCTTATTTATATGTATTTTGATACAGAGTTCTCTTTGTTAACACCTTATTTTGAAAACTGGACGTAGTCACACATGTACTTCTGCTAACGTCACCATGTCCGTTGCTAGCTCTCGTCAGCTCCATTCTCTTTATACATCCATGGTCAGCTCCATCTGGGCCATTTAAGTGAATTTAACATAAATATCAGTATATAGCGTCGGCCCATTTGACCATAGATATGAGAGTGACGGCTGGCTTGACTGCACGTTACCGCAGTATGATAATGTTTTCTGTTTATGACAGAGCTAGCATGCAGCTTTAGCCATGATGTCTAGCTCTCCTTTTCCTGCAATGTGTGAAACCCAAAGTGTTTCCATGCTTTACTGTATGTGTTGTGTTTACCACATTGGATTTAAAATATGAGGGTGCAGGTCATATCAACGCAGACCCTCTGTCATTTTCTACTTTCTCGTTTCGTCTCACTTCGACCAGCTGCATTTGTTTTGGTTGATCGATGCAGGACGGCTATGACATCACGTTACTCAGACTACAACAATATAAGCGGTAACTTCCTTCTACCGCTGCGTAGGCTCAAATAAAGCAAAGGTATCGATTCTGGCATTTTAAAAAAATTCAAAATCGTAAAAAAAAAAATATTTGTAATACATAGGTGAATCTATTTTTTTCCCACCCTTACTGTATTCATGTGAATCTAGCAGAGGATTATAGATAGTGCTGAAGATTTCCTCCAAGATAGATTGTTGTAGCACGAAGCCGAGCAAATGCCGAAGAAAAGATTCAACACATCTGTTTTAATCAGGTTAAGATATTGGTTGGGGCAGCTATGAAAACAAATGATATTTTCCACCCGTCGTCTTAAATGTATGGTGGACTTTCCACAAAATCAAATCCCTTTTGTTGTGTCGGTGCCAGCCAGCCAAGTTAATGTCTAGCATGTCTTTAGTAAGATGTAAACTTTGAAATCTGTTCTCACTCCTCACGCCAGATGTGTCCATTTCCCCACGCAGTCCACACCCTCGGTATAACGAGCTAGACCGAATATCTCGTTTGCAGACACATCTCTTGCCCAAATAGACTCAGTGGATTGGGAGCACTTTGTGAGGGTCCTGGCACCAACCTGTTGCCTTTCTCCAGAGTATGGGAGGTCTACAAGAACTCAGGCTGCTCTGCTTTATCGGCCCTTTGATCTGCACAGAGAGGGACAGAGCTTTTACTTGCAAACATGATGCAGACCCCCTTGGCTCCGTAAAGACATGGAGCTGCTGAGAGACACACAACGGTTAGGCCTGTTACAGACCCAGCGTCATGGGAGAGCGTTGTATTCCAGCGCTAGGCTTCAGTAATCATGTGTTGGCTCAGGGGCAGCTGTCCTCGGCAGAGGGAGGAAGGAGGAAAATATACTGACTTCAACACTGGGAAAACTTTCAGACATTTATGCCTCGCCAACATAATGAATAATCTGTCCCACTCAATAATGTTAGGCTACATGCGCACTCCATGTAGTATGTACAACAGAGGTTAATATGGTCAGTAACTCATTTATATTACAACACTTGACATGTTAAGTGTAGAAGTAACGTTGCTTTCCAGTTAGTGGAGTTTATTGAATTGAATAATGCATCAGCAGTTTAAATGATTAAGCTTTATAAACAAGTCAACACAACACAGAAGTTCAGTGGTTGTCATCATAGTCAAAATACAAATCCCAAAATTCATCTAAGATGTAAGTATTAAACTTAGGGCTGTCACAGTTATTGCGATAATAATGTGTGAATACAAATTTGTTTAAACACCACAAACATTGACGCAACTGGAGATTTTTGGATTGTAGCGGGTTCAGTTTTAAATCTAGAGTGAAGATACTACTGTGGGACTAATAAAGGAATATCTTATCTTATCTTATCTTATCATATGAACCTAGAAAACCCACTGGTAGCAACCATGTTATACTTGCTTGTCGAGGAGGTTAAGTAATGCTAGCATTAAATTTTGGCAAAGAAAAACTGTTATGGCCATTTTCAAAGGGGTCCCTTGACCTCTGACCTCCAGATATGTGAATGTAACTGGGTTCTATGGGTACCCACCAGTTTCCCCTTTAAAGACATGCCCACTTTATGATAATCATATACAGTTTTGGGGCAAGTCATAGTCAAGTCAACACACTGACACTGACAGCTGTTGTTGCTGTTGGACTACAGTTTACCATGCTATGATCATAGTTTTTAATGCAAAATGCAGTACCTGTGAGGGTTTCCTGACAATATTTGTCATTGTTTTGTGTTAATTGATTTCCAATAATAAATATTCATTTGCATAAAGCAGCATATTTGCACATTCCTATGCTGATAAGAGTATTAAATATTTGACAAATCTCCATTTAAGGTACATTTTGAACAGATAAAAAATGTGAGATTAATTTGCGATTAATCGTGATTAAATATATAAATCTATTGACAGCCTTATTTAAATTATTATGGTCAAACACCATCCCTGCTCATTAGGGCTGGAACTAACAATTATTTTCATAGTCAGTAAATGTATTGATTATTTACTTGACTAATCGAGTAGTTGTTTGGTCTATAAAATGTCAGGAAAACATGAATAAGCCCAAGATGACGTCTTCAAATGTCTTGTTTTGTCCACAACTCAAAGATATTCAGTTTACTGTAATACAGGAGTAAAGAAACCAGAAAATATTCACATTTAAGAAGCTGTAATCAGATAACTTTTACTTTTCTTTCTTAAAAATTAATTATTGATTATCAAAGTAGTTGTCGATTAATTTAATAGTTGACAACTAATTGATTAATCATTGCAACTCTACTGCTCATCAGCTCATGACTGTTTTAGCGAAACCTTATTGAGTATTGCCTTAGTCAGTGGCTTTTGTTTACTGAAAGCTTTCTACACAGCAAGGTCTTCGAAGCATGCTGGTCGTGACGGTATTGTCCGTGGGACTGTGTTGTGTAATAGCTGCCAGACGTCACTTTGGACCAGCTGAGAGTGCTGAAACATTAATGACCCTTGTCCATTGCCATCACCACCCCCTCCAATTCCCTGATTTAAATTCATTTATTTTTCTAAACTTCACAGTTTGTCTTCACGTGGAGTGTTGTTCGGGGTGGTGTGGTGGAGTTGGGGGTGTGTTGTGAGAGTTTTCCTGTGTGGAGACAGCTGATAGTAGCACTGAAGCCTCCCACAGCTTTAGCTTATGTCACTATAGCTTCAGACACAACAGGAGGAGAAACCAGACATAAGCATGTGCATGTTTAACTCTTGACATTAGCATAGCGTTAATAGCACCCTTATAAAATCCTTCATATTATGTTTATACAGCATAGGGCTGGAACATAAAGTTCATTTATTGATTTACAGACAAAATAAATATTGTATCTCCTAAAATTTACCCTCATTGCGGTTTCAATGAATAAATAATTATCATTACCTTGAGTTAAATGTGACAATTTAGCCCCATTATAGCAACAGTGTTATTATGAACTATTACTTTAATTAATATTAAATATTTAATAGGCATTGCAATTCATTTTGGCCGCCAGCTAGCAAAGGCAGGTGTGGGTCATACATCAATGTAATATACAGTATATTATACAAATATTCAAAATTTACATTACAATATAGTATACAGTATACAATACATACTGTATACGAGTATTAAACAAAACAGATTCAAATATGAAAATTAATTTTTGATTGTGGAAAAATAAACAGCACTACCGCAGCTGTACGCTCGAGATCAGACTGATGGGCGAGAAATTCTTGCTATCCTCTGTCGTTGGTACTTTTTAAACTGAAAAAAAAAACATGTTTTATATTGTGATATTTACTGGAAAGGACATAAAGTATAGCCAACAGCAACAGGTGCCACCTCATGTAGGTTTTTGCAGTGAAACGAAGAGGTATCATATGGATACCTAAACTTCATGAATCAGCTGTTCCTCGTCCATTGCAGCACTTTCAAAGTGAATGACATGAATACATCAAAACAGGTCCAACAAAAGTTCAGCTCTGTGTGACACTCGTGATCCGTTAGGACACAGCATCATGGACATAATGCGCAAATATAGATATTTGAATAGTTTGAACCTATGTGTTTTTTTAGAGTTAATATTCAAACAGCATTTTTGGCCAGTTTTGACCGCCCTGCTACCTATTAATGATTCCTTTTTCAGACACTGTCACCCACGCCAAATTTACACTCACATTTACATCACGACTTTGTTGGTGTTCATGTATTGAGTACAAAATGAGAGCTTCGGCAGTAGTGTTTGGTCTCCATCAGTCACTCACATCTCAGTACAGGAAAGGCAAGGAAGTTAGATTCAACCAGAACAACAAGTACATGTGAGGTATAGTGTCAGGTCAGTGTTAATGTGCCCATTTCAAGGTATTTGTGCTGTGGATTCACATGAGAGTTCACAGAAAGTGGACGAAAGAGAGGAAGAGAGAGAGAAAGAGAGAAACAGCTGAATCAGAGAGCGACTGAATTGGGGGGTACATGGAGGTAAAAGGTTGGGAGGTGCTAGAGAGGTGAGGAGAAGGAGTGGTGATGGGAGAAGGAGGGATTGGAAGTGAGACAGAAGGAGAGGGAGATGTCTATGTGTGAACGCGTCGTCCTCTCTTTTTCTCTTTCTCTCTCTCTCTCTCTCTCTCTCTCTCTCTCTCTCTCTCTCTCTCTCTCTCTCTCTGTCTTGAGTAAGCGGCTCCTCATTCGCCAGCCAGAAGCCCCCCTGTGTGAAGGAAGTATCACCAGGGAAACTTCGTCTCGCTGCCTCTGTGCATGTTTTCCTCCTTTGCCAGGGTTATTTTTAAACAGCACTCAGCTTCCTGCTCCAGACTAAAGACTACAAGCCACAGCATCCCTGTTTTGTTGTTTTCAGGATTTGCCACTTCACAAATCGAGAAAAAGCCACAGCAATGTTCTCCTCTTCTCCTCTCCCACAGTTACATTGCAAGCTCTTTGCAAAAATGGGGGACGACCGACCTTTTGTGTGCAATGCTCCTGGCTGTGGACAGGTAAGTCTTCTACCTCCTTGTCATGGCTTTCAGGTGTGGGCATGTGTGTGGTATTATTGTCCTTGTATGAGTACTAACTACTTACAATGAAATGTATTTTACTTGTAAACAAATTGAAAGCAAAAGATAACTTGATTTTTTTATAGAATAAAGCTTCATATATACAATGAGAGAACTTGATAACCCTGTGAGAAGACTTCCGGTCTGCCATCACATTTGTTTGCCAGAAAACACTAACTGGCTGTGATTTATGCAGCGCTCTCTATGATCATCAGAGATAGCATTCTAGCTAACATGCTGTCTTGTGAGACAATGCTGTCTCCTTCAACAATGACTCACTCTGGAAGCTCCAGTGAGTAATCAGAGCACAGTTATTGTTTCAACCTGTCACTGTTGACTTGTAGCGCCTGCAGACACAGGTTTGAGCCACGGCGATGACTCAGCTGAGCTCTGAGAGCGCTCTCACATGCCAGTAACGTGTTGCATTGTCTGATTTCACAGCAAATTAAAATTAGTGTGTTCTTCTAAGACTCCTGATTATTCAACACAGGAAGCATCATGTCTGATGTTGTGCTGATTTAGCTGTCTGATCCTGTGTTCAGCTGGGTGTGATATCGTCAGAGCTAAGGGTGGATTATCTCTCTATGAGCTCTGGAGGAAGAAAGTGTTTTATGTGGTTAAGAAACATTTCATAAACCGTCATCCTTTCTCTGATCAGAAGCAGTCTGTTCATAGGGATTTGCGGTTTGACCAACAGGCATGTAAAGCAGTTAAACATGCATGTGGTGGATAAATAAATGATGATTTGTTTGGTTATTTTCATCTCAGGAAATTATGGACAGCTAGGGAGCCCTTCCCTGGACATTTTAACTTTCCTTTGACATGTTTCTGTATGTAAATACTCTGCATATTTCATATGTAGATGTCATTATTAATTTAGTGGGCAACTAAAAGAACAGTATCACATGGGAGTTTTTCAAGGCAAAGCGATGTTGATGACAGTGCATTTCTTTAGCTGTGGCATGAATGTCAGCAAACTAGGGATGCTAATTTTGGAAGAAAAAAAAAAATGTAACCGATAACTGTCCCTCGTTAACCGACAAGATCAGTGCCTCGCATGCAGCAGTGCGCCAGCTGTAGTATATGAGCACAACAGACAACTGAGTCCCCAGTTCACCCATCCGGGAGTGTTAGCAGGCATGATGCTGCGTTCACTGTCGAGGACACATGCAGCCACTTTCCCACAGCATCATTTAGTTTAGCAGGTTGTCAGCTGTGTGCCTGCCCGGCGTAACGATAGCTAGTGTCTGACAAACAGTGAGTGTGTTTGTGCTACATTAGCAGCTGTAGCGCTGCTGGTGGCTTCGTTCTTGCCGTTGTCACACACATGCAGTCTGTCAGCGCAGCGTACCTTTAGTGAGTTTCCGACAGACCATGTGTGTGAGGTAGCGTGATTGTTGGTGGCGTTGTAGCTGTGAATGTATCTGTAACAGACAGTGTGTGTACAGTTTATTTGTTGGTGAATAAATACTACAAGGCTACAACTCCTCCGCCCCATGGGTGTGTTAACAGCTCCTAACTTAACTTCCTTTATCTGCAACTCCGACTCAGAGTCTCTTAAGGTGAGCTCTTAAAGTGATTATTAATTATTAATATTCATTTATTGAGTTAATTATTAACATCCCTATGGCAAACAGTTGCCTGTTTACACAGAGCAACATTATCATTCATTCCTCATGTCTCTGTCTATGTGACGAATGTAAACCTTATATCTTACCTCTTTCTCTGTTTTAGTCTCTAAATGCTCATGTTGATGAGTTAGGGTTAGTTGTGAACTGTGTGCATCTGCAGTTTGGTGCTCGGCAGGTAGCACACAGTGGATTCAAAGATTGTTTTGCTGAAAAAACTTGCATACTGCAGCTTGAATCAGGGTTGTAGAGGGCAGACAATACACACCAGGGCTCTAAACTAACTTTTCCAGGGCTGGGCAATATATCAATATTATATCAATATCGTGATATGAGACAAGATGTCGTCTTAGATTTTGGACACTGTAATATTCTAATATGGCACAAGTATTATCTTTTCCTGTCTTTTAAATTATGTATTATTATTATGAATTTACCAGACTGTTGTAGTGTATTATTTGCCTTTACTTTGTAATTACTGAGGGTTATTTATCAAAAATGTCATCTTGTAAATATTTTGTAAAAGCACTAATAGGCAACCTTACAGTATTGCCACAATATTGATATTGAGGTATTTGATCAAAAATATTGTGATAATTCATTTTCTCCATATTGCCCAGCCGTACTACCAACGTACTCATTTGGTCACATCAGCGCATGACTTGGTCGCACCCTTTTTTTGATACAGCCTATTAATCAATGACCTTTGCCTAGAATACACACACCTCGCACCATAAGCCGCAGGTACTGCGTAAGCCTTTGTGGTTGAAAGTAGGGATGAGGTTTTATTCACTCACCAGCCAAAAAAAACAGTGGTATTGGTATTGAGTGGCTGGTAGATTTTGAAATACACCAGTCACAGAGGAAGGTGTGGGACTGCGTGGTACTTTTTCTTCTTCACTGGCTCATTTGGGCTCTCTCTGCCCGCACTTTCATGATTAGTCGACTAATTGATGAGACAATCAACAGAAAAGATTGCTATTGTGATAACTGATTATTAAAATAATTTTTCATGCAACAGTGCTGTTTTTGGCCTCTCAGATACAGACATTTCCTGCTTTTCTCTGTTTTATATCATATTAGGCTGAATATTTTGGGGTTTTCGACTGACAAAACAAGACATTTAAAGACAATACCTTAGACTTTGAGGACAGTTTCTGCTATAGACTTTTGCTGTAGACATTTGACATATTTTGCTATAGACCAAACAATTAATTGATTAATCTAGAAAATAATCTATAATTAATGTAGTCTTTAGTTGCAGCCCTATTCATGATCATTTCCGTCTGACTCTCCATCTCAACCCAACTGGTCAAGGCAGATGGCCACCCACCTAGAGCCTGGTTCTTTTGAAATTTCTTCCCATTAAATGGGAGTTTTTCCCTGCCGACATTGCCAAGTATTTTCTCATGGGGGAACGTTGGGTCTAGACTTGCCCTGTATGAAAGGTGTCATGAGTGATTTGGCTCTATACAACTGATTTGACTTTCATACATGCATATGCATCTCAGGCTGTGCGCCGCTACGCGTCACACAGTGTGTGTAAAGCGGCAGTAATGATCATCATCATGCACTTGCATGAATGCAACCATGTTAAGCATGTACACACATTCATTTTGATCCATGGGTAATGTCTCGATGGCATTCAGAGCATTAATACAGCAGCAAACAACAACTTGCTATGTAAAGATATACAGTAGAGGAGTAATGTCTACCTGAGCAGAGAATGAAGTCGCTCTGTGTGTGTGTGTGTGTGTGTGTGCTGTAATCAGAGCTTCTCTGTGCTTTGTTTACATAGCTGGTTTGACCGTGCGTGCATGTTAGGTCATGTTATTCCCTGATTGTGTGCACCACTGGCTAGCTAATGGCTGCCATTCTGCACTGCGCTCAGGGCTGCACAATTTTCTATATTAATCGCAATCATGATCTGGGCTTCCAACAATTAAATGAACGTGATCAACTACGATATGCAAAGGTTAATGTAAAGCATTTGTGAAGGAAACCTTGACAGGGTCTCACATCGCTCTGAAGGGGTTTATTTCACAACAGTGACCTGCTAGCTGTACATTATCCTGCTTATTACATGGCTACTTACTTAAGAAATCAATAATTTGACAGAAAAACAGTTCTCCAGAGTTCAAGATCAGAACTGCAATGGTAGAACGCTGTGATTGACCAATCAGAAATGAGTATTCAACAAAGCCGTAATGACGTTTAAAATGCTTGCTGCACTCCTACGCACAACATGGAAATGAAAGCATCACCCTCAGGTTAACACTGTTAGCTCTGTCAGCCTTGTTGCTGTTGTTTGCCCTGTTAGCACCTTTAGCCTTTAAATATTGTCGAGAAACAAGCAGCCAAACTAAACAGTGACTTAAATAAAATACAGTCTAAAATTGGAAGAAAAATTAATTAAATCAGGATCTATCTGATCAGAGAAAAATCTGAAAACTTTTGGTATTTGACAGTTTTCAATACATTTTGGTTTGTACCGAAAAAAAAAAAAAATTAAGGTTCAATACCCAGGTACATAGTATCATTATGCCATTATTTTATGAAGCTTAGACACATGCTGCATTTTCTGTTTATCATCTTTAATGATATTTATTTATGTACACAGAACATCCTGTATGTTACAGCACCTTATGTTGTTTTACGTACTCTGCCCTTCACAAGCAACAGTTGTCGACCAGGAAAGTCTGAATCATGCCCATAATAGAACGAGGATGATTGACTCCTGGCTTTGCTCTGGGTTTTCCTTTTACCAAGTTAACAACAACAACAGCAGCCCCCCATTATATGATGCCCAGCGTGTTCTGTGTGGGGAGGGGTAATCCTATCTGCCAGTATCTCATACAGGGAGATTAGTTGAGGATAGTTTCCTCTGCCTTGTACAGAGGTAAGAGACAAATGAGACATGTGGTTGTATTGGTGATGCTGCCTGGTGGTAGCGCTAAAAATAAGCCCCCTGACACTTGACTGTGTTTCCACTTCACTCTCTCACGACTGAACTCGCAACTGCAACGCAACCCCCAAAATAGGCTGCAGCGAATGGTGAATAGGCTGCTACCAGAGCCAAGATTATTCCTCCTACGCCTCTGACTGATTCACCTCGCCACTTCTCCAAAGAAGAAGTGGCGTGTCTCAGACGGTGGCTGCTCTCTACTGAAGGTCTGATTTGCCCAAGTACCAGACCTCCTGTGGCTTCCACTGTGGATACCTGATAGGACATAACAGAACATAGGCTAATGTAGAGCTTTACTGAGACTTTATTTTGACAGCATATATGTTTTCCGCTAGAAAAACACCATAAACTTGCATTTACAGCATCTGTTGTGAAGCGTCAGCTCAATTGCTTTTGGTAAGTTTGCCATTGTCGTGTAAGAAAATATCAATACATGAGTGTTATGAGTTTTGCAATACTGTTTTGATTCGCCAAAATACTATCAAATTCAAATTAACCTCATAAAAATCTGACGGCCTGCCAGCGACCCGGCTGCTATTCTGTCTTTCAGAGGTTTTAGCGGCATCAGTTTTAAAGCTAGAGTGAAGACGTTGGCATCATATGAAACTAGAAAAACACTGGTTCTAACCAAAGGGGTCCCTTGATCTCTGATCTCAAGATATGTGAATGAAAATGGGTTCTATAGGTACCCACGAGTCTCCCCTTTACAGATATGCCCACTTTATGATAATCACATGCAGTTTGGGGCCAAAAATGTGCAGTTTTTTTCATGCAGTACAAATGTGTTATTTTCACCTATTCTAAAATGGTGAATTTGAATATATCTGCATACTGGAGTCTATAAACAGTCTTGGAATTACATAAATTAGGTATCACTGTAAATCTGAGACTCTTGTGGATACAATGAGTCCAGTTGTATACATGTATGTTCGAGAGCTGCTGCAGTAACTCTCCTGACAGTGAACTGTTGACTCAGTTTGTTGTGCTCATATACTGCGGCTGGCCAACCATTTCACATGGTGCCGTTTTTTTACTCGGATTTTATACTATGGTCATATGTCTTCATACAAAGACAGTTTTCTTAAAATTAGGTTTGAAAAAAATTTAATATATCACCTTGCTTACAGTATCGCCATATATTGAATCCTAACCCCTGTATCATGATACGTATCCTATCGCCAGATTCTTGCCGATACACAGCCCTAGATGCAGTGGCTTTCATACATCTTCATCAGTTTAACATTTCCAACCATTGCTGTTGCTCCACATTTGTGTGCTATTTAAGTCATTTCATGTCCCATCCATACAAGAGCTTTTTCTTTTTCTAGATAACTCTAGGTTGTGTGAAGATATTTGAGCCCATGCAATGTCCTGTGGCTATTAAGGGCCCATTTAGGGCTTTTTGACATGAGGAACTATACACCACAGATACAGTGCTCTTTAATGCTTTGTCACATAATGTATTCAGTATAGGCTGTGTGTGTTGGGCTACAAGAGATTATCTGTCTGTGATTATTGTAATTATGAAATATGATATCTAGGTTAAGTCTCTATAGGCTATTTTGTCAAGTCAGCAGTACAAGTAGACAATTACCCATACGCTACTTCATATAATATACCTGTCTTTCCTCTTTTCTTCTTGTTCATTTGTTGCAGAGATTTACGAATGAGGACCACTTGGCTGTACACAAACACAAGCATGAGATGACACTGAAATTTGGACCAGCCAGGACTGACTCTGTCATTATAGCAGGTACGCAAAGAATCTTTGTTAAATATCCTGCAATCAGATGAAGATGGTTTTAGCATACCTCAGTGTGTTCCAACGCTATTAGTACATCTTCAAGAAAAGCAGCTCCAAAGACACATTTATGACATGGGTTTCTATATTCAATGCTGAGTGTGAACTAAGTGTGAAAACGTTGCTTTGAATAGTTATCTCTTTTCATTCCCTATTGCCAGACCAGACACCTACTCCCACCCGCTTCTTAAAAAACTGCGAGGAGGTTGGTCTGTTCAACGAGCTGGCAAGCTCCTTCGAACAAGACGATGACGACAAGAGAGCAAAGAACTCTGTAAGAAAGGCTTGATGATTTTGTCAGTGTTTTCATTTGCGTGTGCCTTTATGTGTCATTATTTGCAGAAATCAGTGGAATTTTCTACAAGACTGCCATGTAGTGAAACATTATGTTTTACTTCCTTCTTTCTTACCTAAAATGTTGATGCAGTCAATAACTATTGCAGAAATTCCTGTTTTGTGCACTCGTTCTGTGTATCATTATGATTTAAACTGTTATTTTGTTGCCTTATGGGATGATGTCATGTGAATTGGGCAGCAGCTAACAATTATTTTCATTGTCAATTAATCAATGCTGATTATTTTCTCGACTTTCTTCAATTAATTTGGTCTGCAAAATGTCAGAAAATAGAAAAAAATGTTGATCAGTGTTTCCCAAAGCCATCATGACATCCTCAGATGCAAAGCTGTTCAGTTTACTGTCATAGAGAAGTAAAGACACTAGAAAATATTCAAATTTAAGACGCTGCAATCAGAGAAGTTTGACTTGTTATCTCACAGAATGAGTCAAAACGATTAATTGATCGTCAAAGTAGCTGGCGGTTATTTAATATTTGACAACTAATTGATTAATTGATTACAGCTTACATGTGAACTCTTTATCTCTCTCTCACTGTCTTTGTCCTTCTCAGCTCCCTGCTCCCAACTCTGTGGCCGTGGACATGACCATGCAGACATCATCATCATCAGAAGTGAAGGTGAAAGAGGAGGCACCTGTAGAGGTCGACTCCTCGCCACCAGGCAGCCCTGACTCTTTCTCTGGAGATTCAGACCACAGCACAGAGCCTCTGGTTAAAGGAAAGGTAGGACAGATTAGGAGGAGGGGGGATTACATGAGTGTATAGAGAGGAGGGTGGATCCTTAAACAATGTACATGCCTTGCCGCTGTCTCCCAGGACACGCCACCCAGGAGTTCAGCCCCCACCCCGACTATTGTGCGTCCAGGTTCCCTCCCACTACACTTGGGTTTTGATGCCCTTCAGCCTACCATGCCGTCACCCACATCTGTCATCACACAGGCGCCACCTTCCAATCGTACTCTGGGGTGAGTTAAGTTCAACATCCTACTATCAATGACTACTTTAACCCTGATTTACCTTAAAGTCTATGTATAGCAAAAATGGTTATGCATTCTTGGTTTGTCACACCACAGAAACATGTGTCACTAACCAATCAGCCAAATTTGAATGATTAAAAAAGGTATATAAAAGTATATAAAATATAAATAAAATTAGCTTTCAAAATCATGGAAAAATAAGCTGTATTCTGTTCTCTGAGATACTGGGGGCGTGTCCACTGAAGGGGCTGAAACGATGCCCACAGGGCACGGAAGGTGTAGCCTGTCGGGATTCCCTCAGTAGCAGCGAGCAAAGAGAGAAGAGTCCAGCGCCGAATCCTCGTCCGACGGGCAGACTGGGGAAATGAAGCGTACAGAAGACCACTTTTCTGGTGTTACTCGGGGGCCTGAGTTCTGATTGAGGCTCAGCCTGTGGACGGTGTGAGGCCAGTTATGGCCCCCGTCGCACCAGGGTCAGGTCTTCTCTAGGTTGGCTTGGAAAGGCTTGGGTCGAGTTTATGTAAAACAAATAAATACACATAGGACATGGGATGCATTATAATCATAAAAATACAATACAATACAAAAACAGTCACACAAATAAAACGCTTTGTCATGTCCCTGGGCTTTGCTTTTGGCTTTCATAAACCAGGTTTCTGAAGACAGGTGGGGTCTTGTTAAGAGTGAAATTTGATAAAAATTTCTATGGGTTTGAGCCGTCTTTATATGCACAGCTTGGATGAGCAATGATAAAAGAAAGATTTTGTGGGGCTGAAGTAGTGCTGTAACTACATAATAATTTATTATTAGTTATTGACTGAACTTCCTGTTCCTGTCTGCCTGTCTAGTTCTCCAACCAGCCACTACCCCATGATGATGCTTCCCTCTGGGCAGGCAGTGCCTGTGCTCCCTGGTCCAGTACAGATGCCCTCTGTCATTAACGTAAGGCAGACCAACAGTCTGGATATGTTTCAATTTTATAACTAAGAAGCTGTTCTAAGTTGTTTATACGTGCGTCTTTGTGCATCTTGTCTGGTCTCCAGCTGGCCCGACCCATGTGCATGGTACCCAACATTCCTGGGATCCCCGGTCCTCCTCTGGGAGGCAGCAGCAGCGGCTCCAACTCTCCTTCTGGCTACAGCATCCACTCAGAGGCCAAGATGGTCAGCACTAGATTAGCTCTCTATTTTTATATCTCTATCTCTTCATTTTGTCTCCATCTTCACCCTCCAGCCTTCCTCTGCACTGGCTTAGTCTGTTCATCATATGACTTTTTACTGCCGTTACTTGTTTATTAACCCTTAAAGCTGAGATTTAATGAAAAACGCCTTTTTAACCCGTCTAGATCACATCCCCAGTCAAACTGTGCTCCTATTTAACAATACATTTAATAAATGCCGTGTGCATGTGTTCGTGCGTGCGTGTGTGTGTTGTTGTGTGTGTGTGTGTGTGTGTGTGTGTGTGTGTGTGTGTGTGTGTGTGTGTGTGTGTGTGTGTGTGTGTGTGTGTGTGTGTGTGTACTGCTCAAATATTCATTTCACTGGGGAATATTCACAGTACAAAAACAAAAGACGCTCTAACTCTCGATCTGTTATTTCCTTACTAACAGCTGGATAAAACACCATATCAGAGAGCAACATCATCTGAAAGTTGTTCTGGAAACATATAACTTTAGTTGACTCACACCAGCTACAAAGCCTCAAGAGAACCCAGTACAAAAGTGTTGAGACAGAACAGGATGTCACATGAATGAATGTGCTGCTGAAAACTTGAAAAACAAGCTGGAACTGTGTGACAATATTAGGTCAATGTGGACCCGGATGTCTGCAGAACTAGAGCACCTTTTTACATTCTTGTCCTAGAGAAGCCCCTTGTTTTTCCTTAGACAAAGGACAACCAGATGCTTATTTGATTGTGAAATCAGAGATCGAGTAGAAAACACAAGTATTGCATGTAAACAAATAATTGACACTAGAAATAAAACAGCTGTCATCCCACAGTGCATTTGGTGCCCATAAACACAACAACTTACTTTACTGAAGTTTAGTATCTGAGGTTTAGGCCAAGTAATTGTTGCAGACACTACGCATTAGTTGATGGGTTCATAATGGAGTCGGCTGGTACAGTCTAGTGGGCTGGGAGTGCTATGATGCTGTAGTGTTGTTTGTAGTGCTATGGCTTTTGAATCTGAACGGCTGTGGATATTTTCTGCTTTGTGAAAGCTTTTTCTGTTAAGGTCTTTACACTCTAGGGGAGTTTTTTTTGTCTGTCTTAATGCTGATTAATTTGCACATCAGTATATTTTTTCGAACTGTTTTTGTCCAGAATACTTTTGCACAGAATGTGAACATTACGCAGCAAAAAAGCGGCGTCATTGTTTTTTCTTAACAAGGCTGATTTTTGTGAGCTTTCACTCAGGCATCAACCAATCACATTGTGCAGAACAAACATATTTAAAAAGTACACTATAGTGTACAACAACACAGAGGCTCCATAGCCTGAGCCAAGACTGTTCGTACCTTTCACAATAAAAGCCCTAGACATATAAACTGCTTAACTGTTTACAAGAGGAAAATTCGATCAGAGCATTTCACTAAAGTAAACTCAATAAAACAGCTTACACTAGTTTAGGCTTCACAACAGTTTACCTCAGCCAGACTGCTAGACGCTGCTCTGGATCCCTCACTCCTGGTAGCTGGTCCTCAATCTATGTGAATCTATTCTAATCTGTTATTGAAAACTGTCGCAAAATGGCATTGCTGCCGGTATGAAAAGTTTGGAGCGTTTGAGAATATTTTGCATATTTGTGTTGTTTATTTGTCACTGTCCTGGTGTGTCATGGCCATTTTACTTCTATTACACTGTTTATACTGTTGGTTTTGGCTGTGTTTTCTAATTCCTGTGCTTGGTATTGATGTTGGTCATATCATTGTTCTCCTGTAGCGTCTGAAGGCTGCACTGTCCCAGCAGAGCCCGTCAGGATACAGTATGGGGGCTATGGCCATGGGCGGCAGCCCCATGGTACCTCAGAGAGCCGAGCAGAGCCAGCTGCTCGTCCAACATCCAGATGCTCCATCACCTGCACAACCTCAGGTACGCTGTGTTGTCTATAGTCAAGGACTTAACTGTGATATGACACTTAAATTTGGAAAATGTAAGAAATGATCAAAAGTAAGTGAGCTTAACTTGTTTGATGTGTGGCATATCACCTGCTTTAGTTAGCAGAAAATTGGGTTGTACTTCTTGTGGTGAGATGACTATAATGTACTCTGACTAAAATAATGAAACTATGACTCAAACTTCCCTTTTCTTTCTCGTCTGTCTTCCATTCCCCTCCCGTCTCTCTGTTTCCTTCTCACCCTTACCCTGCTCTCCCTCTAGGTATCTCCAGCACAGCCTACAGGTGGGCGGCGGCGACGAACAGCAGAAGATGACCCAGATGAGCGAAGGCAGCGCTTCCTCGAGAGGAATCGGGCCGCGGCGTCACGCTGCAGACAGAAACGCAAACTGTGGGTCAGCTCCCTAGAGAAGAAGGCCGAGGAGCTTTGCACCCTGAACGTCTCGCTGTCGGTGAGTGGGCCTCCTGGAGTGGGTGGGCGCCAGGCGGGGATGAAATGTGGTCTGTAGGGAGGTCTGTGTTAGTGTGCACAGTTGACAGGCTTTCAACTAGTTGTGAAAGTTTGTGAGGTGTTTTCCATCAGTTTCAGGCATTATTGGGTAATTTTACAAATGACTGAAGTTACAGGACTTGAAACTGTGGGACTCATTATGACTTGTTTCACATCATTGTGTTATTTAGTGGTGGTTTCATTGCATGGCCACTTCTCCACTGCCAGCTCTACTGTAGTGGAAACCAGACTGTTAAGAGCTGAAATACATTAAAAATCCATTAGGGAAAAAAAAGTTTGCAAGGACTCTATTTTGAATAAGACAGTATGACCCCACGTTAGTGATGATTTTTCTCTTGGGTATACTGTATGAACTAGGATATGAATTATTGAAATTTGTTGTAAGTCTGTATTTTCTGATCCTTCAGAATGAAGTGTCTCTGTTGCGGAACGAGGTGGCTCATTTGAAGCAGCTGCTGCTCGCCCACAAGGACTGTCCTGTGACCACCCTACAGAAGAAGACTGCCTACCTAGGTGAACCTTTTTGAAATTATCACATCACTCACTATCATTATCACTCACCTCGTAGCCTCTTACGTTCGTTTTCTCACACAGAATTCTTAAATGCCCAAAAAAAAAAGCTAATGTTGGCAGCTTTTCAGTGAGGCTGGTAGGGAGTGCGTTCAAGGTTAAAGGTGCTAAATTCCAAATTCAGAGCATATTTGTGATTTAGGGATTGCCTCCACATGGCTCTCAACATGGTGACAGCTAGGCTAGCTGCTTGTTGGTTGGGATGGCGTATGTGGTAACCGCTGTATGACCGCCAGGGGTAACACGCACAGGGACTCAAATGCACAAATGTTCCCACGTAGCAGTCCAGTTTAGTTCAGTTTGTTAAGTTAGAGCAGTTGTAGCAAAAGTCATGGATGGTACCAATATAACCTCTCCATTTTTAGTACCACCTCGGTCGAGGTTCCAAGCTAGCAGAGTTGATATTAGAAGGTGGAGTTAAAACACTGCAGACCATTTATTGTCAGAGAGAATCGGCACTAGCGTAACACGGGCCATCCTGCACAAACCTGCCATTTTTAAATAGCCAAGCTACCATCAATAGCAACTGCAGTTCTCAGTTCACTCGACCAAGATTTAAAAAAAAAAAAAATGCCAGCTCGCAAAACTACATCGTACACACTACGTACACTACACCGTACAATTGACAAAGTGCAGATCCTCTGTTTGACACGCCGTGCAGTGATAACCTGAAAATCCCACCTACACTGAGGGGTTACTGTCCACAGTGGAGACATGGCATAGAGAAAAAGACCTGGTACTAAAAGTGAATGAAGTTGAGCAGAGCCGTACCCTGCGGTGAAAACACGGCTTAACACGCTTGCGCAGCTGGACCGGCTACATAAACGAAGCACAGAGAAGCTTAGATTACAACACACACAGAGGAGGAGTGATTTAATTTTCTGCTCAGGATGCCGTTACACCTCTATGTCTTTACTTACTTACTTACTTTAGAGTATTCTTTTGAACTATGAATTTAGCACCTTTTTAAAAGGGAAATGCTTTTTAAAACACAAAATCTGTACTTGTGTCTCTTTTTTTAGCTGCAGAAGAGAGCATGAAAGACACCTCAGAGCCCACAGGTTCCCCCGCCCCGGTGATCCAGCACAGCTCTTTGGCACACAGCCCCTCCGCAGGGCACAACGGCCTGAGCTCAAGGGCAGCAGCTGAGGCCATGGCTATGTCTGTGCTGGCAGGAATGGGCCAGCAGCAGAGGGCTGAGAGTGGACCCTCTCACATTATCATGGCTGCACAGTCTCAATCTGCTGCCAGATGATGAGCGATGCCACCGTGGCCCAGACTTGGCTCACACGCGTCACCCAGGGGTAAAAAAGAGCAGCGGACTCAATCTAGAAGTCTAAATTTCTCATCTTCGCTGTGCTCTCTCTGACCCTCCGGTGGAGCCATCACGCTGTGGCCTGGAGCTCAGCAGCAGCCTTCTGGGAATGGACTAAGACTTTTGAGAGAGCTTCCTGTTCACTTTGCCATAGACTACAGGGGCTGGACTCCAACCTCCCATCCTCGTCTCCCCTCTGTGCTTCCCTGCTCACCGCCCCCCCCCCCATCACCCCTCAACCCCTCAGTCAAAAAGACTCTTCACTGGACTGTAGGACTGCATCACTCCCAGTGTACTGCCGTAATGAACTTCCACCCGTGAACAGTCTCTAACACGCAGGTGTTGCATAAGTATTCTCGATCAAATCAGACACCAAACATCACACAGGGCTTTACACTGTTTTCAGCAGGGAATTGTGCCTTGTGCTCCTCGACTTTTTAGCCATGCACACACCCACACATGCCATCAAAGCATACGTCCCTTATACATCCCTGGCTCCAAAGATGCAGTAGCTGTCTAGACGTCGGTGACTCAGATCTCTTTTGTAAATGGTTCCACCTCAAGGTGATCTCAACACGGACCCAAAAACCTTACCTCAATTACTCAATTACTAAAATGAATGAACTGTGTGTGTGATTAGCTCTGTGCGTATATATTTATGTACATCAGAACATACACTATATTGCCACAAGTATTCACTCACCCATCGAAAATCAGGTGTTCCAATCACTTCCATGGCCACAGGTGTGTAAAATCAAGCATCAAGGCATGCAGACTGTTTCTACAAACATTTATGAAAGAATGGGTCACTCTCAGGAGCTCAATGAATTCCAGTGTGGTATTGTGATAGGATGCCGCCTGTGCAACAAGTCCAGTTGTGAAATTTCCTCGCTCCTAAATATTCCACAGTCAGCTGTAAGTGGTGTTATAACAAAGTGGAATGACAACAACTCAGCCACAAAGTGTCAGGCCACGTAAAATGACAGAGCGGGGTCAGCAGATGCTGAGGCGCATAGTGTGCAGAGGTCGGCAACTTTCTGCAGAGTCAATTGCTTCAGACCTCCAAACTTAATGTGGCCTTCAGATTAGCTCAAGAACGGTGAGTAGAGAGTGTCATGGAATGGGTTTCCATGGCTGAGCAGCTGCATCCAAGCCATATATCACCAAGTGCAATGCAAAATGTCAGATGTAGTGGTGTAGAGCACGCCGACACTGGACCTTAGAGCAGAGGAGACGCGTTCTCTGGAGAGGCAAATTACGCTTCACCACCTGGCGATCTGATGGACGAGTCTGGGTTTGGCAGTTGCCAGGAGAACAGTACTTGTCTGACTGCATTGTGCTAAGTGTAAAGTTTGGTGGAGAGGGGATTATGGTGTGAGGTTGTTTTTCAGGAGCTGGGCTTGGCCTTTTAGTTCCAGTGAAAGGAACCCTGAATGCTTCAGCATACCAAGAGACTTTGGACAGTTCCCTGCTCCCAGCTTTGTGGGAACAGTTTGGGGATGGCCCCTTCTGTTCCAACATGACAAGGCAAGGTCCACAAAGACATGGATGAGAGAGTTTAATGTGGATGAACTTGACGGACCTGACCTCAACCCGATAGAACACCTTTGGGATGAATTAGAGACTGAGAGCCAGGCCTTCTCGTCCAACATCAGTGTGTGACCTCACAAATGTGCTTCTGGAGGAGTGGTCAAAAATTCCCATAAACACACTTAAACCTCCCCAGAAGAGCTGAAGCTGTTAGAGCTGCAAAGGGTGGACTGACGTCATATTCAACTTTATGAATTAAGAGTGGGGTGTCACTTAAGTTCATATGCGAGTCAAGGCAGGTGAGCCAGTACTTTTGGCAATATAGTGTAGCAGTTCGCCTACTCCTGATCTAATACGTTAATAGCTGGATTGTTAGCATGTGACTTTTTCTATTAGGGTGTTATGTTCTTGATACAGCTATGTGCAGCTATATTGTTTTTATTAATTGGCACATCCTCCCAGATTAAAACCAAAATATGTTGGATTGACAGTGTATTATCCTTAAATTAGTTTTTTTCTGAGCTGAAGGGAATTCAACCTCACTTTCCTCTGTAACAGGCGTTTTTTTCTGTTTATTGGTTTGTTAGTGGATTTCCATTTTATATTCTAGTGACTATGTTTCTGTGTGTGGGCCCTGGACTTACTGTAACTGTTATTTTCACACTTCTCAGGATGGTTGCACATCCTTGCTGCTCGTTGGAAGTGCGATGAACCCCCCTCTTAATCTCTGCTTTTTACCAAACCTAAACTAAAAAACCTAAAAAGCCATAATGACCAGGGGAAAAATCAGATATCTGTATCTCCAAAGACCACCTTGTACATGTTCTGGAGGCAGGAAGTAAACAGCCTTACTGTTATTTAGTGACTCAGATGTCACAGTGACGCAATCTACGGTTTATCACTGCTTGTTACTTGCACTTACACCCAGCCTCACACACAATGTCTGCTCATGTTTGCCTTAAGATCACATTGATGCCTCCAACATCCCCCCCAGAAAACATGCAGATTTGCTGATGTGAAAAACAAAGGCCTTTAAATTAATGGTTAATTTAGCCATTAGTCCCTTTTCAGTGATGCAAAATGATCCGATGCTCGTCTGTCATCTGGTGGAGAGACGCAGCAAAGACATCTTTACCGGTAAAAGGAAAAAGTTCAGTTTCTGAATGGCTCCAGTTCTTTAGAAATCCAACCAAGATATTTTATCACTATATTTTTACACAAACACCTAAAAAAGCAGTTTGCTTTTCTTGTTTTTTTTTTCTCTCCTGTATATCGTTCGCCCTTCATTTGTCTGATCATATATTTGCAAGATGTGATATTTCGAAAACAAGATGTCTGTCCATTAACACAAGGGCATGTCTTTATGCACTAAAAAAATGCAAGTTTATTGTTGCTTTGTATTTCTGTTCATTTAAAGTTTTTGGTCTTTTTCAGAGATATCAGATCCTTTTTTAAGAAATCGTATTTTCTCCTATCTGTACTGTATACGTTAATGGGAATTTGCTCAGCAACTTTAACACCTTTCACCTTTGACTGAACCTTTTTGTCCTGCAGTCCCAAAGGCGACCCCGGCATTTCGTTGTACTTCGGAGCTAGCGCTATACTTGGCTGGCAGTCCCTTTATAGACGATTGTTCATATGAAATGAAAAGTCAATCTGTATTTAGCTTTCATGTAATTCATGTCATTGGCACCTTTTCTGTCATTTCTTGTTTTCTTGTGTGCTATTTTCAGCACTAAACAACCTTCTGTCATAATGCTTCTGATTGTACCGATGACTATAGAAACTATTTTCTTTAACACAGATTTCTTTAGTTTGTTTGGTTTCTCTACAGAAAAAAAATGTCATTAGTACGTTGTCAAAAAGTGATTTTATCCCCTTCGTTATACCTTTAAAGATGAATTTGGTCGTGTCTTTTGACTGTCCTAACTTATTTTTTTAATTGGTCAACTAACAATTGTCATTACAGTCTTTGGCATATTAATGTTACCTAGAATTGTGAAAAGAGCAATTAAATGATAAATGCAACAATGTGACCGTTGCACATAGTATATTAATGGTTTTTCACACTCCCATTGTTGGACTGATTTCAGAAATTGTCCTTGTACTGTACATATCTGTACTATATGAATATATTTACTTTTCCATGCATGTCCAAGTGGAATACTATGAACACTTACAGTGCTGCAGTTTTAATTAAAGAAACTACATCTTAATGAACATTTGTAACGCTTTGTTTGTTGATAGGTTAGATTTACAGATGTTTTCTGTAAATTTGTTGTAATCTTACATAGCAACTGGAGACCGGCAGTTTTTGGTAAAATGTGGTATGAAAGAATGAATATGAGAGAATACATACATATATGTTGGGACATTGTACTGCCTGCTTTGTTCATAGCTGCATGTACCAAGTGTTCACGGACTGATTGTGTTGTTACAAGAGCAAAATAACTGCTTGAATATTTGTTTCATGTACTTTGCACAGTGTGCAGGATTTGGCAGCATCTAGTGGTGTGGTTGCAGACCAACCCAAAGAGTATAGAAGCAAAGACACAAAAAGTGTTTATATTTTTTTACAACAGCTGCTGCCACCATTTTGGACTGAAAACACTTTCATATTTATAGTATTTTATGGATCAACACGGGCACATTTTGGTAGACTATGACAATAAAAATATTTTTGTTAGACTTTTTGTCGGCACTTTTTAGGCGGACGTTTTACTGCTGTCCTGTAGTCGCTTTCAGGCGAAAATGGATGACGCGTAGCTTTGCTGCTGAGCGCTGATGTTGCAATGGAACGAACAATTAACTTTCACTTCTTGCCGATATCCGTCCTTTAGTGTCCCTCTGCTCACTCCTCCAAGACTGCCGAGCCGCTGACTGCAAAATCGCAGTATCGCCAAGTCAGACGGCGGCTGGCGATACCGCAGTTTTGCATTCTGTGACTCACATTACTTACCGCAGTTTCACAAGCATGTCAGAGAACTACGGTGGATTTCAGGTAATGTAAAATGCAAAAGTCTCTCTAGATCCATTGTCTGGTTTGTCCGTTCTGGGCTACTGTAGAAACATGGCGGAGCAGCATGAGGAGGACCCGCTCACTGTGTAGATATGAAGGACTCATTCTAAGCTAACGAAAACACGATTCTTAGCTTTAGGTGATTTAACACTAATGAAAACAGTTGTTAATATTATATTTCGATTCTGCTAATAGAACCCCTGAAATGTTACGCACTGGTCCTTTAAAGCACACTCTAAAATCCTTCAACTTTCTTTGAGGCAAGCCTGTGGTAACTTATTGAGGATATAGAGGTCATGTCCTTTTCTGGGAGTTTAGGGCATGTAGCAACACTGTACACACTGTGAGTACTATATAGAGTGACTGTAGTTTTTTTACACTTTTGGACCAAAACAGAAATAGATAAAATGATTCAGTGTGTAGGATTTTTATTGCTGGTAATGTGGAGAAAGGCTTTGAAACAGTATTTTGACCTTCATGCTGAGGCATAACATTTACTGACGATATAATCAAACCTTTCAATTTTTCGGAGGATGTGTGGTGTGTATTTAGAGGTTGGACTCATGATCTCAGTATTTCTAAAACCCTTGCTACAGCCCTGCTTTTAAGTTGATGTTTTTGTACTGCGCTCGAGTCACAGAAGTGACAAAGTAGCCTACAATTATGCTGTTAGGTCAAGCTTGCTTTGAAGCTCGTTGTCCTTATAAGACAATGTCCATGTTTCTCATAAGGAAAACATGATCGTAACTTTTTGTAAGCGGCCCTTAATTGCAGAGGGAGTGGTTGGAAGGGTATATTTATTTTTATAATGGTTACAGTCACGATGCCATGTTGGCTTTTTGAAGTATTCTGACATGAACAATTTAAAATCAAGTACTTCATCTCAAGTAGGAACAGGGTCAGATTAACCTGCTGTGGAGCAACAATGAGCTGCAAATCCCCAGTTATTCACTCTGTGCATCTTATATGTGTATGTGTCCATCAGTTAGTGTGTCCATAACAATCCACTAGAGCTGAAAGTATTAGTTTATTAATTAATAAGTCAATAGACAGAAAATTAAATGAATTACTAATTATTAAGTGTCAAATATTTACTGGTTCCAACTTCAACAAAATAACACAAAATTTTGAAGACATCATCACTCTGATTAATGTATATCTGTGACAGGTATTCTTCACTATTTATCTATTTTATAGTTCAAACAAATCAAGCAAATAATTGTGTCATTAATCAACAATTAAATAATCGTTCCAGTCTACACATGCCAGTACATTATATTGTATTTTGCCTACAACCGCAGAAACCAACCAGTAGGTCCACTCCTATGGTGGCATAAGTGCCCCAGTTTTAATGTGTGTCAATTTTAGGGCTGCGTTAACAATTATTTTCATTGTCAATTAATCTGATGAGTATTTTCTATATTAATTGATTAGTTGTTTGATCTATAAAATGTCAGAAAATGGTGAAAAATGTCGATCAGTGTTACCCAAAGCCTAAGATGACGTCCTCTAATGTCTTGTTTTGTCCACAACTCAAAAATACTCAGTTTACTATAATAGAGGAGTAAAGAAACCAGAAAATACTCACATTTAAGAAGCTGGAATCACGATAATATTGTGTTAATGCTAATTAGTTTTAACGCCACTAATTTCTTGAACACATTAACACAGCTTGTGAATTTGAGGTCGTAGCAGGCATATGAAAGCAGAAAACCTAACCAATCCTAATCCAGTGGTACCAACCATGTCATACTAGCTTGCTGCGATGGAGGTTAAATAATGCTCCAAACTTGTGCTAAATTACGACGAGGAAAAGCTGTCATGACCATTTTCAAAGGGGTCCCTTGATCTCTGACCTCCAGATATGTGAATGAAAATGGGTCCTACGGGTACCCACCAGTCTCCCCTTTACAGACATGATGCCCACTTTATGATAATCACATGCAGGTTGGGGCAAGTTATAGTCAAGTCAACACACTGACACACTGACAGCTGCAGCCACAGCACACTGCAGAAGACAGACAGAGGAGCAGGGGAACTCAGCGATGTGACAAACCTGTTGTCATCCATCAAATACAGCCACAGACCATCTAAAGGGGGACTTGTGCCCATTGATTGTTGCCTAATGCTTGTGCCTTGGTATCAGAAGCTGAGGGGCGCTGACTTGACTATGATTTGCCCCAAACCGCATGTGATTATCATAAAATGAGCATGTCTGTAAAGGGGAGACTTGTGGGTACCCATAGGACCCATTTTCATTCACATATCATGAGGCTAATTTTCCCCATCACAAGTTACATTTGAAGGCACCATAAATCCCTGACCTTGCCTAATATAAAGTGCATGTAGGATGAACAAATAGTACAAGGGCCATACCACTTATCTACTATGTCCCTACATAATATAAAGTGCATAATAAGACTACACTGGGTGCCACTCCTGTCAGCTAAGAACAGGAAACTGAGACTACAATTCGCACAGGCTCACCAAAATTGGACAATAGAAGACTGGAAAAACGTTGCCTGGTCCGACGAGTCTCAATTTCAGCTGCGACATTCAGATGGCAGGATCAGATTTTGGTGTAAACATGAAAGCATGGATCCATCCTGCCTATCAACAGTTCAGGCTAGTGGTGGTGGTGTAATGGTGTGGGGGATATTTGGCACACTTTGGGCCCCTTAGTACCAACTGAGCATGGTTTAAATGCCTACCTGAGTATTGTTGCTGACCATGTCCATCCCTTTATGACCACAGTGAACCATCTTCTGATGGCTACTTCCAGCAGGATAATGCACCATGTTACAAAGCTCATATCATCTCAAACCGGTTTCTTGAACATGTGAATGAGTTCACTGAACTCCAATGGCCTCCACAGTCACCAGATCTCAATCCACTAGAGCATCTTTGGGATGTGGTGGAACGGGAGATTCACATCATAGATTTGCAGCCGACAAATCTGCAGCAATCGTCGATGATTATCATGTATACATGTTATCATGTCGATATGGACCAAAATCTCTGAGGAACGTTTCCATCACCTTGTTGAAAGTATGCCACGAAGAATTAAGGCAGCTCTGAAGGCAAAAGGGGGGCCAACCTTTTACAAGCAAGGTGTACCTAATTATGTGGCCGGTAAGTGCATATTTGATTAATCACTGCAGCTCTAGTTAATTTCTTTGTATGATCACTTGCGTAAACTCAAATGAGCAATTAAAGAAATTACCCCACCGTGAACCTGGGACCTTTTGGTGCTCATGGGGTTAAGTAAGATATTACTTGCTACCCGCAGCGTAGGTGTAACGGTGAAAAATCCTAACTCTCTTATTATCTTGCCAAAAAATCAAGTCGTTTTCTGTGTGAATCCACTGAAGTGTTATCAGTGACAACGACAGGAGTGTGTTTGTGCCGGGGCGCCGCCAGGGGGCGCTACAGTTTCACCGCGTGTGCCCGGGACGCGCTGAATCCACGGACAGGCGAGGTAAAGCCGGTCACGTGACCGCTCGCTGGTTGCCGTTGGTGAGTTTTCCCCATTATGGCGGAGGGGCCAGCCGTGCGGATGGACTGTCTCTCCCACTCTGATGCTTGTTTTGTGTCTTGAGGGAGGGCGTTTTATTTTTCTTTTTTTACACTCACCCGCAACGGCCCGGTTCCTTTTCATCTAGACTACACTCGTGTTCAAGTCATGGCGGACCGCGGCGTGGATCTGTCCGCCCTGCCAAAAGAGGTTAGAGACCAATTGGCGGAGTTGGATCTGGAGCTGTCTGAAGGTAAAGGAGGGGAGGGGGTCCGGTGGGCTGCTGATGGTGGTGGAGGGGGGGGATGCTATATTTTAAAGCTAGCTATGTGTCTCGTCTCTCTGGGCTAACCAGCATCGATCAAACCAGTAGTTTTCCTCCCTTTATGCCACTTTACGTCCACAGCACATTGAATGGAGCTAACGTCACACACCGGAGCTAGCTTGTTCTGTGCTAATACAGGATGTGCTAGCTAGCAGTGCATGACAAGCAGCAGAGAAAGGCTTTCATCCATTTCCTCGTGTCTGCAGACCATATAGTGGCTCATTTAAAGCCGAAGGTCGATTTAAAGATGTGTTTCTGTGTTAAACGTCCTTAAGTGCTGTGATATTGAATGTCAGACCCATAGCTGTAGTGGTGTGTGTAGCTGTCTGACAGTCTGGGATGGCCAGAGGCAAGGTCTGGCTACTAGGGCTTGACCCCTCTCATCTTTGTTCTGCTTCTTCATACGGTGCAGATTTGATTCATCTGTTTTCATCATTGACATAAGCCTTGTACTTGGCATGTGTGCTCAGGTTTCAGCTGAATTATTGCAGTAAAACTGTGAGTCACTGTGACTAGTGTTGTAATGTAATGACAAGGCCTCCAGTCATCATCTGCTCTGGTGTCATATGAAGACACAGACTGTTATGAATGACTGTCAGTAATTATCAACAAGATGTACATACAGAGACACCTGTGTAAACCTGCTATTACTGGAATTATACGTTTGGTCTTCATGGGTTTCACTACCCTCAATCTTGTGATCAAGTTGTGTGAGATCTGTGTCAAATGTTTGTTCTGCTCTAGGTGGGTGATGGATGTGTCGGTTTATAGTAGTTTGCAAATATCTCAACCATTCATTCATCCAAAGCAGTCAACCCCTCCCCCAGAGCAGCTGTCCTGCTCTACACCCATTGAGTCACACTGTCACATCCCAGTGACAGTACCCCTCTCTCCGCCCCTCCATCTCCACCAGCCACCTGGACCTGGGCTACGTTCTTCTAGCTGAGGTGACCCAGTCCAGTCATCCTGAGCAGTGACCACTCAGTGTCTGCTTGTCCATGATGATTTCATTGATTCAGTTATTTTAGGGATCGTGATCTGGTTTCTGAAACCGATACCCAGTATTTGATATGCATTTTTGCAAGACTATTTAAATTTAATGCAGGGCAACCATTTCAATCATGCCTGTAATAAGACCTTAACAATATGGCTAGTTTGCATTTGGCAGTATTACGTGTCACTTCCATACACAATACAAATGCATATTTACAAGCTAATTACTGTTAATTATAAGAATGTCGGACTGGGACCGTTGATGCTTTTTTTTCCTCATATTAGCCATTATTGAAAGTAATCTGATTTATTGCTTCTGCAGGTATTTTAAATACTGACTGAGCTCTAAGGTTAATGTGGACCTGTTACCTGTTGCCATGGTAATCAACCTCCCAATCAGTATTTGAGTGCTTTGTATATGAATGCATTTTTAAATTTTTGTATACAAGTATGTAATAATAATGTATAAATATCCAAATAGCCCATGAAATAATGAATAATCCCACATTATTCATGATTCATATTCAACATTATTAGTTCTTCTCTGTGTTTGTTGTGAAACGGAGGGATTAGCGATAGATGGACAGAAGAACATGCCAACCTGCCACGCCGCTCTGCTTTGCGAAGCTTCATATCCCTTTAAATATTTCTCACAGATGCTTCAAAGCCCAAAATATGATATTCAGGACAGCCCTAGAGTTGACCTGACATGTTGTACAGATTTCCTGGTGATTCTGGAAGTTTTAGACCTTAAATTAATGAGGGGTTATACTTGCAGGCTGACCATTCACCACAGTTCTATCGTAGGTCTCTTTAAAGCTGATACACTGTGTGTGGTGTGTGTATAGATAGAAATGTGTCTGCTGTGATTTTGCCATATTGTTTATACATTATTTATACTGTGGTAACTATCCCTTTAGCATCTCTCATGGTATTGTGGCCAATGTTATAAATCAATGATTAGGACTGTTTCATGGCAGTATTGATTTTTTTATGAGTTTTGCATCACTGTGATGAAGCTACAGTATTTAATTTGCTGGATTGCAGAAAAAAAATATTTTCCAGTCAATGTATTGCATCACAACCCATTTAAACATTGTGATAGAAAATGAGTTATACCAAGATGTTGATGGATTTTGTGCACACCTTCACTAATAAGGACATATTTTAGATTCCAACCAGTCATTGATTTTGCTGAATATGAGGATGTATTTGAGTCTGGACTCAGACATGCTTGTGGTGACAGTAACAGTGAAAAAAAATTACCTTTATTTTTGGTGACTCTCGTGCTGATGGCAGTTGTGAACAGGAACTGTTATGAAGACGCTTCCTCGTTGGTGCATTCAAGAGCTTGTCACAAACGTGAGAAACGTGAGACTTGAGAGTTGCACAAGAAACAATCTTATTCACATTATCCTGACGGCTATGTTTGCTCATTGTTTGTTTTCCACGTTTGTTGTCTGACGACGTAGCTTTTCGGATTGCCATGATAGCTAAACATTTTACTGTTTGGTGTGTGTCAGACAGCTAGCCCCGTTATGACTGGATGCATGTGGCATGTCATCCACTTTATTTAGCTATTTTTCCTGAGTCCGTAACAAGCCCTCCTCTGAACCAAGTGGAAATGCCTGTTCCTGCGTTGCTCGGATAAGAACGCAGGCCTGCCAAATGGCCTCTTAAAAAACAACCCAGTTCTGCTAGCCCCCTGTGACCATGGGGACACAATGAGGACCATTCAGCTGGTCTGAGCCACCATGGCCAGGAGCTCTGCTGCCATTTAGGCCATTCAGCTGAACCCAGCCTTGTGTGCACGTCGGAATGAGCCGCCTCCATAGGAAGAGTGTAGGGAGGGGCTGTGACCGGTCATACTTGAGAAGATGACGTGTAGTGTGTACTACTGAGGGGAGTGGTTCACTGCTACCACCCTGCCATCTCTCAGCTGAACCAGGGGTAGAAAGTCATGTCTGGTTTTTCCCTGGAACCAGTCTACCTGGTCTGGTTGACATCCCTAACCACCTGTTTGGCATGTCGTACAGAAGTCTAGTGTCGCTCTACACAAGCAAAATTACACATAGATTGTTTTTTTTATGTGAGTTAGTAGCTGGTGGTGCAGGCCAAGAAGCCTTGTCATGACTGGCAAGTTTTTAAACTCAAGAACACTGTCTCAGGTGCTCATGGTTTTTTTTTTATGATTTTGAAATTGTTGTCAAATCAGGCGATGCTACAACTGTAGAGCACCCATATACTGACATTTACTTTATGTTAATAACATTCACACAGCCCTGATGGAGCTGACCAAGGATGCATAAAGACAACGGAGCTGACTAATATGTGAGGAAAATGTTTTTGATTTTTAGGTTGCTGACTACATAGGTGGTGAAAATCAAACATTTTTACTATATTAATTTAGATATTTTCCGAATTAAAAGTCTCTAGAAGTGTACGATTCAACTTTTTCCTCATGGTCTAGTGTTGAAAAAAGCTAACGAAAAGTGCAATAAATCATAATAGTGACTCACAATACTTGTAGAATCGCAATACACATCGAATGAGCACCCAAGTGTCATAATACTATCAAATGGGGAGATGTGTGGATCATCCCAGCCCTAGTATTTATGTGGAGATACAGTCTTACTCTTTGTTTGCTTTGCGTCTGTGATCAGTATGTGCAGACAGAGTCCCGATTATTGCCAGTTGCTTCCTTTCTAGGCCAATCATCCAGTTAACCAGGGTGCCCTCAGATGCAGCAGAAGCAGGCTTGGCTCAGTTCTGTGTATTAAGAGTGAAGGACCTCGGCAGAGGATGACAACGCTGATACGGACCCAGTCTGTATCAGCCATCCGTCTTCCTGACCCCTAGCCATCAGTGACAGCGTGTAGGACAAAGCCCGATGGATCCTTGAGGAAGACTCTCCTCCCAACCGGGGAGGAAGGCTGTGACAAACATCTCTTCTCTTCTCTGTATTATGCATCAACGCAGCAAACTGTTGTTTTGGTAAACAGTCTGACAAAGTGCTTATTTTGAGATTACAGACGTGTGATAGACTTCCTCAAACTCAAGCTCATGTGGTGCAGAGCTCTTGTTTACAAGGTGGAGGTCTATGCTGGCACGAAAAAGAGGAATAACAGCCTCTCAACCTGACTGAGAAATTCACAGCGTTTGACTCTTGCAAGCCTCATATAACAGCTCGACCAAATGTTTGAGCTCTTGTCCTTCAAATATGAGTGGAAAATATGTTCAAAATTGACATTGTTATGTATCACGACATTATCTCCTCAATATGTTAACAATAATTTATCTTTTTAAAGACTATCTATAAGCATTTTTTTTAACTCTGTTGGACAACTGACAGTCCAGAGAGACAGGAAAACACAGGGAGGAGACGATGACAAGCAGCCGAAGCAAATCAGGAACATCGCAATTACAGACTGCTCGACCACTTCCTGTGTGTTTGTTAATAGTGTTTTTCTGGAACATAATGTTATAATTTTAACAAAAATTTGCTCTTTTGAACAATGATACCTCCTCATGAGTATTGTGTTACAATATAATTAGAAAGATGAGGATGATAAACAATAACATGGATTTATTGCCCAGTACTGCTTTCAAGACAACTTCTACTATAATTTCTCACTGCATTTAAATGAGCTTTGAACAGAAAAGAGTTTTCATTTCTTTCACTGTGTAGATAATTGGGTAGTATACGCTTCTATTAGCGCCCAATAAGTCAGAATCCAAAATGCACAAATCCTCTCCCTCGTAGCTTCGAAACCGAGGCCTTAGGTCCAAGCAGATGGTCGGGTACTCGTCCACTTGTCATAATACTGTTATACTGTGAATAGATGATGGTGGCTGCAGTCCCGTTTCCTCCTCCAGACCTGTTGTAGGCTGAATTATTCACATGTATGCTCTCATTAAATATCAGGACACCCTCACAGAGTGGTGTGGGTGGGTGTGTTGGTGTGTGTGGTTCGTGACTTCCTTACGCTCCCCAGGTAGAAGTCGAGGCATGCATAGGAGAAAAAAAGCCAACCTGACTCCTTTGAATTAACGCCAGGAGATGTATTGACTTCCCACTCAGCAGCCCTCCAGACCTGCACACGTCTCTCTGCAGTAGAAGATGTTCAACTTGTTGGACAAGCTCACATTTGATGTCAGGCGGGGCTGCGCAATATGGCAGAAATCAAGAATTGGTATTTCTAACACTCATTATATTACAGTATGGTAAATGTATGCAGTATTACATATAAAACATTCAGATTGATCTTCTATGAATTCAAGTCTTCCACTGTTACAGCAAAACATTTTCTTAATTTTCAATCACAAATAGCTTGGAATTAATGCTATAGACAGCAGAACTTGGTAACACTTCATTCATTTTGAGAATTGATACAGTATCACAAAACATGATAATGCGATATTTAATATTTTTGATATTTTCTTACACCCCTAATTGATGGAAAGCCTGGTGCATCATAACCACGTGCATTGAATGCCAACGGCTGTGACAAAGCGTTAGTATGTGACTCCCTGGGTATGAGAACAGGATGCTGCCTTAAATTAGTGGGATAATGTTTGTAGAGTACCATGAAGGGTTTAGGGTGAAGCTCCTGTGCTAACATGCATCCTCTCTTCTGAGGAACTCTTGAGCAGGACTTTTTCAGTCCCTGAAATGGTGCTGACTTTGTGCTCTGACCGTCCTGTGGAGAAAGGAGAGTTAAAGGAGAGGTTCCTACATTAAACATCATCATTCATCCATTGATGTGATACTGTAGCCTGCTCATGTATGTCACAGCTTGTAGAAACACAACAGTCTAGGCAGGCCTGTTTTCCTGCTTGTTGTAACCCTGTGAGTCACTATAATTAGGCGTGTCCTCATCTCCAGGGCACATCCATCCACCACAAAACGAGAGAACCTGTTTTAGCCTCCTGTCTCACCGCGCTGTTTACTGAGTTTGCAAACTGTGACTCATCACAAATGAAGAATGACTGGGGATTTTGTGATACCAGACCCTTTCTCCCAATCTGTACAACACCCACCCTCATTCACAGCCTGACCAACCTGTAATCCCAGCTGCGGTGACGGCGAGGGTGAAGCAACTTTCTGATGTTGCGTTGTGCAATCACGGTGTGCTTTCGAGGCCTGCAGTCATTTAGTCAGGGGCCCAGGCAGTGACACACCAGACACCGTTGACTGATTCACTCCCTGATTTATACCTCATAGGCTAAATAATGAACTCATTGATGGCAAAACAGAAATCTTGTGTCTTTTGGTTGTTGTAAGACTGTGGGAGCTGATGCAGAGCCCCTTCCGATGTATCGCCAGGCTATATCCACTGCCCGGCGGGGCCATGTGACTGTGCTAATGCTGAAGAATGCTCTTGTGAATATAAATAGACCTGGCTGGCAAGACAAATTCGCTTTCATGCCTGAGGAGGAGAAAACAAGCATCTCTTTGACACAAAAGCTCTGCCATTATTGCAGCGGAGGCCACCCTCTCAAAGTCCCAAGGAGTCAGTGCTAATTGTGTGTGTTTCTTTCTCTCTGAGGCCAATGTTGCTGGCTAGTAGACAGCAGCCAGTAGCAAACACTTCCACATCCAACCAGCCGGCTGCCTGGCTGCTACATGTGGGTCACTGTTACGCCCATGGGTTGTGTGTGAAATACCACGGCCTGTTGAGAGCTGCCCTTCTCAGGCCACTCAGCCTGCTCTCTGACCTATGGAGAAAGTTGCTATAGGTATGCTAATTGTTAAAGCATCATACCAGTGGTTTTAAATGTTTTTGGCATGTTACTTAAACATTGTGTGTACTTAGCATAACATTATTGCTGAAGAAATGATGCTCTGTGAGTTTTTAGAGTGATTTCCTATCTTGCAGGCAGTTAATTGACTTCACTTTAATGCCATTATGCCATGAAATTCAACATAAATTCTTCATTACAGTGACTATTTTGTTGTCAAAGTCATGTTATTAATGTGTGGTGATGCAAGTAGGTGGTTGCATCAAAGATTTTGAACAGCAGCCGTTGTGACGCAAGAAACTACCACATTGATATTGTTGTTTTCACTGTATTCATGTTTACTTGATGGTTCACTTCCAAGTTTGATTCTTCAATAACAACCAGTGATTTTTGTTACTTGACTATTAACATCAGATGTCAAATTTTCATTGAACACTCCTTCATGAAGGAATAGTTTTAAAATAACCAGTGTGAACCATAGACTGTATATAAGAAGATATATACCATTATGTCACCCACCAGTTTGTGGGCTGCTGTTTTCTTGCCTCAAGTATGGCATTATGGCTGTCGCCATCTTGGTTATTTGCAACCAGAAGTGACAAGACAGACCGTAGTAGCGACCTGTCAATCACAAAGTAGCCACACCCAAAAGTATACTTCTGCTTTATGGTCTATTTGACTCTAAATGGACCATAATTTACTAAATGAAATCATGCTGTATTGAAGAAGACTGGAAATTGAGACCATAAACTCACGTTTACAATGTTGTCTGAGGTAATAAATCAAGTGAGAAGTAGGCTCATTTTCTCATAGACTTCTATACAATCAGACTTCTTTTTGCAACCAGAGGAGTCGCCCCCTGCTGGCTGTTAGAGAGAATGCAAGTTTAAGGCACTTCACCATTGGCTTCACTTTTCACATCCCTTTCTTGACGCAATCCCCCGAGACTTGGAGACTGATGTGTTGCAACAACTTGTTGTAGTAATGCTTTGCAGTTAGAAAAAACGGAAAGCAGAAGGCTAAACGAGTCTGTTTGAGAAATGGCTGGGGAGACGTGGTCAACAGTGAGAACTGGATATGAGATCAGTTTCAAGGCCCAGATACACCAACCCGACATTAAAGCAGTAGTAGCAGTGACAAAGGCCACCAGTTGAGTCGCCTCACATTACCGTTGTCTTGGGCAAAAGGTTGCCCTCAAACTCACCACAAAGACTACAGACAACGGCCAGTTAGCATATAATATATTTTTTATTTAACCTTTATTTAACCAGGAAGATCCCATCTTTTTCAAGGGAGACCAGGCCAAGGTGGTCTGCAGCAGGTACAAAACACAGTTACAAATTCCACAGAAAAAACAACAACCCACAAACAAATACAAGAAAAAGTGTTGGATTTCCATGCAGATTATGAAAAACACGTACATGTAGTGGAGTCCGCCTCAAGTATTCACAGCTTGGATTTGAAGGCACTCAAAGAAATTAACCCTGTTAGTTTCTAGTCATTCTGCAACGTATTCCCTGCTATAGGTGCAGAATAGACAAAAGCCTTTTTACCCAGTTCAGTACGAGCATGTGGAACAGAAAGCAACACGTAATCTTGAGGACGGAAGGAATAAGGACCAACACCTCTCTGTACAATTAAGGAACAAGTGTCAAAGGCAGCAGACCATGTAATGCCTAATATATAAAAGTATACCAGTGATATACACTGCGGATATACATATACCGTTGTTATGATAGAAAGAAAGAAAGAAAGATATTCCTTTATTAGTCCCACAAGGGGAAATTCATTTTTACACTCTTTTTTTCAAAGTACACAGTAAATAATAAATATACATTTAATGGAGAGATGTAGAGGGGGGGGGCTGCTCCTGAAAAGCGCCCAGAGAGTGGGGGGTTTGGTGCTTTGCTAGGAGAAAAACTGGCCCCTCCAAAAAAAAGAGTTTTTTTTGGGGGGTTCCCCGGTCCCCCCAACCTCACCCAACCTACGGCCCCCCCCATGATGCATACATGAAACAAAACAGTGATAGCTGACCAATCACTAAACACTAATATCCATGTATTGGAATGATCAGATGAGATGACGATGAAAAATGAACCTTCTTTGTTTCTCCTCTTGACTTTACTCGTTGGCCCCAAACCCTCTGATGGCCGACCGTCGGCTTGGTGTGTTGGGGCTTTTAATCTGTCAACAGTAGTATGCTAGCTAACATTAGCCTCAGGGGCTAGGAAACATCCGTCTTCTGCTCTGTTCTGTCTCTCTCATTGGCTGTTGTTCTGCTCGGAAAGTATTGACACAATGATCCAGAGTTTAACTCCTAAATGTCAAACATGTTTGAAATTATTCGGGGCAGCCCCGTTAAATCTGCTAACAGTTTGGGAGATTTAAGACTGGGTCTGTACCTCCTAACATACTGGTACTGACCAAGATCTTGGACTGCATCACCCTTCTGATTGTTGGAGGGGTGAACCAGGGATAAATCGGAATAAAACTCCTGTAGTCTGAACCTGGTTTTAAGGGACATTTCTGATATTTGGATCCGTGAAGACATTTTTTTCCTGTCAGTAATAAAATGATATCAACAATGATCAGTGTCTATAATTGTTTAACTCTTCTGACCATTAACCTGCTGTCTGTCAAATCGTCTCTCACTTGGGCTCCTCAGCTGATCAGCCACAGCTGATCATCGCAGCCTTTTGTAGAACACAGTGTGTTTTCTCAGCAGCTGGTCAGTTTCTATATATGAAAGCGCAGCAAGCCTGCGTCACAGGAAGGGCTGATGGGAAACCAGAGCTCTGGGTGTTAAGCAGTCCTGCTGTATACGTACAATGAAAGTTTCCAAAAGGTCAACTGCTTTCTCTGTTGGTCACTCATTGAGCTGTTGTATTTTTTTTTTCCTTTGGATTTGTGCCTTGCATTTGAATAGTTCTCTTCCTAATACTTGTGCGGAGCCAAAGGGTTATCGCGAAAATCCACAGTGAGTAGAAGTCCTTAGGAAGCCCCCTTAACAAGCTGATGTGTATCTCCCCTCTTGGCCCCTCAGAGCACATTGTGCTGCAGCTTGGCCTGTAGTCATGGACCCCTTTAATTCAACTCCCCAGAGAAAGAGGTAAAACAAAGGCCATGAAAACACATCGGATGGGTGGGGTTTCAACCTCTTAATCCTTAACTATCAATAGCACAGGCAGTGTTGTATGTACTGTGTGTACTGTATGTTCATATCCTTGAATGGAAGCATTAGATTGAATTGCAGCTACAGATCTTGCTGAGCTGACCTCGGTCATTTCCTGGAGATTTGCTTTTTGAGAGTAGTTGTTTGCTGCTAAGCCTGATTTTGCAATAGCATTGAATTAGACTCCGTTTAGATGGTTTGTAGAGCTAAAAATAAGTCACATGCCACTGCAAGTACTGAGTGACAGTATATCATTAGAGTCATTCTCATGTATGAGTGGGAGGCCCTCATACTGTAGGTTTCTGTCGTGCTACATGCTCCCACAGACAGTGACGACACGGTGATGACTGTTATCTGGATGTTATTAAAATCAGCTAGCTGTTATTGTGATGAAACAGTCAGCCACTAGAATTCAAGTTATAGCCCAAGATTATCCAACAAAGCTTTCTCTTGAGCTTCACACCACTGACACAGCAGTTGGCATGTAGACTGCCTATTTTTGAATGCTCCTGTGTGAATGAAATACTTGACAAATGAAAGAGTATTTTCACCTTTTATGAACTTGAGTACAAAATGAACATAACAGATTGAAGTGAAGTTATAGAGAACAAAACAGACTATATTGTGATAGAAATGGTGTAGAAAAATATGTACAATAGATATTGTTATATTGTTTTGATGATATGCTGTATATCTTATCTTATTGCCCAGCCCTACACCTGGAGACACCTGAGGTACTATAGATAATATATCAGAAACTTCAGTGAATAGTTGCCATGTGGTGTCATCAAAGGAAAACGTCATGTCTGAGTCTACAGAACTATGTCCATACGAATGTAAAAAGAAAGTTTACAGTTCTGAATAACATTTTCACATCATTTTCTAAAACCTCTGCCATTTTGAAGTAATTGTTTGTGGTTACATAAAAAGCATAGCGTGTGCCTGTAAGACTGCATTCCCAAAAACATGTCAATCATTTATTAGTGTTTTTTAGGGCTGTCCCTAACCTTAGAAGTTCTCAGTCAATTAACACTTATACGAGTTTGTCGCATAATCGATTAGTTCACTTAATCGACACATCTGTGAAACTGACTTCCTCCACAAAGAATCACACAAAAGCACCACTTTAAATCTTGCGTTCACCAGAGATGTGCTCATAAGCTAACATAAGCTATCGATTAACAAAATCTTAGTAAGAGGGGGCAGCCCGAGTGTTTTTGTCAGATTGATGTTTTCAATGCATCCACTCTGCAGCAAGTTTCTAAAAAGATCTGTTATTGGTGGCAAAGCTTTGGCAGTGTATTCAGTGTGATATGGTGTAATGCACCTATATTAGTGAAGGTAAAGTTTCTTTAAGGTGTATCAGGCTCGAACCAGTTTTAATTGCTGCACTGTCAGGTCTCTCACCTTTCCTTCAGTCACTGCATGTCTATCTGATCCTCCACCTGCTTGCGTCATAGTGAGTAGCTTGTCGTTAACACCTCCTCACTACGGCTCCTCTGCAACCTCACAGTTCGGGATGAAGTGAAATGTTTTCGCTGATGCAACGTTTGTGTATTTTAGAGCCTGACAGGCATTTACGCAGCCTACTTTTCACCACATTGCGTCTTCTTTTACACATTCCTCTAGTGTTTCACCTTGTTGAACATCCCCACACATTCAGAGCCATCATTTTCAGAGCGGAGATAGATTCCCATCGCGATGACAGGCTGTTTAATGACTGTGAGCAGTGGGTGGTGGGAGGTCAGGACCGTGAGCTGGCCAGAGAGTAGATCGTAGGCAATAGGGCCTGCGTGGTTTCAATGTCAGCTGTAGACTCAACACCTCAGGATGTGAGTGCTTCTCAAAGGCCACTCCTGGCTTGTTATGAGCGTATAATATTGATTTAATGAGCCAGCTGCCTGGTTAACGTTCCTCTTTCTATATTAATGTCCCATATTAACCCATCATCCATGAGCAATTAAGCAGAGTAAAGGAGCATCATTGGTGCATGTCATGTAGAGGATGTTACTTAGCCAAGCTCAGTTCACATGGTAGATGTTTGGCAATATGTTGCCTTTCATACTCACTGACCACATTCAGTTGATGTGCTAGTGAACCTCAGGTCAGGTCTGTTCCACATTTCTGACCCGTGTTTCCTTTAACCACAACACCACCGCATTGAAACTGGATACCTTTGGCTCACTTTTACTGCTCAGCACTCTTTGGTTACCCAGCAATGCAGAAATACTGGTCTGCCATGCAGTTATCCGGCCAGCCTGCCTCTGTCTAAATTAGTGTCTACTTTGTTTTTTTTTTCCTGTTCTTTACAGTGAGCTGAATTAAGTCAGAGTCAACCCACTGACCTGGTGACACCACCCTCATAGTTAGAATAAATGAGCTAAATGAGAAAGTGACAAAGTGACTCACACAGGTACATTTCTACGGTGGAACAGGCTTGTTTTACTGCAGACATTGTTACTTGTCATAGTACAAACTAGGGATGTCACAGTACCAGAAATTTAGTAGTTGGCACCAATACCATTGAAATTCCACGATTCTCGGTGCCCAATTTGATACCACATTAAAAAACATAATAATAAATCCCATGTACTTCAACATATGCTCGTTTATTGCCATTTGTGTACTGGCTTTATGATTGGCCTCAGGGTTCTTTTACAAGTTTACATTTAAACACATCATGATAACGTTATGCATGTAGGTGTCTCTATGTGCCAGACCTGTCCAGGGTGTACCCTGCCTTCACCCAGTGTCAGCTGGGATCGCCCCCAGCCCCCTTGCGACTCTGAGTAGAATAAGCAGTTGCAGATAATGATGGATGGATGATATCGTTATAATTCACCTTTGCCCAATACTCAGTTTTACTGAATAAAGCTTGAACGCACGATAATGTCACTCAATGTAACCTGTGCACGTTAGCTTTTAGCTCCATTATTTAGCCAAGCAGGACTGTGCTGCCCGCTGACTGCTAACGGCTAACAATATTAGCTCCTGCTATCCTATCAGGTAAATTTCATCTCTTATCATCTCTGGGACAACAGGACACCGTTAGTCTGGAGCCCTGATCCCCGTTATCTACGGGATTGTAGGGAAACAAGTTCCATTTAGCATCGAATTGGTACCAAAGTATCGTTCTAGTGACATCTGTACAAACAAGCACAGGTGTTATTAATAACATTAATGATGTCCTGCTAAGCAATGCAAATGTGACAGTAAGCTAACATGAACAATACCAATATTTCAAACTTCATGTTAAGCTAACCTAACTGCCTCCTGGCTCTGGTTTCACACTTCATGCTTACATGAGAGTGGTATTGTTACTACTAATAGTGGTATTGTTGCTACTAATATCTCTGTAGTAGTTTAACTGGCTTTCTGTCAATATTTGTCGGCACCTTACAGGCCTTTTTCACAGCACACAGCAACAGGCGTTACTAATAACTATAACAGAGGCACAGTTTTATTGCATACCCCAGTAAGCCAGTTTAATGTGCCAGCATATACAGTAGAAGAAGAAGAAGAAGATAGATCTCCTTTATTAGTCCCACAAGGGGGAAATTCAATTTACACTCTGTTAAACTCATACATGGTACATGCAGACCTGAAACACACATACATGCATTAATGGAGAGATGTCAGAGTGAGGGGGCTGCTCCTGACAAGCGCCCCGAGCAGTTGGGGGTTTGGTGCCTTGCTCAGGGGCACCTCGGCAGTGCCCAAGAGGTAAACTGGCACCTCTCCAGCTACCAGTTCACACTCAGTTTTTGGTCCATGTCGGGACTTGAACCGGTGACCCTCCGGTTCCCAAGCCAACTCCCTACAGACTGAGCTACAGTACTAGTGACACCCTGCAACTGGCTTATTGTAAATGTCATTAAACTGGATTTCCACATGTCCTGGAAAACCTTGAAACACTTGACTATTTGGAAAACTCATAGAAAATGAGAGAAAAAGCCTATTTTCTGTGAGAATGAACTACTAGGTGAATTATCAGAGCTCCCCAAAATGGATAACATTGCCATCTGAAAGGTGTAAGACATGTTCAGGATCATACTGGTAGTTTATGGATGAGAGTTTTTTGAATAGGCTGCTATGTTGTGGAAACGGTGTGAACACACCCCCAAGTCACATCACATGGTAGCACATGCCGGTTGGATGACATTACATTTGAAATGACCGAAACTCAGAATAATGTAAGTTACATTATCCTTCAAATGTAGAAATTAGTCACGACTGGCTGGTAACTGTATTATTATATCAATCTATCATTCATTTGTCATAATCTGTAAGCACATAAGAGACAATTTCATAGATATGTTATAGCCATAGACTATGTGTTTTTTAAATCAGACTTCCTCAGGGAGGAAGATTTTAGCATATGGCTTGTTTCCTGTCTGTCATATCAGCTAGATCATCGCCGAAAATGTCCTAGAAAAGTCCTGGAAAATGATCTCTAGAAAAGACTGGGAACCCTGTTTAAGTGCAGAGAATACAAATAGTTTATTACTAAATCATCAAATTTCTGTGATATCCATAATTCAATGTCTTTTTTTTTTCATTTTCACCTTCATTTGACAGAGGACAGTATAGAAATGGGGGACAATGTGGTTATGTGGTTATACGGTATGTCGTGTGCTGTAAACTGTTACCAGTTTAAGCATTTTTTGTGTGTGACAGATAATCTAGTGAGTGGCCGGGTAGCCAGCTAATCTGACCAGGAATCAGTCTGGGATTCCTCTAACCTCAGGTGGTCACACTCATTTGTGCACCCACAGTAACGTCACAAACATGCATCATGTCAGCTAACAGCTCACTGAGGCTGTAGGGTGATTAAAGGCCACATGACTGAAGAATAAACTACATTAACCTTTTACTGTTACTAACATCCAACCCACTTGTGGTTGTCTGACGTCAGTTGTCTGACTCAGCTGTGAACCAGCTACAGTTGTTCACCAGTCTTATCACATTGATGAAGTAATGTGCTGTTTATCTATCAAACAGCTGCCAAGATTGTACATGACTGTATTGTCTTCAGAGAAATACTGTGATCCAATTTAGTGTGTGAAAGTATATTAACAGATACACAGATTTGATATAAAGAGTCAGGAATCAGTGATATGACTCAGCTTACGGAGAAACATTTTGGTTTTCTAGACTTTTGGGTTGGTGCTTTGTTGATGCTCTTTTCAGTTTGGCTTTTCTCCATACTGAAACCTCCAGCTCGAAACCCCACTGTACTCACACAGCTGGCTCAAGAGTGCTGTCTCTGCCAATATAAAATGCACAATGTAATAGAAGTAATGGAGGAAGTAGGGCAGTACTCAGTCTGCACTCAAACAGAATATGAATGCTTTAAAAGCTTGGAAGGAACATTAGTTTTATTTCTTTGGCAAAAACAACTTCAGGATGCTGAGTGTCCAGTCTGATTGCTGGATGTTTCTTTCAGTTCATAATTTTGATCCTAGTCTGACCAACACAATTGAGCTAAAGTGTTTTCATGCTGTACAGGAAAGTCTGATTTGATGAAATGATTAGGGGTTTGAGTCAGGGACGTTTGAATTTAAAACTGGCCAGCATGTTTATGTGTGTGTCTCCATCAGCTGTGCTGGAGTGATTTTTGAAGTGGTGGGGTGGTATCCAGTTTTGGATGACGTCATACAGTGTTTCCCCACAGGATTTTGAGACTGTAGTGGGTGGACAGTGGACCCTCTAGGGGGGTCTGGGGTCCTGCTCCCCTGGAATAAACTGTTGTACATTTCAAAGTTAAATGCATCAGTCTGGTGCACTTTGAAAGCAAAGTGAAGAGGCTAGATCTATGAAGAACGTTGTGCTTTCGGAAATAATTTAATCATAAACGCATCAGTTGTAGATGAATGGTGATGACAGGGCAAACAGTCCCAATGACAAAGCATCGAAACAGGTGGGATGGCGACATCGCCACAGACCCCGGAAGCACTGAGGACAGTCCGCCCCGGTTGACTGTTGCACCAGAAGCCTCGTCCCTCCCCTGCAGGGAACGAAGACACACTGCACAATGAGCACTTCACGGCAATGGGAAGCGGTGAGATCCGGGTGAGGGAACTCATGACGGAAGCCGTAAGCCACCTTCAGTGAGGGCCTTTCCAAGCTAACCTAGAGCCATGCATTGGAGGAAATGTGATGCGGTGGGGAGACGTCTAAAACCGCCGAGTTGAACCCCCGGCAGACTGTGCAAACCCCTTGACCGGTTTAGAAGTGTAAAAATATTTTCAGCTCATTCTGAAACTGTGGCGGGTTGGATGTCGGATCACTTTGATTTCATTTGAATTAGGCTACACAATGGTTGATTATGATTGGATAAAGGTCCAGCATGTTATGCCACATAGACCCTATTGCCAGCGTTTACCTTAATACCTGGATTAGACGTTACCACTTTATTACACCTGAAAGTGGGGGACAAAAAGTGTGATGATGGAGGGGTTTGTCAGGCTTAGCTGAAGGAAGGGTGTGATCGTCTCAAATTCAGGGTACTAACACTATGAAGTGTGTAATGTACATTGTGAGTTTTTCTTTGTCTTTCTCTTTAGTTTCCTCTAAACCCCACCTTGCTGCTGTTCCACCAGAGCCACATTGTTTCCCTTTCACTTTTCAACACTACCACTCACACATTTCATTACATCCTTTGTGCTGCTCACTCCCTGAACTCATTACCGTACGTGCATTAGCAAACACAGATGTTACACATCTTTGATTGTTACACATTGGAGCTTTTTTCACTTGAACCGATCTGTGCTAGCATGCAGATCTCCGTCTGCTTATTCTTCTCTTTGAGTTTTTCACAAGAAAATGACTCATAATAGTAAAAGGACACCAACCCCAAAATAGCTCCACAGCAAATAGATTAAAATAAGATTATCCAGTAAGCTAAATAATCATACTCATCGTCATACGAATACCAAAAAAAACAGAGTAATTTTATGATATAGAGAAAAATGAGTTGTCTTGTTGATGTTCATGGTCATGGGGAATCAACTGGCAGCTACTTTATCATGAATTTGAAGTTGTTTTAGGGGAAAATGAGAGTTTGTATTTAATGACCTGCTAACCGGTCTGACTGAAGAAATTAGACAAAAGAAATAGTGATAAATGATGACTAGCCATATTTTGTCCATCCCTACTCAATCATGATTTGACAGATCAGTTTAAAGATGTGATGAGAACCAATACTTCGGCACCAAATCAATGCCAAAATCCAGAAAACGTGACGGTACTCGTTTTGCTACAGTACCACTGGTACCATAGGTAACAGGGATTCAGGCTTGGGACTAACGGCGTCCCGTTGTGTTTGTACCTGATAATTCTTCATTGTGAACCACAATCTGTGTTGAAATGGGCACGAGGAGAGCTAATAACATTAGTAGCCAGCATTAGCAGCACAGACCTGCACGGAGCTAATGGCTAATGTTAACGGAGGTTGCGTTACATTATGATGTGTTCAAGCTCTGTTCAGTAAAAATGAGACAATGAGCATTGGGCAAAGGTAAATAATAATGTTGTATAATGTTATGATGTGTTCAAATGTAATCCTTTGGTGGATCATCAGCGATTAATAATACATTAGCATAAAACAATATACAAGCTGTAATAAAGGAGTGCATGCTGAGGTACATGGGATTTATTTTGTTTTTGTTTTTGACCATGGTTTGAATTGGGTCTCGAGGATTGTGGAATTTCATACTGGTATTGGTATCGACTACAAAATTTCTGGCATCGTGACGTCCCTAGTCCAGTTAACTGTCACCATGACCTGCTGACTCCACCCTTTATACACTCAAACACAAACCAAATCTCTGTTTCCAACGGAGATCCTGTCTAGGGAAATTACACTCCCCCGGGCTTTTTCTCAGCTGGACGGCAGATTTCTTCTTCCATCCAGAGACCACTTCATCCCTTCTGTCAGCCTGAAAACCCCCCACATGAGCTAACCAGGTCCCAGAGGAATAGTAGGCCTGCTTTTGGAGTGGAAAACATTGGTCCTAGAGTTGAAAGGCCTTTGCATAAATGTTTCAATCTTTTCCCAGACATGAACCAAAAAAATGATTGCTGTGGATCATTAATAACTGTGATTCAGCTGCTGAGGACTTGCAGACTTGGATCTGAGAGTTATACAGTACCAACCGTGTGAAGGAAGAGAAGGAAGTTAAAAAAAAAAAAAAATCCTTGTGACAGCTGGCTGTGCAAGTTTTAAAATGTAGACAACCTGATCAAAACAGTATGTTCACAATAGGACTCCAAATAATGATGATTTTGGTGTATCAATGAATCGGCTGATTTTTATGTGAAAAATACCAACTGCAATTTCCTCAAGTTGACGTTACCTAGTTGCTTGCTTGTCTAAGACTGCAAAACCTAAAGATATTCAATTTTCTTTCACCCAAGCAACGATAAGCAGCGAATCGTCACAATTTATAAGATGGAACGAGGGAATGTTTGGTATTTTCTTGAAAAATTTCTTAAATGATTAACCAAAAACAAATAGTCGTCATTTATTATTTTACTGTCACAGTATTAAAAAGATAGAATAAATCATATAAGTGAGTGCAAATGTGGATTTACTATTTTTCTTCCTAACTGCTTCCATTTTAAAGCATAGCCTATGGAAATAAGCTTCTACCGTCTCCTTTAACTAATGTCCAGGTGCCTTTAATGGCCTTGGTGTCAGGCTCATTCATCTGCGTTTCCTGCTGAGTGCTATTTAGCCATGTTCTCAGCACAGTCTGCCTGTTGTTTTTGTGTTTCTGCTCTATAAATAAGATCCTGTGGGTGACGTTAGTTCCTCTCTCAGCCCCTGTGTTTATGTGTGTATTTACATGTAAATGTGTGTACTTCGGCTGTTGGAGCGAGCATTTCTGTTTGTGGTTGTGTGTCTTCTCGCTGTCATCTGCTTACCAAGACCCAACAGGAGACCAACTTTCTTTTTGTTGGTATCTATTTCTCGTGAGATTGAGTTGTAGCAGCATTTCATGTCAGCATCTCATTTCTCACAGACAATAAACCAGTGATATACAAAGACGGCTTTGTACAGATCGAACCAGTATCGCTGGCTAGAAGCCCGGCCGTGACCTCACAGGGTTAGAAGACAGTCCTACACCACGGGCTCGGAGGGAGGATCGCTTCAGTTCAGACTTTTTTGTCATCTGTGCTGTTAACAAGTCCACACAAATGCCCAGACAGAGATGTAATCTGTTAGGTTAGGTGTAATCTCAGATTACAGATTAGGATAGAGCCAAAAATGTTAAAGCCGTTTGATTCTCATGATGTAAAAGGGAGGTTTTATTTAGCAGTATCTATGTAATCTAGCTAGTTATCCTCGCCTTTGTGTGTGTACAGTCATGTGTTTGTAAGATACCTGTGTGTGCATGCAAGGAGAGGAACTGATACTGTGAGGCAAGAGGAAATGGTGGGTGTCAGAAACCGTCATGTTGCTTCCTCCCAGCGCTGGATGCCACCAGGCTAATCTGCCCACAGTAATTACAGGGCTCTACCAGTGGGGGGGAAGGGGGATAAATATGTGCATGTATGTAAGGAGGTCGCAGTGGTCCGCAAAAACTATGTGTTCTGTGTTTGCAACATTGACAGAAAACGACGCAAACAGTATTCAATGAGATGAGACATCTGTGTTGTTGCCACGTCCTCAACAGAGAAGTGAAAAAGTGACTTAGTGTCTCTTGTTGCTACATGATCTTATTGTCGTTGTCGAGTCCTAAAGCCATTTGCCACCCCATCACACCAACAGTTTTTGTTATATTAGTTTAAATTCTCATCAGCAATTAATAAATGTTCTGATTAAAAAATAATAATGATAATCTGTTATCTGTGGCTGTCGCAGGACTGTAGTAAACCCGTCAAGTAATTTCACTTGGCATGAATACAATGATTGGACTTGACAGCTGTGAATACGAACAATAGCCATGCTAGCCGTTCACAATCATTATGATTAGAGTTCGACCGATATGGGTTTTTATGGCCGATGCCAATTTTTGGGAGAATCAGGGTCGCCGATGTATGATGCCGATTTTTTGGGGGGGGCCGATGTGTTTGGGTGATTTTCTTTTTTTCCCCTCCACCTGATAAAATATAACAGCTTAATAATAACAAATGATACACAAAATTTCTCAACTTCAGTGAACATTAATTGTTTATTATTATGGTCTGTCTCTCTGTCAATCTACATTTTGTGTCAGCACTGCAGTGCACTTATATATTTTAAATAAAAATAATGTGTAATCTAAATATTGAATACATGAAACGGGTAATCAAAAAAACTAAACTTGCTTGCTGCTTGATAATCGGCTTAATCTGCTCAGACATTGGCCAATGCCGATTATGGGGAAAAAAAAAAAATAATCGGCCGTCGACCTCTAATTATGATATGTTTATGTTCATAATGATAATAGTGGCAGAGTGGCTTTGGAGAGAGGCCTGAAGCGATGCACTGTCAGTTGCTGCGTTTACATGGACACAAATAATCAGAATAAAGGCCCAGTCAGAATAAAAATGCTTCATGTAATCATTTCAATCCGAAGATTTTGATCCGATACGGCTTAATCGGAAAAGAATTTCATTCCGAATGAGAGAGGTGGTCTATGCCGATCGTTGTTCCGATCAGCGTCCATGTACACACCCATTCAGATCATGTCTTCCTGGTTGGGGTAAAATTATCTCTATTGCGCATGTTTGCTACGCGGCGTTCGTTTACAACACAGGTGGAAGTACAGCTTTTTCGTCTTCTACTATTTCTGGAAAATTAGACAACTCTGCACATGCCTAAAGGATTTATTTTGATTAAACGCTCATATATGCACGTCATGATCAGATCATTTTATTTAGTGTCCATGTGAACAGTGGAGTTGGATTTCCGATCAACCAAGGTTCAGATCAGATTGGAGAAATTTGCCTCATGTAAACATAGCTAGTGTTCTGGCAACAATTTGAATCGAAGGCAACTGGACATAGCTTTGTCTCTGAAGACATTTCGCCCCTTATCCAAGTGGCTTCATCAATTCGAACGCTACAGTCTGACTAGTCCCCACTAGTCTGAGCAACTAGTAGCTGAATAGCTAGTGTTGCAGGCTTGGCAACTTTCTCCCTAGATTGAGGGATTTTTGGAGCTAGTTAGCAGGTAATGCTGCTAGCTACTGTCATTGGAAAACAGTTGGCAACACTGGGCTCGTTTTTTTGGGCTGGATCATTTTTAAACATCTAGTGTACTTTTGCTAGTTTCTCACGATCGCCCACCCAGCCGTTAATCTTGTGTGTTAGGCAGGTTGGTGGATGGGCAGGTGTTGTTAACTACAGACCAGATTCTCTCCTGTCTGCCAGCATCAACTATTAGCTCATCATTCTGTCGAAGAGAGGAAACATTAGCCCAGCAGTGACCTCTGGCTGTTGTTGAAATCACCGGAAACTGTGCTGGCTCCTCCTTTGCATCGTTGTGGTTCACCATTGGGAGTGTTTTCATCATCTGGTCCCTGGGTTGCTGGCAGAAACACATTCATAAATACTGCCTTATTCATCTATAACCCAGGGTGCTTCCTCTTTACTTAAAAAAAGGCTATTTCAATTTTGCTTTTTCAAATTGCCGGTAGGTTTTTAATTAAAGAAAATGTGCTCTGACCACAAAACAGATGGAAAAGTTTGGTGTTAAAAAGTGCTTCACCGAGCCTCGCGGGCAGAGAGGAGCATTTACCAAAAATTGTTTCACAAGCCAAGTAATATCAGTTAAAGGAATGTTACGTTTCAGTGTTAAAGCTGGCAGCAGGTGTTACTGTGATGAAGAGAATAGCTGGGGAGCACACTGGCTTTATTGTTGTTGTGTTGTTTTATGTAGACATCTGTGATTTGTACCAAAGTGTTGTTTGCTGATAGTGGCAGCTGGAATTAAACTGCTTGTTCAGATTATTAACAGAAATCCTTTCAAGTCCTCTTTTACTGCCTATATTAATTCCCCCACTGCTGAATGACCTGGAGGCTTGTTTAATGTTTTGGTGCTTTAGGGGTAGATGAATTTCATTGTGTATTCCCTCCACACATTGTGTGCTTATAACCATAACCTCAGTTTTTCCATCCCAGCCTTCACTGACTGTCATTAATCATCATTTATTCACCATTGTTGTGGTATTAGTGTTCAGTTTTGGTTTGTTTTACACAGCCAAATATTTAGTCTATTGTTAATAGTGAACTGAGAAACAACATTTTAAATGTGTCAGGCAGTCAGATGATTCAACATATCAGCTGCATGGAAAAACCCATGAAAACGACTTTTAAGCGCTATGGCATCTGGACAGCTCATGTTTTTCTTGGATTCCTTTCACGTGAACGATAATCTGAACGCAATGGGCCACTGATATTATAGATCAACCACTCTGGCCAAACAGAGTGAGTTTACATCACCAGTTTATTTAATCCATCTCGGAACGTTTGGAAAATTACTCTTTTAAAAGCAAAGTTTTGGCTTTTTTGGGACAAACATGTCACCTATAAGCTTAAATCACAACATGACATGTAGATAATGTAATTGTAAGTTTGGCAGCAGATTTCTAGAAGTCTGAAAAGATATATTCGATGGTGAGCACACAGATGAGCTGCACAAACACAAAAGGCGCTAATGTGGTGGAGAGTGCCAGCACAGATTAAAAGTGGTCACTAATGCCTGGATGCATGACTTCTACTCTAAAATCCCTTCATGTCAGAGTGTAGCTCTGTAATTATTGGTGTAACTGTGAATGCTGTGTTTATGTGTGTTTATCCCCTCTGTGACCCTGTGCTGTCAGCTGTCAGAGGATCAGCCCTCCATCTCACTTGTCCTGAGGTCAGAGGTCAACAGCAGCAGTTCAAAGGAAGGAGTCAGAGGGTTACTGTCATCTTGACTGAATGAGCTCTGAAACGGCCACATTGGTTGGCATCTTCACACAGCCAGCTTTGATGAAGACAAACTGTAAAACGCCTGGATAACAGGAGGAAGGATTGTAATGATTACTGACAAAAAGTGCATGACCTTTGTTACTGAATTTATACGTCTAAGAGACATTTTTTCCACACTTAATTTTCTAAACCTGCCTCTACAGGGCTCAAGGCTAACTTTTTACATTGGTTTTTACTGGAGCACCAAATATTTTCATCTAGGTGCACCAGCACATAATGTAGTTGCACCCAAAAATGTTCACTATGCCTTTTGGTGCTGTAATAATACACTTTAAGCATTGCCTTTTTTGTCCATTCCCATACACATCGGTCATTTCTAGGACTGTCAACGTTAAAGTGACAATAATGCCTTTATGCTAATTTGTTTTGACACCACTAATTTCTTTAACACATTAACACAACTTTTAGGTCGTTGTGGGCTCAGTGTCAAAGCTAGAGTGAAGATACTGACATTATATAAAACTAGAAAACCGAAGGAATCCATTGGCACTAATCGTGTCATAGTAACATGTTGCAAAGAAAATAATGCTTCAAACCTGTGCTAAATTTTGGTGAGAAAAGACTGGCATGGCCATTTTCAAAGGGGTCCATTGACCTCTGACCTCCAGATATGTGAATGAAATGGGTTCTATGGGTACCCACAAGTCTCCCCTTTGCAGACATGAACACTTTATGATAATCACATACAGTTTGGGGCAAGTCATATTCAAGTCAGCCACACTGACAGCTGTTGTTGCCTGCTGGGCTGCAGTTTGTCATGTTACTTATTTGAGCATATTTTTTATGGTAAGTGCAGTACCTGGGAGGGTTTCTGGACAATATTTGTCATTTTGTATTATTATTTGATTTCCAAAAATAAATATATACTGTACATTTGAAAAAAGCAGTATATTTCTCTACTTCCATGCTGATAAGAGTATTAAATACTTGACAGATCTCCCTTTAAGTTTCATTTTGAACAGACAAAAAATGTGGGATTAATTCGTGATTAATTGTGATTAACTATAGACAATCACATGATTAATCTTGATTAAATATTTTAATTGATTGACAGCCTTAATTATTTCTCAAAACATAATGGAAATCACTGTAAATAGTATTAAAGGTGCAGATATCTTTTTTGAGTCAAATGAGGCCATCTCCATCAAAACTGTTGGGTCAGAAGGGCGCCATAAGTGAAGGGTCCAAGGGGCCATTTGCCCCCCACTATACTCCCCTGTCTCCCATCACAAACGAGTAGATGATGCCATGCCAAGAGTAGCATAATGCATGAGTAGCGAGTGTGTGGTCGAGCGGCGGAGAGAGTGACGGCACTCTGAGCAGATCAGCTGTTGGCAAGGAAAACTAAGCGGTAAAGTTGTCTTGTTTTATCAAATGTAGGGATGCACCGTCACATTTTTTCAGTCTCGACAATGATACCTGGGCTTTGGATGTCGGCTGATACTAAGTACTCATCTGATACCAGTATTTCATTAATGAGCTGTATGCCTCACTGTGTGGAAATGACAACATGAACAACATGAAACATCAGGCTTAACTTAAACATTGCTTCCCTAACTTTGTAAAACAAAAAGTGACCAATAAATACATTATAAGATTATTCAATTAAAATAAATAAATAAATTTATTCTTGAAAAAATAAAATGTATACCAGCAACTTAAAAATCTAAAAATATCTTCAAAATTAGCGTGAATCACAATTCAGTTGTAAATATTTTTAATGCACTAACAAAACTTAAACAGAAATTTAAATTCCAGTACATAATGTGCATATGCAGTATAGTATACAAACATAAAATTGAATTGAGAAGATCAGCCCCATTGTAACTGATATCAGATCCAGCTTTTTGAATCAGTATTGGCCTGATATCCGGCCCAGTATCGGTATTGGTGCATCCCTAGTTAAATGAAGAGTGTCACACAACCCCTCCCTACTTGTGAAATGAATCCACTGCCTCTGATCAGGATTAGGCATCTTACTGGGGATAGGGGAGACAGGTGGTGGAGCGGTTACCTCTGCCGATGATGTCGGTCTGGGCTGGGACGTTCAGCGCCAGGGACAGGTGTAACGGGGACTGCAGATCTCTTCATTTTGAGTTACCGGTACAGGGCGCATTTCACATATACACACAGTATGACAGACCTGCTAAAGGTCACGCACACCGGTGCGACCAATGAAAATGATTAGTTGTACTTCAGAGATGTTGGGTTGCATGTCACACTGTGGAGCCCCACTGTACTACTACTGTGTTGAGCAGGTCCAGCGTATGCCTGGACAACAAAACACATGATCCCGGTTTGACACACTGACACACATCTCACAGGAGGCCTGTAATGCAACTCTGCTCCGGGCTCAGTCAGCATTCACTCCTCTGTGGGTACTGTAGCACCCCTTAACCTGCACCAGCTGTGTATACACACATGTACACACACAAATACATTCACTTCCTGCACCTCGGGGGAGTTTTTGGCCAATGGGCTTGCTATGCCGGCCAGTTGGCCCTCTCTGTTAGCACGGTGTTCTCCAATCAGCACATTCCTCTTTCTCCAGACAGACACGGGGAGACGAGTTTTGGCAGCGCTCGCACAGGGTGGGGTAACGCTCATATCCTGTCCCCTGACCTCCGATTACACACAGAGTCACTGTACTGTTTTGTTCATGCTCGCACTCAAAACACCACATTCGTGCTCTTAAAACATCCAGCTTTTCCTCTGTTTTGAAGCAGCTGTCACAGTCACTCTCTCAACCCCACAGAGCCCTCGGTGTCTCTGCCCGCTGCCAGTCACAGAGCCAGTGTGGCCGTGCCAGTCCACGCCTGTTGTTATGCCCTCAAACTAATACAGACTCTGCTCTGTCTGTGTTAATGACCCTCCCTCCATCTTTCCATCCCTCCCTTCCTCCCTCTCTCCCTCCGGGCACCAGTACAAGGCTTGACAGAACCCCCGTCTCCGACAACAATGACGCTCTAGTCCACTACGATCAATTTGCTGCTGATTCCTGTACTTGCATGTCTGTCTGCGTGTTTTTCCTCCACATTAAAAAGCCTGTAGCATGCCTAAGACAAGGCGAAACAAAGAAAAAGAGACTGTAATGCTTATTTGTTGCCCAAAGTACATTTAAGGCCAGTGTGTGTACCCAGGCATGAAGTCAGAGCTGACTGCTGGCCACCCCATTTGAGCTTTCTTTACACAGAGAATGACAAAGCACTCAATCTCACACTCAGTCTTTTTTAAAACTGACTTTGTTTCTGCTGTTTTTTTGTTTTCCTCTTCAAATGATGTGCACTCACTCCCTCTGCTCCCTCCCTGTTTCCCGTGATTTCGCAGTGTTGTGAAACCTCCAGAGTTTCCTGCATGGGGATGATCAGAAATTCTGCAAATACTGGCAATCTACATACTCAGTCCTAAGGGGAGCTCCCTTTTTGATTCAGTTGTTTTTCCAGGCAAACAGCGCACGCCAGCAGATAGTGACCATAGTGTGAGAAAGCTTCAAGACACAGAAACTGAGTCACACGAGACTCCCCACCCAGTGCCGGCTTATCCAGCCCACCACCCTCCAATCTGTTGTTGAACTTTGGATCCCCCTCTCTCCCTCTCCCCTCATTTTCTTTCCATTGTTGTTTCATAGACACACCAAGTGATGTCCGCTCTAGGCCGGCATGATATGAGGAGAATATGCAGTGTATGAGATCATTGTTCAATATTGTGATGACGATGTGACTTGCGATAAATAAACAGATTTTAGGTGTGCATATTAGCTATATTTATGTCGGCGTGGTTGTCTTTAAATTCAGAGCCAGATTAGAATTACATTTTTTAAATAGATAAAATAACTAGGCTAAATATTGTTTCCAGAGCAGCATGTTTATCTCATGTTTACAACAGCAAAGTCACCATGTAAACTCATTAATATATCACTGGAAACATTAAAGGGAATCCCTGTAAGAATCAGAAATGGCTTAACTGTGACACCTGTTGGCTGTTAAATCAACGACAGTGAGCGTCCTGTTGCTCGAGCTGGTGCTCGAACTACGTAGACGTGAGCAAACATCGGTCAAAACAGCGAGGAGACACTGAACATGATTGACAGGCATCATGTTGATTAACATTAGCAACATTAGCCAGTTGAAACCACAGTATCACTTTTCAGTACTCGCGCCGAAGTTGACCGCCATCACTCCACTCAGCAGCAGAGAAACAAGACACAGGAAATTTCTGTTGGTCTGGAGGAGCTGCAGCATTTATTTCTGCACAAACTGCAACTTCCACTGTACATTCACTGATATTCTCAAAGCTAAACTAACTCTCTTCTGCTCTGCTGCTCGCAGAAAACTTATTATCTCCCCGACATCTCTCATATTCTTGTTTTGCAAGACGGGCTTCACTCGATGTAATTTTGTTTTTTTTGTGCTTTCGTGTAGTTTGTGTTGGAGTCTGAGTTGTGGAGGCTGGTTGGTTGTTGACTCCATTTCTAACCAAACATTAGCTATCTTAGCTATATTGTGCGCTGGTAACCCTGTAGCGGAAAATAAAGGCACTTGCGAGCTTGCATGATGTCACATCTGTTGGATTTCTCCAGAAAAAACAGCCCAGGTCCTCCACATGAACAGCAGTTCACGGGCTGATAGAGGAAACCCAGAAAGTTGCAGGTCTCATTTTTTTTAGGTTAGGTTACAACCTGTTCACACATTGGCAATAAAAAAAGCACATTTATACTTGTAAAAAGTTACAGACAGTCCTTTTGATAAAATAAATCATATTCCTGAGTAAAGAGCACAAACATCAGTCAGCATCAGTCCTTCCACCTGTCCTCACTCTGCTGATTTGAATCACTGCCAGCAGGTAATGCTGGTAGAGGGAGGAGAGGCTGCTTTCTCTCTGTCAGCCAGCTGCTAAGTTTACACAAATTTTAAGATTTGTGGCAAACTAAGCTAAAGCCTACAGGCAGCTTTTGTTTTAGCTTGTGTTGCTGAGGGTAACATATGTTATGATAATAAGAGGCTCCATAGTCTGCTGTATTGGAATGTATTTATTGCTTGTTCATATCGCAGTTATGACGAAAATACGATTTAGCGGTCAACACTTCTTTATCTTTGATTTTCTCCTCTCAGTTGGCTGGATGAGGGTTTCCTTGTTGTCACCGGTCAGTGTGGAGGAGGTGCTGGGATTGAGGCTAAGCAGTCCTTTGGCACGTTGCACTTGACATAGCATACGGTGTTATCACTGGACACAGAGAAAGGGGAATAACTGAGAGAGTTTGCAGCCACGGGAATGTTTGTGTGTACAAGGGGAGCGTATATGTATGCTAGTGAACTGGATAGGGCGTGTCTTGCATGCATGTTTGCTGCACAAGCAGCAAGTTGTGTGTTTTGGGGTCCCAGTTAAAGTGGACTTTGTCTTGCCTCTGTTGCTCTCCAACAAACTCTGGCAGCGGTGGGAGTCCTGCCAGTTCAAGGCCCAACGAGGAAGGGGTGGGGCTGGGTGTGCAGTGGGAAAATCAGGGGGGAGGTGGAGGAGATTAATCGTTGAGTCCCATGTGAAACCGGCTCACATGGCTTCCTTTTTGTCCTGCTTACTACCCAAACTGTTCCCGATAGCCTTCAGTTTTACCATTGTTCTTCGCCACACATGGTTATCTGCTAGTTGCCGTAATCATATTTGGGTTTCGTTGCCTGGAGGAGGTTTTTGTACACTTGTCATGTTTATCCACTGGGGCTAATGTAAGGCCAAACAATGGTGTTATCTCCTTGCCTAGTTGTAAATGGACTGAGCCGTCAGCATGTGGAGTTCAGTAGATTTGGTTGAAAGAGGATTATTATTATGACTCAACCTCTGCACATGTATTAGCTAAAGAAGCAGAGGCTGTGTGTGTGTGTGTGTGTGTGTGTGTGTGTGTGTGTGTGTGTGTGTGTGTGTGTGTGTGTGTGTGTGTGTGTGTGTGTGTGTGTGTGTGTGTGTGTGTGTGTTTGTGTGTGTGTGTGTGTGTGTGTGTGTGTGTGTGGTTTATTTGTGCGCAGTTGCCCGATGTTTGTGTGGTAATTATGACTAACATAACGGTGTGGTGTCGCTGTCCTCTCTCCTAGGTGACATCACGCAGAAGGGCTATGAGAAGAAGAAAGCCAAGCTGCTAGCCGCCTACATCCCCCACTTGCCAAGTAAGACCAACTCTTCCTCTGCTCTTTGCTTTTCCTAATGTTACCTCTAAGCTCTCTTTTACACTTTCCTGTGTAGTCTTTACCTCCTCTGCCAGCATGTTTGATAGGGGTGTAAGAAAATACTGATACACATGAATATTGTGATATTATGTTTTGCGATGCTGTATCGATTTATAATTAACCTCTTAAAAATCTGACAGCGGACCTGGGCGTTATTCTGTGTTTTGGAGGTTGTGGCAGGCTCAAGTGACGATACTGGCATCATATGAATGTAGAAAACCCGAGGAACCCATTGGAATTAATCATGTCATACTAGCTTTGGCGAGGAAAAACTGTCATTTTCAAAGGGGTCCCTGGACCTCTGACCTCAAGATATGTGAATGAAAATGGGTTCTATGGGTACCCATGAGTCTCCCCTTTACAGACATGCCCAATTTATGATAATCACATGTAGTTTTTGCATGCAGTACAAATGTGTTATTTCACTGATTGCCCATAAACAGTATTGGAATTGCATAAATTGGGTATGACTGTAAAGCTGAGACTCCAATTGTATTAATGTGTGGTAATGTTAGTCTCCATAGTAGCCATTTCAAATAGTGACCTTTTTTACTCTCATTTTGTAGGCAAGGTGGCATATTCTTTTACAATTTTCCTAAAAGTAGATTTGAAAAAAAATCACAATAAACTGCCTTGCTTACAGTATCGCAGTATTTTGAATTGTTACCTCTGTATCATGATACGTATCGTATCACCAGATTCTTGCCAATACACAGCCCTAGTTTTTGGTGCAGGTCACTCAGAGATTTGGAAACTTTAGAAGTAATAACATCAGAAGTTCTCATCAAGTCATTGGATCTCAGCTGGTTGTTCTTCCCATCTGTATAGATAATTACATTAAAAACAAAAAACAGTGTTTTCAGCTCAATAAAACAATAGCTTCACTGAATATCCAGTGTGACTGTAATTCTCTTTGTCCAAGTTGTCAAAGAGAATTTCTGGCTTTCTGTGGCACTCTAGTGGCCTAAATATGAATTGCACATATGATAACAAAGCACACAGTAACATCCAACAACTTCTCTAATAATTGCAGTGCTGTAGAAAAGCCCCGGAGTAACAACCACTGTCTGGCTCAGAGTTGAACTTGAAACACAATTTGGTTAAACCGGTGTCGGTTTACAGGCATTCACAGAAATAGAGACGTACCCGAGTTTCACTGTTACCTCTGTCCTGGTTGGTAAGATGATATGTTCAGTTCGTCAGCTGACTCACATGTGGGTGTGGTGTTTCCTCAGGAACAATTGCACCACATTAGCACATTGGCATGAAAAGATCTCTCTTGATGTGTCACTGTTAGCTCATTTTAGAGAGGAACACGTAACTTCCTTTCCTGTTAGTTTAACCTTGGCCTGTTTTGACTTGAGCTACCACATGATTATGCACACGGGCTTGAAAAGGACTGCTGGGATCTAAATCTCATATGGATAACTTCCATATTAGTAAATTAAATTCCCCTGGTTGTTAGTGGGCTCTGCTATGTTATGGGCAGCTTGCCCTGGATGACCAAAGCAGGTACTGGGAAGCTTTGAAGCTCCAAAGGTCACCTCCTGCTCCTGCACCCATCCCACTGGGCCTCCTTTATCCCTCTGAACCATCATCTACAATGGGACTCTGTTGCCCAGGCCCTCTGAGAGGAGCTGACTAAAAATACATTTGCTTGAATCTAGCCTAGTTTCATGTACTGCGTTTACAGTATAAATTACATCAGTCAAGTACATGTCCTTGTTTCACCTCATGCTCAGAGGCTCTGTGGTGAGGCTAAATTTAGAGCGCTTCTCTGAGTGTAATATAATATTTATGCCTACATGTAGCTGTAATGGCATTGTGTAAAGCAAGAGTGTGCAACTTTCCAAAATCTCATGTTTCTTTGTTTATTAATGTCACTCTACATGTTATTGACTTTGCAGATGTGGACCTGTCTCTGCCAGATGTACAGCTTTCCCCGGGCCACAGTGCCGACCCCAGCCCGAGTCCTGAGGCCCCGGGCCCCTCCACATCTTCAGCCTCCAGACACCACCGCGCACACCGCAGTGGAGGGGCCAGGGACGACCGCTACAGATCAGGTACACAGCCTACATAAAAAAAACACACAGCAGTAACAACTCATCAGCCTGTCAACTTTGTACACTAAGGCTCTTGTACACTAGGGGTGTGATGAATAAGCAATGAGAAAATGCAAGATACTTGTCTTTGAATGTTATATGTCTAGGGCTTTTATTGTGAAAGGTAAGAACAGAATGAGTGGATCTGATCTGCGCTGCTTATCAAGGTTGAAAGGAGTAATAAAGTTTGCTGTCCTGGTTTGGACTACGAAGCCTCCGTATTGTTGTTTCATAAATACAGGCGCAACTCAACCTGTCCTGTACAACTTGATTAGTTGTTGCCTTTATTTGCGATGCGAAAGCTCAGAAAATTGACCTCCAGAAAAAAATGACGTTGTTATTTTGCCATGTAATATTCATGTTCTGTGTATTCTGTGTATTGTGTTCTGTTCTAAAGTATTCAGGACTCAAACAACAAAAGACATATTGACATGCGAATATGTCCTTTTCACAGCAGCCATTTTGACACGTCATTGCACTGTAAACACAGGTGTAATTAATAGCATTGATTATGTCCCTGTTCCATTTATGTGTGCCAGGACCCTGGTGTTGTGCATGCTAGCTCACTGGAAGGGCTGTCAAACTAAATAGAGTAGGATGAATATTAATTTCATGAATTACACCTGTGTGTGTCGGTCTACCTCACTTGTTTGTCTCTCTGTTTATTCTTGCTGTTTATGTAGATATCCACACAGAGGCTGTGCAGGCAGCACTGGCCAAACACAAAGAAGAGAAGATGGCACTGCCCATGCCAACCAAGAGACGCTCAGCCTTTGTCCAGTCTCCCATAGATACCTGCACACCTCCAGGTAAACTGAGTAGTTGTTCGTCCCTCTGGAGCAAGATGCTGTATCACTGCTAAATGTAGGGGTGCTGCCCCGTAGCGGACTCATGCTTTTGATAACTCTAAATAAACAGTGTAAAATACAAATAATCAGGATTTTTTTTTCTTTCTACCAGACACATCTTCTGCATCAGAGGATGAGGGCTCACTGCGCAGAAAGGCAGCTCTCAGTGCAGTGCTGGCCCAGAGCCTGCAGAGCCCTGATTACTGGATCAACCGTTCCGTCCAAAGCTCCTCCACGTCCTCGTCTGCTTCTTCCACCCTCTCCCATGGAGAGCCCAAGACCCAGCCACAGCCCCAACCTGCTGCTTCCCTGTTGGCCGATGTACTGGCCCACACACGCATAGGTAACTTCATTGATAAACAGAGTGCTGCAGAGTTGAATTGTTTTTGTAGGCCAACCAGGAAGTTAGCATGGCACTGGTTCCCTCAACAAAAAGCCAGTGGGACTTTTCCATTAGATTTTGGATTATTGAAGAAATTGATATGAATATGAGTAAACACAACAAGCCTGTTAAGGCGGACGAGATGGTATGATGACATTTATTAGTCTCCTTTAACCACCTTTTTTAAGGTGCGAAAAAGCTTAAAAATTCACTTGTGGTATATTTATTGATGTATTTTATATCGCAGAACAAAATGCTAAAATCTCTTAAGCTTGTGTTAACCACAGACCTTATTTTACGCATCTAACTAAAAAAAAAAAAAAAATCAAAAACCCATTGACCTTGAGACACGAGGGAACAAGAAGTGCAAAAATGTTAACTCATTTCTGGGTTTTAGGACTCAGTCATGCACCACTCAGATATGTAACAGTGGTGGTTGGTTGTATATCACTTTCTCTTCTTCAGAAAACAGCGTTCCCCCAGATGTGACATCCTCCACTCCCCAGGAGAGAGGCTCCAGGGTGGACCTGCCTCCAGCGGTCAGGGGCATGAGCCGTGGACAGAGCCGCTCCAGCATGCTGGACACTGCTGATGGTACACTCACACAAGCTAAGATGTTTAGAATTGTCTATTGGTGGTATATATATGAATATATATCAGGGTGTACATTCCCACTAAGAAAAATCACAGTAGATTTATGTTGAACTTGATTACTGTCATATGGTTATCGATCCTTTCCTTCAGATTGGGAGGTCAAATCATTTGCATGTGCTAATCACTGCAGTTGAGTGATGTTTTCTGTTTTGTGTTGACCGTATGGCTCACAGCATTTCAGTGACGAAGCTGATTGGAGTGCCTTCAAATCAGTGAATGATCTGCCTCATGTTCACCCAGAATCATCTTCAACATTATCCTCATTTCACTGTGGTGAATGCTGCTAATCCCAGATATTTTGTGTTCTTTCTTTTGGGTCCATTAATCCTGTCCCTGTCTTGCCTTTCATTTAAAAAAGGCAAAAGAAAAGGTAATATGAATCGAAATCGGGGAAGGGGAGGGATGCTGAAGAGCCCCAAAATCAGCTTGCTTTCTGGCCTGGTGTCTGTCTCTCTGTCTCTGTTTGTCTTGTGTCATAGGTTTAGATGTAGACAACTTGTATTTGATTTTCCTAAAGATCGTCCAATCTGTGTCTCCTATGAATCCTTCCTGCTGCTGATTCTGATAGTGACTGCGTGCAAGTGCGTAGGGTTCTGCCTGTGTGAGTGCGTGATGAAGTAGATTAGTATTTGTGTTACAATAGAGCTGCATGTGTGGGTGTGTGCTTGTGTTGTTTGGGTTGTTTGTGACGGTGGCTGTTGTCTCGGTGTTTGTCCAGGCGTGCCTGTCAACAGCAGGGTGTCCACTAAGATCCAGCAGCTGTTGAACACACTCAAACGGCCAAAGAGACCACCACTCAGCGAATTCTTCCTCGATGACTCTGAGGAAATTGTAGAAGGTGAGACATAAAGTGTGAATTCATGCTTATCTTTTGGTAGAAGAAGTGGGTTGAACTGAAATAATGACAGACATAAGCCCTCACTTATATATGTGAGCGCATTTGTCATGCATGGATTTCACTGTCACACATAGTCTGTAAAGGAACAGTGTAACATTTTTGGGGATCTGTTAACAGAAATGGGGCTGCACGGTGGTGTAGTGGTTAGCACTCTCGCCTCACAGCAAGAGGGTCGCAGGTTCGATCCCGGCTTGGGACTCTTCTGTGTGGAGTTTGCACGTTCTCCCCGTGTAAGCGTGGGTTTTCTTCGGGTACTCCGGCTTCCTCCCACCGTCCAAAGACATGCTGTTTAGGTTAATTGATGACTCTAAATTGCCCGTAGGTGTGGATGTGAGCGTGAATGGTTGTCTGTCTATATGTTGTTTGTCTCTATGTGCCCTGCGATGGACTGGCGATCTGTCTAGGGTGAACCCCGCCTTCACCCAATGCCAGCTGGGATCGGCTCCAGCCCCCCTGCGACCCCTAACGGGATAAGCGGTTGACGATGGATGGATGGATGGATGGATGTTAACAGAAATGGAGTATAATATTCATAACTAGGTTTTATTCGTGTTTAGTCACCTGAAACTAAGAAGTGTTGTGTTTTTGTTCGCTTAGAATGAGCCCTTCATATCTACAGAGGGAGAGGGTCCTCTTCACAGAGCCTGTCACGAATTTACATTACCTAAACGCCACCATAGTTCTTCAACACACTTGTGAAACTGTGGTAATGTGAGTCGCAGAGTGCAAAACCGTGGTACCGCCAGCCTGCCGTCCGATCCTCCTAAAGTAGTGTTACTATGGTCGGGATGTCTTCCTGGGTGAGGCAAATGGTGTTACCAAGACCTTGCACTCAGCGGCTCACCTTACTGCAGTCCTGGAAAGGGATGAATGAGAGGAGCGTTACTCAGCTGGTATTAATCAGCAACCACACCACTAGATGTCATCAAATCCTACATACTCTACCTTAACCTACCTAACAGTAGCTCACAATTTGTTGAACTTGTTGCTCCATTCAGACTGATTGTGTGTGGTATTTTATGCAGCTATTGATATCAGCTTTTGTAGTGTTTTGTGTGTTTTTTTTTATTACCTATACAGCTATTGACATAGCTAACAAATATTTATTAGGACATTTAATCACATGATTGTCCATTGTTAACGGTGATTAATCACAAATTAACCACTTTTTTGTGTTCAAAATGCACCTTAAAAGACGATTTGCCATGTATTTAATCCTCTTATCAACATGGGAGTGGGAAAATATGCAAATGTACCATGTGTATATAGTTTTATGAGAAATTAACAACACAAAACAATGACAAATATTGTCCAGAAACCCTCACAGGTACTGCATGTAGCAGTGTACTATGACTTGGCCCAAAGTACATGTGATTATGATGAAGTGGGCATGTCTGTAAAGGGGAGACTCATGGATACTCACAGAACCCAATTTTCAATCACCCAGCTTGAGGTCAGAGGTTAAGGGACCCCTTTGAATGTGGCCATGACAGTTTTTCCTCTCCAAAATTTAGTGTAAGTTTGGAGTGTTATTTCGCTTCCTTCACCATAAGCTAGTATGATATTAATATCAATGGATCTCTTAGGTTTTCTAGTTTCATATGATGCCAGTATCTTCACTCTGATTTTTAAACCTGCTACAACATGAAAATCACAAGGTGTGTTAATGTGTCAAAGAAATTACTGGTGTTAAAACAAATTTGCGTTAAATGGCCAAAATTAATTTATTATTAAATCTGTTATTTTAGGCTAACTACACTGGTAAGGAATTAATGTTGCATGCTGTTTGCTTCTCCTAATCATCTACTGCCTCCCCTGTCATGCATACGCCTGCTGTTGTCCAGTGCCCCAGCCGGACCCCAACACCCCGAAGCCAGAGGGACGTCAGATCATCCCGGTGAAGGGGGAGCCCCTCGGAGTGGTCAGTAACTGGCCTCCTGCCCTGCAGGCTGCCCTGGCCCGCTGGGGGGCCACTCAGGCCAAGAGCCCTGCCCTCACTGCTCTGGACATCACGGGCAAACCCCTCTACACACTCACATATGGTGAGCAGCATCATAGAAATGATAACGTAGACAGGAAACAGCAATTGTGTAACCCAAAGTTAATGTTCAAGTTATTATGTCCACCAAATGTAAACGTGAGATTTATCCCAGCACATGAACTGGTTCAACTGAATAAATATTCGCTGGCTTGAGCAGAACAACACCTACATGTACAGTACATTTCCTACAGGAGCTGCAGTGGGTTGTGGAGTTGAACTATCCTGGATCAGTTATACAACATGATAAATAAACAACAAACAGGACATTTTAAAATCATCATTTGCTTTTCTTTGCCACAGGAAAACTATGGAGTCGCAGTCTGAAACTGGCCTATACACTGCTGAACAAACTGGGCACCAAGACAGAACCTGTTCTACAACCTGGAGATCGGGTAAGAGCCTGTCAGTCACTGCTCAGTATGTAAAGTATTAAGGAACACAGAAAATAACTTTTTTCTGTTTCATAGGTGGCGCTGGTGTATCCTAACAGTGACCCTGGCATGTTCTGGGTGGCGTTCTATGGCTGCCTGTTAGCAGAAGTCATCCCTGTGCCCATTGAGGTGCCGCTGTCACGACAGGTAACGACGTCACCGTTGTGAAGTGACTTCCGCTGTGATGATTGCTGAGGAATACAAAATCAGACCATCTGACAACATCAATCTTAATTATCTTGAATTTTGTGACACAAACTAGATTAATTGTAACTGAGCAGCTATGTTATTTATTAACTATAATATAATGCATGTACTTCTAATCATCACTGTGTACTATATATAGTAAACACAAACCTCATTGCTCATAAAGTCATACAGCCCTTCACTCAAAAAGGCGTATGAATGACACGGTAATGCAGAAGGCATTTAGCGTGCAATAAGAACGTCTTTCTTGCTTTTGGCGCGTCATTTGTACACTATGTAGTCCGTACTGACTGCAGTGTACACGTATCTGTGTAAATATGCTATGATCAGATCTAGCGACTGCTTATTGCAGGCAGGAGGGGAGTTTGAAGGGTCCAACTTACAAGAACCTTTAACCAGGAGACCACTGTTTTGTTTTAAAAGTCATATTAATGATGTTTGTGACTTGTTTTACTTATGAGATTTTTTCAGCATGTTTTACTTAGTTAGGTTTAGAAAAACATCATGGTTTTTCTTTAAATAAGTATGTAAACTAAGTGGTTTTGTTGCCTCAACCTAACTGCAGACGTTACCGTAATTCTGGTACATGGCATACAAATGACACGCAAAAAGCCTGAAATTCATCCTCTTGACACGCAGAATGTCCTTGTAATGTTGTGCTATTTATACGCCTAAGTCATATTAAAAATCTGGATTCATTGTAAGACCAATATATTGATGGCTAGAGTGCATGTGTGGTTTTTAATTGTTCCAGTATGCAGGTATACTGGCCTTTCTGTGTGTGTCATAGGTCTGTTGACCCTTGTCTCTCTCCGTAGGATGCAGGCAGCCAGCAGATTGGCTTCCTGTTGGGCAGCTGTGGTGTTGGCCTGGCGCTGACCAGTGAGGTGTGTCTCAAAGGGCTGCCCAAGACACCAAACGGAGAGATCATCCAGTTCAAAGGTCAGTCATCTCTGTCTCTGTGGGAGCCATTAGACAGACTCATTAAAGGTAATATACAGTGTGATGTTGTGTGAACGGGTGGATCTGTGGCTTGTTAAGCATTGACTGCTCACCTTTTGGCCTTGAAACCAGGAGGTTGAAAGGAGATCATTGTCAGATGTAACGATTAGTGTGGCTCCAAACGAGTGTATCTAAACACATTTTCCTTTTGCTTTGTGTCAGCTAAAATATGTGTTTCTTCGGGATTATTTTCACCAGGATGGCCAAGGATGAAATGGGTAGTGACAGATACCAAGTATCTGACCAAACCATCCAAAGACTGGCAGCCTCACATCCCCACCGCCAACACAGACACCGCCTACATAGAGGTACTCTTCAGAACATACATTCACGCTTTTAGCATTTCTACTTTGGTTATCCAACAAAATGTGATTGATTTTCCTGCAGGAGCAACTTGGGAAAGTAAATTATATCTTTACAACTTATGTTTTGTTGACCCTAAATTTTTTAAATCTCTGTAATATGATTTCTTGTTTTAAAGGTACTTTATACAATATTCAGAGCATTAATTTAGCAGCAAACAACTACCGGCTAATATGCTAAATGCTTTTAGTGCGGTTTGTGCATGTGAGCGAGCACCGCTGGCTCGTTCACGGCCGCCACTCTGCACTGTCTCTTAGGGCGGTTCCAGCTGATAATGCTGTTCCAACCGACAGCACCACAGTGGAAGCTTAGCACCCACCCTCCAGCTCCACCCCATATTAACACCGTTCTCTCTCTGTCAGCACTGTTGCTGTTGTTTGCACTGTTTGCTACTTTTAGCACCATTAGCTTTGAACTGCTGGCTCAGCCGTCGCCATGTTGAGAGCCTTGCAGAGGCAATGGAAATGCTCCCAGTCTGGCATTTAGCTCCTTTAAACCCCCTTTCCCTTGTAAAGAAAGACATTTTTAAATGTAACTCTTAGAGAAGTGCTGTACACGCACTTTATACATGAAAAAATATTTCTGATTATTACTGTTGGTTTGTTTCCAGGTAGTATGCTCTTTTAACTTTATCAGTGTTTGTGTGTGTCTCTTCCACCAGTACAAAGCCAGTAAGGAGGGAACAGTGATGGGAGTTGCTGTGTCCAAGATCTCCATGCTGACCCACTGTCAAGCCCTGACGCAGGCCTGTAACTACTGTGAAGGTATGTTACTTAAACCTCTCCTGCTTCTCTGCCTCTCTTACACTAACTCTCTTTTTGTGTGTAAGGGTGAGATACTTTAGCATTAGAAGCTAAGCTTAATGATCATTTTTTACAAGTTCAACAGTACTTTCTTTTGTTTTCTGTCTTAGGGGAGACACTGGTCAACGTGTTAGACTGCAAGAAGGATATGGGCTTGTGGCATGGCGTCTTAACGGTGAGACTGAAAACAGTTTGTACCCTATATCCAGATGGGGGTGGTTGGTATGGCCAAAACTTTCTATCACAGTATATGTAATTTTATGTATCATGGTAACGGTATATATCATTGACACAGTAATTGTTCTGTAAATTCAAATCAGGGATGGTTTAAAATAACCATACCATCATTCATCACTTCTGATTATTTTTTGTTTTTATTTGGAACCTCCAAACAGGAGAGCAATATTTTCAAGAGTTACAGGTTCATCCGGTGCAACTAAATACCTGCCTGACTTAAGTCAGTGCAATATAAAAATCACAAAAATTTGTATTTTAGAGTATACCAAAAGAAAACTGATGATTTTTCCTGCAGGATTTTCTCATCATTTATTTCAAAGCTGACAAAATATGTTAGTATGCAAATGTGTGCTCTGTATACTCCATGTCTGCTCAAGCTCACAAGGTCATATATACCATCATGCCGCCCAAACCTATATCCAGGCTAGTTGACCTTATTAACTTTGGTATGTAGCACAAGGTCATGTTGACTGTGTATTTCTTCCAGAGTGTCATGAACAGAATCCACACCATCACGGTGCCATATGCTGTCATGAAGGCATGTCCCATGTCCTGGGTGCAGAGGGTCCACATCCACAAAGGTCAGCCAATGTCAAATCTTACCTTTATATTCCATATTCATATAGTTTTATTATTTTATTGCCTATGTAATTATATATATATATATATATATATATATATATATATATATATATATATATATTAAACACACACACACAAATACATTTGAATTGGTAGAACATGGATTATGTAAAATGATGACTATCTACGACTATTAAGTTGAGTAACACTGGAAATGGCAGCGATAGTCAAAAACAAACAGTATAGCAAACACAAAACAAACATATAATTGGTGAAACAAACTGTAAATAGTTTGTAAGTGCACTGTATATAACATATTCTTCTCACCCTCTGACAGCACGTGTGGCCTTGGTGAAATGCCGTGACCTCCACTGGGCCATGATGGCCCACAAGGACCAGAAGGACACCAACCTGTCCTCCATACGGATGCTTATTGTGGCCGATGGAGCAAACCCATGTGAGTCACAGTGTAATAAAGAAATACTGTGGTGTGAACTTACAGTACATGTATGATGACTTTTTTTATCCCGTTGTTTTTTATCAGGGTCTGTGTCGTCATGTGATGCCTTCCTCAACGTGTTTCAGTCACATGGTCTGAAGCCTGAGGTTATCTGTCCCTGTGCCACCTCTCCTGAGGCCCTGACTGTGGCTATACGCAGGTACTCGCATGCTCTGGGAAGAGACATGCTGATACAGTGCTTCTCAATCTTGTTTTGGGCCAGTGCCTTTCTATCCATTATCCAGGTCCTGAACCTCCCCCATCAATTCATATGTCGGCTAATTGTCTTTCCTGTTTTGTCATTAAAAAGCATGCCATTGATTGCCAAATAACAGATTTGATTTAAGTGGACAGCTTGAGCAAAAAAAAAAAAATGTGAATAGATATTATATATTTGACATTCAAACTTTAATTAGGCCTTGTTATTGATCACAAACAGCAGTCAGAAAGCTTCTTACTTTGCAAAAAAAAAAAAAAAAAAAAAAAATGCGAGATGGACACAGTCGCAATCTCTCAGTGGAACTTGCCTGTCCCGCGACCAAGCCCCCCTTTCTCTCTGTCTGTAAAGCACCACAGCTCACAGTTTTCCAACATGCCATATGCAAAAGTACGATAGCTTTTTACTTTGACGTGCCTTAAAAGAACTGAGGCACGCCCTTTAACGAAGGAGCGCATCTGAGGCATCGGAGCACACCGAACCACTGCTTGGATACATGGGCGTTCAAAACTAGTTGCTTTCCTCACAGTACTCACTGTTAAGCTATTTTTATTTAGTGATGATGTCTTAAATAATGTCTTACCTTAAGAGTAAAGCAAAACAAATTGTGAATGTGTGAAGATAAAACCACTGACACCATTGCACTTTGGGGCTTGTCTTCTGCATCAGCAGACCTCAACAGTGTGTTACCTTTCTGCTGCCTCCTGCCTGACCCATCATTATTTCCCTCACGCCGTCACTTCTCTTTGTGCCGTCCCTACAGGCCTGGTGCACGAGGAGCTCCGCTACCAGCCAGGGCCATCCTGTCCATGGGTGGGCTGAGCCACGGGGTGATCAGGGTCAACACAGAGGACAAAAACTCTGCTCTCACTGTTCAGGATGTGGGCCACATCATGCCTGGAGGTTCGCCACCAGAGTTGGCTTTAGCTATTTACTGTTCATTCTGACTTTATCTTGTCTTTATCAGAATTCAGGTACTTCAACATACATAATGTTTTGCGTTTCAGCTCTGATGTGCATTGTGAAACCGGACGGTCCTCCTCAGCTGTGCAAGACAGATGAAATAGGGGAGATTGTGATCAACTCTCGAGCCGGAGGCACCATGTACTACGGCCTGCCTGGTGTCACCAAGAACACATTTGAGGTCTGTCCAAGTTTAAAACCCTCCTTTAAGAACTGCCTAAGCGACTCAGTCCACATCTGTTCTTAATGTATTCTTATTCCAAAATAGTGGAGCAGAGTATAAAATCATCTAACATGCTGTGGGTCTTACGTAAATATTTGGCATGAGACAAGAAATGTCTACTTAAAAAATAATGTTAACACTTGAGAATGAACTTCCTGGCGACCTGTCCAGGTTGCCTCTCATGAACTGTGAGGATCAGCTCCAGTCACCCCTCCAACCTGCACAGGATAAGCTGGTTTAGAAAATGGATGGATAGGAAAGAAACTTCGGTTTAAATGATCCACTAGATGGAGCCACAGTCATCATGAAACTGTTCCATTGAATTTGTTCCCACATCCTCCCAATCATTCCCACAAGCCCCTCAGTGTGTTTTTATCCAGTATTTAAGTATTTTAGGCAATAAACCCCCTTTAATCTAAACTTTAAGTATCACAATTCTTTTGGCATAGTGTAACTTTTGATATATAATTGTCAGGGTGAGAGTTACTGTATGCATTTGAGTTTAATCTTCCTCTGCTGATCTTTAGGTGATCCCCGTCAACCAAGCCGGAGCACCCATAGGAGAAATTCCCTTCACTCGCACTGGTCTGCTTGGATTTGTAGGACCGGTAAGGTGCACACACACACAAATAAAGAGTTCAGTTTCTGAAATTTGAAGACATAAGGGGAGACTAAAACTGTCTGTTCCACAGGGCAGTCTGGTCTTTGTGGTGGGGAAGATCGAGGGGCTGCTGATGGTGAGTGGGCGACGCCACAACGCCGACGACCTGGTGGCCACCGCGCTGGCAGTGGAGCCTGTCAAAACAGTTTACAGGGGGAGGTGAGCCAGTGTGCTTAGTGTGTGTGTGTACAGTTTCACCCCATAACTGAGTGCATGGATGAATAAGCAATTACAGTTTTGTGATATTTTATTGGTAAATAAGAAAAATAGCTCCTGTATTATAAACTAAACAATCCCTTTAACATCGTGCAGCTCTTCTTGTGTGTGGGGGTGGTTCGAGTGAATGCTCATCTCTGCTATCTGTTGTCATCTGTGCAGGATCGCTGTGTTCTCAGTGACGGTGTTTTATGATGAGAGGATAGTGATTGTGGCGGAGCAGAGGCCTGACGCCAGTGAGGAGGACAGCTTCCAGTGGATGAGTCGAGTACTGCAGGTAAAATCACATCTTTTGTGAATATTCAATAAGTATTCCTCTTGTTTATGACAGTATTTAAGCATACTAACTCTTGCTATGTGACAGATTCTCCCTTTTGTGCTTTTAATTCTGTCTGAAATAGATTTGTGCCTTTCATGTCAGTCAGTCATGATGGATAAAATAAAAATTTGAATGACTTGTTTGTACTGTCAAAGAGAAACAACACTGGATGTTTTGAAGTGGGGTTGTGTTGTATGAGGTACTTAGCCACAGTCAGTGTATTACCTACAGTAGGTGACAGTCAGGACACCCCCAATTTGGAGAAACAGACAGGAGTTACCACACAGGAGCAAATCAACGTACTGCTGTTGACGGGGGTTGACAGCAAAACATATTTTACCCACCTAAAAAAAAAGCTCACCTACAAAAATCAATATTAGTTTAAGTGTATGTTTATATTTGGAATATTTTCACCACTTTACTGTGCTGTCAGACAGCTGTACAGTCTATGCTTCCAAAAACAACAATAATTTTACCTTGCAAAACACAGGAGTTGCTGCTTCAGTCAGTTAGTTTGTTTGTGTTATTGTGACTTTGGTTAGTTTGGATTCACCAAAGTCACACAATAGCAGAAACAAACTAATCGATCAGTGGTAGACCAGCAACTCCCTGTGTTTGTTCTGCAAGGTAAAATTACAATTTTGGTTGCTTTGGCAACAGTGTAGATAGATGCAATGGTGAAAACATTTAAATATAATGTACAAATAAATTGATGCAGAAGTGAGCCTTTCTTTTGGGTGGCTAAAATACATTTTTCTGTCGGCCCCGTCCACAGCAGTACATTGATTTGCTTCTGTGTGGTAACTCCTGTCTGTTTCTCCAAACTGGGGGTGTGTTGACCATCATCTACAGTAGGTAATACACTGACTATTGATAAGTACCTCATATAACCCCACTTCAAAACACCCAGCCTATCCCTTTTAATCGTGCATTCATTGACCAATATCACATGATGATACTTTCTTCGCAGGCCATCGACAGCATCCACCAGGTCGGGCTGTACTGCCTGGCGCTCGTCCCAGCCAACACCCTCCCAAAGACGCCACTCGGAGGAATCCACATCTGTGAAACCAAGCAGAACTTCCTGGAGGGAAACCTGCACCCCTGTAATATCCTCATGTGCCCGCACACCTGTGTTACCAACATGCCCAAGCCACGCCAGAAACAGCCAGGTAGGCCAACATAGACCACATCCACTGATATTTACTATTTAACATCACGTTAAAAGTATGCCACTGAATGAACTTTGATTGTCTTCGATGTGTTTAGTGGATGTCGGCCCTGCTTCTATGCTGGTCGGTAACTTGGTAGCGGGGAAGCGGATCGCCCAGGCTACAGGCAGAGAACTGGGTGTGGTGGAGGACCAGGACTTGATCCGAAAGGTAACGTTTGCCACACAGACCGGAAACCACACTTTGACCACACTGAACCTAGAATCGTTATCAGCAGCTTAGTAATGATGAGTCCCTTTTCAGCATGGTGTCAGGAAAATGAACCTCTCTTTTTCAGCAGTTTAATAATATGTTACTGGGAATTAATACACAGCTGAATACTCTACTCTGATTGGTCAGTCACTACATTTTACAGTCTGTTATTTTTTTAAAGGAGACTGTTGGTAGGTATAACAGACCTTTGCTCTGGATGCAGTTCTGATGTTGGACTCTGGCAGACCATTTTTGTGTCAAATAATTGATTTCTGAAGTAGCTGTGTAATAAGCGGGATAATGTACAACGAGCAGGTCATTGTTGTGAATACAGGACCCCCTCCACTCCGCATTGCCCTGAAGAGGTTTATTTCACAACAATGAGCAGCTCGCCTCACATTATCCCTTACTTGTAATATCTAATAGAGATGCAATGATTAATCGATTACTAATTACCTTTAAATTAATCACCAACTATTTACAGTTTAATCCTTAATTCCTGATGTTTTTTCGCCCCAATGAATAATCGATTAAGAAACTAATTGGCAAATTCATTGATTATGAAAATAATCTCAAGTTTCACTATAGGTTACACTACAGGTCACACTTAAACATACCATATACGTTACTCTGTATGAAACACATATCTGCTCAGATGTATAAACTGTAAATGCTCTGAATGTGTTCACTGAGTTAAAGATGACCCTGTAACAGTCAGAGGAAAATGGATGCTGATGTCTGATCCTAAATCTCTGTTGTTGTTCTGCCTTTAACTTTGCTTGGGTTGGGCTTTAGCTCTGTATGTGGCCCACCATGATGGTAAGGCTCTAGCCTGCCCCCCCAACCGTCTGTGCTTCTCCTGCTTCTGTCAGTCAGATGTGCTTTTGCAGCCGCGACGGCCTGATGGTCACCAGCAGCAGCTTTGGCCCAACGCACAGAGATGACTGTCCAGGCTGGTTCCTTGGCCAGCAGGGGTCCACACACTTAAACTACGACACAGAAATACATTAAAAATTGAGTTAAATGACGCTCTCTATTTATCAGTGCCCCATAACAGACTCACTGCCATCAACATTTAAGGTGGGAGTTTGCCAGCAGCCTACTGGCTTTGCCAAACCAAAAGCTCAGCAGTACATTAGTGTCATCCATCTACTCTAAGTCAATGAACACTTTCTTGCTTTAAAGGAACAGTGTGTAACATTTAGGGGGATCTATTTGCAGAAATGGATATTATATAATATTAGTAAGTATTAGGGCTGTCAAAGTTAACTTGCAGTTTTTAGGTTGTACCAGACTCAGTTTTAGAGGTAGAGCGAAGGTAAAATCTAAGGAATCCGTTTGTACCAACCATGCCATACTAGCTTGTTACAAAGGAGGCTAAGTAACGCTCCAAACTGTCATGGCCATTTTCAAAAGGGTCCTTGACCTCTGACCTCAAGATGTGTGAATGTAAATGGGTTCTGTGGGTACCCACGAGTCTCCCCTTTACACACATGCCCACTTTATGATAATCACATGCAGTTTAGTCAAGTGAGCATATTTTTTATGCTACATGCAGTACCTGTGAGGGTTTCTGGACAATGTATTTGTCATTGTTATATGTTGTTAATTGATTTCCAATAATAAATATATACATACATTTGTATAAAGCAGCAAATTAGCTCACTCCCATGTTGATAAGAGTATTACATTGTATTTGACAAATCTCCCTTTAAGGTACATTTTGAACAGATAAAAAATGTGATTAATTTGCGATTAATCACGATTAAATATTTAATTGATTGACAGCCCTAATAAGTATGTTTTCTTTAGTGTTTAACCACCTGAAAATAAGAATTGTGTGTTTGTTATCTTAGATTGAGCCGTTTATATCTACATAGGGAGCAGGTCCTCTCTTCACGGAGCCGCCATGTTTCTACAATAGCCCAGAACAAACAAACCAAATACTATTAGCTTTTCTGCTTGGGCTGGAGTCGATAACGTTACTCGCTCCAGAGTAAACCACCATTTATTTCTGCACAAACCGCAGCTTCACTGCGGTTTTGAGAAAAAACATTCACTGATATTCTCAAAGCTAAACTAACTCTGTCGTCTGCTCCACCAGCTCGCTTGTTCGCTCACACTCATTCGCTGCCGCTCTCTCTCTCTTGCTTCACCACTTACTTCCCACATATATATATACACACACTCACACACTCTACACACTGGCTCTACTATTGATCTACGCTACTCTTACAACAACTGGCTCCAGATAAGGCCATTCATGTTTTCACGTTGGCCGCTGTAGTTCTACGCGCTTGGCTAACTTGGCAAGATGCTGCCAGATATTACACACTGCTCCTTTAAGGAGGAAGTGGAGGCTTTGAGCAAGTGATTTTAAACAGTCTCCCACAAATAAATCATATACTGTGATGCATTATGGTACTATCTTGTAAGAAAGTGCCAAAATAAAAGTGTCAATTAGGAACATTTTGGTGTGCACCTCTGCTCGCTGTGTTCACTGTGATGCTCCCATGTGTAGCATGGCTTGATGAGTGGTCAGGGCAGCCGGTCTGCATGATGTGACTCCTGATTCATTGTCGACCAGAGCACGACCTGTTGTCTGACTGAGAGAGAGAGAGAGTGACACAAAAGAAAGGATGACTCGGCTAGTGATTTTAATATGACGCCGCTATAAATCATGTTTGTTTGTCCAGAGAACGTCACGGTGTGAACTTTATCTGTTTTGTTATTTTACATGTTACATAATGTTCACTTGGCGTCTGCCTTAACAGATTTTCTTTGCGTTCACGTCTTGTCTTTTTCGATCCTGAGCACCCGCCGCTTCCCCAGCTTCAGATTCAGAATCAGTTTTTATTCGTCAAGTACATGCATACAAAGAGTTTGACTCTGGTTTTATGCATCTCTGTAAGCGTACTTGCACAGCAATAGAGAAAACAGCTAGGGACCAGGACAATGAAGCTGGACAAATAATGGTGAGGAATAGAGAGGAAAGTTATTTACACACGAAGTGGAAAAAAATTGGTGTATATATAAATATTTTATGGATATATTTGTAAAGCACCAATGACCAACAATAAAAGAATAAAATAAAAATGTCCATATGCAAGTCAAATGTAAACAATACAAATAGTGAAAAGAAATAAATACTGAATGAATATACATGGACTGGATGATTATATACATGTGTATATGTCTATATGTGTATGTACAGCAACTGTTATTGACACTACTTATGAAGAGGCTAATAATACAGTTAATATTACTATGTGTTCACTTCTAATAATGGCCATTGTTTCCTTGAAGTAATTTTACTTCAGAAATAGTACACTAAAGTACTAATATGTTGTCATGACCCTTTGTCTGAAAGGCCCACAGCTTGTTAGTGGCTCCAGGTGCAGATGACTCAGCATGACCCTGCACACAATATCTCTAGACAAACTCCTGTTGTGTGTTTGTGTCTCTGTGTGAGAGGTCAACAGCTTCACTTCACAGTTCAACACAAAGTCTGTTTGAAATGAACAAATACAGTATATCTGTTGTCACTGACAAACATTTATTTTTGTTTGTTGATTGGATAATATACAGTATGAAGTGCCACTATGCCGTTAGCTTTTATGTGTTGTGCAATATTGTATTAAGTCAGTCCATCATTAATGTTTATGTGATGACACTCTCTCTTTACCAGCACCAGTTTTTGTCTGAAGCACTGCAATGGAGAGCTCAAACAGACCCGGACCATGTCCTATATGTTCTGCTCAATGCCAAGGTAAATAAATGTGGAAGTTATTAAAAAGTAACACACACTTAATCCCTACATTTCTGACTTTCACCCCTGGTAACGGTGCTAACAGAGATCCATTTTGTTGGGTGTGAGTTCAGCTGTACTTTCTGTCTGTTTGCTGTAGGGGGTGGCAGTGTGCACAGCCACATGTGCTCAGCTGCACAAGAGAGCAGAGAAGATCACAGCGACCCTAATGGAGAGAGGAGGCCTCAACACAGGAGACAATGTGGTGCTGCTTTATCCCCCAGGTAAACACACACATATACACACCCCTCATCGTTAGACGGTCGTCTATCGAAGCAGCTGTTTCATTTTCCTGTGTTTTAGTTCACAAAGTTCCTGTCTGTCTTGTCTCTGCAGGTGTAGACCTGATAGCTGCCTTCTATGGCTGCCTCTATGCGGGGGTCATCCCTGTGACGGTGAGGCCGCCCCACCCACAGAACCTGGCTGCTACTCTCCCCACTGTCCGCATGATCATTGATGTGAGTGCACACCACTGGTTTTCTAATTAACAGTGCTTCTGTTACGTAGTGTTTTTCAGCCAAACATTACCAAAGCATACTAGAGTAATTTATGTACAATTATAAGTATAATAAGTACAACAAATAATATGCAGATTATCTTTGCATTTATTCCTGTATTATTATTATTATAGGAATATTATTATTATTATTATTCTATTATTCATAGACAGCTCTTTAAAGGATCAGTGCACCTAAAGCACAAAGCAGACATTCAGGTTGTGTATTTGTATACGTATCATGATACAGGGGTTAGGATTCAGTATATTGCGGTACTCTAAGCTAGGCGATATATATTGCAGTTTTTAAATGTTTTTTTAAAATATATTTTTAGGAAAACTCGTAAAAAGACACACCACCATATGCATAAAATCTGAGTAAAAAAGTTTTTTATGCAGTCAGAACAGTTGGATCGGCATTTGTATTTATCAGAGTCACTGTAACATCAGGGCACAACTTTGAGGACACTTTGCAAATGAAATAAAGTATTGACTGAGTTCATCTTTACATGTAAACTATTAATTTAAAAAATCAATACAGTCTTTCTGAGATTCAGTACAGTATCATAAAACATAATATCATGGTATACTTTATATTTTCTTACTCCCTTTGCAAATATGTTTTGTCACTTACAATATATCTAAAACAAAACATACAATTAGCCAGAGAAGTTCATGTGTCATGTACATCAAGAACAGCATGAACTGAGTCTCAACCAGATTCAGTGAAGTGGTTTTGCTGTTAACCCCTATAAGAGATTTCCCCAGAGGGAAGCAAATAGAATTGAATTTCACCTCGAGGATCAATAAAGTATAACAATAATGAAATGGCTTTTATTTGAGTAACACCTCAGATGGAGGATTTGTACCAGAGGTCACTGTTAAAGCATTGTAGTTTATTTCCTTGAATGACCGCCTTTATATGTTTGTTTGGTGTTACAGGTGAGCAAAGCCGCCTGCATCCTCACCACTCAGCCTCTCATGAGGATCCTCAGGTCCAGGGAGGCTGCCGCCAGCGTCAACATCAAGACGTGGCCCACTATCATTGATACAGGTACTGGAGACCTGTTGAGATCTGTCCTAATTAGAACGGCTGAGAGGCATTAGGTATTACGTGAAGCAGCTGACAATAGTTGCTGTCAGTGTGGCGCTGTGTAATTTACTGCCTTTAAGAACACATCTCTGGGAGCACAAGGATTTATAGCACAGAAACATGTTCCCCTTATGGCCACAAGGTGCCCTGTTTGCTCTTTGCCTGCTTTCACACCAGATCTGGCACAGTGGCAAAAATCAGAAAAAAGAAAAAAAAAAAAAAAAAAAATTCTGCTTTTGGAGAAATGCAGTCCATCATCACGCTGCTGTGGCCAATCATGTAACCTGCAAGTCAGTGAGAGCGTATTTACAAAGCTGAGGGTAAAAACAAAACACAAATAATTATCCCAACAGCCAAGGACGTTTTCTGTAACACCTGGCTACATTGCTAGTTGTAGCAGTTCTGTGGGGAAATTATAGTAGCTTGCTTCCTGCAACAAGCTCAGCAGTCCTTCTGTCTCTTTTAATGTGGCTGCTGTGAAGTTGCTTTCAAGTGCGGTTGGAAATTAATAAAGGTTCATCTTCTTATAAATGCCAAGATCACAAAACGTGCTGACGGAAAACAATAACTGTAAAATATAAGGTCTACTTGTGCTACATTGGGAGGTTAAACTTCACAAGATGACAGAACACAAATGGGCCATTTACAACGATCAGCCATACCATTAGGCCAGCATGGGCACCCTGACCGGTCTGCAGCTGCCCCAAACTGCGATGCACTGTGTGTTCTGACACCTTTCTATCTGAACCAGCATAAACTTTTTCAGCAATCTGAGCTACAGAAGCCCATCTATTGGATCAGATAACACGAGCCACCCTTTGCTCCCCACATGCATCATTGAGCCTCGGCTGCCTATGACCCTGTCGCCGGTTCACCTGTTTACCTTCCTTGGGCCACTTTTGGTAGATCCTGACCACTGCAAACCGGGTTTTGGAGATGCTGTGACCCAGTCGTCTAGCCATCACAATTTGGCCCTTGTCAAAGTGGCTCTCATCCTTATGCTTGTGCATTTTTTTCTGCTTCCAACATCAACTTCAAGGAAAAAATGTTCACTGGCTGCCTAATATATCCCACCCACTGACAAATGCCATTGTAGCAAGATTATCAATGTTATTCACTTCACCTGTCATGGACATAATGTTGTTAATATTATGGCTGATTGGTGTAAGTGACACACGTCATACACGGTGCACAACCCTATAACAAAATGCTGCTCCGTCGGATCTGGTGTGAATGCAGCCTAACTCTGAACATGTCAGGGAAAACTTATATAGACTGAAAGCTGCTCTTCTAAATATGTTCAGCAAGTTGAGACAGAGTGGTTCTGCATAGGACAAATACAAAAACAGGTTACAGTGCATTCCCAATAGCAAACAATAACAAAAACTTCTCTCTTCTCCCAGATGATCTTCCTAGAAAGCGGCCTCCACACATTTATAAACCCCCTACAGCTGAGATGCTGGCCTACCTGGACTTCAGTGTGTCCACCACAGGCATGCTGACTGGAGTCAAGGTAAACTACTCTCGCAGATCAGGCACATCATATATAACATTAAGCTTTATCCAGAGGCATTTATAGGTGTACTTGCTCTTACTGTGTAGGTTTGATGACAGCATACAGTATTTTTTTTAAGAATTTATATCTTTTTCTTGTCAGATGTCTCATGCTGCTGTCAGCACTCTGTGCCGCTCCATTAAGCTGCAGTGTGAGCTCTACTCCTCACGCCAAATAGCCATCTGCCTGGACCCGTACTGTGGCCTGGGCTTCGTCCTGTGGTGCCTCTCCAGGTAACACACACAGACTGAATGCCATATTTCCTTTCATTACAACATCCTGTAAATGTGTTGCTGCTGCTGTAATGAGTTATGTTTCTTCCCAGTGTTTACTCAGGTCATCAGTCCATCCTTATCCCTCCTCTGGAGCTGGAGAGCTCGCTGCCTCTGTGGCTGAGTACGCTCAGCCAGTATAAGATCAGAGACACCTTCTGCTCCTACTCCGTCATGGAGCTCTGCACCAAAGGCCTGGGCACCCAGACGGAGATGCTGAAGGTCAGAATCACACTTATAAACTCACCCAAAATAAAGCTACAGCATGTGGTTCCACTTTCAAGTGACTGCTCTGTCATTTCTGTCATTATTCTAATAATAACAACACTGATAAATTGTCTGCATCTTATAAATCAGCAATCTTATCTGCTGTGAAGGCACCTGTCTGAATTAATCATTCAAAAGTCATAGTTTTTGTTCATTTTTTGGGCACTTAATACCTCTATTACTGAGGTGCCAGTGAAAAGAAGATGGGGAGAGAGAGATGGAAAAACATTGTCAACACTTTCAGACCATTCAAACCAGACCAAGCTGCAGGTCATCTGACAGATAAATACTTACTAAATGGAGTGTAAGTGTTAACAGTTTGTTGAAGTTTACATCTATCTACTTTAAACCCATAAATCTGGTTCTCGTGGTTCAGCGTAGCTCAATATCTCAAAGGATAAAAGTGTCAACTAATGCTGAGTTCATGTTCGTGCCAGTCTCAGTCTACATGTAACTGTTAAAAGTGTGAATAACCTCTGAGCCGTGCGTGTCTCCAGGCGCGGGGTCTGAATCTGTCGTGCGTGCGGAGCTGTGTGGTGATCGCAGAGGAGCGTCCTCGCCTCGCCCTCACGCAGTCCTTCTCCAAGCTCTTCAAAGATCTCGGCCTGTCGCCGCGCGCCGTCAGCACCGCCTTCGGCTCCAGGGTCAACCTGGCCATCTGCCTGCAGGTCGGTTTCAGACAGAAACACACTGAATTTACACTTACTCCCTAATCCATTTTTCTGTCTACAGTGTTTAATCTGAAAGCATTTGTGTTATATTTTGTGCATGTTTCTTTAATCTACTCTACAGAAATGTTTTTCCATACCAACCTTATGTATTGCTGAATGATAAGTGGGCCAAAAAGCTTCAGGTTCATTTTTTACTTTTCAGACTATTTATTTTCCTCTCTGCGTCCTCAGGGCACTGCTGGACCAGACCCCTCCACCGTCTATGTTGACATGAAGTCTCTACGTCACGACAGGTAAGACTGCAAACAACTGCAACTGTCACATGATCGTAGGCCAGATTGAACAGAAGGATTCACAGGCCGTCTTTTGTCCCTCAGGGTGAGGCTGGTGGAACGAGGAGCGCCACAGAGTCTTCCTCTCATGGAGTCAGGCACTGTAAGTATTGATTATTTACTAAAAAGACGCGTGCATGCGTGCATGCATGTGGTGCTCTCACATGCCACAGACCCAGAGAGGAAATAGAAGTGGTCGTACTACCACTAAAGCTAAACTTTATGTTCTCCTCTAAGATCCTACCAGGAGTGAGGGTCATTATAGTCAACCCAGAGACCAGAGGCCCGCTGGGAGATTCACATCTTGGGGAGGTGAGTGAGCAGAGAGGATCATGGGATACTGATATTTAAACATTTCACCCGCACAGAGCGACACAAAATTGATTAACTTGAATGTGATCTTGGATTTACTCTGAGACCTAATGTAAAATATCCTCCTCAGTCCTCATTCACCTTTTTTCGTTTGTGTTTGTTCAGATCTGGGTGAACAGCCCTCACAGTGCCAGTGGCTACTACACCATCTACGGGGAGGAGAGCCTGCAGGCGGATCATTTCAACACCAGACTCAGCTTTGGGGAGCCCCACACTCTGTGGGCCCGGACGGGCTACCTGGGCTTCATCAAGAGGACCGAGCTCCTGGATGCGAGCGGAGGTGAGAGGACATTTGGAAAAAGTTGACCTCATTCTCTGACTTTAAGGACGTTTCTATTGAGGTGGGCGATATCGATAATATATCATGGTATACACAAGTTTATATGACAACATCAACATATAGTTTCTGAAAAGACTTTTAAGCCGTTGATAAACTAATTCAGTGAATTGAATATCTGAAAAATAAAAGGTACATCATCACCACAGCATAAACAGTAAAAAAGGTAGCATGTCTTCTGGTAGACAAATTTATAGACTGTATACTGTATATTGTCATATCATCCAACCCCAATTAAAGGGCAACTTAGGCATTTTTCAACCTGGGCCCTATTTTACATGTGTTTATGTCTAATATGTGACTAATGGAGACAACAATTTCTAAAATTGACCCAGTCCTGAGGGAAAGCGCTGTAACCGACAGCTGCAAAATGAACATTACGTTCACTAAAAGTGCTTGTTTTTGCCACAGACAGGTTCAGATTGTTATTAAAAGTGTCTGACAGCATTATGGAAAGAACCCTACAAGAAATAAAACATTTTTCTTACCTTTTGCTTGATCTGGTGTCTTTGTTGTGATGTTCAAGTCCAACTTAAGGAGAAGTCTCGTTTTGAAATCTGAATCTCCATATACTCTGACTCAAATAAATACTGGCCATCAAATTCAAAAACCTTCCTGACATTGTTGAAATCATCCAAATATTCAGCCATGACACTGAAAATCTTTTAGATAACACTAAGCTATGCTCTCCTTACTCCATCATGGATATATTCCACTATTTAAGTCTTTAACTATAAAAATCAAATGCTTTTGTTGTTCTGTGCTACAGATCGTCATGATGCCTTGTTTGTGGTGGGCTCTCTTGATGAAACGTTGGAGTTGAGGGGACTGCGCTACCACCCCATCGACATCGAGACGTCTGTGTCTCGGGCGCACCGCTGCATTGCAGAAAGGTGAGGTTCTTCACTTTTATTCTTCATTTTTATGATCTAAATTGTTCTTCAAGCTTGCTGAGATAGACCGTAGCCTGCAGTTCACACATTAACACAGGAAACATGTCACCTCTTGCTCCTCAGCGCCGTGTTTACATGGACCAACCTGCTGGTGGTGGTGGCGGAGCTGAGCGGCTCGGAGCAGGAGGCCTTGGATCTGGTGCCCCTCGTCACCAACGTGGTCCTGGAGGAGCACCACCTCATCGTCGGGGTGGTGGTCATCGTGGACCCCGGGGTGATCCCCATCAACTCCAGAGGAGAGAAGCAGAGGATGCACCTGCGAGACTCCTTCCTGGCAGACCAACTGGACCCCATCTACGTGGCCTACAACATGTGATTCACCAACTAATGACAATGCAGAAACCTGAGCCAGGCTCTGAGAACAGACACAGTGGGGGAGGAGGACTTTGGGGGTGCGGTTCAGTAGCAACCCCGATGTTAATGCTCAGACACACATTCAAAACACCAACCAATGTGCAAGTAGAGTAAGGAGAACGTGCTTCCCTCAGTTCCCTGTTTGCTTCCACCTGCTCAACCGCTGCAGTCCAGATCTACTGAGGGGGACGGATATCTTCTTTCCTCTTGATAGTAGTTCCTCCCTGCATCCCACATCTCCCTCCGAGCTCCAGTTCATGTTTTTTAAGGACATACTTTCATCAAAGAAAGAAATCTTCCCCTACTTCCATTCCTTGGTTTTATCCATTCATCCTCGTATGCATCTTTTTTTGACTCTTGAAGGCAGGATGGTGCACTGGAACTGCTGAGAGGAGCTGGAACTTTCATCCTCTTGCACTTTAAGTCCTCGCACCTCTGAGTCAGCTTCCTGTCTCACCTGCCTCAAGGGGACACCCCCCCCCACCCCCACCCCCCATCCCATCCATGTTTGCTGCTTTCATGAGAGCAAATCCACATCAGTATTAAAAAGTGCCACCAGTGAGTGCAGCCCTGATAGATTACTCTCCTCAACCAGGTGCAACGTAGCTCCCATCAGATAGTGGATTTGCCAGCAGACATGCTGTCGGCATGCACACGTTACAAAAAAAAAATTACACTTGATTCATTTGTTGGTGTGGGAAAAGAAAGACACGCTTCTTAAACATAAAACGTGGATATTAAAGGTCATCTTTGATGAGCAGAGACATTTTCGGTGTGAGTCGGTCCGTTAGATAGTTCGTATGGTTGTGAAGTACTAATACGTTTTTTAAAAGCACAGAAAGAAGAGATGAAGCTGGTGTTTAGGTGTGCATGCTAATTTAGAACGCAAACAATGACAACATGCAGGCCAAAAAAAACAAAAAACAAAAACTAACTAAGCCGTGGAGTCACACAGCAGAGGATTGGTTGGTTTGGCAGTCAGCTGTGCTCCATCTGCTGATGAGGACCATTCAAAACAACTGAAAGCTCCAGAACAAGCGAGTAGGATAACTTACAAGTTTCCTGGCTTGAACCAAGGAGGATGAGAAGAGGAGATGTCAAGCATCAACGCGTCCTATCTTTGGGGTACAACACATGCGCAGTAAAATATAATCTGCACTTGCAGATACTGAGCCAATAGCAACAGACGACCGCAGCTTCAGTTAAGCCTGGCATACACTGTACGATTTTAGACACGTTGTTGTATAATTCCTACTCCTACTGTACGAGTAGATTGTTTGCGATGTAAAGCCAAAGCTCACGATTTATGTGCTCACACATCTTCAGCCACAACCTGAGGGCTCACACCCATTGGACCGTGCTGACTGTTAGTTGTGGTGTTATAGAGATTGGTTTGGCAGGTAAAGTTTGCTATCAGAGGTCTGCAGGATCACATGGACAGGCACAATATGGCTCGTCCATTTTGCTGAGAGAATTGGAGGCAAGCGAGCTATGTTTCTTTATATCTATTGCACATTGTTATCTTGATAGCTATGCTTTTATTACTGTAAAACAATAGAAAAAGGGACTGATGTTGGGGAATCGGCTTGTTGCTCTGCTCCAACTGTGCGAGAGCCTGTAGACGGAGGACCAAAACTTCTGACATGTCAGAAATTCATCCGACTGTCCTCTGTCACTCCTGTACACTGCACAGTAAACGACACCCAAAGAAACTGAAATTTGGTACGATACTAAAATGATGTTGTGCGGCTCAAAAATCGGGTCAAAAACTGGCGTAAATCGTACAGTTGTATGCCCAGCTTTACCCTGCACGTGTCATACCCCAGAGCTCAAAACCCTGTCCCAGCCTCTTTTAATAGGCCTTGGCTTGAACTGAAGTGAGCTACGAGCTTTCAGTCTGTGTGTAGTTTCCCACGTTAAAGCATCTTTCACTTAACGTTAGTCGATTAGATGAACGTAGATCATCAGAAGGCAAGTCAGTGCCTTTTTATTGCACCGTGGTGACATTTAGGATTACGGACTGTTGAATTTCTAAAAAATCAAGAACAGAACTTTGCCTTACTAAACCTGTGGAACTTTTTATGTTTAATCCCTCATTTCTAGCTGTACTATTAGTGTATTTAAAGGACTATTCCACCATTTTTTTCCACATGTGGAATCAGGACGCCTGTTTATAACTCAAAATACACTCGTATCCCATATTTTTTAGAGGAAAAGGGGGGTGTTTTGTTCTTTTTGCGAAGACGTTTGCGGTCATGCCTTTCTCATTTCATCATTACCATTTAAACTGATTATTTCTGAATGTCTGTAACACTGAAAAAACAATTTAATTAGGAATGATCAACAATCAGTTAGCAACCCGTGATTTAAAAATGGCAGAATCCTCCTTTATAAAAAAAAAGAAACAAGGGTATTAAATGAGGGTGATGATGTTGTCTGTATACTGTATTTTAGAGGTCAAATATTACTGGTGTTAATGTGTACATGGATATGAACATTGTCGATAAAAACTTGACTGATCTTTCATACTTGACAGCATTGTTAATTTAATGGCATCACATTGCAAAAGACAAAAAGGTTTCAGATTATTTTGGCAGGAACAATGTGCACTTTCCCAATATCATTTTATGTGTGTGTGTGCGTGCATGAGAGAGTGTGTGTGAGTGAGTGTGTCCAGTTTAACAGTGATATTTGGCTTTTCTGGTGCAACAAGGTCTGTCTTTTGTAAGAAACTGATCCCAGAATATTGAACCTTTTTTTAATTTCTTTTTTTTAATGTCGCCGCCACTGTATTTTCTTTCCATCCAAGATTGGAATCAGATATGTTTTATAGGGATTTCATCAATATTTTCCTGATATAATCTTTCTTTAAAACTGCACAATTATCTGCAAACAGCTGGTTTGCTTTTCAAAGCAGCTTGACAAACAGCACAACGCGTCAATAAACCACTTTTCATTCAGTGACGGACACTGATGAGATGTATGTGAGCCAGTATCTGGGCCACGTTAGAGTTACTCATGAATAACAAAGTGAAGCTTCTGAGCTGCTGTGTGATAATTGCTTTGTTGCTACTGTTTCACTCCGACAAGTTTTAATAAAGTTTTATAATGTCATGTTGGCCTTCAAGCCTTTTCAATAGACATTGGTGCTATTCAATAAGGGAAAGTTGACAGACTTTTATTTTTCCTCCAATGTCATAACAAAGGTTTCTTCCCGGATGCCCTTCTTGTGTGAAATTAAGTCATTCCTTTTCCATGCCAACATTTCACTCACTGCTCTGTTCTTCGTCATCACCAGTTTTCATCAGATGTGATGAAAACCGCCTCAACGGACGACTCAACACGGACAATGCAACCCGACATATCCACCATCTCCATTTGAATATTTATTTCAGTTTCCAAGTTGTCGTGTTGTGAGGAATGGCGTGCATTTCAAACCTCCAAAGTTATTCTAAGCACAAATGTACATGTGAGGTAATGAAATTAGGATCTTTCACACGAAAATATAAAAAAAAACTCAAGGGCCCACAATGTATACCTCAACAACTGTCTGTTCACTATGCATCGTCGAGCTGCAGCAAAGACATTCTGGACTAGTCAATGGTGCGATAACTTCTAACAACATGTCTTACTTGACAAAAAACACTGTCACACTGTCATTGGATGTGTTTCATGTCAAATAAAAAAGCCTTTGTCAGACTTTCTTGTGCTTGTTTCTTATTTTCTGGAAGCTTCAGGAAGCAGCTGCTGCATTAAAGGAGAATAAGACCTTCCCTCCACCAGGTGGCGGTCTGACCACTTCATCTGAAGACTTTTAATGTGCTCCCTCTGCTTGTGATATCATCACGGCCCAGTTCCTGTCAGTGCTGACCACATCTACAAATATTCACATATTCAACATCATTCTCACTTGAACTTCTCCCTACATATTTGAAGAAATTATGAAAATAAGAGTAAAATACATCTTATTAACTGTCAGACAGATTATTCACCAAGCATGCGTGGTATTGTATGTTTTATGTGTCCTATTTATTACAAATAACTTACACTTAACATCGTGGTTGTGAGGTCTGGAGGAGGAACAGGAAGTAGGAAGAGCCTGGCTTGATCAGAGCCGATGGCTTATCTGAACTTTGACCCTCTTGCTCATGTATCTGCTGTGCCGAGGACTATGGGTCAGAACAGTTAGAAAAGCATGCTGCAAAATGCAACCAGATGTAGTGGGACATCCTGGTATTTTTAGCATACTGCATTTGACATACCATGTATTGGGACATACTACCGGTTTATCTTTTTCTGGCATATTAATAGTATGGTAGGATGGGTATTATACACACGCCAGCCTTCGGGAGCAATTTGGAGTTCAGTATTTTGCCCAAGGACACTGAAGGAGGTGGGGATCGAACCGCCGATCTCCCAATTAATGGACGGCCCGTTCTACTTCCTGCCGCCACAGCCGCCCTGCACCTTATTTCTCCACTGTAGCTGCACTTCTTGTCCCCTAATTGGACTATTGTGTAATGTCTGTATTTTTTTTTAAATTTAATTTCATTCCACTTTTACTGTTCTCTTATTTTTATTTCTTTAAATTTTACTTTAAGTCGCCCTATTTAGCATTTATTAATGGTAGTACGGGTACTGGACTGCGCAGGCAGTACCTACTGTATAGATGGGACTGAGTTCAGGTTTGCGCTACCTGCAGAGACAAACATTGTTTGTGTGAGTGAAAATTTGAGTTTCACTTTGCACATTCTTGTCTACAGTGTCTTGATGTTTGAGTTAATTATGTTAATCTAAATGTACATTATTATTGTACACAGTTATAGGGTAGTATGTATTAAATGTATTGTATGGTGATGATCAGGGTCAGCTCTTGGGCACTGCTGAGGTGCCCCTGAGCAAGGCACCAAACCCCCAACTGCTCTGGGCGCTTGTCAGGAGCAGCCCCCTCACTCTGACATCTCTCCATTGACATGTATATGTACTGTGTGAACAACAGAGTGTAAAACTGAATTTCCCCACTGTGGGACTAATAAAGGAATGTCTTTCTTTCTTTCTCTAGCTGTTTTGGTACCCTACATGAATTTGGATTTGGAGCCCACCTTTCTCACAATGCTTTTTTTTTTTGTTTTAATTTTCATAAATAACAGTAATTATTACAAACAGCTGGTTCCTGATATTCTTGGCTTAAAAGTGTTTGGTCAGTTTCACCACAGTTTACACTATTATTAAGAAATAAGTGCTGCCGAGCAGATGAAAAAGTGTGAGAAAGAAAATTACAGGTGAGAAAGGTGCATTTCTTTCTTTCTTTATTCATTCATTTGGCCATTCGATACCTCAATACAGAAGATGAGGATTTTTAATTTTTTATTTATCTATTTTATTTATTTAGTTTTTAAATTATTATTATTATTTGTTATTTATTTTTGCCCTAGGCAACCACCTACATGGCCTATGCCTTAATCCGGCCCTGATGATAATTCAAGGTACAGTACTTTTTTTTTTTTTAAGATAAAATGTCTACTAGCCGTGCAACGGTTCAACAAGCCCACAGTTTGGTTTGTATTGCGGTTTTTGGGTCATAGCTTCAGTCCAGTTGTTTAGCACATTTGTGAGAAGAAAAACAACCATCTGTAATGTCTTTGAATAGACAGACTGATGAATGATATATCTATATCATATGAAGCCATAACACAGATTTTATTCATGAAATAATGCAAGTTACTTAGTGGTCAAGTAGGCCTTCAGATAACTGCCTTTTCTGTCTCTGGCAGCTTTATCAGATAATCAGCAGGCTTCTATTTAATAGTGGTGCAACGGTTCAACAGGCCCACGGTTTTGGTTTTTAATGTGGACTTTTCCGTTGTCTTGAGTCTTACAGCACATCCATAGTGTTAATCATAGTTTTAAATAATGTTCATGTACTTCTCACTTTCTAATAAGCCATGCAGGCTGCTGTTGTAAATGTTAATAAGTTGTTAATAGATGCATTTTGATCCAGATGCTCTGAAAATCTTTCCCAGCAGATGAGGGGTCTAAGAGTCCACTGAAGGGGGCTTCCTGATTAATTAAAAACTGAAATCACACTACAAGATGCTGCCAAATCCTGCACATTTTATAGGAGAACGTGTGGTTACAGGTTTTGGGGAGTTCTACTGCATAACTGCATAATGTGAAAATAGTTGTATTAAGCTTTCTGTGGCTTCAGAGGAAGCTGCACAAAAGCACAATACCTAATTTATTTGTAAAAAAAAAAAAAAAAAAAAAAAAACAGATGTTCATTTCAACGGACTTCTGGTTAAGTAAAGGTTAATGTGTCTCATTGTAAATTGGTACCTTTGTCCTTCCCGGTGAGTCTGAATTAGTCACAGAAGTCAGCAAGGACTCAGGTCCATCATCATGCCTTTCATAACAACGCTACAGAATCAGTGAGCTTTTAAATCCACCTCTGTAGGAGCTGCTCCCCCATCCCATGAGTCACATTATGAGGAGACAGACTGGCTGGATGTGGTCAGGGAAGTTGAAGGAGAGAGCTGAGGAGCATCACATCGTTGTCACACGGGACGTCATCGTAGTACTCGTGCATTTTGATGTCACTGATGGAGCGGATCTGGGTTTGACCTCCTGGACCACATGGAGTCCTGCCACCACAAGGAAATGCTTTCTGCAGATCCTTCTAGACACAGAACACATTTCACTGTTAATGACTTACAAACCAGGCCAGCTGACCATTTCCCATCTTAAATAGCAAAAAGGTTCCTGTGAACTTATACTGTATATACTGTCTGTTAAAGCTATGGCTGTGCTCAGCTCATGATTGGCTCAGGAGGGTGTGTGGGCGGGACTTCGATACTGCAGCGGACCACTACTGTGCAGACTCTGGCTCCAAAGTCCTCGAAATCTCAAGATGGCAGCTCCTGTGTCTGGATATTTTGGCTTCACTTTTGCACAGAGGGAAGAAAGTTGTGGAGACTCGTCATACAGCTGATCTTTATACACAGTTTCTGGCACTTCCACAGTGGTAAAGTGTGTCATTGTGTCAGGAAGCTAACGTTAGAGGAGCGACGGCTAGCCTGCAGGTGACATCAGGAAACGACAAGCAGGACTCCTGCTTGGACCGTCTGGCTCAGTGTGTTTACCTTTTGTTTGACTTTTGAGCTACAACCATTCAAAAGTTCAACGGTACAGGCGAAAATGTATCATTACACTAGCATAAATACAGTCATAAGAACAGAAACCCGACCCAGTAATGTCACTTAGACCACACAAGGATATGTACTGTAAGTTATACTCAGGTAGAGGGAATTTGAGTCAACCTTTTAACTACTCAAGAGTAGGCTCGTAAAAATGGCTATTTTGAAGACTTCTGTGTGTAAAAGTTAGTTGTATTTATACTTAACCTACAGCATATGGTCAATAGGGAATGGGGGATTTGGGTTGTGACGTCACTGACAGACATTTTTGGAGGATAAATGGTGCCTTCAAAATGGGGTAGTGTTTACCGTGTTCAGGAGGAGAGTCCATATGAACGCCCCCCTCTTCTGGTATTCACAACCTCGTCAGTGGAAAGTTTCTGAAAGCTCTTAGTTTACAAGTTGTGACGTGTTTGTTGACGTCAGAAATGCCATGGAAGGCCATGGACGTTAAATTTTGTGGGCATAATAAATTAACATTTTGTAATTTTGTACTAACCACCCCATCTCATTATGGCTTTGCATTTCCTTCATTATGTTACCCACTGGGCTGCACAGTGGTGCAGTGGTTAGCACACTTTGCCTCACAGCAAGAGGGTCACAGGTTTGAATCCGGGCTGGGATTCTTCTGTGTGGAGTTTGCATGTTCTCCCCTTGTAAGGGTGGGTTTTCTCCGGGTTCTCTGGCTTCCTCCCACAGTCTGCCGCCCACTCGCTGTTTACTGCAAATATCAAAAGATGACACAAACACTGCACAGTGAACAGGATTCAAAAGCTGAATTGTAGTGTGTGTGTATATATATATATATATATATATATATATATATATATATATATATATATATATATATATATATAGTATATGATAAGACGGTAGGTAAATACGATAGATTAAATATGCAGTAGCCGACGTCTTGTTAGTATTCCTTCAGCATAACATTAGCTATCTTATCTTTGTCCAGATGATTGTGTTGTTGTTGTAAACTGGACATCGACCTCCAAAGATTTACATATTTTGAACTGCTGATGGTTTAGGGTTAGGGTCACATCAGTGACCGTAATGGGTGACAAACTGTCAAGGTCCTCTTAATTCCTAAGGCCTGATATCTTAAACTAACTTAAATTTTGCAATACACGCATACTGCTCCTTCGCTTCTGTCAGCTTCTCTTTTATTTGTTATTATTTGTTATATTATTTGTCTTTCACTCATACTGTATACATTTATGATGATGAATGGTTGACAACAGACAGATGAATAAACTGGTGACAGATGATGATAGTCAGAGTGCTCCGTGATTCCCTTTCCTTATAGTAACACTGTATGCTAGCAAACTGATGGCCACTCTGTAACTGTCGCCCTTTTAACAAGTAGCTTAATATTTAATTATAATAATAGTAATAGTAGTATAAAAGTAATTCTTAAAATACATTAAAAAAAACTACAGGAAGTACTTCCCTCCCACCCCGGGTCGAGTTGTACTCACTATAATGTGGTGAAGTTAGTGCACTTAGAGCACTCCATACAGCAGAAGTGCTTTAAACTCCATTTAGTTGCACTTTTTTTTTTTTTAAACCACATTAAAAACAACTGAGTTTCTTCCGGCCAACGACATCATGGGCACATGTGTCAAAAGTAATATATACTCTGTAATAAGATCCTGGGACAGTACATTACAAATAAATGATAAAACTATTAGGGATGCACCCATCAGATATCAAAGATCACATATTGGACCGATTCTGACTCAAATAGCTGGATCGGATATCGGTGACAATGGAGCCAATATAGAGTTTGCAATTCAGTTTTTTGTATAGTTTTTAGAGATAGTTTTTAATATTGTTAATATATCATATATGTTTTATGCTGGAATTTTGATTAAACTTTGACCAATTTGTTGAAAGGTTTAAATTTCAACTGCAATTCCTGTTAATTCTTAAGATTTTTTTTTTTTTTACCAAGTTGCTGGTGTAGGATTTAATATTATATTAATGAATAAAAATCACTAAATGCATGTCTGTATATCTATTTGATAGGAAAGCAAAGCTGAAGTCAAGCCTGGTGTTTCCTTATAAAAGAAGGATCGCAGTCACTTCCACACAGTGATGCAGACAGCTTATACTATCACTATTGTTATCAAGACTGAAAAAGTTGCATCGGTGCAGCACTGAAATCTATTTTATTGCAGCTGAGATAATGTCTCAGTAGAAAAATGTACAAAAAAAATGAATGCTGAAAAAACATTTTCAGTTCATTTGATTGAGTTGCATTCATTCCATTACATAACAAAAGACAGGTTCCCAGATTAAAAGATGCCTATTTGCATATTGATAAGTTTTGTTAAAGAGCAGAGTGCAGGAGGAGATCAGCAGCCTGGCTACAAATGAAAACTGTTAATTACTTAGACGAGATGCTCCATGTGCCAGTGAAAACATCTTATAATCAACTTAAAGGCAACATGTTTTAAATGCATTTTACAAACCAGAAGTTGATTTTCATGTGCAGTGAATGTAATGTGATTTTGTCAGTTTTTAAACATGTATTTACTCAGGTTTGTCAGACATGCAGTGGCCTTGTGGAAACACTACAAACTCACCACAGTCAACACAGTGAGCCAATGCGTTTTGTCAGAAAAAACCTTGCGCGTGTTTTCCGTGCACAGTCTCACCCGGGCTCCTCTGCGAGCCCAGCTGCGCTCCGTGAGCCACACGGAGGTTTGGAGGCTGCAGGCCCAAATGACCTTTAGGATTTCACGAAACGCACTTGCCGACACTCCCTCGCATTCTGCTGAGAGTCATCAATTATGCAGGGAAACTGCTCGCGCTGAGGGGGAAGATAGCAGCAACAATATGGCGACAACCGCAGTTTCTCCCCAATCTTTTCCACATCTGCAGTCCTGCCACGGCTTCCCAGATTCACTGTAACGCTTACAAAGTGAGTATCCTTCATTTATAGCCTAATCGTGTGAGAAAACGGTGCATATGTTGTTGGGTGACGCTAGATTTTCTCGCTGTCGGTATCCTTGCGTAAATGTCGCAGAGCTGCACACTGCCCCACATCTCTTTTTTTTGGAGCTGGATGGAAGAGGGTGTCTGCGTTTTGCTGAGCATCAATCGGCTGGACCAGAGCACGAAAACACAAATTTATCAGTCGGGTGATGTCGATGGGAAGGATTTTATCGCGTTTTGTCGATTAGATATTTTGTGAGAGAAAATGCCTCGTAGGTTAGGCTTCAGGTAGGGCGCCGTCTGACCGCTCCAACCCAAAAAAAGACAGATTTTTCCAAATTGTGGACACTATTTTTGTTTTAAATAGCTTGGGCTCCTCTCCGGACTACAGGATGGTGCTCTTGAAACACCATAAGGCTTCGATGCTATGTGAGTAGCCTCCTCCTTCCACCATCAATAGCCAAGAAATCTCCAATCCTCCAGGTGATTTTTTTATTTTTATTTTTTTGGTGTGACAGCATCACAGCGCTTCTCTAATCGTCTTATTTGCTATATCCAACCTCTTATTTTAGACTGCGTGTGTGTTTTGTGCTGCTGTTTTAGCGTCTTGTGCACAGATAGAGCCCTTATTGATTTGGCAGTCGACATGGCTCCACGGGTGTGGTGCAGATCCTTCCAGGCAACGCGCAAAAAAACGCACAGAATATCTCCCGGAAAAAACGAGGCAAATCAGTCGTATTTCTTTAAGACTGAATAACAAAAGCCACATATTCCTCTGATTGATTATGATGCATCGACAATCACACTTGTGACTTTGACAAATCCACGGTTGCGTTTATCACAGCGTGACATTTTCAACATACAAACCACCCACTGCAGCAATATTGCTTTAGCCAATTTGGTTCATAGCGGGCCACTTCTCTGCGCAGCCCTGCTTCTCTCTGTGGCCGAGCAGCACTTTTATAGCCTATTAAATATAATATATTGGTGTCTACAGGCCCTCCTTCTTAATTATCAGCTTTAGTAAACAAGTCTTCATTTCTAATGCGTCTATGAAAATGAGATGTCTAAAATGTGACTGTGTTCTCTATGAAAATGATTGCTCACATCTAAACCTACATAATCAGCCCACAAGATGTGGACACACTAAGACCAGTGTTTTTATAATGACTGACTTACACTAAGGGGAATTATCTGCAGGCCTATACAGGGCTGAGAGCGCAGCCAGAGGGCCTGCTTTACTGCAAAAACCGTTTTATTCCAGTCAGATTGGTTCTGATTTTATGATTTCCCCCCTCTCTCAACCCTGCATGTATGCATCGGTGCATATGTTGGTGTTTGGTGGCGTTTGGCGGTGTGGTGCTGACAGCGCCAGCAGAGCAGCAGAAGGCTCAGAGACTGAGAGGTTCCGGGGTCCATTTTAAAACAGACGTCTTGGCTCACAGGCTGCATGTTTTCATGTGTTTTTTTTCAGATGGAGTGCTGTGTGATGTCTGCTTCACACGTCGAGCATGTTTAATTATATTGTGTTATGCAAGCAGGAGAGTGACAGGCCTTGTGATTCGGATATGGTTGATGTTCTCCTTATTTAAGCCCCGCTTTGCCTCTACCAACCCGACAAACAAAGATTTGTGTGTGATGACGCTGGGATTTCGTGTTGGAAATATCCCACAAATATTCAAATAGTGTCTCATTTCAGGTGTGGCTGTGAACTCCTCTTCCTCCCAGCTGCCTATTCTTCCCTCCACATTAGTATATTAACCCTGAAATGTCCTGCAGCTTGAGCAGTTGTCATGTAACCATCATACGCTTTTTACATCTAAGTGTGTTGGAAGAAGGCTCCACTGAGTCATGCAACCATTAAGTGCACTGTTGGCATTTCCACAGCTATTCAAAAATCATAAGGAGTAAAGTCGTTCGGAGGTTAAATGCAGGAACCATAAAAGGTTGCAACATTTTGGGGTAAAATATTGGCTCGTACTTAGTTTCACCTTTACTGTACAGTGTGCTGTTGTTGCCTGAACATAAGAGCTGGCAGAACTGATGAACAATGTCTCTCAGATATGTAAAGTACATTATTTTTCTCTGTTTTTTTAAGGATTCACCCAACAATACCCAACAAAGCAGAAAATTTAGCAACTAGAAACCTGAAATGACCACGTTATACTCCCTAAACATCCTTATATACAGTACATATGAACAAAGACAAAATGTCTGATATCATGAACCACAAAAATATCAGATTTATCTTTCATTATAATATTTTAAGTCTAAAATGTTACCCTAGATTGCTGCTCACCTGAGGTCCACGAGCCAGCGGTGACTCACTGTAGTCTCTAAGCCTGACTGCTGCTGGTCTATACCACCTAGATATATCATGTCTTATATCAGATGTCTCATTGTTTTGTCTTTTCTCTGTTGACGTTAACGGATTATTGAATGCAAGTTACTTATGTAATAGCATTTATTTTGCTTTTTGAAAGTCTTTGTAAGATCTTGAGATTCACAATAAAACAAAATACCGATATATAGCAACAAGAAACATGAAATGACCACATAATACTTCCCAAACATGATAACATCCTTCTGTGCCGTAGATCAAATATATCAGACATTGTGGAAAATTAAAATAATTATCAGATTTATTTTTCCTAAAATGTTACAAATTTGATGATTTCCAAATTGATTTCTGACAGGGAAATCACCCCAGTATAGTCTTAAACCTAACTAATCTATTTATTTATACCAGTTTAAGCTTTTAAGCCACTGAGCCCGTTTTAAGATACCAGTTAGACTTATCATATCCGATATCAGGCATATTATTGTTTTGGTTTTTCTCTGTTCATGTTAACAGATCATTGAACACAAGTCTGTTCATCTTATCACCTTAACGGAGTTTAAAGAAAAGGGAGAGACTGAAGGATGAGGGAGCGTAATACCCTTAAAGGAATATTTTCACTTTACTATAATTACTTTAGCGTTTAGCATTTGGTAGTGGATGATATCATTTATTTTAGTTGTCCTTGCCTTTTAAATGATACCTGTGTACCCAAAATAAAGGTGTTGCACAAGATAAACAGTCTCTATTCATATCTATAGTTATTTAAAGAGTGAGGGAGACATTATAAATACTTATAGCGAGACTGCTTGAAGTAACCGTTCCTTTCATAGACTGCTGATACTTCTTGTGGATTGACAAATGTACAAAGACTGTAGAAAACACTATCATACAATTACCCTTTACAATCGGATGTCTGCTTGTTGTCATCTCCTGCTTTCGGGTTGTTATTTATTGCCTGTGTTTTCTTATCCTCATTAATTTGGATCAAGGAAAACCAGCTATTTGTTAAATGGGAATAGTATAAATAAATAATGTGGCAAGAGTGAAACATTCAGGCAGCCATTTTTGTAGGGCTGCCCCCTCTTAGACGATTAGTCCACTATGATGCTTTTAGTCGATTTGTCATTTTTTTAGGCTTTTTTCATGTTGACTGTCTTATTTCTGAGAAACTTATGAGCACATCTGGTAAATATGAGATTTAAAGTGGTGCATTTGTGTGATTCTTTGTGGAGAAACTCAGTTTTACAGTTTTGTTGATTTAATCAACTAATGATTAGTTGACAAAAGAGTGTTAGTGGAGTCATTGGTGGAGGACAGCTCTACATTTTTGTAGTGTTCAATATTATCTATACTCATTTTTTTCTATACTTTAACCTGTGGGATCAAATATTTAGCATTTGCAGCGTTTATATTATGTTTTCTCAACTTTTAAGATAAGATAAGATAAGATGAACCTTTATTAATCCCCGGAGGGAAATTCGGGTGTCATAGCAGCAGCAACAACAGTACAGATGAAACAACAGTACAGATGAATACAAAGTAAGTAAAAGAGAAGGTGCAATGAAGGAAATGGCAATAAAATAAATAAGATAAGTAAAATAGTAAAAATAACATGACTTCTATCATCACAACTTCATGACAAAAAAATGTGTGTTTGTGACCTTCCCTTATGCATTTCGTCACTTGTTCCAACCTCCTCCGTTTTAGGATTACTGCTGAAAATTTACATTTTATATTTAAATTTAGATAAAGAGCAGATAGAGTTCACTCGCTCAACACCCCGTGTGAAAGGTCTTTAGATGAGTACTGTGGATGTTTGGTTAACCTGTCCTCTCTGTCTGCAGAGCTGCTACTGTGGATGGTACGAACCTAAAGACCAGGTAGTTGCAGGATGAAAACATGGCTGCACCCCTTATTGCACCGCCAGGACCTGATAGCTTCAGGAAGTTTACTTTGGAATCTTTGGCGACTCTTGAGCTGCGCATCAATGAGGAGAAGAATAAGAAGCCACCCAAGCAGGACAGCAGCTACCGCGACGACGATGACGAGAACAAGCCCAAGCCCAACAGCGACCTGGAGGCTGGGAAGAGCCTGCCCTACATCTACGGGGACATCCCTAAGGGAATGGTGGCGGTACCACTGGAGGACCTGGACCCATACTACCTGAACTCTCAGAAAGTGAGTTTGCAAACATGCAAAGAAACACATCATGCATAGTGATGTTATAAACTCACATTTACTAGAGTTGTTTCTCTCTATAGGGCTGGGTAGCAAAGCTTTTTGGTTGCATCCAAAATATAGAAAGAGCTTCAAAAGCAGGCATCTAATGTCTGGACAGGCTCAAAGTCTTGTTTATGTAAACTGTCATCAGATAGTGCCGATTTCAGTTTTAAAATTGGACCAGTTCTTTTACGGCAGCTTATGTTTGGACAACATTTCACTGAAAAAAGCTTTCGTTGATTAGAAGTCAATTTTTGATAGAGTGGTGCAGGAATATGTGTTTTTAGGCTGACCAGGAAGTTAGCATCGAACTGGTTCAGACGACAGAAAGCCAATGGGATTGTTCCTTTGGATTTTGGGTTATTGCAGATTATAAGCTCTGTGGTTAACAAACATTTCTGATACTTACAGGTTTTGTTCAACAGGATAATATTTCAACATATGAACAGCACTTTTATGATTTTTGAAGTGTAAATGCCGTTGGCAGAAGTAAAAAGCTAACGTTACACCACAAGGCTGTAAAGATGGACGAGTCGCCATGATGACGTTTAGTAGCCTCATTTAGCCACTTGTTAGCAACCGTCTTTTTAAAGACCCATAAAAGCTTCAAAAAAATCCAAAAATTCAAAAAATCCATTGACTTCCAGATAGGGGAACCAGAAGTGCTAAAATGATAACTCATATCTGGCTTTTAGACTCCTCACTCTATTGGTAGGCCCTATATGTCCTGAAACACTGATATCACAAAATTTCAACTAATGCCCAGTCCTATTTCCAAATGGTCTTTGTCCCTCTACCTCAGGTGTCCAAAATCTCAAATTACAACTGAGCAATATGAGCTCTCTTATTTTTTTATAGCACAGTCAGTTGAGGTGTGGTCTCTCAGATTAGGACATTTCTGTAGCATTAATCACTTGATTTGCTTGTGTGGCATCTTGGTAGACAGATAGCCTAGCAAGGACATAATTTAGGACATTTTAAGATGAAGGTGGTTGTCATTTAAATGTGACTGCAAGAGGAACGTAGCACAAAAGTAGTCCTGGTGCTTTTTTTTCAGCTGATTTTGATGCTTTACGCAGATGGACTGGTGTTCTGGTAAAATCTCACACAATGGTCAGTAGATGAGTGGCCGGATGACGTCGAGGTGAGTCATGCCCTGTGGCTTGGAGTTTACCCAGACAAAGACGACACGTCGTGTGGTTTGTGACGGTCGGCTTCCGGGTGTGCTGTCTTTACACTTATTTTAATTTCACGATTAGGTTGCAGAATGTAATTATGTTTTCCTGCTTGAAGACCTTCGGGGAGTGTGAGAGTCGTGGAGCTCTCGAGCTGTTGAGTGGGCCGTTACCGTATCTGCGATGTGCTCGAAGGGCTTTAGGGAAAAGGTCAGAGGTAGTAACTGTTGAAAGACTGTTGTTCCACATGACAGACTTTCCTAATTGTTCAAACATTAATTTGTCGCAGGAGAGAAAAGCAGCAGGCTGAGAGGAGTCTGGTCGTTGTAGAGGAGACACGTGTCTCTCTGGGGTGTCTGTCATCGCTGACACTCAGTGTGAGGATGTCCTGGTGACCTTGAGAGTCCATGAACATCCCCACCATGTGTACCTGTCAACCATAACCGTTAAAGAAGACTGTATTCATGTCAGATGACTTGTCTTGTTGTGCCAATCGGCCTCTGAACAAAAATGATAAAAGCTATTAAAGCCATTAACTCCCAGATATTGATACAGAGAGAAATAAATGCTCAGAAAAGTTCAAAACTTCCTTGAAATTTGCAGCCATTTTGGAAAATCAGAGCCATATCTGCACTGTAGTGTTCCTGTATTCTGCGTTTTACAGTGTGAACCTGTTTGTTACTTTAAAAAGAAGTGAGAAGACTTCATCATAAAATCTTTGCTTCAGCATTAATCAGGATGCAAAGTGTACTGAGGTCAGTTTGGTGTGTTTCTAAACAGGACTGAGCAGCAAGGCCAAAATCTACCATGGTAACATCGTTTGGTGTCTATTTTTAACAAAGAATTATGTAACAAAATTGGCATTTTTATTCAAAATGGTCTCCTCCAATCACCCATTCTTTTAAATACTGCTGCACTTTTGTGGTGTTGTATAACTCCGTGCCCATCCACACAGTGAACCTTAAAATACAGCAAGACCCACCTGAAAAAACACAAGCTTGTGATAATCTGTTTAGTCATCATCATTAGCTCAACAGATTCGTTTAGATATTGTGTGTGTGCGCGCATTCAGGTGCTCAGTATCTGTCGGTCTCATACCTCGCTGTCTTTATGGCGTGCATGCTGACTTATGTAACGCACCAGTCCGGCGCACACAGAGGAGACACGATTCAGATGACACGTGGCAAACATGTCCATCGATACGTAGGACTGTTGATAAATTCACTGACTAACACGCAGCTCACTTGTCTTTTACTCCACACACACTTCCATGCGTTGCTGTCGCAGATGCATGCGAGTTGTGCAAGCGTCTTGTGTTGTGCTTCTCGTCTCTTCTGCGCCGGCCTCCACCAGCAGTCCTGTCAGCTCTCGACTTCAGGCAAATCTAATTATGGCCCTCGATCTAGTCTCGTTCTAATGCCAAAGGGATCCGATGCTGCTTTCTTTCTGGCAGCTCGAGCGACCGTGACGTCAGATGAGGTAGTGACCTTGATGAGGGAAAAAACGTTGCTCTGTATGTCTTTGTCACTGAGAGGCAGCGGGACGTTTCTAGATACATTTCTCACAGGGGAAGGGCGGGGGAATAACTGCAGTTCATCTTCTTCATCACAAA